>OX388268.1:10010000-11210000 GCA_947579855.1 Anticlea derivata
AACAGAAAGGGCTCTTAATTTTATACGGATCATAAGCCAGTAACTGCCCACAATGATGAGCTTTTCTTCGTTTATTGTGGTTTTATTGAACTTTTTTGGGTCAAAAGGTGATGACTTTTATGGAGTGCTAACCTGGATGCCTACTCAGGTTTACTACTGTGTATCATAGCTGAAGTAGATAATAAATAAATATTCCGGACATTCCAGTCAGCCTATCCTAGCAATATTATAAATGCGAAAGTTTGTGAGGATGTTTGGATGTTTGTTGTTCAATCACGCCGTAACGGCTCAACCAATTTCGTTGAAACTTGGAATAGATAAAGTTCTTTACCTAATAGCATATAGGGTACTTTTTATGTTGGTACCACGCGAGCGAAGCGGGCGGAAGCTAGCTTTATATATTGCAATTTGCCTGGAAATGTGCAGTTTAGTGACACTAGGAGCACATCATCATCCAGCCGTTCGACGTCCACTGCTGAACATGGCCTCCCCCACAGACAGAGCAAATACCTTATCATGTGGGGGGATTTGCCCATACTCACCACGCTGGGCATGCGGGTCGGCGAGCGCGGTTAGAGCTATCGTTGTTAAAATGAGGGACGCTGCTGCCCATCCCCCAGCTTTTTTCCCTTAGTCGCCTCTTACGACATCCGCGGATAGCTAGGGGCCACCACGGCCACATAATGAATAGTAGGTCATAGGAGCACATAATGAAATAAATATATAAATATAAAGCTGTGTTCATACAGCATGCGATATTTCATCTAAAATGTATGTTAAAATGATCCTTATATCTCTCCTCTACTGGATGAAGTCTATTTTGAGTTTGACTTATAATGGGCTTGCGATATCGTACATCTCATACACCTCAAATGTCAAATTAAAGACATATCGCACGGCGTATGAACACGGCTTTAAGGTGTGAACTAAAAGTGAAAGGTATCTCCGGGTTGTTCGTTGTGCAACGTGGCGCATTTAGGTCACAGTAGATTAATGACCTCAGCAATATTGCATGCGGTCTATTTATACTGACACTAGTGGAAAGACCTTGAAGGAACCATGTATACCTAAACTAAAACTTAAAAAGCTATATTTAAAACGGGTAACCCTTATTAAAATTTTGAAAAATGGCGGATTAGTGCCAGGTTGAATGGCAAAAAGAGATGCCCAGACGTGGGATCCACTTAAGAGGGGCTTAAGAGGTCAGATTATCAAACAAGAGCCTTGCTCTCGTCAGCGTACTGTAATTTCCTCAATTCTTATCTTTCCAATACGAGCTTCTTCACCTCAAAAGAGACGTTTCATCAATATATGGAGCCTGGGCCTGCACTGTGTACACTACTCTAAAATATGTCTAAGCAATAAAGTAAACGTATTTAATTGGTTATTTTATTTCAATTGACTTCGTTCTAAGGTACATTAAGATTTTCTTCGACAAAGAGAGCAACACACAGCGCTACAAAAATATGGCGGATGGACGTGCGTGAAATGTCATTTTGACAACCTACATTTATCTGACAAAACAAAAACATCAAATCAAACAACATGACATGAAAAATGTGTCAATCATGTCAAACGCCATTTATAAACCAACATGGCGTCTTCAAATAGTGTTCACATAGTAAAAAACTTGACAGAAGAACTATTCTTGTACCATCGCATTTGTCTTCAAATTAATGAAATTGTATTTTTCTTGTCATCTTCTATTTTTTCCTAATTTTTCTATGTAGTGTACATGGATCAGGCCCAGAATGAAATGGCTCCTTTACGTCAATATGGCAATTTTATCTTTTATCTGGTTCATGTAACTTATTCTTGGCATTGCTATTCCGTAATTCCACCTACCTTTCCTTCAATTATGCTCTTTATGAAGGTGTTGCATAAGATATCAAATCTTAAATAGTAAAACTCGCATGAATTGGTTATATATGACAGGCCTCATAGCTCAGTTGGTAGTAACTCTGCCTTCTGCGCTAGAGGTCGCGGATTCGATTCCCGCACTGGACAAACATTTGTGACTAACACAGATGTTTGTTCTGTGTCTGCGTGATTACTATTATGTATATCAGTCTCTGGTACCCATAGTACAGGTTATGCCTAGTTTGGGATCAGTTGACCGTGTGTGATATGTCCGGAATATTTATTATTATTATTATATATTATTGGCATACCTACTGGTAAGGTAAGTAAAAAAAAGAACTCTCTAAAATGTAGGTAGCTCTGGCTTTGAACTTGCTACGAGGTGCTACGGTGCTACGCATAGCTACGAGATCAGAAAATCCTCTTACATTGTTATCCCTGCCACATTCTCGATTCGCGAGTTTGTTTTAAAGATAAGGAAAGTATTTTTCTATGTACCCACCTACCTACTGTACCTACCTGCGTTGTGGGTCAAATAAACAAATTTTCTTTCTTTCTTTCTTATTTATGAGGATGAACCTAGTCACTCTATAGCAGAATATTTGCACCTACATATCTCCAGCGATATGTAGGTTATTATTTATTTATTATTATAATTAAAAGGGAAAAAAGCTAGGGGATGGGCAGCAGCGTACCTCATTTTTTTTTTTTTTTTTTTTTTTAACAACGATAGCTCTGTGCTCGCCAACCCGCATGCCCAGCGTGGTGAGTATGGCTCGTACGGCTGGAATGATGATGATGATTATTATAATTAGCACGGCTACATCACCAATTACACTAATTATTATACATAACATAATAGGTATCTACATAAAAAAATTGAAAATTATAAACAAAATAGAAAAATTGTCAAGAACATAGGAAGGAATGTCAGAAAAATAATTGTAATATGTACCTATGTATGTTTCCATGGTTTCTTTAAACGAGAATACTTTTCCTCGTCTCATACTGACATCAGAATGATGGCTGATGACATGTGGCCTACCATGATATCTTATTGCGATGCAAATGCAGACCTAAAATCATTTTTTGTTTTGACTCGTGATGTGCTTACAAAAGCAAAGCTTTGCATTTGCTCAAAGAGCCGTGTATTTGTGTGAACAATTCGTTTGATCCTTTCGATGTATATCGATTTGGGGATTCTCGTTTTATTGAGAAAGTTACTATTTCTCAAACGTAGTGTGCGTGATACAAAGCGATTATTGTGAATAAAAGTTCTGTCTGTTAACTGTAAGCATTTTATTAGATAGATGCTCCCATAAAACTATACAACCAATTCACAAAAATTACTGACTATGATTGGTAACAAATTCGGTATATTATGATTTTTTTTTCTTCGAAACACAAAAAAAAAATCTAAAATCATGGTTAATGCTTCAAACGTGACGCGGTTCAAAAGGTGCAGCCAAAGACCTATAAAAAAAAGTCTCGACTTTTCTCCCCAATTAAGCCAATCAGACCCTTGATGTCTTAAGGGGGTAATCAGAGGCGTCCAACATTTGGAATAAATGCCCACATTTTTTTAGTAATGATTATTGCATTCCATATTGACGGGTTACAAGTCACAACCGCTTATGAGAATACTTACTAGTGATCCTCACGATCACTAGACCTTCATAGTTTTAAACACATGTTAATGTCCTTTAGGCAACACTGAAAAACAGCGTCTGGTTTTCGGACTAGGCACAAAGCTGAGTTGTTGCCTTTTCAACAAGTAGACAAATTATCTTAGTCCTTTTAATTTTATTTGATAGTAGGTACCTTTTTAATTTTGTTTTTTTTTATTTTTATTATTTTCTAATAACCTGTGTACCTATTTTAAAATATCATTTTTAGTCTGTGTTGAATAAATTTATTATTCTTCTTTCTTTCTTCTTTTTAATGCGCACTTAAATTTTCTTAGATCTTTGGATCGAAATCCGGTTTAGCTCCCACTAGACCAAGGATCTATACAAAAGCCAAACAGAAGCACCGAAGTAAACATTATTTTACAGTTAAGGGAGGTATGAACTCTGTCCGAGTTCTCGTCACTATTATTTCACTTTCTCGTACTCACTTTTTCTCAGTTATAACGCCTTTGTGTCAGTAGTACCATTGATTTTTACCATTGATGGTACAAGTGACACAACTTTCTATGGCTCGTATTCAGAGACACGACTCAAACTTAGATTTAATCACAGATCAGCTGAACTCTATTTAAGTATTGAACCTCTTCTCAAACATAGCTTTTATTCAAGAACGGTATTTAAACTACTCTCAGCTGAATCGAGTCTCAAATCTGTACTCAAATGTTCTCGTTTACATTTTGATTTATTTATAATTTTCGATCCGTTTTACGCAGAAATTCAAACAGCCAGGGTGGAAATAGAACAGAACTATAAAGCGAAGTATAAATATGCATCAAAGTACGTGTAACGGAACGAAAATGTCATTTGTTTAATGTCTAATCAAATCTAAGCTCAAGCACCGATTTCGTCTGATTGACGTTTCAGAATAAGCATTTACTCAGGTGAACTGTGATCATTGAAGCTATACATAAGTACTGTTCAAGAATTAGAATCTTGCCTCAAATCGAGATTTAAGTACAGATCAATGCTCGAGTCTTGTCTCTGAATACGAGCCTTAGTACCATTTTAACGTAGCTGAATATCTCCTTTGACCCATTTTTTCTCCAAAACACGGAAAATGGCACGTTTCAGCCTTCCCGACCATAACGAAGTTGAATTACTATCACATAAAAACCCCATCATATCCGTCGTTGGGGAAATGGACATGTCGTGTAATAGAATGCCTCTGTCCAATACCCATTGCACTTAGCTTTTGTGTGGCTTAAACACACGTATTTTTTAGTAATTCATAATTTTCCTTCATTTTCAGCTGATTCTTAAAGGCGTCAAAATATGAATGTTTAAGTGTCGATCACACTCAGCTTCTTTAAACTGTAAGTCTGTGTTTAGTAAAAGAGCTGCGTAAGACAACCAGCCAATGGATCTGATAATCAGAAGTAGAAGCGGCAATTTTTAACCGCTGCTTGTTCTTGCTGCTTTTATGGGAAGAGATAGACCAAAGAAAAGATGGATAGATTGTGTGAAAGATGACATGAGTAAGAAAGGAGTGAATACTGACATGACGGCTGATAGAGGGGAGTGGAAGAGAAAACATGTTGTGCCGACCCCACATGAAGTGGGATAGAAGTTTAAGGGGCTATGGTCCAATCAAGAAGAGCGGCATAAACCAATAGATTCGTGTCAAAATGGCATCACGTCGCAAACGTACAGTTTAATTGGCTGATTTTGCTCTGCTACGGTGGCTGAGGGCCCGTAATTATTTAAACAAAAAATGCTACCTTTTTTTGTTAACCAAGCATTTTTTAAACAGTACTCGCGACTTGAATTCCCTAATCAAATTTCAGAATACGAGGTTTAATTAATTAACTAGAGATTTACTGTTTTCATCCGTTCACGCTCCGACTGACCATAATTTAGCGAGCGAATTGAATCGTGGATTTATGTAGTTAACTTGTGAACTCGTTTAATGAGTTTTAAAACAATATATCAACTTTAAGTACACAAGTTCTTTTTTTAACAAAAATATGAATGGACTGTGTGGAACATGACATGGGCAAGAAAGGAGTGGTACTGAGATGACGGCTGATATAGAGAAATAGAAAACGAAACCCACATAATATGACCAGTGCCGTGTTTAAATGGCGTGCGATATGTAAACGCATATGTTTAACATTAATTTCAAAATGATTCTTAACGTCTACTGATGAAAGTCAATTTTGAATTTGACATTTGAGGGCATATGATATAGCTGAACGATATCGCAAGCCAAACTTTATACGGTAGACGTAAGGATCATCTTGGAATACATTTCTGTAGACATATCGCCCGCAGTTTGAACACGGCTTTATGCTTTTTTACAGTCTAGACTACATAGTTCATTCTGCGAAAAGTTTGAAATAGTGTTAATATTTATTATTTAGCTAATATATTTTTATTTTTGTTTCAGATCCTATAATGTTGCTTGGCGGTACGCGTGCGTTCTCGAGTCGGTCTCTATGACATACCTATCACGTCAGCTTCCACGTCAGCTTATCGCAGTGAAACGTGTTTCTACAAAGTGTAAATACAGTGTTTATTAAGTGTCAATTCTTTAGAAATGATTTGATTCTCGAGCACATTTCGATACGTGCGTTCTTCTCGTCGCCAAAACGCGAATTGCAACGAAGCAGCGATGGCTCGGCCTGAGGTTGTGCGATGAGACGGAGGACGAAGAGATGGACGAGCCCAGCGCCGCCAAGCGGCCCTCGGTGCTAACTATCGACCGCGCCGCATTCCTGCTCCTGAGGGTCAAGAGAGCGTTTAAGAAGAAGCGGCAACAACGGAAGGAAAAACAGTAAGTTTTGCTCTACTAATATGATAGAACATCCCACTTCATGTAAGTGTATTAGTATTACCTACTTCTTATTAAAAACACCCTTTTGGATCCCTATATTCTAGTAGCCCCTTGGCAGATTTTACTCAAATTCTTACAAACAAATTTTGATAATACAACATGACTTACTAAATTCCATGCAGATCGAATAAGCCGTGCTCATACGATGACCGATTTGTATAGCACAATAAAATCGCCAGCTTCTCAAAGTCAATCTGAGAATTGACTTTATTCGGAGTACCTACGTAAGAATCAATTTGGAATAAATTTTTGCTGTCTGTGTTCAGACGACGGCAGATATCTGTGTAAGATAAACAAAAGACGATTCAAATTGGGCGATATTTCGAATATTGAATTAGATGCAGCATAAAATGAAGAAATAAACACTCCACGGATTTATGGTGACTTATATCCTCATTGACGATTTATCATTTGGCTTCCTCCAGAACCAGTAATGTTATAAAGGTTTCAAAAAAGGTGCATTGCAAGGGACTCGCTAGCCTTTCGATACATTCAGTTACTAATGTTAACATCATCGGTTGGAAAATAGCTTTATTTCAGTCACAAAGCTCGCAGCCAAGTGTTCACCCGATATGACTTCGGTCGTTAGCTTACCATTAGCGCAGAAAAAAGGATAGTACCTATTAGCAGGGATCTGATTTGCGTACGAGCACACTTACCGTTTGAGCACAAAGCTTTCTAATCAAGACTAGAATTTCAATGTGCAACGAACTGAGAAGATCGCATCTAAATGCTTGTCAATTTAACTTGAAACTACCACACGTACTCTAGCTATTTTTAAAAGACTAGCTTACCCGAGAAGACGACTACGTCCTATTCAAGTACCTGTGTATCTTACTATAGGAACCTCTCCCGCGGAAACCCTTTTTTAATGTTAATCCATAGTTATAGGTAGACATTTGTTCAAGTTCTATCAGAATCCATGTAGCCTTGGCGTGATTCTCTTTATTATAAAATATCGACCACAGATTATTAATCGTTACCATACAATTTTGTTACATATAAATAGAAGGCAGGAGGTAGGGTACAGCGAGATTTTCTCGTTCTAATTTGGAGCAGCCCGCCTGGGGAGGTACCTCCACCTTACAGAAGATCGCAGCCAAACAACATTATTTGTTTCAAATAGTGTTGTGTTCCTGCGGTGAGTAAGTTTGCCAGAGCTCTTTAAGGGGGGCGGGGGGAGGGGTCGGCAACGCGTGCGTGATACCTCTGGTATTGCAAGCGCTCATAGGCTACGATAACCGCTTACCAACAGGTGGGCCGTATGCTTGTTTGCCAGCTCAGTTGTATAAAAAAAAAAAAAGGCAAATAACGAATGAAATGCCTAACCTACCACCCCAACTTACTTTCAATTGCTTCGCCTGACACTAACTACATACCTCTACCTACCTACAGACGAGTTAAGCGAGTTAGCACACTGCGATCGTGGGGTTACCCTAAAAGGGTTCCATCTGAAAACCAGCGCCCCTACTTCGTGTGCGGCATTAAAGCTGAGATAGTACCTTGTTTGGCTCACGCATGCACCCTAGTTTTGTTACCTACTACCTACCTACCTACTTGTTGTTTCTGTTAGCTTGTTACCTCTTTGTATCCTGTAGTGTATTCTCTGATTATTTTGTACCGCTCTTCTAATTCTAATTCTAAATGGGGGAATAAGATCTGCACTGACGTCCCGCGTTGGGGTGTATTGTGCATTGTCCCCCTGCTGACCTCATCCCAGCCAGCCCAACTCCTTAAAGTAACGGAGAAGGACCCTGGGTTGGTGGCAACATTGTTCGAGAATCCCCGTTGATGTTGTGGATGAAGAGGAGCAGGATCCGATCACCTCCTGCATTCCTGTTTTGAGCCTAGCTTCATTTGTGGCTGTACAATGTAGTACAACGTGCTCCACTGTTTCCTCGTGCTGAAGACAGCCGCGACAGAGGCCGCTGTCTGTACCGTTCTTGTGTGTCCAAAACAAATATATTTTCTTTCTTGTTTCGATTGTTTGACATGCCTCTCTAAGATGAGTTTTTAGTGTGCCTAAAAATATTACGATTTGGGCACAAGTCCAGCCGTAAAAACATGAAAAACACAAAACGTAACGATGATTATTAACGATAGATAATTCTTGAAAACAGCGTAATTACTTCATGGACAATCAAGTGAGTTTCATCCCTGAGATGATTAACTGAAGATAGCGTCGCTACAAATGTAAATGAAGCTATCTGCACGTCCCCCACGTCCCAGGTTTACAGATCACGGTTTAAGCGGATCTGTTTTACGAGAATATTGATATGGATGACGTCTGTTGCCCTTTAGCTTTACAGCTGTTTTATGGGACACGTGCGAACGCGCGATGGTTGAGTCACGGGACAAGTGGTTCGAGATCGCTTGATTAGGGCATGGTATCGGACCTAAAAGGTTGTCGATTTTTGATTACCGGCCGGCTCTGTATCTGTTTACGGTGAATGAACTCTGAAACTCATCATGCGAATCCACTTTCAAATATTTCAGGTATTGCCAGGTTTTCTTTGAAAATCAATACCTATTCCAACAAAGGAAACTGTGATTAAAATAGGAGTTTGCTAGCAACAATTATCTTTATTCAAACTTCATGAAAGCGCTGGAGGCACTTCAACAAAACAATCAAAGTTTACACCCTTAAAAGTTAAGACCTACTACGGCTACTTAGCAATTAAAGTTTACAGTGCGTTATTTACACTAGTGACTGGTGTTTCAACCTTCAACCCATCATCGCTGTCCTTCTGTTCCAACAAATTAGTCAGATCCTTCTTAACTGAAGCCCCTTCGTTCACACTCTTCTTTACCGAGTCTCCTTCGTTCAGCGGCTTGACTTCTTTATCACCCACCACTTGGATTTCAGCTTTCAAAACAGCTGGCTTCGTCGCCATTTTGGGAAAGTCCATGTTAGCCATATCTTTGCGTTTCGGGAACAGGAATATTTCCATTGCCTTAGGTCTCATTGGGAACAGACCTGACGCCGAATTGAATGCTTTTTGGAATTGCTGCGGGAGTCTCGAGTTTAATGGGTTCTTCATGTTATTGATAGTCATCGGTGCACGATTGGGACCCAATTCGAAGTATACAGTCTTCTCTTGGATCTGTTCGTGGGAGTCGCAGCAATGGGGGGATGTGGGATCTTTGAAGAGGTCATTACTCCTTAAGATTTTTTCGATGAGGTCTGAGGGGTCGGAGAGGAGTGAGTCCCTGGAGCCTTTGAAGGCTGAGCAGGCACAGGGGGATTCCATTGCGTGGGATCCGGTGATTGGGATGTTCGGTAAGAAAGGACTGTTGCCAGGTTTCGATGCTAAAAGGTTTTCTGTAAAGTATGAAATTTAATTATTTGTGGAGTTAGCGGGCTGAACCTAGTGACCAAGATTTTCAGACACAGCATTTTACACTATTGTCGAATTGGGTAATGCATCTCTGAGTTGAGGGATTGAGTTGTAATAGTGTGTCGAATATTTTACGATGTGTTTTAAATTAAATTGGTCCTTTATACATTTCCTAGCTTCCGCCTGCGGATTTGCTCACGTGGTATCCGGATAAAAGTGACCCATATCACTACCCGACTGTATCTAAGCAAAAAATAAAGTTATCCGTTGCTCCGTTGTTGCGTGAAATGAGGACAAACCAATCAACAAACACACTTTTGCATTTATATTAGTTTCGAAGCTAATATAAGAAGTTCTAGCGGTAGTTTTTACCTGGGTGTTTTCCATTGAAATAAAAAGCAATCTCCATCTTGCCGAGATTGACCAGCGAGTTAGTAATTGTTGGCATTGTCTTGACAAACTTGCTGTTAGCGCATCTGGCACTGGACAGGCACATCAGCACCGCCGCGCAGGTAAAGAACAATTTCGCCTGAAATGCACCATTCTATTAAAAACTTGTACCTCGTTTATGTAATCTAAATGGAATAGAACAAACATAATATTCCCAGTGCTGCCCGCAACTTAGGTCATTCCGTGAATTCTCAACGGAAAAGTCACAATTGCATTTGCAAATTTACAATACGATTCGTTAGCGCGCTTTCTAATTTAAATAGACAATACCATTTCGTTTTTAAAACTCCTTCATTTTTGAAGTCTTTGAAAAATTAAAGGAGAATATTTTATTGCTCTTGATACACGTGCTTGTGTGTCTGGCAAGTGCGTGCTACTAGCATGTTTAGTGAGGTTGTGCTAGTGGCTCTTAGTGAATAGCATGCTAGTAAGCTAAGGGTTATTAATTTTAACGATCTCCTGTTCCATTTTTACCACCAAAGCTGTCATGTCAACTACCTACACTAAAGGCAGTTTCTAGATACGTTTTATAGTTTTTAAGATAATGCGGTTTTATATTACTTTTTCCGCTTTATTCGTAAATATTACCATCGGTGTGAGCCAATTCCAACTACCTATTGTTATGATAGAGTGAAAATGTACGCACCGAGTTTCTAATTTTTCCCAATATAATAATGCTCAGAAAAAACTTCTGTTCCAAATTGTATCTAAAACTTCCCCCAAAAGACAAAAAGTTTTAAACAAAGAAAGTTTCCAAAAACCCGTATAAAAGTAACGTGAGCCAACTTTGCTTACCATTTCCAGTTTCACAAATAAGCGATTGAATCGGCAAATCAAATTGTTACTTGTTTCGCAATTTCGATTTCGTCCGTTATTGGCTCTCCGTTTTATGATCGCTACCTATCGAGGAATTTAAATCGTAACTTTGCAATTAGGTATGTGTTCACGCCGTGGTGGCCCCGGCTCAAGAATAGGCCCCTCCATATCTACCCCGCGGATGTCGTAAGAGGCGGCTAAGGGAAAAAAGCTTGGGGATGGGCAACAGCGTCCCTCATTTTAACAACGATAGCTCTAACTGCGCTCGCCAACCCGCAAGCCCAGCGTGGTGGGTATGGGCAAATCCCCCCATATGATAAGGAATTTGCTCTGTCTGTGGGGGAGGCCATGTTCAGCAGTGGACGTCGAACGGCTGAATTGATGATGATGATGTGTTCACGTCCTCATCGAGTTTATACTCTTGGCTTTGTCCTTTTCGAAGAAATCAATATTAAGGACAGGACGGTACGCGAGAAGAAATAAAATGAATTGAAAAAATAGTTTCTCTTAGTACCTTGTGAAGAAACGGGCATTCTAAGTCATTACTCATCTTTTTCACAACTCGCTCTGACATCAAACTGACAATTTTCGCATAAATTCTTCACCTTGTGGGACCTTTTACCTTACAATGTAAAATGTTTGTTCTCGATAAAAATTTAGAACATTGTATCCATTGCCGATGAAAGCGATACACTTGATCGCCTTTTGTAAAGATTATATAAGATTTCGTCTTTTCTGCTCACAGAATAAAAATATGTAAAACTATGTAAGATATTCCATGAAAATATGAAAACCATACAGAATTCAGGAAACTTCTAGTTAGTAAACAAAACAGATTATTTTTGTGTAAAATCGAAATACCCTGCCATGTCAAGTAGTAGCTTGACATGGCAGGGCTTGGGTATCATGGCCACAAATTTAGTTAAAAGAATGTTCTTAAGTTGACGTCCTCGGTGGCGTAGCGGGCGAGTGCTAATCTGAGACGCAATGGGTGCGGGTTCGATTCCCGCTGCGGGACAACTGTCTGTATGATCTGAAAATATTTCTTCCGGGTCTGGGTGTTGTGGTACCATGATACTCTAAGTTTCTTATACCCACGACACGGGGAATCCTAGTGTCGGCTCAGGACTATGTATGTGACTGTTGGGTGTAAAAAAAGGCTCCCAGATAAAGTCAGAAGTAATAATTTCGTTCACTCTGCATCTTAATAACGCATAATGCATGAATACGGAGTGCACGAGATCATTCAGCTTTTACGACTGACAGAAGTGTCTCTATAACCCTATTTCGGGGCATATCGTTGCATATCGTGCATCGTATCGTATCGTGCATTGTTGCAATAAAATGTTAAATTGCATTTATTTTAAGAGATTTTCGCAGTCGTAAAAACGATCGTACAGTCTTCACAGCTAAAGTATGGAGTTGAACGTTTTAGTGATTTTGGTACGCATTTGATTTTATTTTGGGTGATTCTTATTTATTTTTGCTAGTTTTTATTGCCCTTCCCGGCTGTGTATTGTCTGCGCTGTATATTTTAAAAGATTATTTTATTCTTTTCTAATTAAACAACCTACTAATATTATAAATGCGAAAGTTTGTGAGAATGTTTGGATGTTTGTGGTTCAATCACGGCTAAACGGCCGAACGGATTTGGATGAAATTTGGTACAGAGATAGATTATAGTCTGGAATAGCATATAGGCTTTTTATGTGTGTACAATGCGAGCGAAGCCGCGGGGGGAAGCTAGTTACAAATAATACTAATAATCATCATCAGCCTGAAGCTATCCATTATTGTCCGTGATCGTGAGGTCAACCACATCATAGGTTCGTCTGAAAACCAGCGCTGCTGTGCATCATGGCTCGTTTATGTGCAGCGGCTTTATGCTGTGACAGTACCTGTTTGACCCGCACAGCATAGGAGACTTTTGTGTGGTACAAAACACCTATTATTTTTGTTTTCTTTCTTTATATATGATACTATAGCTGGAGTTTATCTTTATATTGTTTAATTTATTTCTGTGTCGAACGTCGACGACGAACCGTCCTGAACCTTTTTATACTAATTACATTCGCAGAATTCTGAAGTAATCGTAGCAACGTTCAAGACTGTCACAACATTATGTGGCTGATCGATAGTGACATATAAAACTGAGCACTTTCGTGCTTTAGAGAGCGCATTCAGCTGCCCTCACCAGGTAGAGAGTTGCTTGGATTGCCTGAAATTATTGTTATACGGTACAATATTTTGTAGGGATTGGCCAGTGTGTTCAAATTATGTGATGCTAATAGCACATCAAACACAAAACCCGATATGAACTCGAGAAGAACACATGATCTGGTAGACGAAGCTTTTCTGGAACAGAAAGACATCTTGTTAGATATGGTGCGTAGAATTACATTGTTTTATCGCCTAAATCAATAAATTTGCACTATAAAGGATTTTACAACGGATCATACTATGAACGTAACCGCAAAAAAATATAATGCCCACTAGAACGTTCCTTCACCGACCAACACCGTAGCGGTCCATGGTCGGACCGTCAGGGAATTCACGACGAGAATATAATGATACGTTCTAGCGGGCACAGTAGTGTCTGGCAGAGTCCGTCAAGTGTCTGAAACGTGCATAGCACGGTCATGGTATGATACGTTGTAGTGGGCAAAGGCCTTTTTTTTTTTTTTTTTTATGTTATACGGAGGCAAACAGGCTTACGGCCCACCTGATGGTAAGTGGTTACCGTCGCCTATTGACATCAGCAACACCTGGAGCATTGCTAATGCGTTGCCTGCCAAACCCCTCCCCCCCTAAAGAGCTCTGGCAACCTTACTCACCGCAGGAACACAACACTATTTGAAACAAATAATGTTATTTGGCTGCGATCTTCTGTAAGGCGGAGGTACCTCCCCAGGCGGGCTGCTCCAATTTAGAGCGATAAAATCTCGCTGTGCCCTACCTCTCGTAAAAAGGCCTTAATAGTTACAGTAACGCCGTCGGCACTGATCAGTAAATAATATTACAATTTTACAATTAAATTAAACAATGTAGCGTTTCTTTTACCTGTAACATAACTGATGGTGGTGACAGTATGAACCGAGCGCCACGAACCGAACCGCGCACCGCGCGTCGATGACGCGCCTCTGACGGAGAGCGTGGCGCAGGGTCTCACTCACTGAGCGTCATCCATCCGGTCAAAGCGACACTCAATGAAAATTGTAGCATAAATTGATTTACAGCTAGAAACCAAACTAAAAGAAGTGAGAGATAAAAAGAAGAAGAAATCTATAGACAGACTAGACGCCAACACAATCAATCTAGAATCCAAATACAACCCATCGTTGCCGAAAACCGGAGACTTAAAGCTATCTGCTAGTGGAATAAGTGCTGTTGGTGAAGTTGATGCTCAACTCAGGTTTGGTGAATCAGGTAAATGATCAGCCCTGAAGAAAGAAAGCAAGAAAATACATTTGCGAAGTGTGAAATCACGCCACAATAGCGCCGCAATAGTATAATTTTAATTTTTATATCTTTATTTCAGGCTACTTGACATATTACACAAACATGTGTAATATGCCATGGCCCATATTAATAAATACCTTACAGACTAACATACATATAATATTAAGCTTAAATAACCACACCACATCTAGAGTCAGGGACTTTCTTGATCGTGAGCGCCTCCCTGTAGCGACGGTATACAACTCCAGCTGACCAAAATTCGGGCGCGAGGAACACCTCTTTGTACTTGGCAGCTACCTGGAGCACGTAGGACTTGAAGTTAGTCGCCCTACTCGACTCCAGACGTTTCAGGCCAGTATAGGCAACTGACTTGCAATGCGGTTGTGTGATGGACGGTGTAACGTTAGAGCTTGGCTCTCCAAGATATTTCTTGCAGAGAAATACCAGACTAGCGCAGGTAGTGCGCTATATATAAATGCGTGCGTGGATGTCCTCCCAGTTTTGATTAATACGCCTAAAATGCCATCTATAAGCAGATTGTTATGCGTTTCTTGCTGCATATGAAAGCAGCGCATACTCTTCTTTTTCAGCTACAATAGTCTCAATAAGTTAAACATCTTAATATGTTCCTTAATAACACTATAACGGCTGAATCTATTTTAAAGTAACTAGGTAGAAACAAAAAAATAATACACAACAGTCACATACATAGTGTGAAAGATGACATGAGTAAAAAAGGAGTGAATACTGATATGACGGCTGATAGAGGGGAGTGAAAGAGAAAAACGAGTTGTGCCGCCGTTTGAAGTGGGATAAGGGCAGGGAGATGATGAGTCACATACATAGTCTGACCCTACACCATAGAATTATTCCTGCATATCTAAATAGTCTGGCCGTGGCGGCCCCGGCTGAAGCATAGGCCCCTCCATATCTTCCTATCCGCGGATGACGTAATAGCGACTAAGGGAAGAAAGCTAGGGAATGGGCAGCAAAGTCCATCATTTTAACAACGATAGCTAACTAACTGCGCTCGTCAACCCGCATGCCCAGCGTGGTGAGTATGGGCAAATCCCCCCACATGATAAGGAATTCGCTCTGTCTGTGGGGGAGGCCATGTTCAGCAGTGGACGTCGTACGGCTGAACAAGGCCTCCCCCACAGATGAGGGATCACTTACGGTTATTGGCCCTTTTCAGGGCCACCATACCTCAATCTGGTCATTGATCCAAGAAGGAACCAGTGACACGAAAAGCAAGCATTTATGAAACTTTGATCTACTATGAACGTCCAAGTACGTTATCGCAAATATATATTTTTAATTATAAGTTCAGATTTAATAAAGTGCGGTGCTCGTAGAATAATGAACGTAATTTTAATCGCTACTGATTAATTACATTAACTTGTCATGCCTTCAAAGGCTCAAATTTTGCTATACAAAATTCGAAGAAAATTTGGTTTTCATAATGTAAAATAGAAAATTCAGGGTTTCAAGGCACTTATGAACGGCAAGTCTTATTGTATTATCGTTATGTACGTCACCGTTGGAGTGGTGGCTGAGGCCACGCCATCCGATCGTGGGTTCAAATCCCGGTCGTGCACCAATGGATTTTCCGAAAAATCAGTTACACGCCAAGCGAGCAAGCAATCGCACACTAATCCTTTCACTACACTGATTCTTTCATCGACGGTCATAGGCCCTTTTCAGGGCCACCATATTACTATATACACACAGCTTCAACCTGGTCACTAAACTAATACAGGTGACCAAAAAAATAAAAGTGACACGACAAGAAGAACTCCTTTTATTGAAGTCGGTTAAAAATCATTTCAATTTTGTTACATTGAGCCGTAATGCCCAAGTGGTACCACGACTGTCGAACCGCAGGTCACAGGTTTAAATCCTGTTCGTGCAATTTTGCCCGCGTTTTAAAGTCATATGGACGACGACCGCATCAACGGGTTTAGAACGGTGAACATAAGCGGTCACAACGCGTATGTTCACCGTTTTGCCACCTGTGGACCGTTTAGGACCATCGCCGTCGGTCGCGTGCCTTGCACGTAATCAGAATTTCATATTAATTTATACAAGAGAATATTTTTTGAATGTTAACGGTTAAGTTCATAGTATGATCCCTTGTAGTGGGTAAATCAAAGAAATCAAAAGAAATCTCGACTTAACTTTGCTCTACTGGCCAAAAAATCTGGTTCAAATAAAAACATGAGATTGACTTTTAATTTCTCTGAAAAGGTATCTAGGGAAACGCACCCGGCATACCAAATTTACGTAGGTAAACATTTAGATTTTGGGATAAGCTTTCTAATTTAAGTTCACTGCTTGACGATACGAAAAACTTGGGAGGTAACCTCGAATAAATATGAGTTTTATATGCTTTACCAAGCCCAAATCCATGGTAGGTATCTTAGCGTCTGAGATCCTAGGAATAACGATTGCCGCTGCAGGTCCGGGGTTTTGTGGTATACCCTGGTACTCGTAGTATGATACCCGCAGCACAGGGAGTCAGGACTATGTGACTGTTGGGTTCTATTTATTATTATTATATTTGAACTAATTTCAGATTGTTTACCTCATAAGTTCTTCTCACAACGATAATGATACGAGATCCCAAAATAAATTTCATTGTTCAACTAAAGATCGAAAAACTAAGTTGCGCCGAGTAAATACCTCTACCCTCCTTCCTGAGATAAAGCAATCCATGTTTCCAGGGAAAGGTATACTGAAACTGAACGCAGCCGGCATATCAAATGTCGGTAGATCTCATTTAGATTTGACCGTGGAGGACGGGAACGTCCACATCCCGGGCATTAGCAGCCTTGTTATGGGTAAGATTTATCTTGTTCTTTTTAATTAAATTGACCTTGCCTTGGCTTTACTACGGAATTGGCGATATTCTTCTTTCTTTTTATCTCGACTTTGTACCTATTCTCTTTATTCACCCAATTTTACTGTATATATTTGATGAAATTTCAATTAGAATTCTTGTATTGCTTACTCCAGCATAGATTTTTGCACACTTATTATTAACCACTTAGTACTTATTAAAAATCCAAAAATGTGCATACCAAGGCTCCAAAAAAGTTAATATCTTACCGGTTTTTGTAGGTGCTTTTCCTGACACCATACAAAAACCGTAAGCTGTTCACTTTCACCTCTCACGTATTTCGCACTCGTGTCTCCGTAGGCAACTATTTTGCCTACGGAGACACGAGTGCGAAATACGTCACAAAAGTAGTATCAAAGTATTTCAGTAGTAATCAGTATGTTTTATGAAAAACACTTTTGGCATACCGTTTTATTATGGAAATCAGGATCTTTTTTTCTCGACAAACATTGAGGAAAATAGACATTTCCCTCAGTTACTTATTACATGTAGATTTGCTCCAGGAAAACACAATCTCACTTCAGTTTCTCTGAAGTCCTCAAAATTGGGATTCATTATGAGACCAATGTAGGGAAAGTTGGTCTCATTCATTTTGAGTTGTTATATTCAACGTATTGTGTAAATATTTTTTATCTCATCATGAGCCGTGTTGGGATGAACATCGACTTTCAACCCAAATATCCTGGGTTCAAGTCTTTATTATTTTTTTATTTTATTTATTATTTATTTATTTAGGAACAACAAACAACTACATTATATATGTAAGATACAGTGAGTAGTAGGTACATAATTTCATATGCAACAAATTATTAATAATGTAGTCCACAACGTTATCCACAACTTAGTATATATGAGTAACAAAAAAGGCCAGCTAGAGGGCCCGTTATAAAAAAACATTTTTATTATCTGCTGTGGCAAAAGAAACAGACGACGGGAATCCTATGCTGAGAAAGCTTATAATGATAAAAGAAAAATAAGTTATTAGGATTACTTATGAAGTGTTAAGAGAAAATAAATATAATAATTGAGTTTGCAACCAATCAGAACGTTTTTGATGATGATCTTCATTGCGAAGTTCATTATCGAGTAATGTCTTAAATTTATAAGTACTACGAGCGAAGATATCTGCAATAGATTCAAAATCTGTGTTATTGTTGTATATATATATATCCACACTGGTCTTGATGCACCAGTGTGGAACCTAAACAGGTGAAGAAAAACATCGTTCGGAAACCAGTAAATTCTCTTATGAGCGGCGATAGGCTTGCATAGAACACTCTATATTGCAAAATGTGGGCTTGTGCCAAATGTATGTGAGTCGCTATCTGTGAAAGTATCAGAGTAGTGAAGGGATTAAAGTGCCTCTTGCTCCCTTCGTTCTACGTCACTAATGATTGGGGATAAATGTCGAGAATATTTCTTTGTTTTTCTATTCATAGGATTTGTTTTTACTGAATCCTCTAATGATAGCGCGGACACCAATTGCGTTACACAACCTAGACCCAATTTTGTAACCCATGATTTAAAACAACATTGAACAAGTACACAGAAAACACATAAACGCAGACATCTTATTGAATTCTGAGGCAATTCGTAAAACAAACTTTCCTTGCTTCGAAGCTTACTTTAGTATGCTAATAAGAACAGCCGTTATTAAGCTCAGTCGGTAGCTCAGAGTAAAATTATGCAAGCTGTGGACCCGTGAAAGATCACAGGTACCATTGTTTTTCTTAGGCTTCCAAGTTTGTAAGCCTTGTTCAAACGGCGTGCAATTCCATCCATAATATTTTTAACATTTAATTCAAAATTATCCTAGGATTATTTTCAAATTTTATATGGCATATCGCAAGCCAACTGGGTATTACAAAAATATCGAACAAAGACCGACACAAAACACACAAGTTCAAGTGAAATATTATTGTGCGCCACAGCAGCAAAAAGGTCTCGACTCACCTTACCACTGAGGAGTAGCTAAGCGCTGGTATTCTGCCGAAACCGCTATTTATAGTCACTGAAAGTATTTATATTAGCAAGTTGAAGTGGCAGTGGGCAGGCCATATAGCTCGCAGAAACGACAACTGTTGGGGAATAAAGGTTCTCGAATGGCGTCCCACCCGATGGACCGACGCCATTGTGAAAGTTGCGGGAAGTCGGATAGATAAGCATGGAACCCTTTGAAGTAGGCGTATGTCCAGCAGTGGACTTTAGCAGGCTGATGATGATGATGAATACCTATAATTTTCCGCAATATCTATGCCAAGTTATGAGTTAAAATTTAACCACGCATTTGTATTTTGATCTCGCAACTAACCAATTGATGACGCATTACGTAGGCATTTAGGGGGGTTGCCTATGTCTAGAAGTGGAATTATTCAGGCTGATGATGATGATGTAAAGTGTAACAGCTGTTAGTTTAAATTAGAATGCCCCATTCACACTCTATAGCTAAGTTTGTTTTTACTCCGTGTTTTGGATATCGAAGTGTTTTCGTTGAGCAATTGTTGAGAAAGTTTGAAGGTCTGTCTCTGTTTTGACTGAATACCGTACGTTATTTGTAAAACGGATTCCTTCTCGAAATGGCAAAAAAAAAACCTCTAGAGTACTTAAATTAAGAAATACATAGTCTAAAAATCATAATATTCGCCTTTTTAATGCTTAAAATGGGATGTTAAAGTTTGTTGCTGTCTGAAACTCGAATAGGGCTCTAATGTTTTTCAATGCGCCAACGCTCGAACTCTTTTAAATGCCTATGTTCACGAGGTCCAACATGTCGACATTTAATGATAGCATTTGTACTATATTTAATTCACTAAGAGTATATTTTAAGTTTTAATTTTAGACAGTAGGCATTTTGATTTATACTATAAGCTTGCTGTTTTAACTGAAATAAATAATTCTAATTTAATAATTAACGGATTAGAGGTTTTTGCGGTCTTTTTATCTAGCTAAGATTAATTTAAATCGGTTGATTTATAATTAAATAAACTTATATCATACATATTATACAGTGAACTACGTAAGCGACCACAAAATATTGGATTGTCACTTTGTACGCTTGGGTACTCGATTTTCCGACCCGTGTACGGAAGCCTCAGGGTGCGAGTCCTACGCGCACTTGACATTCTTTATTTATTTTACTAAGATCGAATATTGTTTGTGGCTTTGCTTTAATTGTTTGTTCAGACACTAGAATAATAAACTCCAACAGTCGAATACATACACTCCACACTATTATTCTTTGTTCTCCCAAAGAGTGCTATGGCTAACTATCTTGAGCCTTCTCCATCCACCGACTTCCAGCACCTTTACAATGTCATCGGTCTATCGGGTCCTTCCAATAAGTCAAATGCATCGTCCGATTCGTGGTTGTCATTCGAGAATCTTTATTCCCCAACGGTTGTCGAGCGAGCTATGGCCTGCTCACTGCCACTTCAACTTGCGAGCGATGTCAGTGACCTCTATGGATATCCTCATTTTGGATTTTATCACGTAGTGAAACTCCAAGCATAGCTCACTCCATATGCACTTTCATACACTCATTCATTCATCCACTCACTCATTTATTGATTCATTCACTCTTCGTTTTATAGCTTCTCTGTCTTAGTACGTTCTTACAAACATTTGTTATTTTAGGTAACATTTTATCGAGTAACTGCGATAAGCAAGCGAAGGATGAAACGGAAAGCGAGCTGAAAAACCTCGCTGTAACCACAATGGAGGGCAGAAGAAATAAACTTCATATTGATACAAACGATACTGTTGCAAATAGCACCGAGAGCAACGCTAAAGAGAATTCAGGAGATATAAATGTAACAACTGCCAATGTAATAAATGTAAATGAAACGCTGAATGTTGAAGCGCTGAAAACAAATGTAACTATTGCCGATGGAACAGCAAATGCGTTGAAATAATCTATGGAATAAATAAAATAATCTGTGGTAGAGTTTACTAACTTCATTTTTTCTCTCTCTCAACTACTTTAGTTAATAAAATGTTAGGGTCAACACTGCCCAAACTTAATATATTTCAAACTAGCTTCCGCCCATGGCTCCGCTCGCGTGGTACCTACATAAAAAGTAGCTTATATGCTATTCTAGATAAAAAACTATTTGTATTCAAAGTTTCAACGAAATCGATTGAGCCGTTACGGCGTGATTGAATAACAATCATCCAAACATCCTCACAAACTTTCGCATTTATAATATTAGTAAGATTGCTATACTCAACGCTGCTGGCGTAAGAACACTGCCATAAGCACGAAAAATTTACCATAGAGTCACGATACCTACGATAGTAGAAGTCAAATATTAGCCAATGACATCAGCGGTGCTTAAGATCTTTTAATTTTAATTGGTTCATCATCATCATTTCAGCCTTACAACGTCCACTGCTGAACATGGCCTCTCCCACAGACAGAGCAAATTCCTTATCATATGCCCATACTCACCACGCTGGGCATTCGGGTTGGCGAGCGCAGTTAGAGCTATCGATGTTAAAATGAGGGACGCTGCTTTTTTCCTTAGTCGCCTCTTACGTCAACCGTGGATAGGTAGATATGGAGGGGTCTATTCTTCAGCCGGGGCCACCACGGCTATAATTTAATTGGTTAATATTTTATATTTGCTATCGTATTGTAAGCGTACCGCTGTCGTGAATTATTCCTACTCGGCCCACAGGCTACCTTGACGCCTCCGCTATTTTAAGACTGTTATATCCCAGGACGAACCTGCTGTGACGACAGCAGACATTTCATGGCGAGGCTAAAAAGCAGCGTAGCTGAGCCCTCGACCATTTCACTTGTCTACCTACATGCCAATAACTTGGTTTTCTGTAACTGTATCGTGTATCTTCTTAACTGTGTAGGAATTTAGAGTGAATAAATGCCCTTTTATTTATTTTATTTTATTTATATTGCGGTTCCTGTTTTGTAGGATAACCTAGTAGTTAGAGTGGTAAGCTATTTGAAACCGGGGTAACGCCATGTTACATATTCTAACCTCGCTCGACTAATGATAGAATAGGAGCCGATGATTTGGAACCAGTCTAATTGATAATTACGGTCATTTAGATAATTGCGTCGTTAGGTTTATATGAGGTTTTTATCAAAGACAATTCTCTCAATCTCAATCTCGCGTCTAGCTTGGCTTTGATCTTTTTAACAGATTTGTTATTGAGTTATCATAACTATAATTTTTATTTTTGTTATTTGACATATGTGGATTGACGAATTTTTTCTATTTACTTTTTATTAGGCTTGACATTATGTAATTTGAATTTATTAATTGAAGATATATGTTTGTTGTTTCTTAACTTAAAATTAATTTTATAAAATGTTTGATATGTATAATCATAATAATTTAAAGGATAGAGGTACACTATTGCATTAGGTGCTCCTGTAAAAATAGTGTTACTTTTCGTATAAATAAATAAATAAATAAATAACACAAAACTACAACAAATGCCATTTGTGTCAACAAATAAATCAAAGCCAAGACAGTATGGGCGGTTTGTTTGCAGACATTACACTTTGAATTTGGCTGTAGCATATACCTACTAGCTTTACCTACATAAAATGTAACCTTTATGCTATTCTAGGCAAATAACTTGATCTATTCCAAGTTTCAACGAAATCGGTACAGCCGTTACGGCGTGATTGTACAACATACATCCAAACATCTAAACATCCTCACAATTCGCATTTTTAATATTAGTAGGATGCTACGAGAGTTAACACAGTCGCAGGTTTTTGGAAACGGGTCTACTTATAGGAGGACGTCAATTAATGAAGTAAATTAGAAAATTCATGTTCCGAATTCAAATCTCATTACTGCCCGCTTCTTCTTCTTCTTGTCGTGTCACTATTCTTTCCTGGTCATCCTGTATTATGTTAGTGACCATGTTGAGGTATGGTGGCCTAAGACCGTCGGTCGATGAAAGAATCAGTGTAGTGAAAGGATTAAAGTGCGCCTCATAACTGCCCGCTATAAGTGCTTGCGTGCACTTATTGGGAAACAAAACGTCGTTTTGCGAAAAGATTGGCATGAAAAATATTTTGTCGTCGTGGAAACAGTTCTTAAATCAAGCCTGGAAGGCTGTTATGTAAGCGCGAGTACGTGAAGAACGTGATAATGCGGGCTTTGAGACGTGACAGTGGCGCACTCGCTACGAAGGTGTTGGAGAAACATTGTTTCATTCAAGTAGAGCTAGCGAAATGAGGTTTTGGCTTGCTTTTGTTTTACTAGTTTCTAGTACATAGAAACATACTTAAAAAAAACTATTAGGCCAGGTTTAGTCAGTCCATAGGAAACCCGGAAGGCATCCGTAGTCACTACAAGTTGATTCATATTATTGCATACTATCCCGAATGGGTCTTATCAACAAAAATAGAATGAATATTAGCAGAAAAAAAACTGATTCTTTCTGATTTTTTTCTGAGATCGGGTCTTTTTCAAATTAGCTGTTTTTTGGTCTTTTTATCATCTTTATAAGTAATAATTTAACGCATGAGGAGTTCGATATAAATACTTCTACCTTGAACTGCGGAATAATCGAGTTTAAGCTGATTTCTTAGAGTCGTGTAACAAGCTTCTTTTGCCAATTGGGTGTAGAGTAAGCCCCTTTCGGGATAGCATACATATTATGCATCTCCTTGTAAAGCGTGCCGAGAAACTAAGTAACGTACTTTAAGTGCTGTGTTACATGTCTTGTAAAATTCTGTTTTGTGTGTTAGTAGTTTAAGTAAGTTAGCTCATTTGTATTAGTAGTTTAGGAAGAGGTAGGAGGAGGTAGGGCATAGCGAGATTTTCTCGTTCTAAATTGGAGCAGCCCGCCTGGGGAGGTACCTCCGCCTTACAGAAGATCGCAGCCAAATAACATTATTTGTTTCAAATAGTGTTGTGTTCCTGCGGTGAGTAAGTTTGCCAGAGCTCTTTAGGGGGGGGGGTTCGGGGTTGGCAACGCGTGCGTGATGTTTCTGGTATTGCAAGCGCTCATAGGCTACGGTATCCTCTTGCCTCTCGGCCTTCGTTGCGAACGGACGTGTTCCTTATTTACTCTG
Source organism: Anticlea derivata (assembly GCA_947579855.1). Classification (NCBI taxonomy): domain Eukaryota; kingdom Metazoa; phylum Arthropoda; class Insecta; order Lepidoptera; family Geometridae; genus Anticlea; species Anticlea derivata. The sequence goes on from OX388268.1 coordinate 10,034,401, forward strand.
TACGTGTCGACAAATTGTGGGACTTCGCCCTCACCTGGTGCCAAGCCCCGAGACCCTGAAGACGGACATCGCTGCGGACTTCTGTGAGTGATTCGCCAGTTTTTGGCCCCCCTTCGGCCATTGGAATTGAACCGGGCACCTTCCGCATCCCAGCCGCTACCTGCACTAACTGGGCTACGGGTTGAATGAACTGCCGCGACGAAATTACCGATCACGTTACAACTACAAGCGCTACGATCACCTACGCACCGCTACGAGATTCGCTGTGTGCTACGAGGCAGCTACGCGCGGTTCGAGGTAACGATCTGCTACGCCGCGCACCAAATACTACATAATCTACAATCACCACTGCACCGAGCGCACTCACTAGTCACTTAAAACGATTTAGATACGTGTGTATCTACTGTCTTTTACTACCTGCCTCTGCCAAGACGCTTCGTGCTTTTGCTTTGCGCTTATAGTATAATATTTTTGCTAAGGCGTAAGCTATGCATCGTTCGCCTCCTTGCACTGATTCGCCAACGGTATATACGACACCCACTCACTACGGTTCAGATCCGAATATTGTCGCCACGCCGAAACCGTTACATGAAGCTTTTTCATTTACAAACATAGCTGGACGGAACAAACGGAAAAACACTGACTTGGATCGGTCGGAAGTGCTGGTAATGTTTGAATCGCTACAGAAAAAACTGAATGAACAAGACCTAAAGTTTAATGCTGTTCTCGAGTCTTTAAACGAGGTTAAATCATCAATGGATAATTTATCCAGTAGGCACGATCAGGTAATAAAGAGACTAGACGCCGTGGAACAAGAAAATTCGAGATACGTTGCAAAAATAGAGCTACTAGAGCAAAGGGTAGATTCCCTAGAGCGCCAAAATAAGGTTACTAGTATCGAGATTAGGAACATCCCTCAACCTACAAAGGAAACTAAAGAAGACCTTGTCCATATTATTCGGAAAACAGCAGAAGCCCTACACATTACGCTAGACAGCTCTTCCGATATCAAGAACGTCTATCGAGTCAACTCCAAAGCTGAAACAAGCCCGATAGTAGCGGAATTTACCACCGTGTTTGCGAAGGACTGCTTTCTAGACTCGTTCAGAAAGTACAACAACAAAAAGCTTCCGCAGGAAAGATTCAACACTACTAATCTGAAAATCGAAGGGATAAACAGACAGGTCTATATTTCTGAGAATCTAACACAGCGTGAAAAAAAGCTGTTCTTCCTGGCTAGGACCTTTGCGAAGGACTACGGCTACGCTTATTGTTGGGTTTCGTTTGGTAGAATTTTTCTACGCAAAGCGGAAGGATCGCAGAGAACCCGTATCTCTTCGGAACTCGATTTAGAGAAACTCACCAACCGAAACTTAGCCTAATTTTAGTTAGTAAACTAGTAATTTATACTCTATCCGCTAATCTTAATCTACTTCATAAGTACTTACAAATCAACTCATTATAACCAAATAACGCACACAATAACTCATTATAAGACTCCTACATATACAAATTAAAACACAACCTTCACTAAATACAATCATAACAGTATCCCAGGCACTCAACACACATATTACAACAATTATTTATACTTTTATACAAAATGGTTGTCTTAGAGGAAGTCACAAACGAAATTGACAACTTTACCGTTGCTCAGTCATTTAATAGCACCTTCGAAAACACCCTGCAATACATCCAGAATCCTTCATCTGCCCTAAAGATTATTCACCTAAATATAAGGAGTATAAACAAAAACCTTGAAGAGTTTACAGTATCGCTATCTCTGATGAAGTTTCAGTGCGACCTTATAATTTTAACCGAATGTTGGCTTAAGAATCTAAACAAAATCCCTTCCATTAACGGGTATAACTCTTTCGGTACTTCAAATAACTCACTTCAAAACGATGGGGTAGTGATTTACTGGAAATCAAATTTACTTGTATCTGTCTATGAACCCGACTTTCAAGACGCTAATTGCCTAGTATGTAAAATCGGAAACACAGCTATTGTATCAATATACAGATCCCCGTCCTTTGACAAAATTGACCGTTTTTTAGATAACCTCGAAGTGGTCATTGCAGCTCTGAATACCTCCAAAAATATCGCTGTCATCGGCGATATCAACGTTAATATAGCAGACGACAGCACAGACACTCGTTATGATGACTACTTAAACACGCTATCATCTTTTGGTCTTTTACCGGCCCATACATTTCCAACGAGACTTGACAGATGCCTTGATCACATATTCCTAAAATCTAAAAATCCTGCAACTGCTCTAGTTATTCAATCTGCTATCACTGATCATTGTCCCATTTTCCTAAGTTTGAATTCAAAAGATATATCAAATTCCACTCGCAATACCACTCATTATGCAACTAAACTTAACTACCCAGAAATACAAAAAGAGATCGAGCTGACAGACTTCAGTAGCATCATGAGTCTTACAACTGCAAATGAAGCGGCAGAACAATTTATCAAAATCATTACTAGCATCCTAGATAAGCACTCGCAAATAATTAAAATCTCTAGATCAAAAAGAATTATTAAACCATGGGTAACACCTGGGTTAATTCGCTGTATAAAAAATCGTGATAACCTACACTCTAAACTAAAGAATAAACCAAACGATGCTATTGCAAAAACTACTTACACTAGATATAGAAACTTTCTAACCGGACTTTTACGCAAAACCAAGGTTGAGTACGAAAAAAATGAACTTGATCAAGCAAAAAATAACCCTAAGGCTACTTGGCTAGCTATTAGGAAAATTACAAACACCACACCTAGCCGTGAACAACCCTTTGAACTCCTACAACTACAATCAAGCGAAACTGAGTCGCTAAATCAAGTAAACTCATATTTCGTCAACGTAGCCAAACGGCTAGCTAATGCCATCAATCCAACAGACAATACTTCTACACAAAGGCCAAACGCCCTTAATAACAAAATATTAAACTCCCTTGGCATTCTTGCCACTGACGAACCCCAAGTCCATAGTATTATTCAAGGCCTTAAAAAGAGCTGTGCCACAGGCCATGACGGGATCCCAGTTAACATAATAAAAGACTCACGACACGTTTTATCCGCCCCTATAGCACATATCTGTAATGTCTCTATAGAGTCAGGTATTTTTCCCGAATCCTTCAAAAAAGCCCTTGTTACACCAATCTACAAAAGTGGTGATAAGAAAGACCCAACCAACTATCGACCAATATCAGTACTTACTGCGCTGTCCAAAGTACTCGAAAAGATTTTAAATCAAAACCTAAACAAATATCTAGCTAAATATAACTTAATAGAGGACAACCAGTTTGGTTTTAAAACTGGAGTTTCTACTGAAGATGCGATTTTAAGCCTAACAAATGCCTTAACAAAGAGAATAGATAATAAAGAAAAGTGTTACGCCGTTTTTTTGGATTTATCAAAGGCATTTGATACGGTTTCTATCGACAAACTAATTACCAAAATGGAAAACATCGGCATAAGGGGAAATAATTTATCTATTTTCAAAGACTACCTAACAAATCGTACACAGCGTGTAAAAATCGGAAAACTCATTAGTGATGAAGAACCTATAGAAATAGGTGTCCCTCAAGGAAGCATTTTAGGCCCTACGCTCTTTAAAATTTTCGTTAACGATTTATGTGCTCTCCATATTCCTCACTGTGAGATTTTCACTTATGCAGACGATACTGCCTTGTTAGTTCATGGGAAAACTTGGACAAAAGCCAAATCGAACACTGAATATGCAATAAAAAAGGTTATGAATTGGCTCTCCTTGAACCTCCTAACCCTGAATATTAACAAATCTAAATTTATTCGTTTTTGTATATCCCCAAATTTGAAACCCCCCTCTGACAGTTCAATAATCAGAGCCCACCTAAGCTCATGTTACTGTTGTGGAAATTGTGAATGCCCAACGTTAGACATGGTTCCTTGCATTAAATACTTGGGTGTTTATATCGACGAAAGTCTGAGTTGGCACAAACATGTAGAAGTCACCACAAAACGAAGTCGAAAGTTAATTTATATTTTTAAATTCCTGCGACAATCAGCTGATTATAAAACCCTAAAGCTGGTCTATTACACTCTATGTCAATCGATCCTTACCTACTGCATTCCTGTCTGGGGTGGCACCCACAAAACCACAATGTTAACCCTAGAAAGAGCACAACGTGCAGCCCTCAAAACAATGACTTACAAGCGCAAAGACTACTCTACTGATCTACTGTACAGAGAAAACAACATACTTACTGTCAGGCAGCTTTTCATTCAAAAACTAATAAGCCGCAAACACTCGACTTTACCTTTCGACCCGAACTTGGCACAAAGACGTCAAGGCCTTCCTATTTGTACCCTGCCAAGATGCAGAACTACCTTTGCTAGCCGCCAATTTGACTCCCTTAGCTGCTACTTATATAACAAACTGAACAAAACCTTGTCCTTTTATCACCTAAACAAGCATGAGGCTAAACGCAAAATCAAGAACTGGTTGCAAAATATGGACTACAATGACACAGAGCTGCTACTGATAAGAGTAGTTTAATCTAAGTATCTTTTTAATGTACAAATCTTTTTAACTTAATACTGGCATTCTCACACTCCCCTCCACACAACGTAAACAAACACCACTTCCATTACACACAAACACACTATATAATCATTCCTCCCCCACCCCTCCCTGGCCTCACTCTCACACATACTCACACACATCTGTAAGTACACGCTTATTGATGCCATACAACATCGTATAAGACATCAATTAGTCTTTAATATTTTATTTTTATTAATCTTTTTAACACTAACTATTTTTTATTTTTATTTTTAGTTATTTCATCTTTTATTCTATTTTGTGTTAATGTTAAAATGAGCTTAGCCGACTACGAGTGCTAACGACACACGTCCACCACATCACACCACGTAAAGAGCTTGACACCTAAATCACAAGTGTTTCACTTAGTTTAGGTGTCAAAGATCCATAATTAATAACCGTTTACAATTTACAATTATCTATAATTTTAATAGTGTAGGGATTTTTGGCCTCCAAAATACAAGTTTTTAACTTAGTTTGGAGGTCCGTAGTCCATAATATTGTTAATATTATATTTTCTCAATTGTACCTACCACCTAAGACGAGCTCAAATAAACATTTTTATCTTTATCTTATCTTTAACCGCTTACTAACAGGTGGGCCGTATGTTTGTTTGCCATCTCAGTTGTATAAAAAAAAAAAAAAAAAAGGAAATAAAAACATTATGTGCGAGTGTATCGCAGTTGCCGCGTCATTGCTCTGTGGCACCACTGAAAACCAGCGCCGCAGCAGCTCCACTGTGCTATGCGGCACCAGCTGAGTGGTGACCGTTTTTGTGTCTAGGTTTTAAGCTTATATTTTATTTGTTCCATTTGTTTAATTTGTGACGCAAAATAAATATTTTTCTATTTCTATTTCTATAAACTCTCTATGGTAATCGATTTTCAAGAAGCCAAGTAAATATCTATTAAGAAGTAAAGAACTAGATTCAAGTTCAACTTTCAAAAGTTTTCTACTGGCAGGTAATAAGGTTCTACTAAATTTAAGGTAAAAAATCAAGCTAAGTCATATATGCATGAGCGTAGGTGGGTCCACATTTGTGATATTTCAACGCGCCGTAGCTCCGTAACATGTTACGGTACTTGCTACGCTAAGTGTGGATGTCATGGCGAAATGTTCTTGCTTTCGTTGGTCGGTCTCTGAGTGGAATGCTGCGTGGCAATAGCTCGTGTGACATGTCCGCGTGTCAAAATTCGTCAAAACTATGTTTTTGTCATGCCTAACTGTTACGGTCACGGAGCCACGGCGCGTTGAATTTTTTTTTTTTTTTTTTTTCATAGTTTACAAAATGTTGTACCCTAAGTTGTATTACAATCTAGCCAAGTAGGCTAATAAGTAATTTTACTTTGACATAGTCTTATAAGGTAAATTATATCTAAGAATGTGTCCAATAGCACTTTTCTTACAGTTTCTAGTTAAGGGGAAGACACTTTGTTCTTGTGTTCTTTTTAGGTAGGCACTATCACTTTCACTACATTTCACTATTATTTTACATCATACTAACTCAAAAGGCTTAGTCCTTTTGAGCCGTCGCACTATGTCTGTGTTGTCGAGGAGCTGGATTGCCTCGACGTTCACATGCTGATGGAGTCTACGCTCGTGAGCTTCTGCGTATTTTTTTATTACTGTGTCAACGAAGTCTATTTTTAAGTCCCGTTCCGTTGAATCCGTTGAAATGACACAAATGTGGACGCACTTTAACATGAGTGTTTGTTGACAGTGCGGCTGCGGCAGCGGCGGCGGCAGCGGATGCGCTCGGCGGCGGCGGGCGGCGCATGCCCCCGCCACTGCTGCGCTCGCGTACATTGCCGGCCATCATCGCGCCTGGCTTCTCTATCCTGCAGGCGCAGATAGACCCTCAACGGAGCAATGGTAAGTTTAGACATGTGAAAGATATGGCCAGCCCATTTATTACTGTTAAAATGTTTGGATTCTGAGCGAAATCGAAAAAGTTTTTAGGACGCAACTTTGAAAAATAAATCTACCCAGGTTACTTTTGCCAATCGCCTTTTCATTTTTAATTTGGTAACATATAATACTCAAATATTTTAGCATAAGATTCTGTCAAAATTACTACGAGAACCCTCACCTTAAATTGCCTTGTCTGTTTATTTGTTGTACAGACAAGTCGAGTGAAATCTTGCAAGTAAATTTTGACACAGTACAGGAGACCGATTGACTTGGGACTTTGCAAACCTGACAAGTTTAAAGTAAGAGCGGGCTGATCTGATGATGGGGTCAGGAGCTGTTCAACAGAACTCCTCAGCACTTAACAGTGTTTTGGCTCATTTAAATCAGCTTGATGTTTGACGCGTTTTTGTTCATTGCTCATAAATTAACGCGAATATCGCCGATTCGCTCACAATTTTATCACCATAAAGTTGTAGCTGTAAGTTTTGTGAGCATGTTTTGTAATAAATAAATAAATAAAACGATCTAAAATCTTGATAACTGATTATATTTCTTTTGAGCCTTACCTAGTTTGATCGGCACACTGAAGCTTTACATTCCATTTTGTGAAAAAGGATCATCGATAAAATGATAGGCACCAAGCCGTGTTTGTTGCCTGATTCTTATAGGCTTGGTCGCGAGGAACAGGCGTAACGTCAACTTGTTTCTAAGACGTTTCAATGTGATTCTAGAGATTTTTTATGGAAATTGAAAAAGAAAGGTGCAGTTTATAGCAATGGTTTTCTCCGAGCAAGGGGTGCAAACGTTGAATTGCCATCAACCCTTCGGGCTACATAATCGTCCCAACGGGTCCTCCAGGCCCCGAGTTATAATCCGACCGAGGAGTAGATTCCGTATTTCTTATACTTGATTTATTGAATACGTGACCGATTCGTGATGAAACGTTTTATCCTGAATGGCTCTTTATTAGTTCTCTTTAGCGTGCTACTTCCATGTGGATTATTGACGAAGATTGGTTATTACAACGTTTTAACATTATGTGGCGTATTTTCAGCTCGTAACACCAATGCGATTTTGTTTAGAAGGTGGTTTAAATTGACAGTCTCAAAGCTATTATGGTTCAAATTCTCTCAGATGTTAGAAGTGTTGCATGTTAGTAAAATCACTCTCATTCGCATCTTCATGTGCTATAGATCATCGTAGATGTCTAGGGGGGTATTCAGAGATGCACCCACGCATTATACTTAGTCCATTCCATGCATTGCAGATTGCTTACTAGCGCCGCTTATACCTACTAACTGGTTTTTTCTAGATATTTTCCCTCGGCGTTATAAGCTCGTGTTAATTCTTCAAATATTCTTCGTTCAAATGTTCTTCGTCGACCCTTGGGGTGTAAATTGACTAACACGGCTCTACATATTATGGCTGAATCATAAAGAAACCGGAGCTAGCGGGCCGTCAAAATTATGGAACAATTTCGTAAGGTCAACCGTTCGTAACTTATGTTATAAGCGACAAATTGATATTAATTGCCTGTCCAAATTGCCCTTGATTTTTCCTTTACTTGAACTTGAATATTAGAGATATATAATCAAGTTACAGTTAGGCAGTAAATAATGTAGGCTCGGCACAAAAGGGTGGCTCGTGTTTTTTTAATACAACAAAGGTGGCAAACATGCATACGGCCCACCTGTTGGTAAGTGGTTACCGTAGCCTAAAAATGCTTGCAATACCACAGGCATCACGCAAGCGTTTCCGACCCCGCACCACACCCACTAAAAGAGCTATTTGAAACAAATAATGTTATATACAAAAATATCAATAAATCTGCAAAAAGGAATACTCTTTTTCAATAGTTAGAGTAAATTATGTTTTCTTGGTAGTTTGTCAACCAATAAATCCAGTTTTGTTCATCAAACGCAACCAAACCGCATCTTAAACAGTACTCTGTAATTACGATGCAGTTTAATTTGTTTTCGGCCGTAAACTGGCGATAATGCTGAAATAAACATTACGACCACTCACTAGAGCTGCTAGTGGAAAACAAACATTTTGGAAAGTCGGAAAATGCTGAATGTTAATCCTTCCGCAGTTTGATATATTCCCAACCACCCTACTAGCCACTGCACCAGCGGGGTGGTTATTCCTTTCCTTTGAATTCTTCTTTCTAGAATAGGTCTTAGGCCTGCAATAGAATACAATAAATCTGTTCAAAAACAATAAACGAATAATAATGAGCAATCAGTATAAATTATGCACAGTATATTTGATCGTTTTTTTTGCGTCTTATATGCGGCTTATAGCTAAAGTTATGTATAAGCCTACTTTTCTGGAATATTGATTACTTTTTTTTTACACTCAGTTAGTTTCCCCAGAGTCATCTCTCATCATCACTGATTGCAGTAACCAGTAGGCCAAGGTTATTTAAACATTGTTTCTTATAAATACAAAAACTTAGGCTCATATTTAAATAGTCATGAGGGGAATTAAAAAAAGGATTCACATATGACCGATGAAAATAATCTCAGGCTGATGTCAATATAAATGGAGTGAAAAAAAAACACAAAACTTTAACGCTAAAATTGAGAATGACAGTTTTTAGCCGGATTCAGTACTTTCAGTAAAAGCCGAACGTATTACAACACTATTGAACCTGGCTAATCTCATAACTGTTCGCTATTGTGAACGTTTTAACTGCGGGTAGTTGTAAAACGAATTATGGTCGAGCAGGGGTTATTTTAGAAAAGCTTGACATTTATGGTCAGACTGGGAGGTTAACTCGGGTTATTATTTTAGCTATAGATCTTTTTAAAGTCAAATTCAAAACTTTTTAGAAACTAGGTGAAGTTACGCTTGTTCCTCGCCACCAAGCCAGCAAACACGGCCTATCATTCATTATATTCTCGTCTTAGAACCACTTGCAGGGCCTTAAATAAATAAATAAATAAATATTCCGGACATATCACACATTATCAACTGATCCCAAACTAGGCATAGCCTGTACTATGGGTACCAGATACTGTTATACATAATAGATATATATTTAACACCCAGACACCTAACAAACATCTGTGTTAGTCACAAATGTTTGTCCAGTGCGGGTATCGAACCCGCGACCTCTAGCACAGAAGGCAGAGTTACTACCAACTGAGCTATGAGGCCTTATAACATCTATTCTAGATGATTTATACAGGTGTCTAGTGGAACTTTTACTCACTTACAGGACGCTGTAGTGCCTGGGACATGTTTGTTTTTAGATGGAGTAGGCTTGCCCAGCACCTATACCATCCTCTCAGCCTAGTCGGCCTTATCCACAGGAAAGACAGAGTCAATACGTGTGGAGCTGACTAAGCAGCGGGTTTCATCACGATGTTTTCCTTCACCGTTATGAGTACGTGTTATAAGTACGTTCCTCTTCCCTCCGGACCCCTGAGGTGCTCAGACGTGTACAGTTAAGACTCTGTGATTTTATTCCAATTAGTATAAAATTGATTTTCCATAACTTATATCATTGCGAAAAAATAGGCGCGCATAAGTTTTGAAGAGGTCGAGCGCAACAACCAGCCTGCTGTTTACGCTGCACTCGAGTGAGTCACCCTCCGGGCCATAACAGTGTGTGTGTGCGCGTGCCGCCCGCATAGACACGCCTGTCCTGCATCCCGCTCCTGCACTGCGCCTGCGACGGCGTGACGTCACCGAGTTAGGTATCGTGGTGCGTGTGCGGCGCGGCGTTCTAACACTGCCTTTACATTTCTGCTCTCCTGGTACACCGGCCGGAGTTAACTCAACGCGCTGCGGCGAGGACAATTTGTAACCTGTGCATTTCTACCACACAACGCTTCTTATCGCCTAGTACTTCTCTATTTCAAGACTGTTTGCGTAAGTGACTTGGATATCTCTTAATACTCATAAAAGCCTGGTACGATGGAAGGTGTCGCGGATAGATCGGTCTCGGATTCCGAACTTACTCAACTGGACAAAACTCCGCCTGACTATCTCATTGCTCGCTATAAAAGAAAGAAGCCTGAATGTGATTATTCTTCCGAGTTCAGCGATTTCAAGGAAGAAATAAAAGCTTTGCTGCTCAGTCAAGAAAAAGATTTTAAGAAAATCCTAAAGGATATTCAACAGAGTAACCACTGCATCCAGTCCTCTGTTACGCTCCTCACGACTCAGAACGAAGAATTTAAGAAGAAGATAGAGCAGTTAGAAAACAAAGTACAGGAAGACCAAAAATACATAAAAATACTGGAAGATAAAATTGAAGACATCCAGATGGGAAGTCGTAAAGCGAACTTTGAACTGAAAAATGTGCCAAAAAAACCCTCGGAAACGAAGGAAGATCTTATTGAGATGGTGATGTGCCTATCCAAAAATGTTGGCAGTAACATCAATAAGACTGACATTAAAGACATATACCGGGTGCGAGGAAAAAAGGAGGGCACACAAAATACTCCCATAATCGTGGAAACTTCATCAACGCTGCTGAAGACTGACATCCTAAAGCTGAGTAAGACCTTTAATGTCAAGCATAAGACTAAGCTACGCGCACTGCACTTGGGTCACCGCACGTCAGAAGATACGCCGATCTTTGTATCAGAACAACTGACAGCAAAAGGGTCTCGTCTACACTTTCTAGCTCGAGATCTCGCTAAATCGAAGCAGTACAAATTTTGCTGGACTGCGTACGGAAAAGTTTATGTTAGAAAAGAGGAGAACTCTCCTATTATATCAGTCAAATCGGAAGCTCAGGTTCAGCAACTGATGCAGGATCGTTGACTACTGGCCCTGGCGCTGGCAACGTGGTACTTACCCACAATCTGCAATGTTCACTTATTGTTTATTATTTTAATAGGTTTGATTTTGTCAGTAACTCAAATAAATAACACACATACTCAGTCACAACTATATAAAACTCACATACACACACTTTTACTCCCAAATATAATAAAACTTCCAGTATATAATGCTATATTATTACACAAAAAACTAAATACAAATAATAAATTTATAGAATCTGATTTCAACACCTTAATCTTTTTTTGCCAATATATACAAAACATAAACTCTCACCATGATCTTATACACACTTGCAGTCCACTCACAGCCTCTCATTATGGATAGCTCTATTTTAACATTAAATGAAATAGACGATATTGAAATTGCACAAGCTATTCAATGTGATGCAGAGGAACTCGCACTAAATGTACTTCCCAAAGACAGTGATCTCAAAATCGTATCTCAAAATATCAGAAGCGTCTACAGTAATATAGATGATCTAAATTTAACCCTAAATAGCATAAGCATTAATCCTGATATACTTGTTTTAACTGAATGTCGACTTAACCCCAGTAAACAGATCCCATCTCTAACTAATTATAATTCGTTTGCAACAACTCACCACGTTAATCAAAACGACGGAGTAGTAGCGTATATTAGAAATGGTATTGTAGTAACTAACGTTAAAGAAATAAGATTAGATCATGCATCATGTATACAGATTGATACTTACAATAGTGCTATTTTGGGAATATATCGCTCTCCCTCTAACACAAATACAGAAACATTTATAAACTCTCTAAATTCGCACTTAGAATCTCTGAAATCTTATAAAAATATTATCTTAACAGGAGACATAAATATAAACCTTATCATTAATGAAACTGAGCAACAATACGAACGAAACAACAGATTAAACTACCTAAATATGTTATCCATGCATAGTATTCTACCAGGTCATTCAATTCCAACTAGGGAGGGCAGCTGTTTAGATCACTTTATGATAAAACTTCAGAAAGACAAGCTATCTGCTCAAATTGCTGTTTTGAATACGACTATTACTGATCACTCTATGATATTTCTGAACTTATCTTGTCAAATCGTCACAAATAAAACATCTAAAATTAAAACAGTTACTGATTTTAACGAAGCGTTAAAAAGTCTAGTTGAAAAGGATCTTAATAAACTGCTGTTTTGTAATGATCCTAATTCTGTAATAAAGCTACTAACTAGTAAAATTATCGAATCTTTACAGGAGAACACTCATTCAAGCAAGGTACCTAGCAGTAAACATGTTATTAAACCTTGGGTAACTTCTGGCATCTTACGATGCATTAGAAATAGAAACAAACTTCACAAAAAAGTGCGTTTAGATCCTCATAATGAGGTCTTGAAAATAAGTTATAAGAGATACCGAAACTTCTGCAATAATTTAATAAAAAAGCTAAAAAGAACCTATGAACGACAACAATTGGCAAAATCTACTAAAAACTCTAAAAGCCTGTGGAAAAATATTAAAACTATAACCCATATTAACCAAAAGAAATCAGATAACACTAAATTGTTGAATTTAAAGTCTTCTCCTACTGAATCAGTCAACTTTATCAACGAATATTTCGCTGGAATTGGCAGAGAGCTTGCTGAAGATATTCTGGCAATGAATCCCAATATTCATCAGAATTCTTTTGAAATACCTAGCTCTCAGTCTAACTCATTTGTTCTTTTGGAAACCGACCCTGATGAAGTCTATGGTGTACTGATGGGTCTTAAATCGGACAGCGCCCCCGGTTGTGATAATATACCGACCAGTTTCCTAAAGCTAGCATATCTTGAAGTTGTGCCTGTTATCTCCCATTTAACAAATCTTTGTTTCAATACTGGCACGTTTCCCCTAATTTTGAAACAATCTATTATCACCCCGGTTCATAAGAGTGGTGGCATAGACGATGTCAGCAATTACAGGCCAATTTCAGTCCTTCCATCTATATCCAAAATTTTGGAAAAACTAATTAACAAAAGACTTATCAATTATCTAAACAAATTTCAATTACTGTCTGATTCTCAATATGGATTTAGAAGCGGAAAGTCAACTGAAGACGCAGTAACAGCGTTAAGTTCACACATTGTTGACCAAGTAGACTCTGGGAATAAATGCTTAACTGTGTTTTTAGACCTGAAAAAAGCTTTTGACACCGTCTATGTCCCCATTCTTATCAAAAAGCTAGAAAGTATTGGGGTAAGAGGAACGTCTTTGGCTTTATTTGAAGATTATTTGTGCAACCGGAAACAGAGAGTCAAAATTGGCCAATACACAAGTATAGACTCGAGTATCACGTATGGCGTCCCACAAGGGAGTGTCTTAGGACCAACCTTGTTTTTAATTTATATTAATAACCTATGTAACTTTAAACTAGACAACGCCAGGATTTTTTCATACGCCGATGATACAGCTGTGGTATTTTCTAATAAATCCTGGAAAGATGTTCATCTGGAAGCTGAACTAGGCCTTACTAAGATTTCATATTGGCTCAGGGAAAATTTACTAACTCTAAACGCTTCAAAAACTAACTTTATGTGCTACTCAATTTATAATAGAACCCAACCCGGAAATGACTTTAAAATACAAATACATAGCTCTGAACACGCTAACACCGATAAATGTGATTGCCCTACTATAAACAGGGTGCATTCGACCAAATATTTAGGAATCATAATAGATCAAAGATTATCTTGGTACCCACAAATCGAAGCTCTTAATACAAGAGTTAGGAAATTAATTTGGATTTTTAAAAATTTAAGACATGTTGCACCTAAAGCGTTACTAAATAAAATCTATATTGCCTTAGCTCAGTCAGTTTTGGAATATTGTATACCAGTTTGGGGGGGTTCTGCCAAAACAAAATTTATTGAAATAGAAAGGGCACAACGTTCTTTGCTTAAAGTTATGTACTTTAAACCTTACAGATTCCCTACTTATAGTCTTTACTCTATTTCCCAGTTACTAACTGTTCGTCAGCTATATATTGTACGGGTTGTTCTAAAAATGCACAAATCACTTAACTTTAACAGTAACATAATAAGTAGAAGAAGGAAAGACAAGGCTGCAAAAGTGCACGGCTCGAAAACTACCTTTGCAAGAAACCAATATGTTAGGCAATCAGCTCATATCTATAATATAGTAAATAAAAGTTTAAATATATACCCCATGCAACAATTTGATTGTAAGAAAACTCTGACAGAATGGATAAAGACAAAATCTTACGAGGAGACGGAAGCACTTATGCATATTATAACTTAAAAAACTATTCTGCTATACATACTGGACACAATACACACATACACTAGACTACTCACACACACCCCTCCCATTGCATGACACCTGGGGGTTTATCTTGTTACCCAGACTCTTACGAGACTGGTGTTCTCAGGAGAACTCACATACACATACACCTAACACATATTCTCACATACACATCCACCCACACACTTCTAAACACATCCACACACCCACCCACACACTTCTACACACACACACACGCGCGCGCGCGCGCGCGCGCACACCCGCATACACATCCACCCACAAATACTCACCTTTAGCTGTATGGTGGCGCCTTTTTTGGAAACTGGGAACCTTTATGCCTTCGATAGCTCAATGAGCTCATAAAGATATTCTTGATGGGAAGGAAAGACAAGGATTGTGCGCACTGACCTTAGATCGCGGAGTGTTTGTAAGACATCCTCATGCGGCAGCAGTCCAGCAAACGTAATTCTCTGACCACCAGAATCGCGGGTTTCGACGACACACCAATATAGTTCTTGAGGACGATAGCAATGTCCTTTCAGCACAATTCGTATTTATAGCGGAAAACAGCGGTTTAATTATGACGAAAATGTTCGCCTCGCGGGTAAATCAGATAGCGGAAGCATATATCGCGGATCAGCAGCCACCCTTCCCGAGCGCGTAGCTGTGACTTCCTTCTTCTTCTGCGGTGCGGCGGTGGCTCCATCGTCGGTAGCGGGCGCACATTATAAGGAATGTAGGAAATGGATTTTAAAGGAAACTAAGGAAGCCGTGGTATTAGATAATAATCACGAAAGCCAATAGATGGCGTTACCATTTCTGCCCGTCTTTGATGGGTCACCATAAAAAATACAATCATAAAGTGAGACTAGGACAATCCAAATATCTCATAGCGGGGGAGCGGAGACTAGGATGAAACCCAATATCTCATAGCGGGGTAGGAGACTAGGATGAAACCCAATATCTCATAGCGGAGCTCTTACTTGAGCAAGCGGTAGAATTAATTTATATGGTACTCTAGGGATCTGCAATTGAGCGGAGTTCCTAGGTGCGGGAATATTATACAAATTAGACAGCGGTGTTACATGTATTGATAAATTATATACTTATAACTAAAGAGTACGTTAAATTCGATTATTGAAGCGGTATAGGGCATATGCGAACGGCTGGACGGAGCAGAGTTGTTCCCCGAGCGGTTCTAATTGTACACGTACGGATTACTCCATCCTTTGAAGGATGTACTTTCTCTACAATCGCCAGTGGCCAGGCTAAACTCGGAACATTATCCTCTATCACGACTACTACAGTGCCAGGCGTGATAGGCGTGGAATGCGTATTCCACTTCTGTCGAACCTGTAATCCGTGCAGATATTCCATCCTCCATCGCTGCCAAAAGGATTGAACTAACTTGTCCAATAGCGAGTGCCTTTGAAGTAGGCTGAGCTTTTCAGATTCTACCTCTGGCGCGGGTATAGAATATAGCGGCGCGGTATGCAAAAAATGACTAGGCGTAAGAGCTGAAAGCTCCGCCGGGTCAGGACTCAGTACTGTCAGCGGGCGCGAATTGAGTAAACACTCTACTTGAGTGAGGACAGTACAGAGCTCCTCGTAAGATAGAAGTTGCTGACCGATTACTCGGTACAGGTGCGTTTTCACTACCTTAACCATACTTTCCCAAGCACCACCCTTATGTGGTGATCTTGGGCTTATAAATGACCAACTAAGACGACTCTCAGCTAGCTCCTGTTCCAGCTTAGGACGATATTCGTCATTCAAGAATTTATACAAATCGCGTATATAGGCGTCGGCACCTTTAAAGTTAGTTGCGTTGTCCGAGTACATTACTTGGACAGGACCCCGACGCGCGATAAAGCGTTTGAAAGCGGTGAGAAAGCTGGGGGTGCTGAGGTCGGTGGCGACTTCGATGTGCACAGCCCTAGTCGTCAGGCATGTAAATAGGCACAGGTAGGCCTTTTCGCTGCGCACTCCACGACGGCGTATGGGAGTGTATGCGATAGGACCAGCATAATCGCAACCTGTGTGCGTGAAAGCCTTGACTGCCTGGCGTGTGCGACATTCAGGTAAGTCTGCCATCAGCGGGTAAGTTGGACGCGGATTAAGCCTAAAACAGGTATTACACATGTGGACTCTTTGTCTCGCAATGCGGCGTGCGGAAAGGATCCAAAATTTTTGTCGAAGTAGCGAGATTAATAATTCTGGACCTGCGTGTAAATATTTTAAGTGATAGTAATCTATAAGTAAGTTTACAATATGATCACTGCGCGGTAAAATCAGCGGGTGAACCTGGGTGTAAGCCAGGTTGGAATTGACTAGGCGACCGCCTACGCGAATCAGTCCGTCGTTGTCTATGAAAGGCCTCAACTTATTGAAGGCACGCGAGCCTGACTCATTTTTGCGTATGTTATCAAATTCCTCTGCAAAATATTTCATCTGCAGCGCGTGTATTAATTTATTTTCAGCGAACTGAAGTTGATCAGCTGTTACTGCAGTAGTAACGCGGCGGGTTAATAATTTAGCGAACGTAAAAACGTATACGAGAATGCGTATCAATTTAGACCACGAAGATATGCGCAACGCAAGGTCGTAAACAGCGCATTCTGTCACAGGCGTACATACAGCATGGGACAGCACCTTTTGTTCCGGCATATGCTCGACAGGCTGGCCGTCGGGTTTGCGGAGGGGCCACTGAGAAGGGTCGCGTATGATCCACGGAGGCCCGTGCAACCATAGAGGATGCGAAACTAAGCTTTGCGGTGTGACTCCACGCGACAAGCAGTCCGCTGGGTTCTCAGTACCCGAGACGTGATAGAAGTGGTCAGCCGGAATATTTTCCGTAGCCTGAACCACGCGATTTGAAACAAAGGTCTGCCACCTGTGAGGCGAACTTGTGACCCAATATAGGGCGACTTTAGAATCGGTGAATGCGTATGTTTGGATTGGGAGGCGATTAGCATAGTTATCAAGCACTGTGCGCAATAATTTTGAAAGCAAAACTATGCCACAAAGCTCCAGTCGTGCGATTGTTAGCGGTTTCGTTGGCGCGACCTTTGACTTGGCGCAGACCAAACGAACGGTGTTACCACTGTCGGACCTGACATGTAGGTAAACCACGCCACCATATGCATGTTCGCTGGCGTCTGAGAAACCGACTAGGGTGACAATGCTATCGTCAAATACACCAAGATGTCGCGGTATGCGCAGCTCATTGAGAGCTGGCAGCTCGATACAAAACTGGTTCCACATTTTGATAATGTGGGGCGGAGGCGTATCATCCCAATCCAAATTTAAAAGCCATAACTGTTTTATTAACAGCTTAGCAAAAAGGACTGTGGGTGCTACGAAACCCATAACATCCCACAAGCGGGCAACGGTTGATAAGATGGAGCGCTTAGTGCACTTCTCATCTAAAGGGGGCTTTATTTTATAGAAGAATGCGTCATAATCAGTCGACCAATGCAAACCCAGTATTTTGTGTTGCACTGTTTTGTCAAATTCAATGTCAGTGGGCAGCTTATGCGAAGCGGGAATGCTATCTAAGACAGCGCGAGAGCTGCTATTCCACTTGACCAAATCCCACTGCGCGCCTTTAAACAACTCGATCAGCTGTTTCGATGCGGCGACCCCCTCCGCCTCACTTTTCACGGAAAACACCACATCATCCATATACAAAGATGAAGTAGCTATATCACTAGCGAGAGGGTACTTCAAGCCGTCATCCTCGATCAGCTGTCTGACCGTGCGCATTGCATGGTACACAGACGAGGCCAATCCGAAACAAACTCGTTTGAATTGAAAAAGGGTCAGAGGATCTTGCGGTTTGAATCTATACAATATACACTGATAACGGCGGTCACATTCACGAACTGCAATCTGCAAAAATTGCTGGCGGCAATCTGCAGTCATAGCGACAGCAAATAGGCGGAAGTTCAAAAGTATTTGAAATAAGTCGCCTTGCAAGTTCGGTCCGTGATGCAAGATATTATTCAGCGAAGTTCCTGAGCTCGTCTTACAACTAGCATCCAGAACTATGCGGAGACGAGTCGACGTCTTATCCTCACGGATGACTCCGTGGTGCGGGATTACATAGATGGGCGATAAGTCATCCGACATATCTGGAGGCGCGGGTGAAATATAATCTTTCTCCAGATAGTCTTTGATTACGTCATCATAAGCGGTTCGTAAGCTAGGTGAAGCTTCTAGCTTTTTCTCGAGGCACAAGAAGCGACGTCGGGCGATTTCGTTGGATTTACCTAACGAGAAAACATCCTCACTAAATGGCAGGCCTACAGTGTATCTACCACTTGTGGGATCGCGGATTGTAGTACATTTATAAAATTCTTCACACTCGGCGTCAGCGGGACTAAGAGCGGGCGGCGCGGAGGGAGGCTCCTCGAGCTCCCAAAATCTTTTAATAAGATTATCTAAACCATGCTCCTGCACTAGGCAGCATGTGAAAGCCTGGCGGGAAAATATTGTTGGTACGGAACCCATGACTATGTATCCCAATACCGTGCGTAAGGCTTGCGGCGCCTGAGCGACGACGTCAGACACTTGAGTCGCGTCAGGTAGCAATAAATGCGCAAAGAGCGGAGCGCCTATCAAAATATCAATTTTATTTGGCGTTCCAAAAGTCTCGTCTGCGAGCGGTAATGCGTGCAAGTGTGATAGGACAGACGTATCTACCACGGCACTAGGCAGCGAATCGGTAATTTTATCAACTACCAGCGGTGAAATATTAAATTTAATATTTTTATCAAAGCGCGAATAAAATTCTATGTTTACAGAACTTGAATTTATGATCCTCTCGGATCCACCGAACCCCTTGATAATAGTACGTCCGATGTTTTTAACCTGCATACCTAACTGATTGCATGCCTCCCTTGTAATGAAATGACTTTGCGATCCGGAATCAATCAGCGCGCGTAATAAATGCTTTTTACCCTTACTATCATACACAGCGATCTGAGCGGTCGCGAGTAGCACAGTACATTGCTCGCTATGAACCGGCTCAGATAAAGCGGGCTGCGTTGACGCAGCGATGGATGTCGCGCATAATGCTACATCCGTGCGGTTGGGATTCCGTAGTACAGAGGCGGCGCTCGACTTATCAGTATCTTCACTCTGCCTCGAAACATTTGCGGCGGAATGCGGTGCGGGTTCGATTCCCGACTGGAAGTGCAACATACTGTGATGGCGAGACTTACAAGAGCGGCAAGTCGTATCTGACTTGCAATTCGAAACCCTATGTTTTATGCTAAGGCAATTTACACAAGCAATTTTCTCCTTAACAAGCTTAAAACGATCAGCGGGGGTCAGTTTTTGGAATGCAGGGCATTTAAATAAATGCTGATGCGTTATGTTCGTACACAAACATTTAGAAGCGGAATCAACGGTGCCTACATAAGCGTGATATTTCGGGGGCTGCTTGGCTATATCTTTCGAAAGAGCGCGATCAATTTTACTAATTGCAGCGGGTTTGCTAGCGGTGAGCCCAGTAGCAGCGGGGGACATCGTGCGTTCGAAAACTTTCGCACGATTTTTTATGAACGACTCAAGATCGTTAAACGTAGGTATTTTAGAACCTAGACTCGATTCGAAAGCGTGTACAGTACCCGAATCTAACTTTTTTAGAGCGATATGTACTAGAATTAATTCATCTAATTTTTCTATTTTCAAATTATTCAGAGCGCGGACTGCACTGATAAACTGCTCAGTAAACAGATCAAGATTACTAGCGGACGCGGTACCTAAAGGTTTGAAGTTGAACATTTGATCTAGATAAGCGGAGGCTACCATGCGCTTATCTTCAAACTTATCAATTAGCGTTTGGAAAATAAGCTCATAGTTCTCAGCACAGGGCGTAACACCTGAGAGACACAAAGCCTCAGCCTTACCAGACAGTTTACCTACTAAATAGTATAGTTTTTCAGCATCGGTGAGGGTTGGATTATCATGGATAGTCGACTTAAAACAGGCATAAAACACTGGCCATTTACGAATGTCCCCATTAAAGGCAACCAACTCGATGGCAGGCAACCTAGGCTTAGATTTATTGAGCTCAATCGGCTGCGTAATTGTACCTACGCCAGCTGATAGCGGAGACTGCTGCGCTTGCAATCTTTTGATGCGGCTATATAATTGCTCGAATGCAACCAGACATTTATAGTCAGGTTTCGCGGCGGGATTAACAACTAATAATCGCGAGTTGTAATCGTCCAACAACTTTAGGAAATCGCTACGTAAAGCGACAATATTAGCACTTTCAGCGAGAAAGTTTTCTTTCCTCGAAACATTCGATTGAATATTCGAAGATGCGTCGTAAATACTCTGAATCAATTCAAAAATAGCTTCCCGTTTAGCTTGTAATATTAACAGCTGGGAGTCTTGTTTATCGGAACAATCCTCGAGCTTTTCACTAGAAGCGGTTGTTGACCTAGTATTCATTTTTACCGTTATTTAAGATAACTATTACCCGGCCAAATACAATATTTATAACTGAGCAACAAATAACTAGATGCGCGTGACCTTGCCAAAGCGGTCGGGTTATACCCCGAGCGGCCGCTCGCAATTGCTGGCCGTCGACAAGGCTCAACGTAATGGCTTCGAGAACCGAACCGTAACTTGCGGGTAGATTCGAATTTGATGATGAATCAAATTGTAATGAATATTTAGCGGATAATTACACAATAATTTATCAATACATAAAAGTAAACACCATTAACATGTAGGAAAACACACAATATAATATTATGTCGCGGGATTGCAGTGATTTTGTCAGATTTCACGACACAATGTCGCGAGCGGGGTACGTCTCAATGACAAAGGAATGACAAAATCACCCGAAATACGCAATGTATTTCAAGGGAATAGCGGTAATATTATAGGACCAGTAATTTAGGTATTCTATAAAGGGCGGGCTAGATAAACGGATATTTCAAAATCCGGCTCGAAGGACCAAAAATGGTGGCGCCTTTTTTGGAAACTGGGAACCTTTATGCCTTCGATAGCTCAATGAGCTCATAAAGATATTCTTGATGGGAAGGAAAGACAAGGATTGTGCGCACTGACCTTAGATCGCGGAGTGTTTGTAAGACATCCTCATGCGGCAGCAGTCCAGCAAACGTAATTCTCTGACCACCAGAATCGCGGGTTTCGACGACACACCAATATAGTTCTTGAGGACGATAGCAATGTCCTTTCAGCACAATTCGTATTTATAGCGGAAAACAGCGGTTTAATTATGACGAAAATGTTCGCCTCGCGGGTAAATCAGATAGCGGAAGCATATATCGCGGATCAGCAGCCACCCTTCCCGAGCGCGTAGCTGTGACTTCCTTCTTCTTCTGCGGTGCGGCGGTGGCTCCATCGTCGGTAGCGGGCGCACATTATAAGGAATGTAGGAAATGGATTTTAAAGGAAACTAAGGAAGCCGTGGTATTAGATAATAATCACGAAAGCCAATAGATGGCGTTACCACTGTACGTTACTTATTAAGTTACTTATGTAACCTAATAATATGGATATGGAAGAGCGGGGCCTTCTAACACAAGTATATATTTACTTAAAAGAAGGTCTCAACCTAGATTTAAATATTTGTAAAATTTGGTTACAGCAATAAAAACTTTTTACTTTTACTTTACTTACGTGTCAATGCGCACATACATCTTTCGAATATAAAAATGCATTGGTGCACGGCCGGGATTCGAACCTACGACTTACAGATTGAGAGTCGAGGTATCTCCCACTTGGCCAACACGGCTTTTTTTTTTCTCAGAACCAATGGTCATAGTAAATGATTTTTTACCATCTGCCCCCACAAACGACCCCCACGCAGTGGCAGACGGTGACACTTATGGCTATCGGCCCCCGCGGGGCTGGTTGACGTTTTTGTTAAAGCTAAAACCCAGGTCACTTTTATAGATAGGTGCTGCGTGTTTAGAACGAACTAGCGATAGACTATGCTCCATTTTATTTTTTGTAATTTCTTATATACCGTTCCACGTATCTAGCTTTCAAGCTATGCAGGCTTCTTATAAGCGGCTACCGCTAAATAACGTCAGCGATAGCAATGAACGCAAATGAATCTTCATAATCATCACTAGGGCATCCTTAAAGGTAATTGAGCAGGTTGAGGTACCTATAGTGGTACAGATAGTGAGAACCATTGAGGTGCAAGGATTTAAGTGCCCCTTTCAGAGGCTCTTTTCGCACATGTTCGAATTGTAGGTTCTAGGACTTCACTTCCTCACGATGATTAATTTATCGTTTGAGAGCACTAATAGTGCACATCGTATTAAAAATGTTTATTCGAACCCGTGATTCGATATCGTAAGGTCTCAATCAGCCATAAGAGTCCATTGCTGAAAATAAGATTTTTCATCGATTTCCAGAGCGACGGCTTTGGAAATCTATATAAATCTATTAATTTTGATTGGCTTTCTATTAATTATGAATATTCGACATTTAATTTTGCTTTATCGTATCGTAAGCGTAGCGCTGTCGTGAATTATAGCCATAGTTTGGCTGTATGTATGTAGCACCGCATGTCCACGACTGTTACCTTACGTTCAATACTTCGCAAAAAAAGGCTTTACCTAGCCTTTGCAGACATGCCGAGGGGCAAAAAGGTCATTTGAGTAGCAAGGCGAGACGTCGCGTGTGCGATAAGGAAGTGCACTGTCGACACGCGAAGGGTAATGTCGGCATTCTACTACCTCTACATCGGCTATCACCTAAGATATTATACATAGACAAACAAATATCTCGAAATATTCAGCTAATTTATTCCTCAAATACCTAAAACTCAAAAAAATGCAGACGCGTGCACGAAGCATCCAAAAAGTAGGAATTTACTGCTGTTTCTCTCGACTAAGAGAGGCTTTTGTAAGGTGAAGGATAAAAATTACATTATATGCTCAGTTCTTTTTTCTACTCTCTCCAACTATGACACAGAGCCGGGAGCTGAGTAACTCCTATTAGTGAGCTTTCTGATGAAGCTTTGAAAGTTTTTGAACTGTGAAATAGCGTTGTGCGTAAAGTTTCATAAAGGTATGTTTTCTGTTTTAAAGGTCATCTAAGCAATGTAAATGTAGGTAATATAATGTTAATAATATATTACCTTAGTTATAGTTCCTGATGTCGTGGTCGAATTTGTAGCGAGTCGGCATTTTGTAATATTTTATTTGAACTGTGCTGACATGTATTTGTTATTATGACTTCTCATGTTATGTCAATGCATACTCGTATTGAGTTTGTTTAAAGTAAAGTAGAAAAACTTTCTTTAATAATTATTTTATATACTGGACAAACATTTGTGTTTGTTCTGTGTCTGGGTGTTTAATATATATCTATTATGTATATCAGTCGCTGGTACCCATAGTACAGGCTATGCCTAGTTTGGGATCAGTTGACCGTGTGTGATCTGTCCGGAATATTTATTTATACCTTTAAAATTAATTCTAACTTTATTCAGAATATTATGTATAAATAATTAAGAAATAATCCTAAATATACTAACCTAAAATAAAGAAGTATGTCAGGATCGTAGCAAGTGGAAAGCCGTGGTCTCTGCCTACCCCTCTGGGAAATAGGCGTGATTTTATATCATCATCATCAACAACCTGTAGAAGTCCACTGCTGGACATAGGCCTCC
The DNA here is from genome assembly GCA_947579855.1 of Anticlea derivata. Lineage (NCBI taxonomy): Eukaryota > Metazoa > Arthropoda > Insecta > Lepidoptera > Geometridae > Anticlea > Anticlea derivata. Next base: position 10,058,659 of record OX388268.1, read on the forward strand.
CCCAAAGAGTTCCACGACGAACGGTCTTGAGCCCTTTCCATCCACCGACTTCCCGCAATCTTTAGAATGTCATCGGTCCATCGGGTGGGGGGCCTTCCAACACTGCGTCGCCCGGTTCGTGGTCGCCATTCGAGAACCTTTACTCCCCAACGGTTATCGGTTCTGCGAGCTATATGGCCTGCCCACTGCCACTTCAACTTGCTAATTCTGAGAGCTATGTCGGTGACCTTCGTTCTTCTACGGATTTCCTCATTTCGGATCTTATCACGTAGTGAAACTCCGAGCATAGCTCTCTCCATAGCACGCTGCGCGACTTTGAGCTTGTATATGAGGCCTATAGTTAACGACCAAGTCTCAGTGCCATAAGTCATCACTGGCAACACGCACTGATTGTAGACTTTCGTCTTGAGGCTCTGCGGTATCTGCGACGAGAAGATGTGACGAAGTTTCCCAAACGCTGCCCATCCGAGTTGGATTCGTCGGTTGACCTCTTTGTCGAAGTTGGACCTACCTAGTTGAATCGTCTGACCCAAATAGACATAGTGGTCTACAACTTGAATGGTATCGTTCCCAACTTGTACCGGCATGGGTGCAACATGAGCATTGGACATGATATTAGTCTTGCCCATGTTCATTTTAAGACCCACCTGTTGAGAAACGTTACTGAGGTCTCTGAGCATTGCGCCAAGGTCCTCCAGCGATTCTGCCATTATGACTATATCATCGGCGAATCGAAGGTGAGTGATGTATTCGCCATTGATGTTGATGCCATGTCCTTCCCAGTGCAGAAGCTTAAAAACATCCTCCAATGCAGAGGTGAACAGTTTCGGAGAAATAACGTCTCCCTGTCTCACCCCTTTTTGCAATTGGATAGGATTTGTGCTCTGGTCCTGGAGTCGGATAGACATGGTGGCCTTGCTGTACAAACACTTCAACACTTCGATATACCGGTAGTCGATCTGGCACCGCTGTAGTGACCGTAACACTGCCCAGGTCTCGACTGAATCGAAGGCTTTCTCGTAGTCCACAAACGCTAGACATAATGGCCGATTATACTCTTCGGTCTTCTGTATAATCTGCCGAAGCGTGTGGATGTGGTCTACGGTACTAAAGCCTTTGCGGAACCCGGCTTGTTCGGGAGGCTGGAAGTCGTCAAACCTACGGGCGAGCCGGTTAGTGACAACTCTCGAAAACAGCTTATAGACATGGCTCAGCAGCGAGATAGGCCTATAATTCTTCAAGAGGGTGTTGTCACCTTTCTTGAAAAACAGTACCACCACGCTCCTGTTCCACGCCTCAGGCGTTGTACCTTCGAGGATGACGGAATTAAATAGCTTCTGAAGGACTTTAAGTATCGGTGTTCCACCCGCTTTCAGAAGCTCTGACGTTATTCCGTCCTCCCCCGGTGCCTTATTGTTCTTAAGCTGTTTGAGGGCCGTCCGGATCTCGTATAGGCTGACGTCCGGGATGTCTTCGGTATAGTGCCGGGTCAGACGGGCTCTTGCATCGCTTGCCGTGCTTGGAGCAGGACTTTGCGATGAGGTGTACAGTTGTCCATAGAACTTCTCGAGCTCTCGTAAAATCTCAGGCTTCGACGAGACGATATTGCCGCTATCGGTCTTCAGTTTCGTCAACTGACTTTGTCCAATAGACAGATCTTTTGCGAACACTTTCGAGCCTTTATTGCGCTCTATGGCGCGTTTAATACAAGCTGTATTAAAAAGGCGCAAATCGTGTCGCATGGACTTAGAGATCTGCCTATTGAGCACGCCGTATTTCGACCTGTCCACTGAAGAATGCAGTCTCATTTCGTTTCGCTCAACCATGAGTTTTAGAGTGTGCTCAGAGAGTTTCTGGGTTCTATTTTTACGGTGGGTCTTAAAGAACTCCGACCCAACCGCTTGGACAATTTCCACTAGCCCGTTGTTCAGCTCGTCCACTGTTTCGCATTCAGCCAGGCTTTGGAAGCGATTTTGGAGTTCTAACTGAAAGCTCTCGGGGTTTTGAATTTGGACAGGACTTGGGCGAAGAGTAGATTTCATCAGACGAGACCTTTCCAGCTTAATGTTGATATTCAATGAGCCTCTAACCATACGGTGATCACTGCCGGTTTTGACCCTGTTGATCACAGAGACGTCATTGAATATTTGCTTCTTGGTCGTCATGATGAAATCTATCTCGCTTTTATAACCGCCGGGGTGCAGCCACGTCCATTTTCTGGACGATCGCTTCTTGAAGAAAGAGTTCATCGCAAAGAGTCCCTCCTTCTCCATGAAGTCGACCAAACGCTGACCCCTTTGGTTTCGCTGTCCAAATCCAAATTGCCCCACTTTCAGTTCATCGCCGTTCCTCGTGCCTAGCCGCGCGTTGAAGTCCCCCATCACAACTGTAAAGTGTGTTTTCGAGGCATGCATGGCATTTGAAATGTCATCATACATAGCCTCCACTTCATCGTCTGAGCGTTTTGAGTGTGGGGCGTATACCTGTATGACCTTCAGCGAATACCGTTCGGTGATTCTGAGTATAAGGTATGCCACCCTGCTCGAAACGCTCACTATCTTTACAATATTGTTGACGAGGGACTTATGGACGAGAAACCCGATACCGTGTTGGGATAGCTGATCTCCCTCCCGGTAGTAGAATAAGTTGCCGGAATTCAGGATTATCGTGTCCTCCCCCTCTCTTCGGACTTCTGATAATCCTATGATATCCCAGCGCAACTTACTTACGACTTCTTCCAGCTCAATCAACTTCTCGTCGGTCCTCAACGTCCGTGCGTTGAAAGTTACCAGGTCCAGGGTTCGTGGGGTTTGGTAGCTGGGCCTCTGCCGGGGATTCTTAGCACCCCCTGCTCCGCCGTTACCGTGGCTGCTACCAGTGCCAGGAATAGCGGAGCTGCCGGGGACTGGGGGCCGTCTTTTCTTTGTGCCTATCATATGGGGGGGGTTGGACCATAACCCACCACGCTGGTCCAGTGCGGGTTGGTGGGTGGGACGACAGAGCCTCGTTCGCTGAACGGCAGGGTGTACCACGAGCCGGTGAGGTTGGCTTGGGTTCCGTAAGTTGTTAATGGAACCCCTTACACCCCTATTTTATATATGTAAAAATAATGTCAATCTGATGTCAGTGTGAGGAGAGCGAAAAATACGATTGACCGACATAGAATACCAAGGTTACTCAGAATCGGTTGGTGAAAACGGATTTATAGTGTCGATTCCCCAGGTGGTATAGTTCAAAAGATTTCCGAAGTTCTCCCAAGCAGTTTGTGCTGTGGTGCTTGAATTGGCGGAAACGAACGCGGGTAATTGCATTTGTCAACTCACGCGTCCGCTGGGAAAGTGCCACATGCAGCACTCCCATTTCTTAGATGGAATGGGTACTTTCGTGCAAGTGCCGTGTAGGATCATTGAGTAAAATGTCCGCATATTTTTAGTAGCGAGTCGTCGACGCACGGAAATTGAGCTCTATTGAATAATCTTTAGTGTACGAAAAAAATACATAAAAACATACTAACATGTACAGCAGCAAGCTTAACCCTAAAAAGAGTCTTCGTCTAGCAAGCCTTTCAGGGTAGAGAGAGAGAGAGAGAGAGAGTTGTCTCACATTTTTTAAAGGAGACTGTGGATGGAACTTGATATTTGACACTGAAAAACACGTTAATAACATCATACTTAAAAGAACATGTACAAAGGAGAGCTTAACCCTAAACACAGTTTCCTTCCAGAAAACCTTTGTGGCTAGAGACACTTCTCTCTATTATAGCGAGATCTTCTCGTTCTGAATTGGAGCAGCTTGCCTGGGGAGGTACCTCCGCCTTACAGAAGATCGCAGCCAAATAACATTATTTGTTTCAAATAGTGTTGTGTTCCTGCGGTGAGTAAGGTTGCCAGAGCTCTTAGGGGGGAAGGGGGTTCGGGGTCGGCAACGCGTGCGTGATGCCTCTGGTATTGCAAGCGCTCATAGGCTACGGTTACGGTACCGCTTACCATCCGGTGGGCCGTAAGCTTGTTTGCCACCTCTGTTGTATAAAAAGAAAAATAAAATTGAATAAATAATTATCACAAAAAAAAATGATAGAATAAATATACAGAGATAGAAAACTTCTTTCAAACGATAAAAAAAAAGTTCAGATGAAAGTAAATTTTACGAAACACTTTGTAACAGTGCTGCAATTGAAAACTCCCAAATATTAACAAAGCAAATTAATTTTACCCTACATTACAGAAAGGCTTTAATAATTAGAGCATTTTTTTTGAAAACCAAGGAATTCGCCGTCTTTTAATCCTTTGAAAATTACTTCTTTCATTTTATGAAAACAGTATAATTACGATTATCATGGTACCATAATACCCAGGCCCGCAACAAATATTTGCAGATCATGCAAACATTTGTCCCGCAGCGGGAAACACTGAGGACGTCAAAGTGGTTGTAGAGCTATCCACTAACGCTGAGCGGAGAGTTATATTTTTTATGATTTTTTTATTTCGCTGTACTACTGTTTTGCAAGAAATGCCTGACCGACATTTCATGAGAGAGGTCTCATTATTTTCAATTCTGTAACTTTCTGAAGCTTTCCCTGACATGGCTTTTGTCGGGGCTCTGTAAAAAATAGCTACTTATCCCTCACTGAAGAACCTTGCCGCAGAGTAGGGTAGGTACCATCATTATGTTAGAGTAGCCTTAATAACCTTGGGTTTACGGTAGCTCTGCCAATCGGCTAGAAATGGTTGATATTAGGTTGTTGTTTGACTGTGGTTACAAGAAGTACTAGGCTGAGAGGATCGTATAGGTACTTGGCAGGCCTACTCCATCCAAATATGTCCCAGTGTTCTGAGAATTATGTATGTCCTAACTGTTGTGTTATTTTTAGTCACCTCTAGAAGGTCGTGACGTTACTGCTATGGTCTCTGCTAGCACAATGCTGAGCGGAGGCCATGTTTTCCAAGAGCTCTGCTGCGCACAATATCTTCTATCATTTATCATTTAATTTCTTCTATTTTATTTTATGTGTAGTAGTTCTTAAGGAAAATAAAATCTTTCTTTCTTTCTTTCTTTCTTTCTTTCTTTTGTTTCTTTCTTTCCCAGGCACAACAGCAGCGTCCTGTGAGAAGTAGTTCCACTTGACGCTGTATTAAAGCGTCTAGAATAGATTTTATAAAGTAGGCACCTAAAGTGTGTGAAAAACAGTTAGCCAGAATAATAATTAAGGCTTAGCAGCTGTCGAACGGGCCTTTGTATTGAGTTGGGAAACTCTATATACCCCCTGGTTCTGATGTCTTATTTCAACTCTCATTCATAAATCAGCATGATAAAAGGGTTAAAACTTAGACGGCCCTGAAGTAACTTTACATTAGTTCTGAAAACTTGTGTACAGGCCCAAGTTTTATGCCCGGATGTTTACTTAGGCACTAAAGTGCTTCGCGAGTGAATCGCGGCTGAAGCAAATCATCATAATCTTCATTTCAACCGTAGCTCCTCTACTGTTGGACAAAGGGACCCCCCCATAAAACAGCGACAGATCTTGTGATGCCTAACCCAACCGTTCCCAGTAAACTATTAGGACATCTTTACACCTGCGGTACAGGTTTAATGATTGAGTAATGGTTTCGGCAGAATACCAGCGTCGGCTGCTAAAACAGTAGGCATAATGCTGAGCCGAGGCCATTTTGCTGCTGCAGCACACATCATACCATTTTATTTTAACTGCTCGTGTTTTCTTTAATTTAATTGTTTTGTCTAAATGGTTTTATAAAATTGTTCAAAAAAACACATTTAGTAACAAATAAATGAATGTCTAAAATTGGGAATGCTTTCTGCCTCAATTCTCCAAGCCATAAGTTCAAGTTACCTTGGAAAATCGCCTGTGTTGTAGTTTTAAAGTTTGTCAGTACAACTGAAAAGCTCGTTAATACGAGGTGGTAATTTGAGGGGCAGTGAAAAAGGACTAAGATTTCACTAAGAATCCCAGGGTTACGTAGTTTAAAGTTAAAATCTCTAAGGTGCTTTCTACTTCAATGCATTATCACTCCCTGGGTACGGGAGTATTGCAAAGTTTCGAGTCAGGATAAGTACGGTTAAGTAATTAGACACAGAAATTTATAACGGTCTCGTGAGTCAAGCTAAAGAATTGTGCTTCATCGAAAGTTTTAGAACTAGTTTTGGCTCGCGTCTCCACTCGAAAAGTGCCTGGCCACGTTAGGTCCAAGTTAGACACAAACTCTATCTCTGAATACAAATTCTAAAGAACGTCTTCGACGATAATTTGCCAAGATTGTTCTAAAAAACGCTTGATCGGAACGTAGAAAATTCGAAGACATTTATTTATTTTTATTTATTCAGGACAACCATAGCCATATAGCTCGCATAACCGATAACCGTTGGGGAGTAAAGGTTCTCGAATGGCGACCACGAACCGGGCGACGCAGTGTTGGAAGGCCCCCCCCCCGATGTACCGACGACATTGTGAAGGTTGCGGGAAGTCGGTGGATGGAGAATGCTCAAGACCGTTCGTCGTGGAACTCTTTAGGGGAGGCCTATGTCCAGCAGTGGACTTCTACAGGCTGATGATGATTCAGGACAACAAACAATTACACTTAAAAATTACATAACAAATCTTATAGAATTGGTGGTTCTTAAAGTATATTCAGCCCCGTTGTTCACAAATTAGGGTATACTTAAAAAGGGCGTTGTGTAAGAGTGTGACATATTAGTAGGTAGGTATATATAAGACTACAATTTTTGACGATAGGCTAACAAAATATAGTGAGTGATGTGAACACATCGATATGTGCACGGAGCTCGTGCACATATCGATGTGTTCACATGATTTTAAGAGACGCACTTTAATCCTTTCACTACACTGTTTATTTTACCGACGGTCTTAGGCCGCCATTTCTCAAACCGGTCAGTGACCTAATACAGGATAACCAAGAAAGAATCAGTGACACAAAAAGTAAGTAAAAAGTAAATAAATAAAATAAATAAATATTCCGGACATATTCACACGGTCAACTGATTCCAAACTAGGCATAGCCTGTACTATGGGTACCAGAGTCTGATATACATAATAGATAAATATTTAACACCCAGACACAGAACAAACATCTGTGTTTATCACACAAATGTTTGTCCAGTGCGGGGATCGAACCCGCAACCTCTAGCGCAGAAGGCAGAGTTACTACTAACTGAGCTATCAGGCCAGTCTAATCTAAGTGAGCTTTATAAAGCTGATTGCTTACTTTTTGTGTCACTGATCAACAAGGCAAGTTACACCAAGATAAGTAATTTACAACTTAACTTTTAAAATATTTTTTTGAATATTATATGTATTTTAGTTTTAAGGTTTATATATATCTATGGGCCCTGTATTTATACATGTACTTTGCTGTGTTGCCTGAAATAAATGACTTAATAATAATAATAATTTACCTACAGAATTTATGGCTTAGGTATACAAGGCAATAGAACCCGATAGACAGGTCGATCGAGAAACTAATCTTAAATAGTTTCCCGGGCTGAACCCTCCCAAGTTACGAACCGATCAAATTGAGTCATAAATGTCTACATAATAGAAACAGGGTGAAGTGAAATTTCAATAATCGTCCTGGCAGGCGGCCAAGCTCTACAAAATGTGTAAATCGTTATAAACATCGCTTTTGTCAGTGTATTGGTTTAAATTGTATACTTCACATAATTATAGTGAAACTTGGCTCTCTCTGTTTGCTCTGCTCTTCTGTTTAGGACGCTGCTTATAACAAAACTTCATGATTTCCTCACGATGTTTTCCTTCACAGTAAAAGCACGTGTTATTGTGATCTTAAATTTTTCGATCATGCAAGCTCATTGGTTCTTTCTGATAATTTAATAATTACTTGTTTTTCTTGCCTGAAACACAGGATTACCTAGTTCAGGCTCTTATGTCATATGTACCTATATAATATGTTAAAAAGATCATGAATTTGCTAATGTTTGTGTATTATTTGTTCATGAACAAATTATTGTTATTATGAACGCGGCCTCCGAATAATGAGCAGAGTTGGCACAAAAGTTACGGAACTCTTGATTGTTTCGAACAAGCTACATCGATGTAAAGTTTTTCAGCAAACAATTACGTACAATCGCCTTCCTGTCGTAACGACCTTGGTGGCGTTGCGGGCGAGTGCGTGTCTGAGACGCAAGGGGTGTGGATTCGATCCCCGCTGCGCGACAAATGTTTGCTCGTTTGCATGATCTGCAAATATCTATAACGTAGATTTCTATTTAGTTAAATATTGTTTAGAATCAGTTTAGTAGTGTTCCAGATATGAATCCCTACTAACAAACAAACAAAGTCCTCTTTATAAATATTAGTGTAATGTAGATTATTAAAATTATCCTCAAAGTTACGGAGTCCATTTCCATTTCACTTACGCAATAGCACCGCAGATGTTTGTTCAATGGTTATGTGCTGCTGTAAACTTACTAATATTATAATATTTATCCGTACTTACTAATATAATTAATGCGATACTTACTCTGTTAGTTTGTTACCTCATCACGACTAAACGGCTGAGCGGATCGTAATGAAAGGCAAGGAAATAGGTTATACCCTGGGGAAGGACATAAGCTATCTTTTGTCTCAAAAAAATATCTTGAAGGGGGTGAAATAGGGAAAGTTTGTATGGCCAATCCATAATTTATAATTCTGAGATCTGAAAATTCATATTTAGGCTTTCGGTAAGAAATACGTGTTTCAGCATTTTCGCAAAATTATCCCTTAAGGGGGCAACCAGCAAAGTAGGGGTTAAAATTATTATGATTGCGAGTTGCGGGCAACCGCTAGTACCTAAAATATATTTTACACCATTTTAAAAACATTCTCATATCCTTCTGTCGCCAAGAGTAATGGCGAGCTTTCAACACATTATGTGAATTTCCCTTGAGCTTTGTTATCGCACGCTGAATGTCAAGGCTAAATGCAGTGTGAAGAACGCTTATGGGAAATAACCCGTTTACCAAAGACATTTTGCGAATGAATCTTTGGATGCGGTAAATTCGTGATGAGCCTGCTTAAATCCACAGATAATCTTAATTGAAAGATAATACATCTTACATATATTTTGGACACACACGAGAACAGCACAAACTTTGCAGAGAACACAGACACTACAGGATTATATTACTATTATGTCCTTGCCGAGGTGTATGTGTGTAAAGTCCCATCTCAGTTTTATTGCCGCACACGCTAAACATCTAGATCATTAGAATCTACCTAACCTAATCCTTATTACTAAATTTACGTAGCTCCTAACTATAGCCGAAGACTACATTTAGCATTAGTTCTACAAACCTTAGTGGTTTTTTTAAGTGCTATTTCTATATTGATAATGTAATAAATTTTGGGATGATAAATAAATGAAAAAAAAAAACTAAGTTTCATCATCATCATCATCAGCCTGCCTGGGAGGCCTATGTCCAGAAGTCCACTTCTGGACATAGGCCTCCCCCAAAGAGTTCCATGACGAACGGTCTTGAGCCTTCTCCATCCACTGACTTCCCGCAACCTCTAAGTTTAGTGGATGGATGATTGGCTTTAACTGTAAAACTACTTGATATTTAAACAATTACAGCACTGGTGGAGTGGTAGTGGCTCCGCCTTTCGGTCCACGGGTCGTGGGTTCGAACCCTGTTCGGGAACCAATACATTTTCCATTATGTGTGTTATACTAGTACTCTCAAACGGTGAAGGAAAACATCGTGAGGAAACTGGCATGTCCTAGAACATAAAAAACCTATAACCATCACCATCATTTCACTATACTGATTCTTTCACCGATGGTTATAGGCCCTTTTCAGGGCCACCATACCGCAACCTGGTCACTTACCTAATACAGAATGACCGAGAAAGAATCAGTGAGACGACAAGCAAGGAACCATTAAAATCTGACAGTTGAAGCCGATTACGATTACCAGTGCAGTTAGTCTTTTAGGCCCCCAAGTACACCTAATCCTGATACCACACTGTTCTTTATACAAGGTGATTCATAATATGTATTCTATCCCGAAAGGGGCTTATTCTACAACCAATTGGCAATAAAGTTTGTTCTACGACTTTTGGAAATTCGAAATTTTTCATTGAAAAAACTCAATGAATCAGCTGTTTTAGGTAGCAATCTTGATTCCGAACTTTTTGTACGTTTAGTTCTTAGTTATAAAGATGATAAAAATACCAAAAACTGCTATATAGAGAAAGTTTTTGAAAAAAAAAAAAAAAAAATTATGAAAATATTGATGTTTTTTTTCGCTTATTTTATTTATTTTTGTTGATAGCCCCCTTTCGGGATGGTATACATGTTATGAATCATCCTGTACAAACGGCCATCAAAATCTAAAAATTTAAATACGGCCATAATAATAATAAACGTGATAGACTGAGATGTTATTTTTTTCTGATTGAGATACGGAACCCTAATTACTGATTCCTGTATATGTATATGTGTATAATAAAAGTGTCCACTTACATTTTCATAAGAGCCACGTTCTTTATTGCGTCATCTCGGTCAAGGGTGTGTTGGCTTGCATCTGAATAATTTGAATGGTGTCGAGCATCCACGCGTTGCATTCTATGACCTTTACATCACGCCATCATAGATAATAGAGCCCGAGGGAAATATTGTCCTTAGTTTCGATATGGGAAGGACCTTGTTAGTAAAAGTCTGACTTAGACTCGGCGTCTACGCCGAGCGCTCTAGCGCTAAGGCGTTAAGGCTGATTTTCAGAGTCTCGAGTACCGCCGTAAGGCTTATAGATCATTTTGATATAGCGAGCGAAGCGACGATCTATCAAAAACTTGGACGAATCGGCGTTGATTTTGGTGTATATTTGTAAGAAGAACATATTAGGAGGAGGTAGGGTACAGCGAGATTTTCTCGTTCTGAATTGGATCAGCCCGCCTGGGGAGGTACCTCCGCCTTACAGAAGATCGCAGCCAAATAACATTATTTGTTTCAAATAGTGCTGTGTTCCTGCGGTGAGTAAGGTTGCCAGAGCTCTTTAGGGGGGAAGGGGGTTCGGGGTCGGCAACGCGTGCGCGATGCCTTTGGTATTGCAAGCGCTCATAGGCTACGGTAACCGCTTACCATCAGGTGGGCCGTAAGCTTTTTTGCCACCTCTGTTGTATTAAAAAAAAAACCTACTAGAGACTAGAGTATTCAATTTGCCGAACCGTTGGCGTCAATCTGATATAACGAACTATCAAGTTCTGGTAAGAATATGAGTTTAAACTCATATTCTTACCAGAACTTGATAGTTCTGGTAGAAAAGTTACAGAAAAAATCCTCCCGCGAACACTCAGGTTGTGGAATGATCTCCCTGCTGAGGTTTTCCCTAAGGACTACAGTATAGGGTTCTTCAAAAAGGGCGTTTTAAAATTTTTAAGGGTCGGCAACGCGTGCGTGATGCCTCTGGTATTGCAAGCGTACATAGGCTACGGCAACCACTTACCAACAGGTGGGCCGTATGCTTGTTTGCTACCTTAGTTGTACAAAAAAAATACGTGAAGTGAGGTGTCTTATGAAATAACTTTTTACATACATTCCAAAACGATTTCTATTTTTTTCCTAGGCCCCTATGATTATATTATAACGTTAGCTCCCATTTGAACCTTAAATCTTTGGTGGCCGTCAATTTACGTCACAGCCTAATTAAAATTTGGAAATTTAAGGTAGGGGGCCTGGTTGTCACTAAGCGGGACACATTTACAAGCTCATATATGAGCGACACATCCATTTTGCTACTGACTCAAATTGGTATGCATGGTATGGTATGGGACTGCTTAAAAACATGCAAGGTACGCGCAATGTACACAAACCGTGTACGGCTTAGCACACGGGCGTGCAAATACGACTTAAACGCGCTGGAAACACGCCACAATTAAAATCATACTGAAATCCGCGTAGGCATTACCACAGACACAGGTCAATGGCTCAATCAAGCAGTGCAATATTCAGCAGACAGTACTAATCAATTAGGAGGCAGGCGACGTTGGCGCGACGTAAGCGGATTAGCGGTCGCAAGCTTTGGTTTTTCATGAAACGGTCAACGCCATTTGATAACTATAATGCCAACTGGGTACATACTAAATGAACGGAATGTAAGCAAGTAAAGGCTTGCGAAGAGGAATCGCCAATGGATACCAGCTTGTGCTTTTGCTTCGAGCGCTTGTATTTGATTTTGAAGTTCCTTCGAATAGCATGGTTCGTAATAGATCGGATAAGGTCGACGTGGTCACCAAATCGATGGGTGTCTGCTAGAGGAATTAACAAACGCTCCGTGCTTTGATGTCGGTCCTGGCTTTGATAGTCTTTAAGCCATGACTGAGTTATCTGGAGGTTAAGAGAGGTTATATAAGGTTATCTGGACGATAATGCTTTTAAGCATTTATGTATTTATTTATTTATTGAAAGTGCACAAACATTATGTATATTACCAATTATATAAAATATCTTCATAAAAACAGGGTAAACATAAAAATAAAAGTGCACTATAGCATTCTCAAAAAAAAAACTCTTAAAATAAACATAAACTTAAATAGTGCTCAATGAAAGAAAAACAAAAAAAAACTCTTGACTAAACTAAACTAAACATTAAGTTGGCCGTTGTACTGTTTTATGTGCAATAAAGAATTTTCTATCTATCTATCTGAGTTCTTTGGAAGGCCTGAATTTCCGCCACCAGAGCTGGCTACTAGACCGTAATAGAGCTCATACATGAGTCAGCATAATATAACGAACGGCAAATAACGGTCTTCGTTTTATTGGAAACTAAAGCTTTACAGATTAGCGATCGCAGAACTAGTTAAAAGTTCTTCCTTAATTGCGGGTTAAATGTTAGGATGAATAGCTGTTGATTTGCATATTTTGAATAAATCACGGAAACCACCAAAAATTATTTTTAACAGAATTCAAAAAGTGGGACAGGTTTTTTGATTATATGATAATAGGTTTTAAGTCCTACACCGATGCTGAAGAAACATCACATATGGAGCTTAAAAAAAATCTGCCATCATGGCAGATTTTCAACTTCAATATGCATTTATTCATTGAAATCTCATAGATCATTTTGAAACGTCGTAAATCTAAGTAGTTGAACGCTAGGACCTTGGGGCCCAGAGGCGTGGCTCCTGTTCGATGCTTTATCTAGGAGGCTGGTGGATGAGACCAATGGCCGAAGGGCTGGTGCGTACCTCGGACAAAGGATCAGTATAGCGATCCCGTTGGATATACTGATCCTTTGTCCGAGGTAACGAGGTAACGTCACCAGCCTCACCTAGTTCGATCGGCACCACACTGAAGCTTTAAATTCCATTTTGTGAAAAAGGATCATCAAAAAAATGATAGGCACCAAGCCGTGTTTGTTGCCTGATTCTTCTAGGCTTGGTCGCGAGGAACAGGCATAGCTTCACCTAGTTTCTAAGACGTTTCAAAGTGATCCTAGTGATTTTATTGAAATAAATGCCTTTTGACTTTGACTTTGACTTTGAGCCTTTTTGGCACGCTGCCTGTGGTTGGTGATCTGAACTCTGTTTTCTACTTGCAGTCGTAGTCGTAGAACACAGACTTTATTCCTAGTATAATATTATTTTAGCTTTATTTTCAATTGTTATTATCCTGTATCCTGTATTTGTACATGTTCTTTGCATATTCAGCATATTCAGTCCCAAGCGTTTTTGTTATGTAATAGAAAGATTTTCTACAGAGTTTACGTTTAATTAAGTTTTTAAATATGCTAACAATTGCTAATAGCACATCGCTAGGGACATTGTTATAGAAGCGCCACATTGCTCATTTTAAAAGGATTTACTAACCATAGGGAGCCTGACTATGTGGGAACAGCAAGTTTACCTTTCTTCCTAGTATTTACATCATTATTGTCACAATTTTTTTTGAACAAATTTATATTTTGGCAAAAGTATTTCGAATTTCATATATATATATATATATATACTGGCAAGCTGGCGTGACTGGATGATAAAGGCATCCAACCGCCAGGCATGGAAAAGGCTGGGAGAGGCCTACGTCCTAATATGGACATTATAAAGGCTCATGATGATGATGATGATAACTGGCAAGCTACAGTAATTATAATTATATCTTCTTATTACTACCCACGGACAGTAGGTATATATTTTAACGAGAAACTTGATGCGATTATGACTTAATAAATTCCTGGACACGACTTGTTTGTGACGAGCCTTCCAACAAAATTAAAGGACCATTACCTAAAATATATACCTACATTTTGGGATGATTTTATAACACTTAGGTATAGGTACCTACTTATTCCTTGCTGTGTAAGTCAAGTTCCCTTGTTCATAATATTTTTGTATCTGGGTAATCATCAGCGTAATCTTCATGCTCTTATCCCACATTATGCGGGGTCGGCACAACCAGTTTTCTTCTTCCTTACCTAATGTCATCTTAGTACAGGCCATCCATCTTTTCTCTGGCCTTCCCCTTCTCTAATCAAATCCAAATTCATATCTGTCTAACACTCTCCTCGTAACATGACTTTCATCCCTCTAGGCATATATTCTAATAACAAGTATATATATTATAACACCCACCGATTCAGAAGAAAATAATATCGTTTTGTGAAAGAATGTAAATCTGATATTTCTGTAATATCAATTTAGTTAAGCCGCGGGTGGAACCGACGTCAACTAGAGGAAAACATAAATTGCGATGCGATGAATAATTGATACAAAGTAGAATCATTGCGTCGTTCAAGGTCCTATGTAGAGCTTCATCATTCCAGACGTTGGAAGTCCACTGCTGAACATCGGCCTCACCACAGATTTCCAGAGAGACTTCCTTTCATGTTTTTTTTTTATTTATTTTATTATACAACTAAGGTGGCAAACAAGCGTACGGCCCTCCTGTTGGTAAGCGGTTACCGTAGCGATGAGCGCCTGCAATACCAGAGGCATCACGCACGCGTTGCCGACCCCTCCCCCCTCCCCCCCTAACGAGCTCTGGCAACCTTACTCATCGCAGGAACACAACACTATTTGAAACAAATAGTGTTATTTGGCTGCGATCTTCTGTAAGGCGGAGGTACCTCCCCAGGCGGGCTGCTCCAATTCAGAACGAAAAAATCTCGCTGTGCCCTACCTCCTCCTAATGTGAGGGGATTTTGCCCATACTCGCCCATACCGCGATGGGCTCGCGAGCGCAGTTAGAGCTATCGTTGTTACGCTTACGCTGCTCCCCATCCCCTAGCTTTTTTCCCTTGGTTGCCTCTTATGACATCCATTGGTAGGTTTATCCTATCTCCATAGATATGGAGGGGCCTATTCTTCAGCCGGGGCCAGCACGACTGAGATGTAGAGTTTACTCAAAACGAATTGATCTTTAGGCCGGCCTTCCTCTATCGCTGACGAGAGAGACTCTTTTGTTGTGTAGGTACATCATTTTATATGTGGTATCACTTATTTATTTATAAAATGTAGAAATCTTTGTGCAGGCGACTCCACAACGCGAGTAAAACCGCGGGCGCAAGCTACTAATTAATATTAGTGTCATAATGTCAGTGCTTGTAAGGAATATTTGTTAAGCGCGATCTATAATGTCAGCGAAGGAGGAAGGCCTGTGTAAAGCCATTTCTGCGTAAAAATTAATTATTTTAGTAAAATTTTAAAAGATTTGTAATTAATGTTCCGGCTTGAGTTACTTGCGAAGGTTTTTATGATTTTTTCCAAATGAATGATTTCCTCTGAGAGAAATGGTCCAAGTTTCCAGTTCTTTGAGTAACTTTTAAAAGTGATGATGGGACAAAGTGGCACAGCCGCGTGACAAAGAATGTTTCCAGGGGCATTTTTCTTTGTAAATTATATTAGGGAAAGTTAGGTGTTCTATAAAGTAAAAAAAATGAGGTGTCTAAACATTGGTTTTATGTCACTTTTCACTAAGATTATTTTTTTCATAAAATCATTGCTTTGGTTAGCGAATTACTTTCTATAATATAAATCAAAGTGTATTTGAATATGGTTATTGAAAGTGGTACCTACTCAATATGAATTTTCGGAATTTTATTCAATTTATTTTATTAGATATCTAGCAGACACATACAATGTCTTACTAGACACATTTGCGCGTCGCGAATTGATCAGATTATTGGCTTCGCTGACATTAACTTTATTTTATGAAAATTGTAAATTCCACTCGTAAGCATAAGGTATATTGGAATAACTTTGTAATGCTTGTGAAATCTTATCTTCTAAAATAAAAGGTACATATAAAAGAACATAGTTTTATTTCCATTTAACATAATCTTTCCCTGGAGTCAATAAAAACCCGTTTGAAAACAGTTTCAACAAACATTATCATCATCAGCCGAATATCTTGAGCCTGCTTCATCCACCAACTTCTCGCAACCGTAAAAATTAAATGGCATCGATCCGTTGGTTAGGGGGCCTTTCTATACTGCATCGTCGGATCGTGGTCGTCATAGTACATTTATTTATTTATTTATTATTATTATAATTAGCACGATACGATTATACGAGAACATTTATTCGCCAACGGTTGTCGGTTGTGCGTGCTATGTCGGTGCTGCTTGGTTCTTCTACGGATGTCCTTATTTCGGATTTTATCACGTAATTAAACTCTGACTATAGTTAGCTCTTTACACAGCCCGTTGCCCGTTGAGATTGTGAATGAGCGACCAGTCAAGCCAAGTGTTTCAACAATATAAAATCTACAAATGAAGTATGTATTTCGAACCGAAATGGCTTCATTCATCACTGGGCCATTTCCTTGGGCAAACGGCTTTAATTAAATTATGCAAATGACTCTTGATGAAGGTTACAATGTCAAATACAAGTTCTATGCTCATTGGGATTACTCAGCGTTTCATTAACATTGCGGTTCTTAATTGTGCTTATATATGGGCAACATAGTGAAATATGCTATACAGTTTTATCCGCTGTCTTCTTCTTGATAAAGCACTGCATGACTGTCTTCCATAGCGCGTGAGCTGCTGGAATTGTTAGCCTTCTGTATGCCACCAACCAACGTCAGAGTATAAACCGTGTTCATACGACGTACGATAAGTCATCTAAAATGTATTTTAAAATAATCCATAACTCTACTGGATAAAGTCACAAGTGACATTTAAGGACGTACGATATCGCAATCGAATTCTTAAAAGTCAAATTCAAAATTGACTTTATCCTGTAGAGATAAGGATCATTTTTAAATATCTTTAGAGGATGGGCCCTATGCCGTGTTTCGTATAAGCATGGCGTAAGGCCCGGGCACATGTGCCGTGTGGAGCTGCCGGCACCGGGCCAAATCAACACGGGTGCGCTGTGTATTGCGTAACTCCCATTAGTTCTATAGAACTGTGACGTCTTAGAACTGCTTTTGTTATCTCACATAATTAATTAAAAATGTTTTATGCTTGAAGTTTTATGATTGATATTGAAACGAAAATTATTATCGTCGAACACGGGCGGGCGAAAATTGTCGAAGCCGCAAGAAACTGGTTTATGCCAACATTTTCCGGCTTACCTGGCAAGCTCATGAATTATTAATTTGTCGTCAAATGCTGCCACCCCTCTGTGTTACTTATCTCACAATATATGACACCTCAAAATTAGGTGGAGGCTTAGTCATTTGGCATTTCTTAGAAAGAGTTATCATTATCACCATATGCGGAGGCCTGGGTGTTCGTTGTTGCGTTGGTTTTTCGAAGACGTGGTGATTCCATCTGTTTGATGACCGTAATTATCTAGCGGAATTGAATTGTAGACGAGAAATAATCAGCTTGTCGTAGACTAATCATAAATAACACCCAACAACCACATACATAGTCCTGAACTAGGATTCCCTGTGTCATGGGTATCAGAAACTATGAGTATCATGGAACCTGCGGTGAGTAAGGTTGGCAGAGCTCTTTTAGGGGAGGAGGGGCTCGGCAGGCAACGCATTAGCAATGCTCCAGGAGTTTCTGATGTCAATAGGCGACGGTAACCACTTACCATCAGGAGGGACGTAAGTAAATTTGCCTCCGTATAACATAAAAAAAACAACAACTCCCAGACCAAGAATGAATATTTGCAGATCATGCTTACATATATACCGCAGTGGAAATTGAACCCGCCTGGCTTTTATGTGAGTTCCCTTATCTAGACGCTATTGTATAAATACTTTCTTAATCAAACATCCTACTAATATTATAAATGCGAAAGTTTCCGAGGATGTTTGGATGTTTGTGGTTCAATCACGGCCAAACGGCCGAACGGATTTAGATCAAATTTGGCACAGAGATAGATTATAGTCTGGAATAGCATATAGGCTACTTTTTATCTTGATAGGTACCACGCGAGCGAAGCCGCGGACGGAAGCAAGTATTTAATTAGGTCCTCAAAAAAAAACAAGGGTTTTATGTAAATCAACCTATGTTTGGCTCTGCAGAAATCTGGCTCTCGATATTCACGTCAAAACGTCGACCTTCGTTCTGCCGATCTTCAATAGAAACTGAATAGTCCTAATTTCACTTGAAGAGCAACTTTGAACTCTATGCCAAGCGCTCTACGGCCTGTGGATTTGGTTTATTGACAATGTTTGCCGAAACTTGTGTTGATTGGAACACAAATATTGTTGAGTTGTTGTGATTGTAGCCTGAATAGTCCCCACTCCCTATACAAGTGGATAGGTACACTAATTGTAGTGAGCAAAGTTTGTATAGCAATCTCACTCTGTTCTCTAAACTAGAATGTGGCAAACAAGGCATCAAGTGTTATACACAAGAGTTTATTCATCCTTCGTTCGATCTTTCAGTGAATAAGATCCTAAGCAATCAATGCTTATAATCAATAAAAGATAATAAAAATTGATAAGAAAAGGGTAGGGATATATTATTTTCTTTCCCCACTGATATTCTTTCTTTTTCTTGTTAGAATGGGCTTTTGGGATAGTATACATATAATGAATCACCTTGTAAACCCAATATACAACGTGATTCATTATATGTATTCCATCCCAAATTCCATTCCAAGCTGATTCTACAACCAATTAGCAATAAAGTTTGTTCTACGACTTTTGGTAATTGGTAACATTTTTCATTGAAAAAACTTAATGCGAAAATCAGCTGTTCTGGGGTCAAATCAGGTCAAACTCAATAAATCTGCTGTTTTAGTTAGCAATCTTGATTACGAACTTCTTGTACGTTTAGTTATTAGTTTTAAAGAGGATAAAAATACCAAAAACAGCTAATATGAGAAAGTTTGTGAAAAAAAAATTTAAATGAAAATATTGTTTTTTTTTTCGCTAATATTACTTCATTTCGTTGATACAATAACCCCTTTCGGGATGGTATACATGTTATGAATCACCTTGTATGATACATTTATTTTATTTCAACCTGTTTATGTATTAGAAATACATTTTTCTTCAATATTTTATTTGCAAAGATCTAAAAAAAGGAGAATAAATCTTAAGATCTAAAGAGTCTAGAATTGTTGTTTTTTTTTTTATTGGACATGGTTAGGCGTTTGACCACCATCTCACTTTTGCAAGTGAGATGTGGCCTAAGATGGAGCACGCTTTACAGAAGGAACTTATTCACTCTAGATTTGAAGACTCCTAGATTGTACTCATCCGGAAAAACAGCTGGCAGATCGTTCCACGCTTTGCCAGTGCTTATAATATATATATATATATATATATATATATAATAAAGGTGGAGCAGAAACGTTTGGTTCGACACTGTGGTATGTCGACCAGGTAAGGGTGGTAATTACCTGTGCGTCTGCTTGTCCAGTAGTGGAAGGGGGAGGGAGGGATGAGATTTAAAACAGGTGTCGCATTTTCGGTTGTAGCACTCACTACTTGAGGAAATCGAGATGTGTTAGTAATTCCACCGCACTGAGGTACTAAGTTCTCAACGTTTCACCGACCCCTCAAACCCTACACAATAATTCCCACTTATTGTTGTTCCGGTACTGTTAAAAGGGCAAAATTGCTGCTAAAATTACACACAGGAATGTTTCCCATGTTGCCCCTTGGTTATATTCAACCACTAGCTGATGCTCGCAGCTTTGCTTGCGTAGTCCTTAATCTTTTAAGGGACAATGTGTACGCTTAAATAAATTACAACATAAATTGGGCACATTAAAATACAAGTCACATACATGAAGATATAAAAAAACACATGTGATTTCAATGAATAAATACCACATTTATACCACACTCATGTTTTTCAATTAGGACGTCTCATTATGTCCTTGGGCAGAAGCGTGTCTGTAACTTTTAAAACACCTATACTTATTATTAAAAAAAAAAAAAAATGAAGAAATAGGCTCACGACTTTCATGTTTAAGATGTATAGGGGGGTATTCAGAAACATATCTTAACAGTTTGCAGTAGTATCAAAATGTTCAATATATTTTTCCAGATTTTTGACCGATCTTTTTCTAGTCAGCTGTTTTTGGACTTTTTATTACTAATTGTTGAAGTTTGATATCAAGCCTTCTATCTAAAATAGCTGATAAAATACCTTGCAACTTATAGCCGCGACTTTGCAGCTTATATCCAAGTGTGATTAATCTTTATCCTGTCATTTCTTTAGGTCATTTTCTGTAACATGCTGTATGTCATCTTGCACAACCTGATGATACAATTAGCTTTAGTTTATACACTTTGTTACCTACCAATCGTAAACCTACACCTGCCGGCGACATAAAAGTTAGTTACTCACAGAGTTTATAGGCAGGTATTATGAAAGAACTAGTTATTACCTCTCACGGCTTCGCTCGCGTGTTATCCGAATAAAAAGTAGGTTTTATGTTATTCCAGGTTGTTAACTACATACATGTCAAATGTCATTCAAATCCGTTCAGTGGGTGCAGCGTGAAGGAGTAAACAACATCTTAAAATCCTCACAACATTACCAACTTTCGCATTAAAAATGAAAAAATCGATCATGATCATCATATACATTTGTCCCGCAGCGGGAATCGATGCGCCTTAAACGAGCACTCACCCGTTACGTTAGCGAGGTCATCATCCGTAGTACTAGTTTTGATAACCACGACATAGGGAATCTAGATAAAGAATATGTATTATACTCATAAATCCTACTAATATTATAAATGCGAAAGTTTGTGTGGATGTTTGGATGTTTGTGGTTCAATCACGGCTAAACTGCCGATCGGATTCGGATGAAATTTGGTACAGAGATAGATTATAGTCTGGAATAGCAAATAGACTACTTTTATGTAGGTACCGTTGGGAACAAAGGTTCTCGAGTGGCGACCACGAACCGGACGACGCAGTGCTGGAAGGCCCCCCACCCGATGTACCGACGACATTGTGAAGGTTGTGGGAAGTCGGTGGATGGAGAAGGCTCAAGGCACTCTTTGGAGGCCTATGTTCAGCAGTGGACTTCATCAGACTGATGATGATGATTAATTACTCTGCTCCACTCTGTCAAAGTTGTACGCTCCACTTGTTTCCATGTCGACCGGTATGTCAGCCAGTATTCACATCACAGTGACATACGAATTCAAATTTCATTGCGCGAAGAATATATTTTTAACCGACTTCCAAAAAGAGGAGGTTCACAAGTCGACTGTATTTTTTTTTTGTTCCAAACTTGTAGTATCTATCTTCTCTAAACATGTAGTAGTATAACATTTGTTCTAAACATGCAGAATTTTCTTTCTTCATTCTACGAATTCACTCGTTTTTACTAACACTTGTTCTTTCTTGGTCGCGTTACTTTCCAAATTATCTTGAACGTGCTGGTTGTTGCAACCGGATGAGGCAATTTAGGAGGAGGTAGGGCACAGCGAGATTTTCTCGTTCTGAATTGGAGCAGCCTGCCTGGGGAGATACCTCCGCCTTACAGAAGATCGCAGCCAAATAACATTATTTGTTTCAAATAGTATTGTGTTCCTGCGGTGAGTAAGGTTGCCAGAGCTCTTTAGGGGGGAAGGGGGTTCGGGGTCGGCAACGCGTGCGTGATGCCTCTGGTATTGCAAGCGCTCATAGGCTAAGGTAACCGCTTACCATCAGGTGGGCCGTAAGCTTGTTTGCCACCTCTGTTGTATAAAAAAAAAAGGCAAAAAAACATATTTTCATTCATAGCATCTGAAAAGTTCCACTGAATTCGTGAAACTATATTTCCAACGAAATTTTCACCAACGTTTTATCTAAAGAGCTTTCTCTAGGGATTGGCTCGTCAGTGCTAAAACACTTTCTTAATATACACGCCACCTTGCTTCCTGTAGAGAAAATGGAGAAAGATTTCCTACGGAGGTAAGAGAATTGTGAAAATTCGCTGTGACTACGCCAGCTGCTACGTGGGTGCTACGACGTAGCATGCTCGTAGCATACGCGTAGCTGGTGAGTCTGTCAAAATCTGTCAATGATCAGTCCTTTTTTAACCATCCACGTACTACCTCGTGATTATAATCCTTGCATCGCGTTTTGAGTGGAATTAATTTTCATTTTGACTGGCTTCATAGCTCAGTTGGTAGTAACTCTGCTTTCTGCGCTAGAGGTCGCGGGTTCGATTCCCGCACTGAACAAACATTTGTGACTAACACAGATGTTTGTTCTGTTTCTGGGTGTTAAATTTATATATATTATGTATATCTGTAGTCTCTGGTACCCATAGTACAGGTTATGTCTAGTTTGGGATCAGTTGACCGTGTGAATATGTCCGGAATATTTATATTTATTTATATTTGACATTACATTCAGATTTGATTTTTAATGCATAATAGTTTATTTTATTGATTTTTTTATAATTACAAGCCTAATCTTATGTTATTTCAGATACGATGTAAAAATTGTTGTTGAAATAAATATGATATGATATGATGAATTCAGAGGAATAATTTCAATAAAGCACTAGTTTCCAACTAATTCAGCAATGTCTATGAAAATAATGTCAGTTAGATGTTAGTGTGAATGGAGTGAAAAAATATGAACGACTTAGAAGGCCAGAGTTAGGTCCGGTTCACATTATTCCAGTCGCTGGATTATATTGCTGGAATAATGTGGATCGGCCATTAGTCCCGAATAAAGAACCTTTCGATTATAGATACGATTATGCTTTTTTGGTGTCGAGTGAAGTTATTGGTTGGATTTTATCTGTACAATGTTCGGTTCCATGTCAGCATCTCATTGATCATTAAAACAGTTCGGTTCAGTGATCCAAACCACGTGGCTTGTTATTCTCATTATGAGCTTCTACCTGTTGTAAAGGGATGATAATTTTATATCAATATAATAATAATTTATAGTAAGTTTAGTAGGTGATATGAGTTAGTATCACCTAATATAACTCTAATTATAGATGTTTTTATACCTACCTAGTAACTAAAAGCTATTCAATTATTTATAGTCTGCATTATTTATAGTCTACCCGCTCTTACATTATTATTGTTGTTCACCAAGTGAATCTGGAATATTTCGATAAAAAGTTAGGAATATGGATTTTTATCTTGTATAAATACTGAAATCAGTAAGTTACGTAACTACGAAAATTTCACTATCTGTTAGTAACATAAGTCCGCTCTGCATGTTAACTTAAGATATCCTGTATTTCTCTATAAGTGAATGTATATTTTTTTGAGAAATAAATTTCTAAAACCGTAAACCGTATTCAATTAGTGATTTTTTGATAATTTTATAATTAAATGTGTTCTTCTCGCCTGAAACACAGGATTACCTAGTTCAGGCTCCTGTGTAATATCTAATTTTATGTAAAAATGACCTTTAACTTGTAAATTTTTGTGTATTTATCAATCTTATGAATAAATTATCTTATCTTAATAACCCAAAATTGAAATTTTTGATTTTTCTGACAGATTTGATAAGTTTTACCATAGCCTACTTATTTTTATTAATAAGTATAAAAATAATGATGAGTCATTTACATCATCATTTCAGGCGTAGGATGTCCACTGCTGAACATTGCCTCCCCACATATATACAGAGCGAATTCCTATCATGTGGGAAGGATTTGCCCATACTCACCAAGCCGGGCACGCGGTTTGGCGAGCGCAGTTCGAGCTATCTTTGTGAATACACTACTGCCCATTCCCTAGCTTGTTTCCCTTAGTCGCCTCTTACGACATCCACGTGTAGATATGTAGTTATGGAAGGGCCTATTTTTCAGCCGGGGCCACCACGATGACGAAAAGTTTTGCGTTATTGTTGCGTTGTCAATGATTGCATATTTGCGGTTCTTACCCACCGTCCACCTCCCTGAGACCACCTGGGTGTACCGTACCGTTTTTTTACAACGGCTCACCTTTGTTCACCTGGGTGATCCTTGGGAAATATTTAGTTTCCACCGTCCACCTTTGTAGTGTGGCGGTGTAAGCCAAGTAGTTTTTATTGTTCAGATACTGAATGTATGTGGATATCATGGGCAAGTAATTTTTTTTACACCCATTAGTCATATACATATTCCAGATTGCACACTACGTATTACTTATGTCGTGGGTATCAGAAACTACAAGTACCATGGTAAAGTTTTTCCATTTCACGATGACATGTTCCTTTAAGTCAATATAAGAATCAAATTGCAATGATACAGCCGCCTTCGTGAAATGGAATAACTCTACCACAACACCCAGACCCGGAAAAAATATTTGCCGATCGTTCAAACGTTTGTTCCACAGCGGGAATCCAACTCGCACCCGTTGCGACGGACACTCGCCCGCTGCGCCACCGAGGTCATGAGAAGTGGTGATCCAATGTTGCCGATTTCTACCTAAAGTTAGATTGATAGTACACCGTGCTCGGGCCGGGGTGTGTCATGAGGGGGATCAAAGATCGTAGTAATGTTATATATAAACTAATTTACGTTAGATCGGGCCGGGCCGGTGTCTCGTCAGGGCTTTTACCTTTGAACGTGACCTAACGACGACCTGGCGGCGTAAAATGGAAGAAACGGACTACCATACAACGAATTTGAAATCTATTTGAATTGTCATAGTTCCGAAAACTGTTGTAAGAGTTTATCGTCAGTATAAAAAGGTCAAAGGCTGTATTTGTTCATTTTGTGAAACAAACAATAAATTGGCTCGCAATAAAGCAGATCACATCATGTCATCTGATTTGATTTAGTACGATAGTTGGGCCCCCAGCTGAAAGTATCGAAAGGTTTATTAGAAGTTGAAGTCCCTGTTAAAAGATTTTTGCGGAAATGTAGATGAATAGTAGACCTCGGTGGCGCAGCGGGCGAGTGCCCGTCTGAGATGAAAGGGGTGCGGGTTCGATTCCTGCTGCGAGACAAATGTTTGCATGATCAAAACATATTTGTCCCGCGTCTGAGTGTTGTGGTACCATGGTACTCGCAGTTTCTGATACCTACGACTAATCCTAGTGTGGGGTCAGGACTATGTATGTGACAGTGTTGAATTTTTCTTTTTGAAAAATTCATAATTCTCGCCTCGCCTATGCCTCGTTCCAATAGAAAGTGACTGCACGACCATCGCAAGATAGTACCATCGTAGGAATGCGCGATTAAACATATTTACCGTCATAATATTAATCAGGCAGTAAATTTATCAGCTCGATAACTCTTGCCCTGTTCTTTTCTAACAGATAACTAAAGAAATGGGCAGACATAGCCAAGGGCAAGATAGCCGTGACACGTACAAAATAATCCTTTGAATAATCATATGATCACACGTTTTGTTTCGTTTATACTGATTACTGATACGCCGTAGAGTTATTCGACATCATCATTTCGGCCGTACGACGTTCACTGCTGAACATGGCCTCCCCCACAGACAGAGCCAATTCCTTATCATGTGGGGGGATTTGCTCATACTCACCACGCTGGGCATGCGGGTTGGCGAGCGCAGTTGGAGCTATCGTTGTTAAAATGAGGGACGCTGCTGCCCATCTCCTAGCTTTTTTCCATTAGTCGCCTCTTACGACATCCGCAGATAGGTAGATATGGAGGGCCTATTCATCAGCCGGGACCACCACTACCATATTTTATTCGACATGAAAATGTTGTGATAAGAATCGTTTTGTGGTTAGCCCGCTGTAGCTTGTACCTTAGACAAGAACTTACAATGGATAGGCAATATCGACCGAACCTTCCCTTACTTTTTTAAATTCGTTTGGGGTACATCTACCGGAACGGCTATCAGAACGAGACAGATGTATATACAGATATATATATACAGGGTGGACGAACTAATGCCCCCTAGAGGGAAAGTACCGTAAATATTGAATACAGCTAATTTTACTCAAAGGAGAGCAATGAAAAAAGATGCCTTTGCCGAGACTCGAACCCGCAAAATGAGAAAATAAAATATCCTGTATTTTAAGGTTTTAAAGTGATTTTATTGAAATAAACATCTTATGAATTAGACTTTGTTACAAATTTGTTCATTAATAACTTTATCTAAAATAAATTTATTTACAGAAAGAAACTTAAAACTAATACAAGTTAATATTTACAAAATACACAAGAAACAGTTGAGCCATCTAAAGACCGTTACAAACGATCTATAGATAGCTCAACTGATCCAGATCACTACCAGTCGGAAGCGTCCCCAAGACGCTTAACGTGATAAACTACTTCCTTCTCCCTAAATTACAATATTTGCGTTTCTAAAGCGTAATTAATGGCTAGTATTCATAAAGATTTGCATGATTAATTTATACGAACACAAGTGAAAAATTACGC
Organism: Anticlea derivata; assembly: GCA_947579855.1. Lineage (NCBI taxonomy): Eukaryota > Metazoa > Arthropoda > Insecta > Lepidoptera > Geometridae > Anticlea > Anticlea derivata. The sequence goes on from OX388268.1 coordinate 10,085,365, forward strand.
TCATTCAATTAGGCGCATGTTTTGAAATGAATACAGGCTTTCTGCGCGAGCAGGTTTTAATTATTCCAAAAATACATCATGCGTGTGCGGTGAACAGAAGAAACGCGGAACAATCATGTATCAAGGGCTTACCGTCCTCTTAACGTGCTTTGCGAAGCATAGAAGCACTCAGCTATTAGTGGCACTGACAGGTGAGCGCTACCGTGCTTCGTAGAGTACGTTAATTATCTTAACTGAGTATCATGGCGCCACAATACCCAGACTCAGAACAAATATTTTCAGATCATGCAAACATTTGTCCCGCAGCGGGGATCGAACCCGACTCTTGCGTCAACGAGCACTTGCCCGAGAGCAAATAAAACCGTATAATAAATGATTTTATAACATAAACATTGGCATCTACATCAAATACGCGTCATCTTTGAGTAAAGAAGAAAGCTTCACAATATTTCATAGGACAAGCAGATACGGGCATAATTTGCGTTAAACGCGCCTGTATTCCGCCTTAAATGATTCAATTACTCTTCCGGCACACAAAAGGAAATTCGTGATTTTGCGATGACTTCCGTTTCCTTAGTCAAATCGGTTCCGATTGCGAGTTCAATATTGATTGGGGGGATAAATTGTATGCATAAACGAGTGATAAAAATGTTCTATCAAATATTGCCCTCAATTAAGCAACAAAAATCGGACTCTAACTTACTCGGAGGCTCATATTTTTGGTCCTCGTGAAAATAATAATTTCATAAAAATAACCGTGAGCAAACCGGAGAGCAATTTAAGATAATTAATACATAAAAAAAACTACGCGAATTCGATGCAGACGCCATTTATTGTGTTTTAGGTGAAGATAATAAGGAGTAAGTGCCCGTTTGAGTCGCAAGGGGTTCATTCCCGCTACGGGACAAATGTTTGAATGATCTGTAAATATTTGTTTCGGGGTCTGGGTGTTATGGTATGGTACTATGGTAGTATGGTTCTCATAGTTTCTGATACCCACCACACAGGGAATCCTGGTGTGGGGTCAGAGTTACGTAGGCAACTGTTGGGTGTTATTTATATAATTAAACTTTCTCATTTATAAAAGTAAGATTGTGAACTCATTGATTTACCTCCTAGCATCGCCTCCAACGAGAAAACTGAATATTATCACGTAATCCGTGAATGTTTTACAAACGAAAAGTGCTATCTTCCTTGAAAATGTGTTATCCCGAGCATTCCAGACACGTACGGCTCAAGCCTTTTACATTTCGTTATTACGTTTTAAGGCTATGTTTTTGTTCCGTTACAGCGTTACGATTTAAGTTATGTGCCTCGGCAGACTTCGTTTTATCCTTTATCTTCGTCTTTATGCACTTGCGAGAACGAGATGCTATGAACGACGAAATTTCCGAGGCGCAAAACTTTCATCGTAGTACTGTACACATTTTAACCGTCCTAAAATTTTTATTCATTTTTTTTCATGTATGTATATACAAGGTGATTCATAATATGTATTCCATCCCGAAAGGGGCTTTATCTACAACCAATTAGCAATAAAATTTATTCTACTTTTGTAAATTCGATATTTTTCATTGAAAAAACTCTATGCGAAAATCAGCTGTTTTTGGGTCAAATCAGGTCAAACTCAATGAATCAACTGTTTTAGGTAGCAATCTCGATTCCGAACTTCTTGTACGTTTAGTTATTAGTTCTAAAGATGATAAAAATACCAAAACCAAAATCAGCTAAATTGAGAAATTTTGGGAAAAAATATTCAAAAATTGATGTTTTTTTTCGCTATTATTATTTCTTGTTGGTGATAGAATAACCCCCTTTCGGGATGGTATACATGTTATGAATCACTTTGTATAATTATAATGTATATATATTCGATTTTGATAGATCTTTTTGGTTCCATACCTTATTGAGAAAAAACGAAACCCTTATAGAATCTATTTTTTATCCGTACTAAGTTCGACTACTCTGTGTCTCGAACAGTATTCTAATTGAAGGAAACCTATACCTGAAGGGTAGTTCCATATAATTTTGGTAAAGATCTGATGGAGAGAGAGAGAGAGAGAGAAAAAAAAATCTCAAACAAGAAGTCGGTTTTTTGTTTAGTTTTTAATCGTTATTATCGTTGACTGGCCTCATAGCTCAGTTGGTAGAACTCTGCCTTCTGCGCTAGAGGTTGCGGGTTCGATTCCCGCACTGGACAAATTTTTGTGACTAACACAGATGTTGGTTCTGTGTCTGGGTGTTAAATATAGGATCAGTTGACCGTGTGTGATATGTCCGGAATATTTATTCATTTCAATCCTTGTGTTCGTAATAGATTGTGCTTGCTTGTGAACTTCACTGGTACTTGCTTGGTCATCCTGCATAAGTTTACCTATTGAGAAACGCGCTGTTAATCAATAACGAGCCTAATGTAAGTCAGTTTCAATCACAGATTCTTAGAGATGCACAATGCCCATTCAAAAAAAACCGAGTGAGATCGCAAGAAAAAGCCAGTGTTTATGTTAACTTTATTTCATTATGCCATTATATATTCCATTTGGATTGTACAGACAGTTATCGATAAATTCCCAATAGCAAATACTTGGGTCCGGGTTTCTGGAAGCTGGATCTTTTTATTGCGGTCGGATTCTATAGATTCTGGTATTTTTTTCGCTTTATTAATTCTACAGACAGGCGGGGATACTTACCACTATACTACCGAAGAACGTGGTCGTGGTGGCCCCGGCTGAAGAATAGGCCCCTATATCTACCTATCTGCGGATGTTGTAAGAGGCGACTAAGGGAAAAAAGCTAGGGGATGGGCAGCAGCATTTTAACAACGATAGCTCTAACTGCGCTCGCCTACCCGCATGCCCAGCGTGGTGAGTATGGGCAAATCCCCCCACATGATAAGGAATTTGCTCTGTCTAATGGGTAGGCCATGTTCGTACGGCTGAAATGATGAATTCTACAGATATAAATAATTTGCAATATTAAGAAAGTCCAGACACCGACAACATTTTGTTTTTTTGGGTGTCCCTGTCGGTAACCAAATAGTTTCATGCATATGCAAAACGCTTTACGACAAATTTGTGTATTTGAACTCCTTTGAGATTTTTTTTGTTATAAATTAATAGAATGGCGGATCACCTATAAGACACTGGCCAATATACCTGCAATACCAACTAAGATGCGGTCCACATGGTATTGCCTCATCCGTCAACCATGGACACAAATTTGCAAGTATTGCCGAATTTATAGAATCATGAAACGGGATTTGAACCCCCAACCTTCCGCTTGAGCGTCACATATCTAATTACGGGGATGCTCTAACCAACTAAGCAACCGAGCCACTTACGATCTGTGTGAAAATTGGTTACCACCTGCTCAATGACTAAAGCTAGTTGACCAATTGTTTCTGATGTTCTGCGTTTTAAACCGATTGGAAGTCCCGAAAATTTTCACTCAGATCGGAAGTGGATCTGTTTATAGAAACATAAAATAATCAAGGTCTCTTCTTTCCCCTGACAGAGTCTGCACTGATGATCTCTGATTTCACCAAGTAAGAAGACAATTGACCAAATCCTTTTGTTTCAGACCTAACCCAAAGTCAAATGCTCGTCCGCGGGGTATCAGCGCACAAAGTGAGCGGGCTCCGCGCCCACACTCCGCGGATCTCATTCACCAGCAAGGACGAGCCAGAACCACATGAGTTCAGGCGGAAGTCAGCCAGCAGCCGGCTGGGCAGCTCCCCCAGGTCCAGCATAGCGAGCGAGGATCGCGCCGACAGTCTGGCTCTCAAGTACGTACAACCACTAAGGTTACTGGTCAGTCATATAGGGCTATGGAGTTATACTCTAACGAAATCCATCCAAGAACCAAGTTCACAAGGGGAATAAATGCCCGAATATAACGTCACTTAACTATTTCAGATGGTCTCTGTACGGTTTATGCAAACCGCACAAAATACCTACATGTTCCCACGAGTCAGCATTTACGCTATAACGTGGATTTCGAGTCAGTTGCACATCAACCACCTAACGACAACAACACGTTATAACATAAACTCGCAAACATTTGTAGCTTTACGTACTATAACTAATAAACGGTAAACTTTATTATTTGGTTTACATTCAACAACGAACTTTTAGGATGTAGGATACGGACCCTACAGTCTCAATTATTTGAGACGCCGGCGCCGTTATCGTTCAGAATCGTATACTCAAACATCATTAGATCAACACTTATATTTAAGTGACGTTTCAGTATTCGGGCGAAAGTCTTGAATTGTGACCCCAATCCCGTATACATAGTGAGGTGGAATTATTCACTCTCCTCACACTGAGGAGATTTATATTAATTTCATTCATCGTAATTCCTGTAAATACTGATATGTCCTCTCATAATACCCCTCCTGGCCGTGGTGTACCAACCATAAGTACCAACTTTAGTTATTAATTTTAGCCTTTTTCCGCCTGAGACATAGGTTTTCCTAGTTCATGCATCGTTTAATTTTTTACCCTTAATTAGATATTAATTCTTTTTTTTTTGTTTTATTGATGATGGTTAGCCGTTTGACCACCATCTCACTTTTGCAAGTGAGATATGGCCTAAGATGGAGCAGGCTTTACCAGAAGGAACTTATTCACTCTTGATTTGAAGACTCCTAGATTGTACTCATCCGGGAAAACAGACGCAGGCAGATCGTTCCACTCTTTGCCAGTCATCATCATTTAAGCCATACGACGTCCACTGCTGAACATGGCCTCCCCCACAGACAGAGCGAATTCCTATCATATGGGGGAATTTGCCCATACTCACCACGCTGGGCATGCGGGTTGGCGAGCGCAGTTAGAGCTATCGTTGTTAAAATGAGGGACGCTGCTGCCCATCCCCTAGCTTTTTTCCCTTAGTCGCCTCTTACGACATCCGCGTATAGGTAGGGAGGAGCCTATTCTTTGCCAGTACTTATATTAAAAGTGGAGCAGAAACGTTTGGTTTGACACTGTGGTATGTCGACCAGGTAAGGGTGGTATTTACCTGTGCGTCTACTTGTCCGGTGGTGGAAGGGGGAAGGAGGTATGAGGCCATGCAAATCCTGCGCACAATCACCAAAGTGGTACTTGTAGAACACTGACAGTCTGGCCACACGCCGTCTGTGTTCAAGGCTCTGTAGATTGGCCTCCACAAGCAAGTCATCTCCTATGAGCCTAACAGCGCGTCACTCAATCGAATCGAGAGCTTCAAGCTGGTATTTAGCCGAGACATCCCATAGATAGCAGCAGTACTCCATGCAAGATCGGACCTGTGCTTTGTAGAGATTAGGAAGCTGTCCCGGTGAGAAGTACCGCCGAACCTTCGCTAGGATGCCCAGCGTCATTCTCAATGTTATTCGTTGCTTAGTGCTGTAATGAATAAGGATTTATTATTATATTATTATTATTACAATGTTCCTGTTTTTGATTACTCAAAAACCAATACTTACTAAAAGTTTCGCAGAGTAGGTACACATTCAATCGTTGGGAATAAAAATGCGGTCTTTTAGTATTTTCAGGGTCGCCAAAAAACATTTTCTTTCCAGTATTTGAACCTCGTAATTAAAAGAGAAAGTATCTACTACACTCAAAGTTTTATTAAATTCAGTAGTCAATATAAATGTTTTGGATGAAGGCCCAGTCTTTCTACATAAATATTTATTAAAATCAGCGCCAGAATGCATTTGCATAAAGATACTGAATAAATTTTATCGCATGTTATAAATGTTATTATAATTTTGTTTCATAACTTACGTACTAAAATATTATGGTTAGCGCACATACGAAGTATTTTCTGTAAAATTTTAGGCTGTAGTTATCTATACCAAATCGACTATAGAATTAGGTAGGTATTTATTTTCGTGTGCCAAAGGTTTATGTTGGTAAAAGGTTGTAATTTGTGACCTTTATTCCCCAATGGTTGTCGATTCTCTATGGCCAGACCACTACCATTGCAACTTGCATATTCTGAGAGCTATGTCGGTGACCTTGGTTCTTCAACGGATTTCCTCATTTCGGATTTTATCACGCAGTGAAACTCCGAGCATAGCTGTCTCCATAGCCCGTTGCGCGACTTTGAACTTGTGTATGAGGTCAATACTACCTACTGTAAATTGCAGCAAACCTAATTTATGTATGGCAGTAATTTGCAGTATGAATTTCGCTAAGATTGAGCTTAGAGCTCGAGATATTAAACTGTAGACGCTCGTGGGAGCGAGCAGTAATTACTTGCAGTACGTAGTGACCGCAAGACTATAGGTATTAGGTAGTACTAGACTAGTATACAAGGTGATTCTTAAATGTATACTATCCCACTATATAATAAGAATAAATACTGGAGTCAGTGTCAGAGTTCAGTATCTATTTTTGCTATTTTTATCATCTTAATAACGAATTGTGAAATATGCAAGAAGTTCGACGCCAAGATGGCAACCTTATTAAAGCTGAATAATTCCAGTTCGAACTGATTTGACCCTAAAAAGCGGATTTTTGCATAGTGTTTTTAGTGAAAAACGTGTAAAAGTGACGAATTTTGCAAAAGTCTTAGGACAAACTTTGTTGCCAATCGGTTGTACCTAAAATAAGCTTCTTACGGGATCGTTTACATATTATGAATCAACTTGTAATATTTGCGTTCTGCGAGCTATATGGCCTGCCCACTGCTACTTCAACTTGCTAATTCTGAGAGCTATGTCGGTGACCTTGGTTCTTCTACGGATTTCCTCATTTCGGATCTTACGGTACTGGTACTGTCTAGTCCTCTTCAAATAAAAGTTATTTTAAATTTTTCTCTTTTGATCTCATTTGCTGTTGTAAAAACCAAGGAATAGTGTTTACTTTTAAGTGGGCAGAAGAGCTTGGAAAATTGACGGCTCTTGGGGCAGAAAAGTTGTGGAGTAGAGACTATACCTTGGCAAGCAAAGCGTATGACGGGTCCCCACTAGATTGAACGACGACTATGAATAAATAGCCGTTGGGTGGGCAATGGACGTCTTACGGCTCAAAAATGACTATTACGTATGTTTCGTAGATACTTTGTAAGAAATTATTGCCTCAGGGGCATACTTAACTCGTAAATTACTTGCGAAGTCAAAATTTCCTGAATCGAGCGAGTTTCAATCGCTTGTGTGAGAGCATGCGGTTATTTGTAGCGTCATAAACATTCTACACATTTTGTACGTACAACACGCAGAAATTAACTTAGCACCTGTGTGGATTGTGCTTCCCTCTCCCACCACACCCCACTGCCTACCGCTCTCGCGAGTGAGAATGAGACAAAACATTACAGCGAGGTGCCTAGATAGCTTCTGCGTTTTGTACAGAGTAGCGTGTAGCGTTTGAAGCTCAAACAAAGAAGTGCAAGCTTGTAACGTTTTTCAATTGTTTTTTTTTCCGTGTCCGAATCCCTGAGGCCGTGTTCAAACGGCGTGCGAAATTTCATTCAAAATTTATGTCTAAATAATCCTTAGACCTTCATAATAAAGTCAATTTTGAGTTTGACTTTAAGGGGCTTACGATATCGTTGGGCCAAATCGCATACCCTGAAATGCTAAACTCAAAATGTGTTTTAATCAGTAGACGTAAGGATCATTTTGAAATATATATTAAATACCTTCTAGGTTGTAAATCACACGCCTTAAAATATCTTTACTTCTGTCGTATACCGCAATTTCTGTGTTCCTCGACGGAGCCGTTTGAACACGCCTTAAAATATCTCTACTTCTGTCGTATACCGCAATTTCTGTGTTCCTCGACGGAGCAGTTTCAACACGCCTTAAAATATCTCTACTTCTGTCGTATACCGCAATTTCTGTGTTCCTCGACGGAGCCGTTTGAACACGCCTTAAAATATCTCTACTTCTGTCGTATACCGCAATTTCTGTGTTCCTCGACGGAGCCGTTTGAACACGCCTTAAAATATCTCTACTTCTGTCGTATACCGCAATTTCTGTGTTCCTCGACGGAGCCGTTTGAACACGCCTTAAAATATGTCTACTTCTGTCGTATACCGCAATTTCTGTGTTCCTCGACGGAGCCGTTTGAACACGCCTTAAAATATGTCTACTTCTGTCGTATACCGCAATTTCTGTGTTCCTCGACGGAGCCGTTTGAACACGCCTTAAAATATCTCTACTTCTGTCGTATACCGCAATTTCTGTGTTCCTCGACGGAGCCGTTTGAACACGCCTTAAAATATCTCTACTTCTGTCGTATACCGCAATTTCTGTGTTCCTCGATGGATGGCCCCAAACCCATTTGAGTATGCGTATAAATTAAGAAGGCAAACCTTTTACTCGTATAACCTCGTTAATTTCCTGCATAACATGCCATGGTTATATTCATTTTAGGATTAAAATAAAGAAAATCTTTGTTGTTTATTGTCTGCCAAATATTTTCACACACACACTCTATCCTCCACATGTGCACACACTTGAAATATTCTATTCTATGATTAATTTGATAGTAAATTGAAAATAATGTCATCAATGTGAGGGGCAGTGATAAAACACACTCCACCAACAATAACAGGCATAATAAACGCAGCCCATTTTACTGTAATTGGAACTGGTAAAACTCAAAAACTAAGAAAATAAATCGTGTCGTTGTCTTTTTGATAAAACACTCGATCTCGTAAACCTGTTTAATGTCCCTTAAAAGAAGATTGTAAAATTTAGTGCTGTTTGTTCTCAAAATTGCGTATTTACTAAGAATAATAAAATAAAATAAATTAATAATAAATATAAATTACCTACACCAAAATATGCTTCTACAAGCAATTTTTCAACAATTATTTGTGACTAACACTATAACCATTTATTTCCAGTTAGAATGGTTCTTGCTTGGTCAGTAGAGGGATCACTGGTCACTGGAGAGCACTGGTGGAGTGGTCGTGGGTTCAAATACCGGTCGTGCACCAATGTATTTTCAGTTCGGAAAGTTTATGTGCGCTATACCAGTGCTCTCAAATGGTGGACTTTACAAGATACAAGATTTTATTAGTAAAAGCAGATTTTACAAGTCGAATGTTACATATTAAGATAAGTAACAATTTTATTATATTATATTTTATATAATTCATATACAAAGTAAGTAGGTAATAATTATAATTCTCGATTAATTACATAATATTAATAGCATTTTTCTTTAAATACTACTAATTTATTTAAATTTAGAATTTTAATTAACTGACCTAGGAACACCCTCTCCTGCAGCCATGTCCTTATTCTATGCTTAAAAATGGCGGTGGAAGCGGCATCCCTTATCGCTTCCGGTAGTCTATTATAAATCGACGGACCCATAACAAAAACAGATCTTTCGGTCTTGCGTAATTTGTGCGGTGGCGTGACCAGCCTGTGGCAGTACTTATTGCTACGGAGAGCGCGGTTAGGGTTAACAGCACGGCGCTGGAACAGGCCCAAATTATGATGTGTGATCCGCGCTACTTGGTAGATAAGCTCACATGGTAATGGCATTATTTTGAGTTCCTTGAACATGTATCTGCATGATACATCGTCTGGGACGCCCACTATTGCGCGGACTGTCCTCTTTTGCATCACGAAGGCGCGCTCAGTGTTAGACTGATGATTATGATGTCTTTTATTACGATCCCCCACATAACCAATTTTGACAATAACACCACTGAGGGGTGAGTGGGAGTTGGCACCATGGTTTTTACACTCACTTGTGAGCGTAATCCACGTGTTTATGTATGTAATCCGTAACAGAGTCTCTAGCGGACCATCACTGTCACTCATTTTGTCCATACAAAAACACGTGTAACGTGCTTGTTTCCACGTACGAGTGAGATTGAAAACCATTGTGCCAACTCCCACTCAATCCCCTGGACTTGAGTAACTAGCTTCCGCCCGCAGTTTCGCTTGCGTGGTATCTACTACCGGTAGGTACCAGTAGCCTATGTGCTGTGACAATTCCAGACTATATAATCTATCTCTGTGCCAAATTTCATCCAGATCCGTTCTGGCGTGATTGAGTAACAAACATCCATGCATCCATTCAAACTTTCTCATTTATAATATTAGTAGGACAGTAGGATGTTTTTACTAGTGCTTTTACATTGAACCTGTAAGAAACGCGTGTTTGTTGAACACATCCTACCGGAACTACTTATGAGTTTGTTCACCTTGTATAAATAATTTTGATTATTGGCCCGTTTCCGAACAACAAACTCACCTTGTAATAGCCACAACTTCTGCTTTCCGAACTTGAACCTCGGAATATAGTGATTTCTTTCATATGAAGTTGCCCAGCAAAAGTTTATTCAGATAAATAATAAATGCAGTCCATTTTGGCCGGAAAACAAGGACTTATAGCCGCAATAAGTGGAGTAACGCAGCCTTTTGTCTTGTGGAAGCACGTATCTGAAAAATTATATCTTACTCTGTGGTGTGAAGGGAAATAAAGTGTTTTATTTTTGTGAGAGAATGGTTTTATTGCGACGGAAGTTTTTCCGCACAGAAATGTTTTTTTGTGTTGCTTTATGAGAAATCTGGAAATAAAATCAGAAAATTCCCATTCCTACGTTACTATTGTTGGAAACACCTGGTACTTTTCGAAAATTATGTAGGTAAATGGTGACAGATTCATACTTACTAGGGGCTAGGCGTACAAAATTCAATTAGTAGAAGGTCTAATCGCACTGTTCACAAAAATCACCATTTAAAAACTTCAAACGGATTTCTGTATTGAAAAGGTGTTCATGAAACCTCATTATGTTTTTGAATGATCCTTCTGACGATACCCCACACGATAAACGTATTGCAAATAAATAAAAACAACCCCACTTCACATGTAGGGGAGATACCCTGATTTTGCTAAAGAATAGCCCCTCTATTACTATTCCTACGAGGCGACTAAGGGAAAAAAATCTAGGGGATGGGCAGCAGTGATACCTATCAACATTTTTGGAGGAGGTAGGGCACAGCGAGATTTTCTCGGTCTAAATCGGAGCAGCCCGTCTGGAGAGGTCCTCTGCCTTATAGAAGATCGCAGCCAAATAACAATTTTGTTTTTAATAGTGTTGTGTTTTTGCCGTGAGTCCTGGTTGCCAGAGCTCTTTAAGGGGAGGGGTTCGGGGTCGGCAACGCGTGCGTGATGCCTCTGGTATTGCTAGCGCTCATAGGCTACGATAACCGCTTACCAAGAGGTATGCTTGTTTGCCACGTTAGTTGTATAAAAAAAAAACTCGCCTCTCATCTGCGCTCGCCAACCCGTATGCCAAACGTGGCCAGTATGAGCGAATCCCCCAAATGATGGTTTGACGCGTGGGAGACACTATGAGGCCTTTGTTCAGCAGTAGACGTCCTACGGCTGAAATGATGATAGGCGTCACTATTATGTATTGCTTTGCAAAATTTCAGCATGAATATTCTACGAGTAGAACGGTAGACAACGTCGGACAGACAAACATGGTAAAACTATAAAGGTTCCTAGACGATCTTCGGAGCCTTTTACTGCAAAGAAATTACAACTATTAGAAAAACTTAGCACTTAATACTAAATCGAGAACCCCCATTACTTTACTCGGAACAAACTATTTCCTACCAACCGAAACAAATTCGTGAACTAAACTGGTATAGTTATTCCATCTCACGATGGCTTGTCTGGTTACCCCTAAGACATTGATATAAGATTCAAAATGCAATGATTCACGAGACTGTGAACTGAATAACTATATCCAGTTTTTCTCTGTCTGGTTTTTAGCGGCGCACTGTGAAATGTTTCACAAACGCACTGAATACAAATTTGTGTAATTTGAAGATGCAATTGTGTCCTGTACAGCCGGCTAATAATAACAAACTACAGAATTGTGTCGCTGCATTAATTAGATTTAAGAGACAACTTGATTGAGTCCATTCATTGGGGAAAAGTGCTAAATGTGGTTTTTCGTCACATCTTTTGAAATTTAACCTATTATAGTCACGAAGAGTCAAAAATAAATGCAGGATTGCGTAAAAATGCACATGCACTTCCTGTCCCGAGTTTGTATTGTCTTCGGGTCGGTTATTTTTGCAACATCCTGGATGGACAAGGACTCCGCTGGAACAAAAATTGAAAAATAAAAATCGCCTACGGAGACGAACTTTCATTAATATTGGTCAATCCCTGCCTTTTTCAATGGGTCCTATCCGGAGAGTATGACATGTGCGATGTAACATGTGCACGAAAGTGTACTCAATTTAATACTTTCACTACACTAATTCACACTTGCCTTTTGCACCTGTTTCGGTAATCTTCATTCGTTCATCCTCTCTACACTTTCAAACTATCTAAGCGTAACTTTCTCATTCCTCATCGCTACGTCTTCTTTCACTGCAAAACGCTCTCATAGTGTCAGTATGTTGCTGTTCCTCAGACGCAGTTACACATACTTGCCTTCGCCTATTGTGGCTACAGATCATCTATATAAAGATCAAACTGAGCTGATGAACACATCAAACTGACTCGATTGGAGCAATTTCCTTAAACAGTATAGGAGCACATTTACGGCCAATACTGTTGTTTCTAAGAAAAATAAAGGGTTTATACTTGTAGATAGGTACTACTTTCTTGCGAAGTTAGACGGAAGAATTGAGTCTGACTTTTATCGTTGTAGCGAGATTCATTTTATCCAGTACTATACCCTGGAGAATTGAATGACGCCTCCTACATTCAGACTGGTTGGGCTAGGCTGTATGTGTTAACAAAACCAATATTGGTATTTTTTTAGATGAGTAAATACAACTGGCTGCGACTAAGCCCCCGTTAAACCTGATATTTAAAAGTACATTATAATACAAGGTGATTCATTAAATAAAATTATCCCTAAAGAGGCTTATTCTCTACCCAAAAAACAACTAAGTTTGCTCTACGACTTATGAACATACGTTAGTTTTCACAAAAACACTATGCAAGAAGCTGTTTTGGGGTTATATCAGTTCAAATTCAATTATAAACCTGTCTCAGGTAGTAATTTTGATGTCAAACTTCTTCGTGACCTGGGATATTTACCTAGGCTTATTTTCATCTGGGTACTACGCTTACGAAGCCGCGGACTGCAGCTAGTTTTATAAATAACTACTAAGATAGTAGCTAGGATAGGCAATGTATAAGTTCTTAGCAACAAATGAAATCCAGCTTTTTGGCATCCACCTGCTCAAACAGGGTGTAGCAATATTTTTCATTATTTTTGGAATTGTGCCAGAACTGCCAGATGTAAAGTACCTAGCCACCTGCAAAATATTTTCCTTTGTCGACTCGCACTATATCTCGATATGACTAAATAGCAGTAGGATTAGATCGCTTTATGACTAAATCTTTATAAAACTACATCGCGTTTGGACCAGCTAGGCTATTGTGTAAGCAAAATGGTAATGACGATATGATTTATTCAATTTTAGCTACATCTGAAGTTTTTCAAACATGAAAAGGAAGAAGCTAAGGCCTTGAAGTTTTCCCCTGTCAAGTTTGGAACGTTTTGAATTGCTAAGATTGTTAAAATAACCCTCAAAGTTACGATCTTCATTACGCTATTACGATTACACAATTCATCATCATCTCCCTGCCCTTATCCCGCTTCATGTGGGGTCGGCACAACATGTTTTCTCTTCCGCTCCCCTCTATCAGCCGTCAAATCAGTATTCACTCCTTTCTTACTCATGTCGTCTTTCACACAATCTATCCATCTTTTCTTTGGTCTACCTCTTTCCTTATATCCTTCCACATTCATATTTAACACTCTTCTACTCACATGGCATTCTACCCTTTTGTTTTATTTAATTGTTTTGGTTTTAAGATGTTGGGCAAATGTGTGTTTTAGTAACAAATAAATGAACGTATATGTCTATTACTAAGTAAAAGTCGAGCTTTCGTAAAGTGTTGTTTTTGTTGAGCTTCTGTTTTGTAAATACGATTATAAAATGTAACTGAATAAATAAATATTCCAGACATATCACACACGGTCAACTGGTCCCAAACTAGGCATAGCCTGTACTATGGGTACCAGAGACTGATTACACAATAGATACATATTTTTTTATTACGCTTACACAATTGCACCACATAATATATATGTGAGAATGTAGGTATATGCTATCATACATGCTATCTTGTCATATCAAGATATTGTAGTCATCAAGCTTTTAACTAAATCTAGGTATTAATACGTATTTTTTTCAAAAAGCTTGCTGGTTTACCAAGCTAAATTACATGCCGCTAAAAAGTGCTCCCACAAGACGAAAACTGAATGTTATCACATAAAGCTACCAACCTAAGCTATTAGTTGAGAAGTGCCGTTACAGATTGTGCCTATTCAGTGCGTATAAGTTTTTTTTTTTTTTTTTTTTTTTCCGGACATATCACACACGTTCAACTGATCCCAAACTAGGCATAGCCTGTACTCTGGGTACAAGAGACTGATATACATAATGTATATATATTTAACACCCAGACACAGAACAAACATCTGTGTTCATCACACAAACGTTTGTCCAGTGCGGGAATCGAACCCGCGACCTCTAGCGCAGAAGGCAGAGTTACTACCAACTGAGCTATGAGGCCTGTCAATATATAGATAGTTTTTGTACGTTTTTACTACACCATATACAAGGTGATTTATAATTATATTTATAGTATCCCAAAGGGGCTTATTCTATCAACAAAAAATAAAAATAGTGGAGTGAAAAGAAACAAATTCTAAAATTGAAGAAATTTCGCCTTAAAATGAGATGGTGATGGTTTGTAGGAAATGTGGCTTTATCTTGAAAACGGGCTTCGATATGGCTTGAGGAACTCGGTGGCGTAGCGAGAGAGTGCCCGTCTGAGACGCAAGGGGTGCGGGTTCGATGCCTACTTGCACTTGACCTCCGTATTTTTTCCTCCTGGGATAGTTTCATAGTTGCGTTAACGAGCAATGCAATTGCAATCTGCATAATTATTTTCACCGCCGAGTACCACTCAAGTAGCAATTTTATTAGAGCAAGCAAAATATTGTGAATGGCACTTCCCTTTATGAAACTACCCTTGTTTTCGTAGCAACGGATTGCAGAATGAATATCCTTTCTATTTGTAGGAGGTAGGGCATAGCGAGATTTTCTCGTTCTAAATTGGAGCAGCCCGCCTGGGGATGTACCTCCGCCTTACAGAAGATCGCAGCCAAATAACATTATTTGTTTCAAATAGTGTTGTGTTCCTGCGGTGAGTAAGGTTGCCAGAGCTCTTTAGGGGGAAGGTGGTTCGGGGTCTGCAACGCGTGCGTGATTCCTCTGGTATTGCAAGCGCTCATAGGCTACGGTAACCGCTTACCAACAGATGGGCCGTAAGCTTGTTTGCCACCTCAGTTGTATAAAAAAAAAAAACAGTATAGAGTTTGTTTTTACAGTTACAAAGTGCCCCGGTTGAAGTTGCAAGCGATAGAACTAATTTGCAGTGAGTTATTGAACAATGGTCGGTAATTTGTTGAGGGAAAGTCTGACTATACGTAGTTAAGGCGGACTTCCGTTGTTCGTGTTTTACAGTTCGAACGATAGTAACCAGATCAGAGACGCCCCTTATCGGTTATAAACACCAAAATAGTATGGCGCCGGCGCCGCTTCCGAGTAGTGATGTCTTGCCTACTCTAAGATACCTACTTTTTTTTAAATTGCTCTATTGATTATTTATACCTACCTATTGTATGTACTTTAGTTTAAATTGTTTATCTATGTTAATTGTGTGTGTCTGTAGTGCCAAATAATTTTTTTATCTATCTATCTATCTATCGGTGACGGCTTGTTGACGGCTCGATGTCGGCGCCTGTGGACAAACAAACGGTGATAGTCAATTATGTACCTATCGCTGCGCCGTCATCTCGCTCTCGGTGACGGCTCGGTGACGGCGACTGTGAATCTTAAATGCAAGGTCACATACAACTTATTGTGGTTCTTATTTATTTATATTTTATCTTCAACAGAGTACCAACTCCCCGCGGGTCGGTGTCGAGCACGAGCGGATCGAGTGCGGGTTCGAGGCTCGCGCGGCTACTCACTCAAGGCGTGCGCGGAACCCCTGAAGACATCATTATGGATGCCCCAAGGAGGCTGAGTTGGGAGAGGTAAAGTATCGATCATTAAAAAAAATTATGACATTTACCTAACCAGGTTAATAATGAGGTTTTTTTAAAAAAAAATATTCCGGACCTATCACACGGTCAGCTGATCCCAAACTAGGCATAGCCTGTACTATGGGTACCAGAGACTGTTATACATAATATATATATATTTAACACCCAGACACAGAACAAACATCTGGATGTTCTGTGTGTTCATCACACAAATGTTTGTCCAGTGCGGGAATCGAACCCACGACCTCTAGCGCAGAAGGCAGAGTTACTACCAACTGAGCTATGAGGCCTGCCATTACATCATATGCTTTATCCGGGTTCTCTAAAGATACGTTCAAACCGAACGGGGTCCCGGGGGTAGCCCGTTTACGCTGTATTGGTCTTCACAGACTATAAACATAATATTCCGTCTGCATTTCAAGTGATATGCAGCAACGACTATATATTCCTGCTGCTATAAATTTTCCATTCAAGACTAGCGAATATTCGATGTCGATGGCCCCGGTGGCGACGTGGTTAGTGAATTTTCTGAATGGACACTATTGGAACTCAAACCTACCATTGGATCGGGAGGCAGGGTCACTACCTTCAGCCACCAGCGCTCACAAACGGACACACCGTTTATCGCTCGATTGAAGCTTTTGCGTCGCAGTCGGATAGTTAGAAGTTTGATGCTCTTGTTGATCTAATTTAAGATGTCGGTTCAAAGTTCGTCTGGGATTATTTCAGGATAAAAGAAGACGAGGAAATGCAATAAACATCGAGGGTTTTTCTTTTTACTTGAAATGGTATAGTTCAGTTATACCTAATCCCTCGGTGACCATCTATTCAAGGGGGGTAAATTGAAAAACAGCGCTGCATGCAATGCATGCAGCAGATGCTGAATTTAACCCCTTTGCCTTATTATTATTATTTTGTGTATCCTGCTCTTTTTCTAATATTTGTTCATTTTAAAGGCAATTAATGATATTATTTTTTATTTTTATTAGTTAGCATTATAAATATAAATATAATTCAGTCTATTTAAGTAGGTACTATCGTGGTTTTTTCTTCATACTAATGTGACATTCATAATCTTGACTTTTTAAATTATATAATATGTATGACATGATAATAAATTGCTATGTTTACTATATTTTAAAGGTGTAAAATTCAAATTGTTATAGACATGTATTATTACTAATTTTGTAAAACAACTTTTGCATGCTAGTTCATAGTAAAATGTGCTGATCTCATTATTATAATGTAAAAGAGCTACTGTAACCACATTTTCGCAAATAAAAAAATACAATACAATACAATAAATAAATATTCCGGACATATCACACACGGTACTATGGGTACCAGAGACTGATATACATAATAGATATGTATTTAGCACCCAGACACAGAACAAACATCTGTGTTAGTCACAAATGTTTGTCCAGTGCGGGAATCGAACCCGCGACCTCTAGCGCAGAAGGCAGAGTTACTACCAACTGAGCTATGAAGCCAGTCTGATTGCAGTAAGAAAGTTACTGAAAGGTTTATGCGCACTCCAACGTATGCTAACCATGACCGTAGCTGTACCGACAATAACAAAAACTAAAATATGTATGTTCTTTGTATATGATGATGACATATGGCACTAAGACTTGGTCTTAAAATATTGGCCTCACACACAAGCTCAAAGTCGCGTAACGAGCTGCGGAGAGAGCTATGCTTGCAGTTTCACTGCGTGATAAAATAAGTAATGAGAAGAAACAGGTTACTTTTACCTACACTTTAACCTGTAGCTGATCCAGATATAGGTTCAAGTGGGTAGTTTCTGGTCATTTTAATCATTAATTTGACAGAATCCACTCATGCGTTGACAAAGCTATGAGCAAGATCAAGGGTGCGGAAGAAATTGTAGAGGTTCGTAGCGGTTCGTAGCGGCTCGTAGCGGCCGCGTAGCCTTCATCTTTATTCAACCACATAGGTACTTAATTAGCAGTAATGATGTTAGTTATTACGTTTACCTAAAAGTTGTTCCTTTCAAATTTAAATTTAAATTTAATTAAATATGTATTATCTTCCTCCCGAGCAAGCCGGGTTCCGCAAAGGCTTCAGTACCGTAGACCACATCCACACGCTTCGGCAGATTATACAGAAGACCGAAGAGTATAATCGGCCATTGTGTCTAGCGTTTGTGGACTACGAAAAAGCCTTCGATTCAGTCGAGACCTGGGCAGTGCTACGGTCACTACAGCGGTGCCAGATCGACTACCGGTATATCGAAATGTTGAAGTGTTTGTACAGCAAGGCCACCATGTCTATCCGACTCCAAGACCAGAGCACAAATCCTATCCAATTGCAAAAAGGGGTGAGACAGGGAGACGTTATATCTCCGAAACTGTTCACCTCTGCATTGGAGGATGTTTTTAAACTTCTGCACTGGGAAGGACAAGGCATCAACATCAATGGCGAATACATGACTCACCTTAACAATTGGCCTTATACACAAGCTCAAAGTCGCCCAACGGGCTATGGAGAGAGCTATGCTCGGAGTTTCACTGCGTGATAAAATCCGAAATGAGGAAATCCGTAGAAGAACCAAGGTTACCGACATAGCTTTCAGAATTAGCAGGTTGAAGTGGCAGTGGGCCGGCCATATAGCTCGCAGAACCGACAACCGTTGGGGAACAAAGGTTCTCGAGTGGCGACCACGAACCGGACGACGCAGTGTTGGAAGGCCCCCCGCCCGATGGACCGACGACATCGTTAAGGTTGCGGGAAGTCGGTGGATGGAAAAGGCTCAAGACCGTTCGTCATGGAACTCTTTGGGGGAGGCCTATGTTCAGCAGTGGACTTCATCAGGCTGATGATGATGATGATGTATTATCTCTAAAATAATTATCCCTCTTACAGTTTCTCTTAATCACTTTTAATCAATGTTATGAGCGAAACCGTTTAGTATGTCATTTCGCACACTCAAAATTTGCATTATTATTTGTCAAAAATATCATTTTGAAATAAATTGAATATGACTGTTACAACGCGGCTTTATTCTTACTTACTCGAACTACTAAATTCTATTGACAGGAAGTGTTCATGATTCAGAAGATATGCTCATTGAATATTTTTAGAAAAGAGTACAAATAGATATTATGTCTATTTAAATTGTTGATTTAAAGCATTGTTCAAGAATCCAAGCCGCAGTTTACTTAAGCTTTGTTTACCAAAAGTTGATCCTTCCCTTCTTGTCAGGGACGAAATATCAAATCAACGCTAACAAATTACAAAGATAGCCCCACAACGCTGATGTACGCTGTAACCAAAATTGGTTAGTTTGTTTCGTTCAAAGGATTAATTGAGGGTTTAACTTGAAACTTTTGATTGGAGTTGATTGATCTTTATACAAGACTAGATGACCCGGTGAACTTCGTACCACATAAAAGGAGCCATTTCATTCTGGGCCTGGTCCATGTACACTACATAGAAAAATTAAGAAAAAATAAGAGATTACAAGAAAAATACAATTTCTTTAACTTGAAGACAAATGCGATGGTACAACAATAGTTCTTCTGGTAAGTTTTTTACTATGTGAACACTATTTGAAGGCCGCCATGTTGGTTTATAATTGGCGTTTGACATGACATTGACATATTTTTCATGTCATGTTGTTTGATTTGATGTTTTTGTTTTGTCAGATAAATGTAGGTTGTCAAAATGACATTTCACGCATGTCCATCCGCCATATTTTTGTAGCGCTGTGTATTGCTCTCGTGGTCGAAGAAAATCTTAATGTACCTTAGAACGAAGTCAATTTAAATAAAATAACTAATTAAATACGTTTACTTTATTGCTTAGCCATATTTTAGAGTAGTGTACACAGTGCAGGCCCAGGCTCAATATATTGATGAAACGTCTCGTTTATTCGATATACAATCGTTTTTTGATTTTTGAATGTTATTTTGAGATTGTCCTGACTGAAGCCGAAAAAATAAGTTTAAGATTTTTTATTTTCTCAAAAGAATAGATTCACTTACATGAGAAACACAATATTTACTTATATCTAACACTTTTTGGGCTATAATTGATTGTATCAATCTTAAAAATATGCAAACATCGTCACAAACTTTCGCATTTATACTTAATATTCGTCGGACTAAAATAATTGTAAATTCTATATCTTTACAGTCATCAATAATCCTCCCGATGATGGTAGTTAGGTTTCAGCTACCCAATCACTGTCGGTAATAACAACAAAAAAATATCTGTATAATTTTGTCTCATCTAAATAGAGAGCCCAGTTCGTTTGATGGAGCACTCTCAAAGTTGTTTACTGAAGTTATAGCACAGTCGGGGGCACAAATGATCCATCATTCTATTTTAGTTACGTTAGAGCCTGTTATCGAAGTAAATGACGTTTTTTTTATCGTTGGACAAACTGTAGTCTCTAGTTGTTACCACTGGGTGGTGCGTGAATTTTTTTTTGTAGGTTAGTCCCTTTGAGATTTTTTTTATCTCATTTACCCCTTGAAGCCAAAGATCTGTTGGATTTTGAAGGAAAAAATATGACTTAAAGATTCAAATCTCCTATGAAGAGGACTATGAGACTTACGGTGGATTCGACCAAACTAGTATAAGTCTTATCCATAGAATAAAATGACTAATTACTCTAGAGTAAGCCTGTTCTCTAGGTAGTTATCCCAGGGATTGTTACTCTGGCATAACACAGCGTTTGGTAGAATCCACCCTTACTCGAATAGTGAGACTATCAGTAGCTACGTCACAATCTTGGTGCCACGGACTAGTACCTACAATCGCGTTCAGACTTCGAAAAACAGTAGCAAATTCAAACAAGAAAACTGTCTAATTTTAAAACCGCACGCAAAATGTAAAGACGCGCTCAGAAGAGAAGTAACTAACTTATTTTTTTGACTTCGCACGCCTTGATTGGCATTCCTCGACTAACTTTAAAACCGCACGCATAATGTACAGTCGTGGTCAGAAGCACAAAGTTACACTGATCTTCAAGACTAAACCGACTAACTTTCAAACCACTAACGGCTTACTGAGAGTTTTGATTAATGTTTAAGGCAAAATATCAAATTACTCATGATAGCCATTTTCTTACATAACGAGGTAAAACTTTAAGAGATGAGTCGTACTTGCTATTTCGCGTACCAGATCCATAACGTATCGTATTTTACAAGAACCAGGCTATAAAACTAGGTACTAAATACTTGAAAGTATTACTTCGACCGCGCGAGTCCACTGCGCAAGTCCAATGCGCAAGTCAATTGCGCAATTCCACAGCGCAAGTCCGCCGCGTACCCATGGACGCGCCGCGCCGCGAGATGGAAGGTCGGGTTGCGACCGCGAGGCGCGTCGCGTCCTAGGGTGCGCGGTGGACTTGCGCGCCGGACCCGAGTATTTTTAATACGTCTAAGTATCGTGAAGTCATACCAGTTACGTATAGTATGATGCGCAAATCTGGTTTAAAAACCTGGCTGCGTAAATACGAACCACCTCTACTTTAAAGAATAGCTCTATTCGTAGTGAAATCTTTATAAATAAGATTAGTAGGCTCACATTAATCACACATATTTATCACATATGATTCTTCTATGACTGGGCTCATAGCTCAGTTGGTATTGGTAGTAACTCTGCCTTCTGCGCTAGAGGTCGCGGGTTCGATTCCCGCACTGGACAACCATTTGTGTGACTAACACAGATGTTTGTTCTGTGTCTGAGTGATAAATATACTATATATATTATGTATATCAGTCTCTGGTACCCATAGTACAGGCTATGCCTAGTTTGGGATGAGTTGACCTTGTGTGATATGTCCGGAATATTATTATTATATTATTATTATTCTAGTCATCATCATCATTTCAGTCGCAGTACATCCACTGCTGAACATAGGCATCCCCTACAGATTTCCAGAGCGACTTCCTATCATGTGGGAGGAATAATGAAGAAATACTCGCCATGATGGGTATGCGGGTTCGCGACCGCAGATAAAGCTGTTGTTGATAGAGAACACTACTGCCCATCCTAGCTTTTCCCTTTCTTTACGCCACCTACACGACATCCATGGTTAGTGATAGAGTGGCCTATTCTTCAGCCGGGGCCCACACGGAATTACATTATCTTAAATCTACTGAATAAAGTCAATTTTGAGTTTGACACTGAGGGATGAGCGATATAAATCCTCAAATTAAAACTCTAAATTGAATCTATCAAGTCAAAGTCAAAGTCAAAAGCCGTTTATTTCAATTAAATCACTAGGATCACTTTGAAACGTCTTAGAAACTAGGTGAAGCTATGTCTGTTCCTCGCGATCAAGCCTAGAAGAATCAGGCAACAAACACGGCTTGGTGCCTATCATTTTTTTCGATGATCCTTTTTCACAAAATGGAATTTAAAGCTTCAGTGTGGTGCCGATCGAACTAGGTGAGGCTCAAAAGAAAAGTTATCTAATTATGAGCAAGCAGATTTAGATATGGAACATAAATTTTAGATGACATACAGTTTGATGGCGTAGATTTTATCCAATAGGTACTGACTCGTAAATATGTCGCATAAATGATGGGTTCACATTATGTCGTGTATTAATATATACGATTTTACTACCCAGTGAGCCAGAACGCGACATTGTTACATCAAATTAATCAAAATATGCGACGCGAGCAGGTATTTTTATCATTTTGGTCGCTAACTGAAATTTATTTAATTTTCACAAGATAAACAGGTACCAGTGGTACTGGTAGTCGTGTTGGCGCCGGCTGAAGAAAAGGTTCCTTCATATCTCTAACCCGTAGATGTCGTATGAGCCGAATAAGGGAAAAAGGCTAGGAGATGCAGCGGGCAGCAGCTTCCTCTATTATAACAACAATAGCTCTAACTGCGCTCACCAACCCGCTTGCCCAGCTTGGTGAGTATGGGAAATTTCCTCCCACATTATATAGGTAGTATCCCACATAGCAGGATAGGAAGTCGCTCTGGAAAACTGTGGGGAGGCCGATGTTCAGCAGTTGACTTTTTACGGCTGGAATGATGAATGATCAAACAGATACCTCTAATCTCAATTATACTAGGTAATTTATAATTTGTATACTATCCCAAAAGGGGCTATTTATATACCCGATAAGCAAAAAAGTATTTTCTATGACTTTTTTTTCTAATATCCCTTCTTTTTGTTGACAGAATAACACCGTTTCGGAATAGTATCAAAATCTATTTGAACATTATCTACTTTTTTGCTTAAAATTATCCCACAGTTTCTCAATCTATTGGTAAGAAATTTAACTCTTGGCAGATTTTTTACACCTAATTTTGTAATTTAATTACCTTTATCTTTACTTTATTCATACATTTTTGGTAAATTCTAATTACGAACTGCTTTTTCAAAGCAAAGGAATGTATCTGTATAGAGTTGGTTTTCCACGTAGGATCTTGCAACAATTATTATCTGTATAGAGTTGGTTTTCCTAAGTACACGTAGAGTCTCGCAACAATTTTCTGAGTTAGCGCTTCTAACGAACAAGGCGAGAAAAGCGCAAGTTCGCAATACTTTCGGACAAGTCACTGGAGCAAGTAACTCGCATTGACACGGCTCGGTCGCGTGTTCCTTCCAATTGCGCAGTTTCTTTGGATATGACGCTTTTCTCATGACATTATTGGTCGAGAAAATTGAATTTGTGCCATTCGTTGGGTCGATATGTCCAGAACTCGATAGTTTTAGTTAGTGCTTTGAATTTAAAACATATTTTTACTAAATCTGCTATATTAAGCAATTGTCTGCAAACATTGTCTTTGCAATCGACGGTTATTTTTTCGCAAACCCTGAAATTTTTTTCAGGTTCCCTAATTTTAATTATTTTGCAATAAAACAATTTTTTTAGTAAGTTTTTGTCAAAAAATGTCTCCATCCCAAAAAGTACGCTAGAAAAGACCTCATCATAATCTTCAAACGAAACATTTTAACTTCATTTACGACTGAAATAGACTGTTTACTTTTTTAATATCTCTTATTTCAATTGAAGAAAAATTGGTTTATGCTTTATATATTAATTAAGATAGAGTGCGCATAAACCTCGGAGGTTATGCGTATTTTACAAAAATCCCTGAATAAATAATCAGAAGAATTTCCCTCATCCAAAATGCTTAATAATATTAATCGAATTTTCCGATATATTATTGCTTCGTCTTTTAAGGCTTTTTAGAAAACCAGAGGAACCAAATCATTTACGGAAAAATATTCATAGATCTTTAATTTTTGTGAAGCAGATCTTTTTAAATTAAATTTAGTAAGGTGTTATATGAAACTTAGAGCATCCAATAACAAAAGCGTTGCCAATATATATTCTGCTCGACCTCATAAACAAGAAAAAAAAATACGTTCCAGAATAAACATTGGTGTTAATGGTGTCATCAACATGTTTACCAATACAAGTGCGACCTAAATCTTAAGGAGTTGATAAATTATGGTCAATCAAACGTATCTACCTTTATAAGAACCTATTATCAAGCTGACCCGGCCGCAAATTCGTCCGCGTGTTCAAGTATGTTTCTACCTTGACTCTTGTCACTTCGTACACTAGAGGTCTTGATTTTGACCCCGTGCTACATGTGTACGGAACCCTCAGGGCGCGAGCATTACTCGCACTTACCCGTGTTTATTTCAAAACGGCTGGATTTTCTCCTAAAAATCAACTCTTGGTAAATACTATTGATGATTATGTGGTAAAGCCACGGACTAAATTCGCGCACAGTTATGACAGATTAGAAAATAAGCCAACCGGCGATTTTTCATTCGACTTGATTTACAAATATTGAGTTTTCGGAATGTAAAGTTGTTTTTATCAATATAGTCTTTATTTAGCCTACGTAGAGATACTGTAGCTTTCTAATGGTGAAATAATTTTAAGAATCGGTTCAGTAGTTTCAGAAATTACCCCCTACATACAAACAAACAAAAAAAAAATCCTTTCTGTAAAATCAGTGTAGATTCACCAGTTTTGATTATCCTGCTTTTGTCCGTAACCAGACAGCATGGTAAAGGTTACTGTCACGAACCGGATGTGCTGTCGACCCGGTAAATACGAGTTTATTCGTCGTTGCGGTTTTACTGATTAAGTACAGTAAATCAGGTTTTCCGGATATAAAAGAAGACTGTGTGAAGATTGTCCATGATTACCCACTTAAAGTATAGTTATTCTATTTAATAGTCTCGTGAATAATTGCAATTTGAATCTTATATCAATGATTGACATCGTGAAATGGAATAACTCTACCGTTTATTACCAATCTGCCTGCATGTCTTTAGCATTGCAATTTTTCTTCTTGCCTTTTTTTAAGAATTTTACCCGCTACAACGGACCATACTATGAAAGTGACTACACTTGCAAAAATATTCTTTGTATTAATTAATGTGAAACAATGCCCACTATAACGTTCCGACACCAACCAACACCGTAGCGTGCTATGACCGGATCGACAGCGAATTCACGAAGATAATAATGATACGTTCTAGTGGGCACTGTAGTGCCTGGCAGAGTCCGTTACGTGTCTGATACGTACGTAGCACGGTTATGGTACAACGTATCATAAAGTGGGCAAAGGCCTTTAACTGGGTGACAGCTGAATATAGAACTCTTTTGTCAATACATGTCTGGTATCTTTTTGGGACGGACTGTAACCCATTTATTTTGCGTAAATTTATTCGGAGCACGTCTCATTTGTACGTTCTACGTTGAATGCATGCAATTTCAGTTCAATTATTCAGGAATTCCAATGCAATTAAAATCGTTCATTTTTGATATTGTGATCATTTACGAATTAGTTGGAATTCTCAAAAATATTTCATCAGTCTGTCTCGAGCAGAATTCTACCTTTAGCCACCTTAGCATCTACGAGTAACTTCAAAAGACCTCCCCCAAACTTCATCTTGCCATACACAAGAAATATCTTCCAGTTTACAAAGAGCTGTAGCTCTCAGATGATCTAAAGGCGTGTGTTAGTTCTGATGCACAGCGCAGGTTAAGTTACAATGGCCGGATTCAAAGCATGTCTTGAGCCTTGATCCTTGGCTTCTATTATAACTTGTATGAGAACTTGTTAGGGATTCCTTGAGTGTACACGGTATCAGTAACACGGTGAATCACGCTTTGGAAATAAATGAATTATTACGGTGCTGTGAAGCCGTGGTGGCCCCGGCTAAAGAATAGGCCCCTCAATATCTACCTATCCGCGGATGTCGTAAGAGGCGACTAAGGGAAAAAGCTAGGGGATGGGGAGCAGCGTCCCTACTTTTAACAACGATAGCTCTAACTGCGCTCGCCAACCCGCATGCCCAGCGTGGTGAGTATGGGCAAATCCCCCCACATGATAGGGAATTTGCTCTGTCTGTGGGGGAGGCCATGTTCAGCAGTGGACGTCGTACGGCTGAAATGATGACGATTACGGTGCTTTGAGCCGATTGGAAGTCCTAAAGGTATTAGCACACACGGGAAGTGGCTCCGTAGCTTAGTTGGTTAGAGCATCCCCATAGTTAGGGTAAGGCTGCGGGTTCAAATTCCGTCTGAGTCGAATTTTTTTAAACATTATAAAATATCACATGAATTATGGTTAATTTTTGCAAAATTTGTAATCGAGTAGAAGCGTGACCCTACCGAAACTTAAAGTTTGGAATTTGTTAATGTGTTTGCATTTACAGAGCACCTGTGACACTGATATCGTTTTATTGTGTCTTATATATAACTAGCTTCCGTCCGCGTCTTCGCTTGCGTGGTAGCTACATAAAAGTTGCCTATATGCTATTCTAGGTAGAGAACTTTATATATTCCAAGTTCCAACCAAATCGGTTGAGCCGTTACGGGGTGATTAAACAACAAACACAAAAACATCCAAACATTCTCACAAACTTTCACATTTATAATATTAGTAGGATTTCTTTGAACAGTTTTGGTACCAAGTTTTAAAAGTTGTGAATTTGTTAGTCGACTTCATTGAAAATCCACCTAAGTACCCTCTTCTGAGCGAACTTAATACAACTACTCTGAATCTGTTCTCAATAGGTATCTCTAGATTCCATCAAAGCGCCAAAACAATGTAACAAGGATATATATATTAACGCTTCTTCTGAAGTGTCTTTGGCTCTTTTATTCATCAGGAAATTGCCGCTTAAGATTAAATTCACGCCTCACAACGCGTAACGTAAATTGTGTACGTGACTACGTGAAAAGGTAACGTGATTTCACGCTCGATACCTTGAGCTCCCAATATTCAGTGCGTAGAATATTGAAAACTCTGTGTGAAGAGTTTTGCCTAGTTTTTGCGACATGGTGATGTCGAGAATTCAAAATGAGTTTCTTGTTTACAATTAACAAAATACATAAAATTCACGATCAGCACTTAGTTACCCAAACAATATAATTTGCACACCAATGCAATGGCCTTAATAGTTCATGTAACTGCCCTACACTATATCAATAACTAATAATATCTAGGTATCTTGAATTTATATTTTTCAGTAACCACATTCTAGTTTTAAGTAATATAATACGAAAATTGATGTAAGTTTGTATAAAGACCTAGTCTCGTGCTTGCCCACGTTAAATAGTTAGCCCTAAACCGCTAAAATTATATTCATTTCATCATACAGATTTTAAGTTTAATAATTTTAAGTTCATTAATTTTCAATATTTATATGTACCTACTTTAAGTTATTAATGTTAGCCTTTTTTTCAGCCTGAGATACAGGTTTACCTAGTTCAGGCATAGTGTAATTTTTTTACCTTTAATTAGATAATAATCCGGAATGTAGTACCTAGCACTAAGGTAATGAATAAATATTTATTATTATTATTATTTTTCAAAAATTTTGGAGGTCTCTCTATACACTTTGGTACTATTGTCATCTATTTCGTAGGTACACAATTTTTTAAATATCGGTTTGTTTTCATAATATGGAACGTTGTGTGGAGTCATTAGTAGTACCTAACTTTTGATACAGCTTGTAAGATAATCGTCCGTTTTGTAATGTTGCTTAGGGTACATTTGCGTGTTTACAATGGAAGGTCCTAAACAATGAGCTTTCCACTTTGCACCCATTCCACCGTAATGACATCTGGCAAGCGTTCCCGGGACCGGTGCAGATGACGTGTAAACGACGGCCGGAATCCACAATAGGATTTTGTTATGATACCGTTACTTATCGTTGTATTCCTGCGGTGAGTAAGGTGGCCAGAGCTCTTTAGGGGGGAGGGGTTCGGCAAGCAACGCATTAGCAATGCTCCAGGTGTTGCTGATGTCAATAGGCGACGGTAACCACTTACCATCAGGAGGGCCGTAAGCCTGTCTGCCTTCGTATACCAAAAAAAAAAACTTTCAAGTATTTGGAATATTAGGTACCTACTTCTATTAGGTACTTTCTCAAGATCATTCTAATGACCTGGATCAGTTGAGCTATCCACATATCGTTTGTAATGGTCTTTAGAAAGCTCAACTGTTTCTTGTGTATTTTGTAAATATTTACCTGTTTTAGTTTTAATTTTCTTTCTTTAAAGGCAAGTTGTTAAAAAATAGATAATAAATACGCGGACAAAGTCGCGAGCGGGACAGCTAGTTTTATACAAAAATACCGATTTGTAGAGCTGTTTCTAGTCACGTTGTATAAAACAATAAAACACTAGCAGTCTCGCAACGACATTGATTTTATCCATTCTCCTGCCAAAAATACGTTTTATCGACAAAAGTAGCGTATAGCCGCTAATTCGTTTAATTGTACGATATCAAAGCTAGCCTCGCCGGCGCCGCGGCGGCGTCTGGTGTTTACCACTTATTTGCATTTTAATAACTTCTTTCTACTGAACATATTATTCTTACAATAAACACCAAAACTTGAGACAAAAATCGGCTTGGCGAATAATGAAATGGCGTCGTTCAACTTTAGAATACAGTCTGGAAATATTTTTAAATTTACCTACTCAATCCAATGGGAAATCCCAAGCGATAGAAGTTGTGGTCAAGTACGAGTAGGGCTCCGTATACACGTAGCACGGGGTCGGGCAATCAAGATCAAGATCAAGGTGTAAGAAATTATAAGAGTCAAAGTAAGAACACACTTGAACACGGTCGGGTTAGCTAGTAATTGAGATAGATAAAAAATAAAATAAAATAAGCCTTTATTTCTTTTTTTATTTTACACTAGGTACTATTAAAATTATTGTCTACTACTAACTAGTTACATATTTAATTTGGAATTGTTTGTTTAGTTTTTATTAATTAGTTATCGACAACCGGGTTTCTTCTGCTTGTCCTTCGACAAAGGCCTCCTCTAAAGATTTCCATTTTGTCCTGTCCTTTGCAGTCCGAGTCCATTCCGGACCTGCTACTTTTTGAATATCGTCCTCCCAACGCTTAGTCTGTCCACCTTTGCTTCTTTTACTGTCCCTTGGGTGCCATTCTGTTATCTGTTTGGTCCACTTCTCTTTTCTTTCTCTTAGCATATGACCTGAATTGAGATAGACAACTGATTGAACACAGATCTAAAAGATGATGGCTGCATTTCCACGCTAATGCAAAGTTGTCGTAAATAAAAGCTCGTCAACCAGCATGCCCAGCGTGGCGAGTATGGGCATATCCCCCAAAAGATTGTTTGGGTGCAGGCCGTACAAGGTCGATCACTCTGGAAATCTATGGGAGAGGCCTATGTTCAGCAGTAGAATTCCGAAATCATGAATATTAATTGACATTGTGTTTACAGGCGCGAATCAGCAGGCCAGTTACCGCGGTCAGCCAGCATCGACTCCATGGTGGAGGCTGCCATCTGCGCGCGTCACTCAGAGCCCAGCCATCCGACTCTACAGCTACCGCGAGCTGATCGAGCCTTCAGCCTCGCATCTCCTGCAGTCACGCGACGGGCGAAGACCCAGAGGGGATTAGCTGGTGAGTACAACTAGATAACATCTTCTACTATACTATCCTTGGTACAACTAACCGACGAGGTCGAGGTTTTCCCACTAATCTACAGCAAAAAGGGTTTCAAGAAAAATACAAAAAGATTCCTCCAGGGCAGGCAACGCATTAGCAATGCTCCAGGTGTTGCAGATGTCAATAGGCGACGGTAACCGCTTACCATGAGGTGGGCCGTAAGCCTGTCGGCCTCCGTATACATAATAATAATAATAATTAAGACGTACAACGAGTTTAACTGCAAGTACAGTGCTGAGCTGTATATGTTAAAGCCTAAAGCCTAAAAAATATGTTGGTCTGGAGCAACTATTGAATACAAAAACAATTCTAATAAAATGCCAGACATAACTTTATTTTGCAAGACAAAACCTTACCTATACCTTTCTGTATTACTGTACTGAAACAGAACGATCATTTTATAAAAGTGTGTAGAGAAAGTGTATCTTCGGGGTGTAAATCTTTCTATCTAACTTCATTACCATGTTGCTAGTTCATCCTAAGAACAAAGATAAGAGCATACTTTGTTAGTCAAATGGCTATTAAAGTAGCGTCAAGAGTACCTATTTACGGATTGGACAATTTTAATAACGCAGTTAGGTAACTCTAATCTCTAAGTCAAAAGGACTTTCAATAAAATCACTAGGATCACTTTGAATCGTCTAAGAAACTAAGTGCTTACTTGCGTGTTACATAGAAACTAGGTGAAGCTTCGCCTGTTCCTCGTGACTAAGCATAGAAGAATCAGGCAACAAACACGACTTGGTGCCCACAAACAAGTTGAAAGATTAATATGTAAAATGTAAAACCGTTATTGGCTGTTAGTTTAGTTATAAGTTATATGTAACCATACTTTTACTTTTATCATTTCTTGTCCAAACATTCATTAATCAGCCTTTAGAGCTTCAAAGACAGCTTCAATTGTCGGTGTAATTTGTATTTTTCTGCAAATGAGTGAGGGAAATAAAAAGCGAGTGGAATGAGACCTAGCAGACCTCAGACCTTTTGATATGGTAATGAGGTCGTGTCCACGACCCTCGGGTCTACTGCGAAATGGAACTCTACAAATGTATCCTCTGGCCTCATAGCTCAGTCGGTAGTAACTCTGCCTTCTGCGCTACAGATCGCTGGTTCGATTCCCGCACTGGACAAACATTTGTGTGATGAACACTGATGTTTGTTCTGTGTCGGGGTGTTAAATATTTGTCTATTATGTATATCAGTCTCTGGTAACTATAGTACAAGCTATGCCTAGTTTGGGATCAGTTGACCGTGTGTGATATGTCCGGAATATTTATCCCAATGCAGTGACTGAAAACTGCTCGGTCAAGATACTGTACCTAACGCGTATTTTGTGATCAACGACATAGGTCACCGACATAGCTCTTAGAATTAGCAAGTTGAAATGGCAAAGGGCAGCTAGGCTATTGCGTAAGCGAATTGTTAATGAAGATCGTAATTTTATGATTAAATCATTATCAATTTTAGCGATATCTGAAGTTTTCAAATATCAAAAGGAAGAAGCTAAGGCCTTGAAGTTTTCCCTTGTCAAGTTTGGAACGTTTTGAACGTTGCATAAATTGTTAAAATTACCCTCAAAGTTACGAACTTCATTGCCATTACGCTTAAGCAATTGCCCCACTGGTCATATAGCTCGCAGAAATAAAAACAACCAAAATACACAGAGATATAACACAAAGGTATCAAATCCCTGATTAGCGAGTCCGCATTAAAATGAGCCGTCTCACAAGTCACCAGTGAGTGGTCAAAAGGGAATAGCTTGCCGTTTTTGTATAATTTCACTTAAAGCGCTTCTACAAAAAAACGGCAAGAAACACTTTTCACCTATCACCGAGAATTATTGAGTAACTCACGAACATGACGGACTCGGGCCTCATACATTACCTCGTACATTTTATTCGAATCAGAGAAATCGATCGTTCAGACGCCCACTGCTTTTGTATGAATAATATGAGTTGTAATATTGTGTATGTTTATGATTTTCTGTGAAGACGCACTTTATAATTTCATAAATTATTGTGCAATTATTTCTCGTATTATTAAATATCACTTCGTCAACTTTTAGAGCATTTTGGTAGTAGCTCCTTTGGGTTATATTGCGGAAAAGTAGTACTAAGGCGCTATTTTTTACACGTTTTTGTTACCCGGAACAAAGTCACCAATTTAGGGTTCCATAAAGGGTGAGAAGGGTGATAAGAAAATTGCGTTTTACCCTAATACCCGTAATAAATTCAGCTCGGACTCACTAAAAAAGAATGGAGATGGGGTAGGTGCTAATTTTTTAGCATAATTATTAGAGTATCTAAGACTACCTTGCGCCCGGGGCTTTATTCGCGTGGTACCTTGATAAAAAGCCTATATGCTATTCTAGGTACAGAAAGGAATTCCCGACACATAACCTCTAAGGTTAAAGTTTATACAAAATTGCAGCAAGCGAACGAAGTTGCGGGTAATTACCACTAGGCCACAAAAAAAATCGGCTAGTAGAGATTTCAAGAGATGGTGACGTTTTTTAAGTTTTAGCGGACAAGTAGCAATCCCTCAGGAATTAAATTAATATGGGACCACCCCGGGATACCATGTATGTAACTGTTAGGTGTTATTATTTATTATCAAACTCTCATAATTTTAATAATAAACCTATTATTTTATACTAAGAAGGTACTTACACACTAGTGTTTAAAGACTTTATTTCAACGGAATACACAGCACATCTTTAGCACTAGGTTCTGAAGTTTTTTCGTCACTTCTATAAATACAGGTCGGTGCCGGCTGCGTAAACATGAAAAGCGAACAACACGTTTTGTTTCATTGATATGAATAAAACATCAGGCACTTATTTGTTTATTCCAATTTGTAAATTGCGGGAACCAAGCTAACCTGTGTTCCTTTACTCGTTTGTTATCATTTAGATCAGCGCAATTTTACACGAATTTGAACCAAAAGTGTTTGAGACTGTCACTTAAGTCACCGCTTATACAAATTGCAAAGTTGATGGTGCGGTGGCTGTTCCTTTGAATGGTGAAAATAACCCCTGTGTGGCGAAAATTCCTTGTCGGCCTACTCAGCGTTTGCAAAATCGCAAACGTTTTGGAACTAACGTCCTCTGTACCTACTCCGTACTATTAAGGTTGATAAATAGAAAAACGTTCTTACCTGATAAAAACATAAAACCCCATCTGCAGAATGCAGATTGCAATATCGATCAGTTTTCCAATACAAAAGACTTCAACGGGATCCCATTCATTTTCATTTGCGAGCTTCATGAAAACTTATGAAACAAAAACAATATTCCAACAATGACTTTATGCCTTCACTTGAAAGAACCTAGTATTATTTCGTTGCTCTAGTTCTTTCGTGTTTTATGTTTAGAAAAGATTGTGACTTTTAGCGTCGTAGCTAGAGGCTGGCCGCGGGGGCGGCTGCCAAGGGCGCAAACCTCAAGGGGGCGCACTCGCAGACGCGCCGCCTGCAGTCCGCTGAAACATGGCCCCTTATTCCAGCGGACTGCAGGCTGCGTCTGCGTCAACTGACTAGACAGGTCTCTTGCAAACACTTTAGAGTCTTTATTGCCTCTATTTACGAGTATATTAATATAGATTAAACCTAACCACTTTAGGTAGGACCCCAATTTTGCTCCAGAGCCATTGGTTACCTAGCTACGCCACTGGACATGGGCTCTCTTCGCTCTTTAGTTTACTCTAACTGATTAGATTTCCACAGCGCTGATTACGTCTAAAACACGAAATTCTCGGTTTACTCTGCTTGCCAGTATCAGCCATTATCATGCAAATATCTTCTGTCTCTTCCTACAAAATAAGTTTTTGTGGCGCAAAATTGACCTCTTGCCCTGGACGCTCATAACTTTAGCTACGACAGTGGTGGCTGTTGACAAAAGAACCATTTTTGTGAAAGTATCCGCACAATAATGCGTGCGCTCCTTTTTCTGAAGTTATACACAAATTTCATCATCTTTTACTTACACACGTTTGGGTTTAAAGCGTTTAAGGGTTTAGGAGGAGGCCTACCTCCTAGCACAGCGAGATTTTCTCGTTCTGAATTGGAGCAGCCTGCCTGGGGAGGTACCTCCGCCTTACAGAAGATCGCAGCCAAATAACATTATTTGTTTCAAAAAGTGTTGTGTTCCTGCGGTGAGTAAGGTTGCCAGAGCTCTTTAGGGGGGAAGGGGGTTCGGGGTCGGCAACGCGTGCGTGATGCCTCTGGTATTGCAAGCGCTCATAGGCTACGGTAACCGCTTACCATCAGGTGGGCCGTAAGCTTGCTTGCCACCTCTGTTGTATAAAAAAAAAAGCCTTGCGAATGTCAACTCTACGGGAACGACCGGCAGAGAAATCAATCACGCACGGACAATTGGGTGTAGTAGAGAGTGTGTTTAGAGTGATGTTTCGGTTACGGTACGATACACGGAGTTTGGGTAGGCACTCTTATATAATCGATTGCAGCCGAGTTTGTGTACCTCAACAGAAACCAATTAATTTAACCCAACACGTTCATCCTATGCAATGAATATCTGGATTACAGGCGGGATGTTGCTACATTAAAATTAATTAATTGTAAATATGGCGATAGAGAGCTGTGCTCGGAGTTTCACTACGTGATAGAATCCGAAATGAAATAAATAAATATTCCGGACACATCACACACTAGGCATAGCCTGTACTATAGGTACCAGAGACTGATATACATAATAGATAAATATTTAACACATTATTTAAATTAGTACCAAAGGACAGCAAACACAATAATAGAAAAATAATAATAACAACAATTGAAAATAAAGCTACATTAATTCTAGAATATTTTTTATTTAAAAGTAACAGAAAAATAATAATAATAACAGTTGTAAATTAAACTAAAATAATATTATACTAGAAATGAACTCTGTTTTCTACGACTACGACTACAAGTAGAAAACAGAGTTCAGATCACCAACCACTAATATAATTCTAGAATTATATTAGTTAGAACATGGTAAATATGCTTTTTACAAAGTTTATGTTGATTGTGCCTCACCGTTCATCGAAGCATATTTTTTTCCGGGTATCACGAGATCTCAGGTCGATCCGCTTATAATATAGTTGTGACGCAATTTTTACCATTCAAACTAAAAATAAAAGCAATAAAAACACGTAATTTTGCTCTCAATAGTTGGAAATCAAAGTTAAAAAACCACTATTCAAACGGATAAAAATCAGGTTGATATTTTGAATGCAAGTTCACATTTACATCTCAAAAGCAGGTGTTCGTAACTCTTTGAAACCATTTGTGAGGCTTTGCCTTGAATAGGATTTCAAATATGTATAAGCTACATTTTTGCGGATTTAGGTGAAATGATACACGAGATTTGAAAATATTGATAGAATTTTACGAAAGCCCTAGTTTAATAATCAGTCTACAGCAGTACCTACAGCGCTAGGTATAGGTAGTTCCTCTGAAAAAATCCAAAGCAAGTTAAACTAAGTGGTAAACTCTAGTCTCAGTATAGTAACCAGTATTCACAGTTGTCACTCATCTTTTCCTCAACTCATAATGACAACAAACAGACGTTTTTCAACGCAATTATTTTAAATTTATATGCATGAATTTTTAGCTAGTACATATTCAAAGTACTGACTCATCTTTTCCTCAACTCATAATGACAACAATCTGAACTTTTTCAACGCAATTTTTCCTTTGATTGAGTGACCTTCATTTAGTTTATTGAACATGTATAAGAATTTGGCAAGCGGTTTATCGAATTTGTGAATACGGCCTGAGGCTGATCAGTCAGGGCACTGGGATTCAAAGCTCTCAAAATATTTCCCGTACTTTCCTTTTCAATACGAACAAACTGGTTCCATACGGCTTGGATGTACGGATTGAATTCGTTGATATGACTGCGAAGTGGCTTACCGCATTTATTTCTTTCCTTGGTGTCATCACTCCTTAATCTCTCGTTGTCGTCTTCAGCAAAGAGGTAAATCGACGAATCCAACGAATAAGTGATATCCTGATAAAAAGAAGTCTTTACGTTATTCCAGGCTAATTCAACACTAATATTATTGGTACCTAAAAATGTTTTTTTTTGTTTGTTTCTATGTAAGGTAACTAACGAAACTACTGGAATTATTTCACTTATGAAAGCTACACTATCATTGTGTAACATTGGCTATATTTTTATTTTTATAAAAATAAATTTTCATCCGGAAAACTCAGTATTTGTAAATCAATCGGATGAAAAACTGCCGCTTGGTTTAGGTTCTAAGTAACTATTTTCTACGCTGTGAGAACTACGTACTTATTTAGTCCGAGGCTTAACCGTAAAATAATTAATAGTATTAACCGAGGTTTTAGAGTATATTTTTTAGGAGAAAATCCATTTTGGAGTAATGATTTCGTATATGTTATTAAGTGGGATCTAGAAAAAATTGCCGCTGTTCAGGAACAGGCTAAGCACTAAAGGAATCCAAGTGGCCACTAAAAACCAACCAAACTGGTAGTTGGATTGAATAATGACGATCAGCTAACTGTAGTAACTGGTTATATCGAGGACTGTTATCGTTAGTGCTGTGGATAGGCCGACAAGGCTGAGAGGATGGTTTACATGCCGGGCAAGCCTACTCCATCTAAAAATTTCACAGCGTCCTAATATGTGAGTTAGAAGTTCCATCTGAAGGCATTCGGCGATCGATTTGTATAGGTCAATATAAAATTGCCAGCCTCTCAAAGTCAATCTAAAAATTGACTTTATTCAGAGGACGTAAGAATCGGTTTTGGAATACATTTTTGCTGCCTGTGTTAAGACGACTGCAGATATCTATGTAACGCTGTATAAATATTCTAAGAATAATTGTACTAGCCCTACTAATATAAAGGTTTTTGCAAGTCTTACTGCCTACCTGACTTAAGCCTACCTGATAAGATAAGGTAAAGTAAGGTTTGCTATATGTAACATAGCGTCATCAACAGCCTATGTGTCGCCGAGGATATTGATATATTGAATATGAGTTTGACGAAATACAGATATGGTCATACGATTTTTGAGTATGACACAAAATATTGTGTAGTTAAGTAATTAAGTAGATATTTTTGTAGGCTTTTCATTTTGTGCAAACTGTTATGGCAATGTTAAATTTAATAAATAAATAAAAAATAAAAAAAAAATTATCATGGGGATAGTCGGAGGCACGTCCAAACATTAAATTTGGCAACATATACACGAAGAAGGAGTGTAAGGGGTCCAATCTGATATTGATCTGATCAATCTGATCTGATAATCTGATTGAATCTGATATCTTTGGCACCCTTGGGTGCCAAAGATATCAGATTCAATCTCACTGGCTCGAGCAGCGAACGAGGCTCGGGCGCTCTACCAGCTCTGGAACAGGGCTCTGGACCAGCGTAGTGGGTCATGGTCCAAACGAATTATTGGACATACAAGAAGTTCGACATCAACTTGAAAGAAGCTTGAAATTATTTGGACCCAAAACAGCAGATTTTGGCATAGTGATTTTTCAGTGCGATATGTCGAATTATCAAGTCTTTTTTTTTTATACAATAGAGGTGGCAAACAAGCTTACGTCCTACCCGATTGTAAGCGGTTACCGTAGCCTATGAGCGCTTGCAATACCAGAGGCATCACGCACGCGTTGCCGACCCCGAACCCCCTTCCCCCCTAAAGAGCTCTGGCAACCTTACTCACCGCAGGAACACAACACTATTTGAAACAAATAATGTTATTTGGCTGCGATCTTCTGTAAGGCGGAGGTACCTCCTGGGAAGGTACCTCCCCAGGCGAGCTGCTCCAATTCAGAACGAGAAAATCTCGCTGTGCCCTACCTCCTCCTAAATCTCGCTGTGCCCTACCTCCGTCGTAGAATATACTTTATTGCCAATTTGGTGTAAAATAATATCGGGGATAGTATACATATTAAGAATCACTTTGTATTGTGTTACATATAATATTAGTAACCGGTCGAAAACTAGGTTACCAAAAAAAAAATATCTACGCAAAACGCAGCAATTACCGTAAAATAACAGACGGAAGTCTCACAGACCTATTACCATACCAAAACAATGGTCAATTGCAACACCTACTTGCGTGCATATTTTAATTCAGGCCAAACAGAGTCTCGAGCTTTTAAGGCTGCTAAGGGAACTGTCTCTTTCCCTCCTATGGAGGTGTTATTGCCCTCTCTCTCTCCTGCTACACGCGCCAGCTAGCGGTAAAATGCAGTATCATTTGACAGCTGCGCGGGCGCATGCTCTTTTGTGCCGTGAATACGTATAAACATAACTATTTAATAAATAAATATTAAAAAAGACGTTTTTAGGCGTAAACAGCGGTGGTTTAATCTTTGTGCGTGGAAAATAATATGAGTTTGTGTCAGTAAATGGGTGTGCGCAGTGGGGCAAGTGTGCAAGGATTGTTTTCAACTTGGAGTCCTAAAAACAGTATCAAGATAAAGCTCAAACGTAAGTCACCTTTGTTTTTTAACCGATTTCAAAAAGAGGAGGTTGTTGAACCTCTGATGCTCGTTCTATTTATGAACTCAAAATATGACTAGGACATACCTCGGGTCGATGTTTTTTTTTTATGTAGTTGGTAGGTGGGATAATGTTATTAGATTTTATTTTATTGATATTATTATTATAATTACTTTTATTAGAATACTGTGTAAATTATAACCTTAATATTTCATAGGATTAAAATATCAAATTTTAATGTCTGCAGGGCAACAGAGTAAAACTATTAATTAAAACAATAAACTAACAGAACTAACGAGATACAATGTAGTGCTAATAACTTTATACGTTTTACTAACAAAATAAACTCAGAGAGC
The DNA here is from genome assembly GCA_947579855.1 of Anticlea derivata. NCBI lineage: Eukaryota > Metazoa > Arthropoda > Insecta > Lepidoptera > Geometridae > Anticlea > Anticlea derivata. The sequence goes on from OX388268.1 coordinate 10,124,289, forward strand.
ATCGCAATTTGCAAATAAATGACCAAATAGCATTAATTTAACCCTTTTTAATTCCATTAATAATTTCAGTTAAATATTATTCTGCTTTAGCGATGTTAATTTTGGATAAAAGGTTGCCCTTTTCTCGGTCCTTCAACTGAATCAATCTAATAAAAAAAAAAACATAATTGTTCAGTCATACGTAAATTTAAGGGTGGTGTGTATGTCATCCACAGAATACTATTAATGTACAAGGATCAAGGGTACTCTTGATGCCATCGTTCTCTTATCAAGGTGATACATCATATGTATATTATCCGATGGGCTTATTGTACATCTAATTGGCAATAACGTTAGTGCCACAAGTTTCGGAAATTCGATATTTTTCATTGAAGAAACACTATGCAAAAATCAGTACAAATCAATTAAATTTAAATATTCAGCTGTAGAAATCTAGATATCGAACTTCTCGCACGTTTACTATAATTGGATAAAAATATGGTTTACTACCAAACCAGCTGGTAAGAAAAATTAAGTGGAAAAAAAACTCGCATTTATTATTGATAGAATAAGCTCCTTTTGGGATAATATACTAGTTCAGGAACACGTATACATAAGACGCCCCGATTAACAGTAACTTTTTAAAATGACATCAGTAACCCTTACTTCTGATGAGTTTTTAACGATGTTTAATAATTACTGCATTCTAGCATGAGTTCATCATGCTTACGACCAATGCCCATGTTAGCCATTGGGAGAAGCTTCGATCTCCGAACCGAAGTCGTGATTTTAAATCTCTGTACTGCTGGATTTACATATTGGTGCTCACTTGCTCAAAATAGTGAAGAAATTATACATAGCTAGAAAAAAAAGTTTGCAATGGAACTGAAGGTAGTATAAATGATATGGCAATAAAAATGTGATAGAGCCCGGACTTGGGCTGATATCGAAAACATTTTAGCTGATTATCCTGAAATATTTCTATAAATCTACACAAGATGCTTACTCTGCAACCGGCCTTAATCCAATCTTCAAAAGAGAGTTTCCATCATCTGATAACACTTGAGTAACTGTTTCAAATAGGTTAGCCGTTTGATCTTGAAAGGAAAAAGTAAGATAAATGATTATACCACAGCGTCCGGTTGGGGCTAACTCACTTCCAGACTGGTGTCGTAGTGCCTACGATATGTAAAGGTTACCTCCGCCTTACAGAAGATCGCAGCCAAATAACATTATTTGTTTCAAATAGTGTTGTGTTCCCGCGATGAGTAAGGTTGCCAGAGCTCTTTAGGGGTGGGGGGGTTCGGGGTCGGCAACGCGTGTGTGATGCCTCTGGTATTGCAATCGCTCATAGGCTACGGTAAACGCTTACCAACAGGTCGGCCATGCTTGATTTCCACCTCAGTTGTATAAAAAAAAAAAAAAGTACGGTTAGCCCAGCACCTATACCAACTTCTAAGTCTATTAAGCTTCATCATCAGCCTGTAAAAGTCTACTGCTGGACATAGGCCTCCCCCAAAGAGTTCCATGACGAACGGTCTTGAGCCTTCTCCATCCACCGACTTATTAAGCTTAGGGAAGTTAAATACGAACAATGCTACGTACACGAGAATGCTGTAACTGTCAATACTCTCTTTTATTTTGTACCTACTGCATCTACTGATTACCTTTTAATGAGCCAGTGTGATAAGCTAAACGTTTAGTGATAGCATAACTATGACGTCTGCAATTGCGTAACTTTCCGAAGCCAGGTTATCACGAGTAGTTCATCATCATCATCATTTCAGCTGTTCGACGTCCACTGCTGAACATGGCCACCACACAGACAGAGCAAACTCCTTATCATGTGGGATTTGCCTATACTCATCACGCTAGGCATGCGGGTTGGCGAGCGCAGTTAGAGCTATCGTTGTTAAAATGAGGGACGCTGCTGCTCATCCCCTAGCCTTTTTCCCTTAGTTGCCTCTTACGACATCCGCGGATAGGTAGATATGGAGGGGCCTTTTCTTCAGCCGGGGCCACCACGGCCAGAGTAGTTATAGCCTTCATAATATGGAGATAATTTGTGGAGACGCGATTTTACTTTGTGTCTATAGCAGAGATAGACAGAATTCGGAATATTAAGGCCGATTTTGAGCAAACGAGCTTTCTAATTTTTTCTTGGTGTTTTAGTTAAAAAAAATATTCGCTACGTTATCCATGTTGTGTATGGCAGCAAGGAATAATGCTCTTTCTCTATAGCTCTTTGTTCTTTGCGTTTAAATCGATCCTTATGTAAACGAGATATTTTTTCTGTGTAATGGCAATCGTTATTGGATACCAAAGTGAGCTCTGTGGCCCAAGCAATAATTCACAATAGCGCTTCGCTTACGATACGATAGTAAAAATCAAATATTTTCCAATGAAATCGACGTTGCTTGAAATCTTTGAATTTTGATTGCCTATCATTTGAAATTTGCTATCTTATCGTAGGTAAGCGTAAAGCCGTGTTCAAACGACGGCGACGTGCGATATATCATCTGAAATTTATTTCATAATGTTCCTAACGTCTACCAAATAAAGTAAATTTTGAGTTTGACTTTTAGGGGCTTGCGAAATCATTGAGCTATAACGTACACCCTCAAATGTCAAACTCAAAATTGATATTCATCAGGAAACGTATGTAAGATTTATTTTGTTATACATTTTAAACATAGATGGCATATCGCAAGCCCTTTGAACACGGCTTATCGCTATCGTGAATTCTTCGTTCTCGGGCCTCTGACTTCAAAAGTATCAATTCAATTCAATTCATTTATTATTTCAATTGGGTACATTTTCAAACATTATTAAATAATAGATTGTAGTACACTTATGAACGTCAAACATAATAATCAAACACAATAATATAACAAAAATAAAATAACACGACATTAATTAAAAGAAAATTAAATAAATCATGTCATAAATGTCAATAAAATTAAATAATAAATGTCACACAATAACTAAACATAACAAAGGCTACCTACATAAACTACAAATTCAAATTCCTCCCGCCATTTTGTCTTTAATAAAATAGTCAATCTTATAGTAGGCTTTTTTCGTCAGAATTTCTCGGAGTTTCTTTTTCGTATCAAAAGTGTCAAACACGTACCTACTACTGGTTTTGCCCGCCACTTAGCGCATGCAAACATTGACATTTCATTGCATTTTTCCTAAGTTTCACCGCCGCAAAAATGGTTTTACAATTGTAATTCGTGTGCGTACCAAACGGCGACGCGTCGCGCATTATAATGGTGTAAAGGAGCTTCAGGCTAGGTGATGTTTTTGGTCATAGTTATATATTTAATTTCAACTAGAGATATATAAACCTTTTCTAGAATGTTAGTGTGGTTATCACGACTTTTTAGCCGTGTTTAGAAGGCGTGCGATAGTCATCTAATTTAAATTAAAATGTATTTTAATTTTAATTAGCTTCTGCCCGCGACTTCACTCGCATGGTATTTATGAAGAGAAGAAGTGGCCTATATGCTAATCCAGACAATAATCTATCGGTGTGCCAATTTTCATCAAAATATGTTCGGCTGTTTCGGCGTGATTGAACCACAAACATCCAAACATCTAAAGATCCAAACATCCTCACAAACTTTCGCATTTATAATATTACTAGGATGATCCTTACGTCTACTGATGAAAGTCAATTTTGAGTTTGACATTTGAGAGCTCAACGATATCGCAAACCCCTAAAAGTCAAACTAAAAATTGAGCTTTTTTCAGTAGAGTTATGGATCATTTTGAAATGAATTTTAGACGTATGCCGTTTGTTTTAACTATAGTATTATAACTTTACAGCAACATGGATGCACTACACTTCTCGATGTGGCTTTGTTACAATCCTACACAGCACGCAGCTGAGATCCGATTGTTTCTTTATCACTATCGACACTGAAGAAAATAAAATGGAGTCACTAACGCCCGAATACTGAAACATCTCTCCAGCCTCAAAGGTTTTCTGGAAGAAAACTCTTTTTAGAGTTAAGCTCGCCTTTGTAATATTCCGGACATATCACACATGGTCAACTGATCCCAAACTAGGCATAGCCTGTAATATGGGTACCAGAGACTGATATATATAATAGATAAATATAAATATTTAACACCCAGACATAGAACAAACATCTGTGTTTATCACAAATGTTTGTCCAGTGCGGGGATCGAACCCGCGACCTCTAGCGCAGAAGGCAGAGCTACTACCAACTGAGCTATGAGGGCAGTCAAATACATTTCTTTTTAATACCTTTCTTTTTAATTTTTGTATCTGTATTTTTCTTGTGTACATTAAAGAATAAAGAATAAAGAACGTCACTTAACTATTTGAGATGGTCTCGATTATTTGAGGCGCCGTTATCGTTCAGAATTTTATACTCAAACATCAATTAGATCACCACTTATATTTAAGTGACGTTTCAGTATTCGAGCGTAAGTCAGAAGCATGCAACCCAATGGAATTTTAATCTCAAATACTCCGTACCGTTTGAGAAAACCTTTTGTACAAAAACGAAAAAAATAGGTAATTAAATTAACATCGAAGTTTCACGACATATAATCGTATGGAGCTTTACTCTCACCAAATCGAGAAAGATGATAATAATTGGTAGCCTACTCCTGATATTCAATTTATTTACTCTTTGTAGTCTTTGGCCCTTATTTATAAACCGCGCATAGCCTTATAGTTTCAAATGTCTCATACATAAATTGATTTTTACTTGATATGATAAAAAATCGCCCCCTGGCCCAGTCAGTAAACATCTTAACTTGGTTACCACTGAATATGACTGTACACAGTCGTCAACAAATACCTGTTTCTTTATTAGGCGTAGAGGTCTTTGTTATAAGAAAACGACGTGAAGAAATCAGTAGGTATTATTATTAGTAGCGCTGGGCTTGCACCCTTTAGAGTATGGAAAACTCACGGCTGAAAAAAAATTACATGTGGCCGAAGGTCATCAATCAATCAACTGGCCTCATAGCTCAGTTCGTAGTAACTCTGCCTTCTGCGCTAGAGGTCGAGGGTTCGATTCCGTCACTGGACAAACATTTGTGTGATTAACACAGATGTTTGTCCTGTGTCTGGGTGTTAAATATTTATCTATTATGTATATCAGTCTCTGGTACGCATAGTACAGGCTATGCCTAGTTTGGTATCAATTGACCGCGTGTGATTTAAGTCTGAAATATTTATTAGTTTGATTATTTAATCAAATCATGGTAAACTAGGTATTTACAGAGTTACAAGGTTCTTAAAGTAGGTAGTCACACTTTTGCTTCATGAGCATGCAAATATAAAAGTATCTTTGTCGGTTATATTTAGACGTGCTTCGAAATGCCTCCTGTGTTTAACCTTCTACTCAGGTGTCACCTTCAAGGATCTATTTGCCCGGAGATCTGAGAGAAAGTCTAAGATGTTTTTTTTTTTTTATGTTATACGGAGGCAAACAGGCTTACGGCCCACCTGATGCTAAGTGGTTACCGTCGCCTATTGACATCAGCAACACCTGGAGCATTGCTAATGCGTTGCCTGCCGAACCCCTCCCCCCCTAAAGAGCTCTGGCAACCTTACTTACCGCAGGAACACAACACTATTTGAAACAAATAATGTTATTTGGCTGCGATCTTCTGTAAGGCGGAGGTACGAGGCGGGCTGCTCCAATTAAGAGCGAGAAAATCTCGCTGTGCCCTACCTCCTCCAAATATAGTTAGCTCCAAGTTTGGGGATAACATCATTTTTTTTTTGGTCTATTAACTATTTTTAAACTGCTTGCGCCTGCTGCTTCGCTCTTGTGTTACCTAGATATAAAATAGCCTTAAAACTATTCTAGGTAAAGAACAATATATTTTCTTACATTGAAATCAGTTCAGCCATTCTGGCTTGACTGACTACCTTGCAAACATCCATCCATCCATTCAATCTTTCGCATTTATATTAAGATTTCACCTGCTATTTTCCCAGCGGTCAACCTTGCAAGTATTTTACCGCACAAACATTGCATGTTTTCAAGCAAATCGCTATTAAAATGGCCATCATAATTACTGCTAGTTTCACCAAGGCCGTAAGCCACCATCATGTTCGATGAACTGTATTGGTAGCGAAATCAAGCGCTTTCTATTATAATAAATGCGCGATTTTCGGGTCACGTAGCGGACACAACGTGCTCACAACACATCGAACACATCGAAATGTTATCGAAATTAGCTTCCGCCAGCGTTTTCACTTATTATTATTATTATTTTTTAATGTTATCCGGAGGCAAACAGGCTTACGGCCCACCTGATGGTAAGCGGTTACCGTCGCCTATTGACATCTGCAACACCTGGAGCATTGCTAATGCGTTGCCTGCCCTGGAGAAATCTTTTTGTATTTTTCTTAAAGCTCTTCATGTTGTAGGTTAGGTTACTTGCGTTATACACCCACATATGTTTTAGTCTATGTCGCTCAGGCCCTTCAGCATTATCATTTAGCCTAAGGACGTACACTACTGAACATATGCCTCTCCCATAGATTTTCACAAACAATAATTTGGGTGGATTTGCCCATTCTAGCCACATTGGGCGTGCGGGTTGGCAAGCGCAGATAAAACTGATAGGAACGTTGCTGCCCACCCCCCAGCTTTTTTCCCTCTCACGATATACACGGGTGGAAATGGAGAAATAAATACATTGAAATATGTAAGGACGTTGTAGCGTCATTGCGTTTGTGCGCATCAAGGGACGTTTACCTTTATATTCTCACTCACTCTGCATTGAGTCAGTAACCATGTCGAGATATGGTGCATGTATGGTGCATTGACACTCAGTTTTTGTTTTTATTATTTGAGGTATTATTATTTAGTATACTTTATGTACATAGTAGGTAATATTTATTTTGTATATGTCTTATTTATTGGTTGGTTCCACTTCAATATTAGTTGGTTCGTGAGGTCACCCATAAGGTTTGGTCTGAAAACCAGCGCTGCTGCATATATCAAAATGTGTAGCAGCAATAAGCTAAGACTATGCCTTTTTGGCTAACACAGCACGGGAGGCTGGTGGGTGCGGAGAAATAGGTAACATTAACTTCCGTATTTTAGTAGGTATCTAGTATTTTATAATTTGTTATGTAGCTGTAAGGTTTTTTCTTTTTTTATTTATAATAATTTTATTGTTTATTTAGTGCCCCTACCTGAGTTACTTATATATTTAAACCTGGGTAGGTACATACTTTTATGTTGCTACCCTGTCTTTTGTTTCCCTATTTTTAACCTATTGTTTTGTTTCTTCCTGTCTTCTGTCTGTGTTCGTCAAATAAAACTTATTTCATTTTCATTTCATGTGAGAACTGGAAAATGCATAAATTCCCAAAGTCACCACCCTCAATGTTTTGGATGAGCGCACATACTCGTAATTATGGACCATGTGGTCTCCGGTAACAGATGCCGTGGTTGTGCAACCGTTGCCTGGTTCCACTAGACCTCACTTATTGATTTAATAATTTAACTAGTGGTTCCCCCGAACTGATAGCAACTGTATGAACTGACAGGCCAGCTCACAGAACTGACCGTGAAGAATAAAGTTACTCGAATGGCAACCATACGATGGACCCCGTACATTGTACAGGTTGCGAATTCGATGGATGGATAAAGGTCAAGACCGATCGACATAGCACATTTTGTGAGAAGCCTATGTCCAGCAGTCCACTTCTAAAGGCTGATGATGATGATGGAGTATAAATGCAAGTAGATAAGGCTCGACTCCGTCCTGCAGGCACGTTCTGTAAAGACATTTCGAACCTCGAAGAGCTAAATCCGCGGTGGCTATTATTGTATCTTCTTAGTTTGTGCTCCTTTTTTTTATTTTCTTTCTACTTTTAATTTGTGAGAGTCTAAAATAAACGTCTTTTCTTTTTTCTTTCAAATTTCGTATTCTGTAGAACTCGAAAACACCCGTAGCGTCTCACTGACGTGACTTTCGCAACAGTCACTTCTTATATTATTCCTTTAATTTAATTTTATCTTTTATCATGTTTTTATTTTTATTTTTACCTATTTTGTATACTTGCTTTCTATCTTTTTTAAACTTTTGTCTTCTTATCTATGTTGTTTTTGGGGACAAATAAATAATCTTTCTTTTCGAAGTGAGTTCTGTCTTTGGAGTGAACTCGAGTTCGAGTTCGAATTTTTACAGAATAGCTTAGCAGAGCATAAAATGTAATTAACCATGCCAGTTGGCAGATGCCCATCAGTTGAACGGCTTGGCATTGTAAAGGTGATTTGGAACGCTCTAAAATGTATAATGCCAGCGTGCCTTGTTCCGCTAGAGTGCCACACACTAGGAAATGTAAATGGATTCACACGCGAGGTGTTGATCTGTGCCCGAAGCACAAATAGGTAATCCGCGATAGCGTTACGCTTAGAGGACACCTGCCCAAAAGGGCTACCCAGCCTAAAGCGGGAAGGCTTTTGCCCATAGTTGGGGTGTCGGATTTTATATGCTGAAATTCGTCATACCCGTCATACGTCGTAAGTCATACAACCGTAGCTTAGAAAATTTTGATAGGTATGATTGTATGAATAACACGACTTGTAATTATAGCGTTATTAATAAAGTAATATTATTTGTGGCAAAAAAGTAAAATATCATGATAATATGAAAATGTGCTATCGCATCGTTCCTGATAATTTCCGCCGCTTCATTATTGCGGTCGCAACGTGTGGAGAGGAACGACTGGGAGTATTAACCGGTTAATGAATGCAACTTATCGGGATTATATCAACTCAGTAAAGTTATTCCATCTCACGATGGCTTGTCTGGTAACCTTTAATTCATTGGTATACAATTCAAAATGCTATGATTCTCGAGACTTTGTGAAATGGAATAATTATACCTCTAACTGAATGCGAAATGCATGATTCGCTTCAACCACTTACACACGCGTGGAGCCAAAGTGCGGCCCCTATAGTAAGTCTCTATATATGTAGTAAGCCGAAATAAAAAATCGGAACAATATTTTACAACAACCATATTATTACTATCGCAATATCATTTATATAAAAAGTGGGAAAACGCTTCATTCGGGCAATTTACATGAAATTTGACGTCTTATTGATCACGGAGTAAAATGTCATACCTGAATGGAACAATTCCGATAACTCGTGTCGAAAGACTTAAACTTAGAAAAGTGACCAATGAAATAAATGAATAAATAAAAATTAAAGTCGTTGTCACGCACGGTAGGTAAAAGTACGTACATCCATATCATACAGAAAAATAAAAGTAAAATTAACAAAAAGACTTAATAGATAAATCTACTGTGTCAACATACGAATGTAAAGTAAAGCATATGAAATGTCGACCTTTTTACAAATCTTTATAACAGGATATAAAACTTATTTCTAATCGTTTCCGCAATATTTCCTCACCACCTGCGCCTTTAAGATATAATATTGTCACCCCATCCATCCACACCACACCCACTTCCGGGTTAAAATGCCGTAAATAACTTTGGCGGGGCCTTTCGCTTATGAAATATATGCAAAAGTTTTTGAGCATGCAATAATTCGTGGCTGAGAAATACTAAATAGATTAGATAAGTCCGTGTTTAGTGTTAGGTACCTACAGTATCCTATATCCGTGGCTATATCAAACTAATGCGTCCTTCAGAGTGCAATGGTGGCCCCGGCTGAGTGCCTTGGTGGCCCAAGCTGAAGACTAGACCCCTCCACTACCTACTATCTATGGATGTCGTAAGAGGCGACTCAGGGAAAAAAGCTAGGGGATGGCCGACGGCGTTCCCTATTAACAACAATCGCTTTATCTGCGCTCGCCAACCCGAATGTCCAGCGTGATGGGCAAATCTCCCCAAATTATTGTTTTTAGATCTATGAGGGCCTATGTTTAGCAAGGGACATCTTATGGCTGAAATGGTTGATAATGATGAAGCACTCATTAGCATTATGATAGAATAAGGTCTCACGACACCCAGGCTGTGAAGTAATGTGCGTGCACGCGAGAGACGTCTATAACTCATTTTCATTATAAATTCCGTCACAAGAACACGTCAGTAGACGTCACACCGCGTTGGCTGCAGTTGTTTGTCGTGACATCTAAGTTAATTCAATTCCATATTGTATTGGGTACAATTTACAGCAGGCACGCACTCTCAATCGGTAGGTACCTATGCCACAGAATAAAGATAAACTAAGTACAACTTAAAGAGGCTTTTTCCATTTTTCAGATTAGTCAATAATAGAGAAAAACCTCTTCTGAAATGTTATTCTGTGTCCAATGAAGTACCTAACACGACTAGTCAAGATTTTTCATTTTGTAAAACCTCTGAAAGTCAAGTTGAAAATAAAATTGCGAAAAGTCTAGTTGATTTTGAATTCTTGCAATGCACAGACCACTTGATATACTGCAACTGCATTGAATTTATCAGAGCACGATTCATCAACCCTATTACATTCAGAATATGGTTGAAATTCGTGCAGCTGCTGCAATACGTAGTGGATTTTAATTCGCATTCCCCTGATGGATAATCCGCAAGGATTGAGGAGATTAATCTCTGTTATTGCCATGTCATGTAAGCAGGCAAAATGTAGCAGGAAGTGTATATGAATGTAGTGTAATACACTCACGCCTTTTTTACCGGAATTCAAGGAAGGCTTGCGATGGCAAGGCTTGCTATAAAGGAACTTATGAAGAATATATTAGCGGAATAGTACTAGATAAATAAGAAAGAAAGAAAGAAAATAATTTATTTATCGCCACATAATATACAAAATAAAAATTTAAACTTAAATTATAGTATAACCTAATGTGACGAAAATGTTGGTCTGTCCTTAAATAGACTTTCGCATAGTCACGTCTGAATCATTTAACTTTGCCTATTATTTATTATTATTTAGTACTTTATTGCACACACATAATACAGTTGCACAAAAGGAGAGCTTATTGCTACAAGCATTTTCTAACAGCCAACCTCAAAGGCAACAATAAAAAAGGTCAGCTAGCCTATTGGGGTTGACAGTACAATATGAGCATGAGCCCCGTTCGGCATAAATACGATACAGATTATAAAGTACCGTGTATTTATAAATTAGAATAGAATAGAATAATTTTATTCAGAACAAGCATTCACATAAATATTATACAATAATCTTAAAATCGTACATTATAGGTACGAACTTTATGTAATGGCTTGTACTAGTAAGGTTGTACTGCAGTATCTACACTAAGTGCAGGACTTGTGTTGTAAATACCGCGTTACCTTCCAGTGAGGAGACCGAATAATAGCCATGTTGAGGTAAGTACTTACTTACAGTCCCACTTTTTCACAATTCCCTGTCCCGCAAGTAGGTACCTGCGACGGCTAAAAGCGGTCGAAAAGACCAATGTCTATGATCTCAATACAAGAATCAACCCTTCGATGGTAATGAGTTGGCAACAAAAGTACCTCTCCCTTCTGTATTACGTCAACATTTCCTAAACGGGGGAGATAAAATAATGATTACTTACAGTAAATCTGCTTGATTGAAGAGGTCCTATTTAAAATTCATTAAAGAGGCTTTCGTTTTTAAATATTTGAAAAGTGTTTGATTTATTTCCGTTAGCGAAAATGAGGTTATTTTCCCGCTGTTTACAAATTTAATGGTTTTAGTGGTTACATCTTTTCAATAACCAGAGCCAGAGCTCTTTTAGTGCGGGCTGGGGGTCGGGGTCGGCAAATACGTGATGCCTCTAGTATTACAAGCGTTCATAGGCTACGGTAACCACTTACCAACAGGTGGGCCGTATGCTAGTTTGCCAACTTAGTTGTATAAAAAAAAATGAGCGTGAGCGATGTTGAATTGGGTAGGTACTTTAAAAATCATTCAGCGAAATACCTAATCTTGGTAACTAGGTATTGTATCTGTCAGAATAACAACTCTGATAAAATCTGAAAAATTGTAAAAACCCATTGTAAGATATTACTAACTCTTGTTTTATTAGGCTGGCTGCACACCATAAGATTTCTGTCTTAGTCATCCTGTATTAGGTCAGTGACCAGGTGGACGTCCTTACTGATTGGTTGATTAAATTTTTCTGACAGAAATTTTCTGATGGTGTGTGGAACCCATAAATTCTATGGGATTCGAACTGGTCAAACGGTCTTCCAAATTCAGTGGTTAAAAAGATCAGACAGGTTTTTAAGTAAAATTAACTTAAAATGGTGCCTACAAACCGCACGATGATGCTTTATAGGAAGACCACACACTTGATGGACTATGGCATTTTGATGATCATCATCATTTAAGCCGTTCGACGTCCACTGCTGAACATGGCCTCCCCCACAGACAGAGCAAATTCCTTATCATGTGGGGGGATTTGCCCATACTCACCACGCTGGGCATGAGGGTTGGCGAGCGCAGTTAGAGCTATCGTTGTTTAAATGAGAGACGCTGCTGCCCATCCCCTAGCTTTTTTCCCTTAGTCGCCTCTTACGACGGATATTTACGGATAGGTAGATATGGAGGGGCCTATTCTTCAGCCGGAGCCACCACGGCCAATGTAGAGCTTTTGATGATTAAACAAATATATTTCGCACGGTGATAGGCGCGGCGCCTCTGTTTATGGACGTCACAATAACAGTCACCGCCAGGCAAGAGCACTAGATAATAGGCAATAGATAACTTGCCCCTCGCTATCCATCAATGTTTCAGTCAAACAATTCTGTAGATCGACATATACTTCACACACTGTTGGTGACGGTGGGACCCCACCTTGCTGTTTAAAAGTCGTACGTTTGAAACCTGATCATCATCATCATCTTCCTGCTCTTATCTCACATCATGCGGGGTCGGCAGAGAAATGGAAGAAGAATACATGTTGGTATTCTTCTTCCATTTCTCTCTATCAGTCGTCTAAGCAAGTTAAAGTCAAGTCAAAGCCAAAAAGCGTTTAGTTCAATATAATCACAAGGTTCACTTTGAAACGTCTTAGAAACTCGGTGAAGCTACGCTTGTTTCTCACGACCAATCAGGCGACCAAGCAGGCGATCGAAGAATCAGGCAACAAACACGGCTGGTGGCCTATCATTTTTTCGATGATCCTTTTTCACAAAATGGAATGTAGAGCTTCAGTGTGGTGCCGATCGAACTAGGTGAGGCTCAAAAGAAAAGGAATCTCTAGTAAATAAGAGCTTATAAAAATTATAAATGTGAGCTTCAACAAATGATCAATACTTTTATAAATAATACTTAAAATATAAGGCAAGCAAAAACTGTAAAGACACTGCAAAATGGCATTTTAGATGTCGAGGGGCAGCTCGACTTCAGATCGGTCAGGTATGCGTCCTACGTCGAAGACCTTCATGCGTCTATGGATATCTAAGTTTAGTACTCGAGTTGTTTTGGTAGTTTAATCAGAAAGGGCGGAAAACCTAAACAAGCACTTCAGCTATCTAATCTACCGTACCATTATAATAATTTCCGAGTATGATGATGACCCGGTCATACCTTCTCTAATTGCGTCCAAGGCTCATTTCAAGCACCAATTATCCAACGGTGACTGTGATGCCTGCTATTGTGAGAAGTTTTTAAAATTATTTTAATTCTTGGTTGGTGGTTGGTGACCTGAACTCTGTTTTGTACTTGTAGTATCGTAGAAAAAATTTGCATCCCGTCGTGGGGTAGATCGTAGAATAGGTTTTTTTTTATATTACGAGGTTTTATGAACAATTTTCGGATTCAGAGATCCGTATACCTGATAAATAGAAAAATACTTGCGGTGTTGTGTTATATTCTAGTGGCTCCACCCACCCCCTTCGGGGTAAACCACTAATTTTAGATACGAGTAAACTTTTTATTTTTTGAAATTGTCTCGTATTAACCATATTAAATAAATGAACATAATGTTTGATCTTCTTCAAATCTTTCTCACCAAGAAAGAGGGTCAAAATCCCAAGGACACGACAAAACTAAAATAGCAGCGAAGAAACTACTACGAAAATTCATTAAGTACCCACCTATTATCTATCGCAGTAGGCAACTCTTATGTAGTCCAGCGCCGGGACTCTTATTTGCCGAAGTAGGTGCCTTACTAAGAAAGTTCATTAAGTATTATACCTATTGCAGTAGGCAACTCTTGTGTAGCCTAGTGGGACTCTAATTTGCCGCAGTAGGTGCTTATTACAATCGAGTTCAGTCTGCGCAACCTTCATGCAAATGAATGCACTGGCTGCATAATTGAATGGTCAACAAAAGCTTTTATGTGTCGTCCTCTCGTTAGTAAAATTATGTAACTACAGAAATTAAGAATTTGCCCATGAATTATTTTGGTGTACTTCAGTATTATGACGTAATTTTATTTATATACATAAATGGTAAAAAGAAAACACAAAATATTGTAAAACGGCCAGCCAACATTATTGAAATTTCATAGAAGGTAACCTAAAAATTCTTGAAGTGTACTTCTTATGTAGAAATATTGCAAAAATATTATCAATATTGTATCTACTTATTATAATTTCATAGAGCAAAATAGTTTTTTGGTTCTAAAATCATTGACGCTGGCATAGTTTGCCAGAAACTGTGGTAAAATCTTGAACAAAAAAAAACATTAAAAAATTTAAATTTTTACACACTATCACTCACACTCACGTTTACTTTATAGCATCGTAACGTAGTATTTTGGTTATCAACGCTACAATCGCCGTCAGCGCTTCTCACTTATTGATAAAATCTTGATTTCTTTCCAGCGCTTACATAAACCCCAAACTACCTTTTAGTGGCGAGATAAGGACTGTAGAGTAAAGATAATAGCTTAGCATCGAAAACAAAGGCACACTGATTGTATAATTGGCTTAATAAATAAAATAAAAAGATTTTGTTTTAGCTTATTTATATTTACTATTTATTTATATAATTTTAGATGGACTTTAATAAAGCTGATTCATAGTAAGTATACCTATCCCGTAAGCTTTTTCAACACCCAATTGGTAGTAGGTAAAGATATACCAATATCCAGCAGTGGACTTCTATAGGCTGATGATGATGATGAGTACTAGCTTCTGTTATTAATAGAGGTTTGATTCGCTAAATAAACGACATAAAAAATTAGGTTCCGTTTTTAAATTTAAAATTAAAATTCCTGTAATTGAACTAATAAGACCTAAAAAGTTAATTGAAGTGAGAATAGACGAAACCCTAATATGATTTAAACGCATTGTTGCAACGCAATGGGAATTGTTCACTGTTCTATACCTAATATTATTGTAGATCTGTATTACGTAGGAAGTACAGGCATATACCGAAAAAACCTCACGAAACATTGAAATGAGGATGCTCCATTCTTTAACTTTTTAGAATCATCGCAATCACCTACTCAGTAGGTGCGCAGTAGACAATGTTCCTACACGTAATCTCAACTAGTTACTGGTAATTATGCCGATCTGGAACTTTCACTATTAGCTCTACTCTAGCGCGAACACGTGGAATTGTGTTGAATTGCCGGTTACCGCACTAAATAAAACTTTATCAAGTGATCCAGTTCACTCGTTCTTTCTACGTTTGATACAATTTAGAAAAGTCTAGAATTGTCGTTATAAATAAATATGACGACCTTGGTGGCGTAGCGGGCGAGTACCCATCTGAGAAGCAAGGGGTGTGGGTTCGATTCCCACTGCGGGAATAATTCGCACAATATTTGCATCATCATTTCAGCCGTACGACGTCCACTACTGAACATGGCCTCCCCCACAGACAGAGCGAATTCCTTATCAAGTCGGGGGATTTGCCCATACTCACCACGCTGGGCATGCGGGTTGGCGAGCGCAGTTAGAGCTATCGTTGTTAAAATGAGGGACGCTGCTGCCCATCCCCTAGCTTTTTTCCCTTAGTCGCCTCTTACGACATCCGCGGATAGGTAGATATGGAGGGGCCTATTCTTCAGCCGGAGCCACCACGGCCAATATTTGCATAATCTGCAAATATTGTGCGAATACCTACCATTGCCGTGGTGGCTCCGGACGTCGTACGGCTGAAATGATGATGATGATGATGTTCTACCATGGTACCACAACATCTAGATATTGTGATACCTAATAAAGTTAATAATAATATAATATTCCGGACATATTCACACGGTCAACTGATCCCAAACTAGGCATAACCTGTACTATGGGTACCAGGGACTGATATACATAATAGATATATATTTAACACCCAGACACAGAACAAACATCTGTGTTAGTCACAAATGTTTGTCCAGTGCGGGAATCGAACCCGCGACCTCTAGCGCAGAAGGCAGAGTTACTACCAACCTAGCTATGAGGCCATACAAGGTGAGGAACTTACGAGTAGATAGAAGTGGTCTGTAATCAAAAGTTGAGTAACTGTTGTTCCAAACTGCATCAGGCTACTCACTGCAATATCAGGTTAACTAGTAGTTTTGTATTTATTTGGGAACTTTCTTGCTATTCCTTAAACTTCAAATAAACTTTAATTTATACCTACAGGAAGCTGACACAACTTTAACGTTGGAAGTTTTGAATGGAATAAATTTAAACTAAATAATCTATTAATTTATTAAAATAATAGACAAGAATATTATTGAATAATAATTTATACGAATAATAAATATTTAATTAAATTAATATTTGGATTTACTGTTTTATAATACAAGACTATAAAATTCACTAGAAACGTGATATTTACCATGATTTCTGACTTTATTTGTTCCCAGATATTTCAGCACAGTTTCATTCGCCATGATCACTTGGGTGTAAATAAGCTTCTTTCTGGATAGCATACATATTATTATTATTATGATTAGCCTTGTAAGTTGGTAGGTATCTCAGACGAAGACATTGATTTTCTGTCATTCTGGGTAGGTACATCAGCGAGCGCTGATAAAATAATTATGTAGACAACGAGTCGATCGAACAGGTTCGTCATTCCCCCATTCATTTCAAAGGCCGTTGACTGACCGCGCGTACTGACATGTTGCCAGCATTGACACCATCATACCCCGCCATATTGGTCCCACCTGCATCCGTTGCCGACTTCACAGCGCAGCCGTCTCACGCACTCACTCGAACGAACGTTAAGTTAGTTTTGCTTTGAACCGTTTGTGTACGGAGCATAGATTTTTTAAAACTGTATTTATGCAGTTTTCTCAATGGATCGCGGATATTTATCAATGACATTTGTGTTCAAAGTGAACCGTGTTTTATTAAAGTGTAATATGTGTTTATAACATTGAGTTTAATGGAGTAAACAGTGAGTGTGGTTATGTTGATTGACAGTTAAATGTTGACAAATTATGTGTTGTTTTTGTGTGATTAAATGTGAGTTTTGTAACGTATTTAGAATCAATAACTTGCTTGCTTCGTGACCAGTCAACCCGCAGGCTCCTGCCTCAATTTGGAATCTCGCAGTGCCCGGATCGACTAGTGCTGGGAACTTTAATAGCATTGAACAAGTTTTTCTATAATTGAATGCAAAGCTCAATGTGAATCGATCGGTTTTATATGATTCTCCTCAGACATTACTTCCGGTGAAACTGTCTATGATCCCTTCATTTGATAATTTACATTTAATAATAATAACACCCAACAGTCACTACATACATAGTCCTGACCTCACACTAGGATACCCTGTGTCGTGGACCCCCAGACCCGGAACAAAAATTTGCAGATCATGTAAACATTTGTCCCGTGGCGGGAATCGAACGCGCACTTCTTGCGTCCCAGACGGGCACTCGCCCCTCTGCGCCACCGAGGCCACCGATTCATAGATTTAAACGCATAACTAGATAATCAAAGGCACTCGTAGGTAGTACCCATCTACAAACAAAAGCTCCTAAGCTTTTATTTACCTACCTACGTATTAGGTAAAGAACTTTTATTATAAATACTTTCTGACTTTTATGGAGCTATGAGTCTAAAAGGTGTACAATAATTACTGTTATTTTATAAGTTTGAACAGGTCCTTACAGTTTTAAATACCTACTAATTGCCCATAGGTATTCGTTATGCAAGGCGTCAAATTTGGGGCCATAACTTTTGACCGAGAAAACTTATGTACATTCTGCCGATGTACTGACAAATGCCGACATAATGTGTAAAATATGTCTATATAATACGTATGGCCGTGGTGGCCCCGGCTGAAGAATATGCCCCTCCATATCTACCTATCCGCGGATGTCGTAAGAGGCGACTAAGGGAAAAAAGCTAGGAGATGGGCAGCAGCGTTTCCTATTTTAACAACGATAGCTCTAACTGCGCTCACCAACCCGCATGCCTAGCGTGGTGAGTATGGGCAAATCCCCCCACATGATAAGGAATTCGCTCTGTCTGTGGTGAGGCCATGTTCAGCAGTGGACGTCGTACAGCTGAAATGATGATACGTATATAAAGATCTTCCCTAAAATATATATATTCTCATTATCCTATTGGGTACCTACGAACATTACAACAAGTTTACAACGTAAGTATTTTCCCGGATTTAATACCACAAACAGGAAAATAGGTCAGTATCCCTCTACTCGGTTAGCTTATGGTTTTCAAATTTGGTATTTAAGTAGGTAGCTACACAACTACTGACATTGAAAGTTATTGAATGAAATCAAAGTAGGTACACAACATACATAAGTTCATACACAGGCTCAAAGTCTCGTAACGGGCTATGTAGAGAACTATGCACGGAGTTTCACTACTTACGCGATAAAATGAGGATATCCGTAGAAGAAACAAGGTCACCGACATCGCTCTCAAAATAAGCAAGTTGAAGTGGCAGTGGGCAAGCCATATAGCTCGCAGGAACCGACAACCGTTAGGGAATAAAGGGTCTCGAATAGCGATGTACTGGAAGGCCCGAACTTTAGATCGCGAAGGTTGAGAAAAGTCGATGGATGGAAAAGGCTCATGGCCGTTTGTCTTTGCGCGGCCAATTTCCAGCTGTGGCCTTCAACATGATGATAAAAATATAATTAAAGTAATAGTACCGGCCACATTAATTAACGAATAATTCGCGTTGCGTGACTGGTGGCCCCAGCATGAGTAAGCTTCGAATATCAACATACTAAACAGCATATACCTACTTACTCGTAACTCGTTTGTAGGTATCATCAGTGACTCTTTATCAACAATCATCATCATCATTTCAGCCGTTCGACGTTCGCTGCTGAACATGGCCTCCCCCACAGGCAAATCCCCCCACATGATAAAGAATTTCTTTATCATGTGGGGGGATTTGCCCATACTCACCACGCTGGGCACGCGGGTTGGCGAGCGCAGTTAGAGCTATCGTTGTTAAAATGAGGGACGCTGCTGCCCATCTCCTAGTTTTTTTTCCTTAGTCGCCTCTTACGACATCCGTGGATAGGTAAATATGGAGGGGCCTATTCTTCAGCCGGGGCCACCACGGCCAACAATAGGTAAAAGTATTTAATCAAGGATCCTTACAAAATTGTACAAGCATTGCATGCTTAAAAAATTGCTTCTGGAAATTTACTAAAATCTACTTGTAGGCGTTCGTAATAAGTTCGTATAACACGAAAGCTTAAATCAGCCAGTTAACAATCAGTCTTTATGACACAGACAGAAGGCGTTTCGAAACTACGACACAAGATAAGGACAATAATTCAAACTGTCAAACTAAACTTTTCAAAGAATGAAATCAGCAGCAATTTGCATATAAATGGCCGCTTATAGCTGCTTCCGTAGTAAAAGACAAGGGTTATTCAAGTAAAATAATGGAAGATATAAACTGGGTGGGTGAAACTAGTTCAAATACCTACCTAGCATAACATAACTAATCCGCAGAACAACCAAGATTACCGATGTAGTGACTAGTATTTAAGGATACCTGCATTCCTTAACTTATGCTGTCTCCGGGGGACAACTGACAGTGAGAGATAACAGATGACACCTGAGATGGAGAGATTTATTTATTTTATTTTATTCGGAAAACAAACAGTGTTAAATACTATTATACACCTGAGATGGAGAGATAGATACATACTCTCTAGGAGTCAGTCAGTCTGTGGTCAAGCCGGCACGAGCAGGCGCGCGGGAAGTCATTGGGTGATATTATATGTGTTATGTGATATGATAACAGCGAGGGAGTTGTCCTGCTAGGAACCAGCGTGGTGTAAGGCATACACTACAACCGACATAGCTTTCAGATTGCCAAGTAGCAAGTTGAATTTGCAGTGGGCAGGCCATATAGCTCGACAGGCAGGAAAGGAGCCTTTAAGAGGCGCACTTTAATCCTTTCACTACACTGATTCTTTCACCGACGGTCATAGGTCCTTTTCAGTTCCACCATGAAAAGAAAATCACCAGAAAATGACCAAGAAAGAATCAGTGACAAGACAAGCAAGGAAGCTTAGATCGCAGAACTGAATAAAGGTCCCGATCGGGAATAAAGGTTCTCGATTGGTGACCACGACCGGGCGACGCAGTGTCGGAAGGCCCCCACCGATGGAACGATGAAATTGTTTAAGTTGCGGGAAGGCGGTGTATGGAAAAGGCTCAAGACCGTTCTTCATGGAACTCTTCGGGGAAGCCTATGACCAGCAGTTGACTTCTACAGGCTGATGATGATTTTATCTAGCAAAATTGGTCCAGCCGTTCTCGAGTTTTGCGCTTAGCAACATCCTACTATTCTACTAATATTATAAATGCGAAAGTTTGTGGGGATGTTTGGATGTTTGTTATTCAATCACGACGTAACGGCTCAACCGATTTAGTTGAAACTTGGAATATAAAGAGTTCTTAACCTAGAATAGTATATAGGCTCCTTTTTATGTAGGTACCACGCGAGCGAAGCCGCGGGCGAAAGCTAGTAGGTATTTATAATATAGATAAACAGATAGATTCCATGTGATGTAAGGAAAAAAAATATTCTCGACTAAGCTGCTTCACCAGAAATAGAAAATAGTATGTAATATAATGTCCCTTGTGACACAGGCATGAGTACCTAGTACAGAACAAACATATCAATTAAATTGTTTGTTCCCACCAATTTCGATCTTTGATCAATCAGCCATCAATCAGCCAGCTCAAGGGAATCAATCAGCCATCTAGTCAATAATCGATGACGCCTGATCAGCCTGCCTTTGCCAGTAATAAGGCGTTTAACCCTAAAGACCTTTGCCCACTATAACATTTCAATACCATGACCCAGCTCTGAAGGTATCAGACATGTAACGCACTCTGCCAGATACTACTGTGCCCAATAGAACGTATCATTATATTCTCTTCGTGAATTCGCTGT
Organism: Anticlea derivata; assembly: GCA_947579855.1. Lineage (NCBI taxonomy): Eukaryota > Metazoa > Arthropoda > Insecta > Lepidoptera > Geometridae > Anticlea > Anticlea derivata. The sequence continues at coordinate 10,145,540 of OX388268.1, forward strand.
CCGAAGTAGGAACCATTAATGAACGATGAAGGAATACCGGTTCGTGAAGCAATTGGGGCATCAAATCGCGTGACTGAGGTACAAAGTAACAAGCCCAGAATACCTTGATACCGACACGCTATAATGAAGTTCTATCACCAAAAGTTCTGACTTAATATCCTAAGGTTGTATTTAGCGTGAAATGATCTGTTGCTACATCATCCCTAGATTGCGTAAAGCGTACCAAATCATAACCTTTTTTTTTTGTTCAACAATTTGCTCTTATTGTTTTTGTTACAAATGAACAACAGACTGGGTAATCAAGTCATAAAATGAATGGTTTACCATTAAAGTATCACAGTGAATAAAGAAATGGACCGGACAGGCTTATTAGGGGGATTTTTTGCTGATAGTAGATACGTAATACCTACTTGATAGAGGAAAGTTTTTATCTAGTTACCAGAATAGAAGGCTAACTTACCTACTTACATTGAGTCAGTGACATGGAAGGCGTAAAGTCCGAGAGTTCTATTAGATACTCATGACGTCACTTAATTTACATCAGATATTACGAATTACTGTTCTTAACTTGAAGGCCGTTAACTATCAAGTTTACTTCAATTTTTTACTTTTTACATCAAAATAAGCTATCTTTGTATCTACGTTTTTTTTTATTTATTAATATTTAGATTATAATAGTTTTTAGAAATAATGATTACGCGCGTTATTTGGCGTTTTCTTAAGAACAACTCTTTGGGCTCAACGGCCTTCTAGTTAACAGAGGACAGTGTTGCGATGATATCGATGTACGATTTATCTTTATCAGCCAATCAATCACCATAATAAAGATTGTTTCGCCTTTATTGCGTAGTGTAAAGGACCCCAAGACGTCAGCAACTCAGTACAAGTTAGTAGACAACCGCGGCACTCTTATGTTGTCCACCCAACGCTTACCTACTTGTTAAAAAGTTAAATTCATAAACTCGGATAAGTAGAAAGCCTTGAGAACGAACAATAAAGCAAGAGCAAAATGAACGAACACTTCTAAAAGTAAGCAAAAAATGGGTCAAAAAAGCAAGGGCCGATAAAATAGAGGGTGGCACTTGGATAAGGGGCGAAGCACCTGCTACCTGAATGCCTGCATGGAACTTTGGTTTCGTGATGTTTGGGGGTTTTTTTTTTGCCTTACCTACAAATGCTTTTTTAGTAGGTACATGAACGATGTAGGTACTTACTAATAAGACTGTAAGCCCCTTCGTCCACGGCGCGACTCAAAAGGAACGCGACTGAAACTGTAGTCACTTATGAGTTGCCTGACTGCGATAGCACTAGTATTTCAATGCGCGTCCGTCCACGACGCTACTCAAAAGGAACGCGTTTGTAACTAGTCTCCTGGCGACTCGACATGCTGGTCGCCAGGCGACTGGTTTCGAGAAACTGTGTGAAAAATGAACGAATAAACAGTAATTATAAGTGATTCTGACGTCTATGTGACTGGAGAAGTAATAATTCCGTGTCATCGCTCGAATTATCACTAGTCATGTTAATTATTTTCGTTTTCAAAACTTTGTTTACATAAAATCGTGTACTGAGTGACTGAGTTTCAGGAAATTCCAGTAGCGCCGTGGACGAGTCAGAGTTTCCAATCAGTCCGCAACTCTAGTTTCTAATGAGTTCCGTCACTTTTGCGTAGCGTCATGGACGAAGGGGCTAACTACTAAGCTAGAATGAATAAATTGGTTGCCTGTTGGTTGAGATTACTCTTTTGTATGGGTGTTTAGGCGTTGATCATCGATAAGTAAAAAAATCATGTAGAAATATTTATTTGACGTTTGTATATCAGGTTCAACAAAGCACAATAAACTTAGGAATTAATTTAATTTTTTTGCTTAAAACCTCTTTCTATAGCACTTGACAAGTCGAAAACAATGTAAACGTCAACAATAAATCTTTCGGAAAGTCGTGATTAAAAGATATGTTGTCTTTTTAAGTTTTATTGAAAAGCGTTCGCATTATGTAGGTACCTAGGTACCTACTTAGTTACCTGCGTACATAATTTCACTACGAGATTTCGTGCCAATAAGTAAGGTAGCAGGTCGCAGCATTTCCATCATCCTCCAACACCGGTACGGGTACGACCTTTGCTTTCCAAATATGGATCTTCATGTCAGAAATGTCAATTGCCTACTTTTTTTGGTTTGCCATCCGCTTATTTTTATTTTTATTGCTTACTTAATAGGTAAGAAATTATTTCGCAAAATCCTTGACCACATAACAAATTCTCTTAGTTCATGATGTTGGTGTTTCTAAGCAAATTCTGTCCCCTGTATAATAAAATTATACCATATATAAAAGTTTGATTTCTATTCGATTCTCTAGCACTGGTTGAAAAGAAAAACCTAACGCATGTCGAACGCCAGAAATTCGATAGTACAGACAGTACCTGCCTGACCAAATTGAATTCAGAACGTTTGATTGTTTGCGACGAAAACCGTACTACTAGCTACGCTACATTTTGAATTTGGAACTGCATGTTTTCAACAAGTCTGAAATTTAGAGGAACGCAGCGATGACGAAATAGGTGTTTAACCGACGTGACTTCAAAAAGGAGGAGGTTCTCAAGTCAGCTGTATATCTCTAACTGTATAGCCAACACTAAACCGATTTTGATAATTCTTTCGCTGTTGTATAGAGTGTGATCCCGGGGTGGTCCCATATTAATTTAATTCCTGAGGGATTATTACTTGTCTCGTAAAACTTAAAAAAACGTCATCATCTCTTGAAATCACGACTTTCCGAAAGATTTATTGTTGACGTTTACATTGTTTTTTTTTTTGTCGTCGGTGGTATGGTATGGTTATCCCCGTGACTTCGTTCGGTTGCTGCTATTTTTACATAAACTTTAACCTTAGGGGTGGTGTATCGGGAATTCTTTTATCTGAAAACCAGCGCCGCTACACTTCGTGTGCGGCATTAAAGATGAGATGGGACCTTTTTAGGCTCACCCATGCACCTCAGCCGATAACCGTTGGGAAACAAAGGTTCTCGAGTGGCGACCACGAACCGGACGACGCAGTGTTGGAAGGCTCCCCACCCGATGGACCGACGACATTGTGAAGGTTGCGGGAAGTCGGTGGATGGAAAAAGCTCAAGACCGTTCGTCAAGGCACTCTTTTGGGGAGGCTTATGTTCAGCAGTGGACTTCATCAGGCCGATGATGATGATGCACCTCAGCACGGACTAATGAATACCCTAGTTCTGTCACTACCTACTACCTATTTACTTTTGTTTGTTCTTACCTCTTTATACCTTGTAGTGTTTGTATTTTTTCTTTCTTTTCTTATTTGTTTGTGCTATTCTTGTGTGTGACCAAAATAAATGTATTTTCTTTCTTTCTTTCCTTTCTGTGCACCCATACGTTGCAATACAACAGGAAGCTACCCTGCAAATTTCATACTCTTAGGATTTTGGTTAGGCTCTGCGTTGATTTTCAAAGAGAATAAAACCACTAGGTACGTTCAATTGTCAGTCAGTCATTCAGTACCATGGTAAGAGATATTAATGATGATGAATGGATGTCATACATACTTTTGTTTTATATTCGAAAGTGTAGGTGGCCAGTGTCATCCTCAGTAGGTAAGCAAAACGCAAAGAGGTTGATAACAAAAAAAAGAGGTTGATATTAAACATGTAAATATTCAGGAATTTGAAGTCGGTTTTTAGTTATTGTAAAAAATATCTTATTCATTTTCAGTGCCTTTGAATCACGTGGTGAGAATTCTTTCCTTTCTTAAAAAATCGCAAATCAGTTTAATTTGGCTTGAAATTGATTATTTCTGAATAAGCCCGTTATTAAAAAAAATACAAAAAAGTTCCACTCCCAGCTATCATTATGAGTTTTAGATTACCTACGTTAGACTATTATGGTAAGGTGTCTGTAAGTTTTACTAACACTGCTTACAATACCTTACGTACATACATTTTTAACTCTACGAGTAAATAACAGATAAGACGTAACCAGGTAAACACATGTGGTAGGTAATAGCTTAAAGGGTTTTGACATAAATTTTTCAAAGCTATAAAATGCAAAGGTACCTATGCAGTATAACTCACGTTACGGAAGAGACAAGTTTGAAAAGAAATAAACGACCAAAGGAAATTAGTTCACCATAAATGTCCTACTAATCCTTTTACAATTACGGGTAGGATACGCTTCGCCTATTGACTCGCTATTGCCTAACTTCCAATAAATTAAGCCAATGATAGATCATTGAACATTGTCGGTGCCACGTGCCATGCTCTGCTTCAACGCAAATCAGGTTTCACGTGAACATTACAACACAGTCAATAGAATACCAACTCAATTCAAATTGTTAGCTATTCAAATATCATTCATTGTATGTCCTTAAATTTTATCATCGCTACGTCACAAAAAATCTCGACAGCCGTGTCGTGAAATCCGTATTCTAAACAGTCGTATCTTATCAAATGAAATGATTGTGCAAATGAGAGCAGTTTATCAGACGATCGCGACCGTAGCGGGCACGAGCCAGGCACTGCGATTCTGCGAGGTCTCTGTTACGAACGGAGCCCTACCATCACCACTGTTGCAGGCCGCATTCAAAGCACCGACGCCGCTCCGAGTGAACGTCGGGAAGGAAACGACTCACGTGTCTATAGTCTGAGTAAATAGAGTGCGCGGAGTCGATCGCGACGTGCAATGCCCAGCACCCTGCTTCCCGCCGCAGGGCTATGGAGACCCTCCTCGACAGGTTCAAAAGGGAGCAAGGAGGCCTGCGTCGCACCAGATCCGTCCGCGCTTCCCTTCGCCTGATCGGCAACCGCTGGCGGTCGACAAAGGAGGAGGACCCCGCCGAGGATATCAACAAGATCAAACATAGCAGCATTGTGTTTCCAAAACAGATTTGGAACGATAAGGAATTTGACGTTGCATACACGGGTCTCGAAGGAACATATAAACCGAAAACCCCAGCGATGGTTAAGCGGAAGCCGGAGCCGCCGAAGCAGCGGCGGAAAAGTGGCGATATTGAAGTGAATTTGAAACCATTAAAACATCGAAAAGTTGAAAAGACGAAGTTCAGTGATTTGTTTACAAACAAGAAACAGAAAAGTATGTCTGCGAAAGAATTGCTTATGCCTGAGAAGATACCACCTAAAGCAGCGGCACTACTCCACATACATTCCCCTGAAAAGGAAAAGGGGAAGAAGAAGTTAAAAGGAATGGGGAAGTCTGAGTCAGCTAAGTCGATGAGTGAACTTGTAGTGTTAAGGAGAGAAAGGAGGGGTTCGGAGAGCGACATGTGCCCGCAGCAGCCCCGGGGGTGCGTCAACCCTGCTTTTGTCTACAGCACCCCACCAAAGGATCGGAAGATGCCCATCTCACCGTCGGGATACTTGAGTACGTATGTTTGTTTATTTTTCTAGTATTAGGGCTGTTTCGTAATGAGGTGATAAGAGATATGTAAACAAAGTCAGCAAATAGGTTTTTTGCTGGTGGTTTTTTATTTATTTATTTATTCTACACTTTATTAAATAAACGGTTACAATTTTTGTTTTTGTGCCCTAAAAACCACGCAGGGTTTGTGTGGACACTCACACTCGTCAGAACCTAGTTGGTTCTTTCTCAAATTACACGAGCACTCAAACTGGATAAGTATTAGGTAGTAGTAGTAACCAATAGTATATAAATACAACAAAAAGTATAAAGAAGCAGATCAATTAACCAAATAAATAAATTAGGTATGCTTTGTATAATGATAGGTAGATACATTTTCCCTTAATGAATCAACGAACGCACAGCAATAACGCTTTCTTATTGCTTGTGTCAGTTTTCTCAGGCTATTTATTGTAATGAATAGGAAGCCACTACCAATTTATAGGGGGGCTATTTCATGGTCCGAATCACTCGTTGTCATCAACTCATCATCAGAGACTACAGAGACACTTTTCCGAACAAAAGCGAAGTTGGAACAAACATACGAATAAACTTTACATATCATGAGTTGAGGTTGAGACTCAGTTTGAATTGGGTCAGCTAACAGACATAATCTTTCAACGTCACAATTCATTGTAATTCCAGAAAACTATGTAATAACGGGATCTGTGATGTGATGTGACCCATTGCTTGACGTCACACTGCGTGTGGAAAACTACACATGTTGTTTTAAATTTAGGATCTTTTGCATTTGAGGCGAATGGTGATTATTTTTGAATTATTTATGGCCCGGATTTGCAGAGAAACTAGGAGATAATATCGTTTTAGTTTTATTCGAGACCCAAGGTTTTATTACGTTGTTGTTTTTCTTCAAATGTCATATTGTTTCAACAATTATAACATGTTAGGAAAGAGTACCTAGTTGTTAATAGGTACCTACAGATTTTATATCTGTATGAAATATATTTTCTGACGGAAAGAATGATAGGGATTGACATCGATTTCAAATAATATTAAATAGTAGTTTTCGTATTATGTAGTTGAATCCAGTAAAAAGAAAAAGTATCAAAACATAATTCAAATGGCATTCTTATAAATTAATAATGCCGAACAGTGGCTATGAGCTGTGAATGCGGTTCCCTTTTCAATTATATACAGGGTTACCATTCATTGAGATCCCCATTCAAATGAGTTACCTAAACGATTATGGGGCTTACGTAAGCCGAGCACACGAGAGCTCAAACCTCTGTTGAGGTTGGCGTTATTCTGTAATTAGTCAATAAACTTCGGGTGAGCCGAAACTTCGAATCTTTGTGAACTTACTTTACGGGGGAGTCACTCAATTATGAGCTTAGTTATTCTTGCTCTTAGATCTGAGCTCATAAGTGACGGAAATTGGGAAAGTTTTCTTACTAGGTATATATCGCTGCTTTCGTACGATTGTACCTTCTGCCTAAGGGATTGCTAGATGATGAGTAATGGATGTACTTATCAGTGACTTTATTTACTTTACTCCTTGCAAAAAATGTTTTTAACTAAAATTCTCACTTGTTTGATCTGAGTTGAGGATTATTCTGGTTTCTATAAAATCGATCGTATTCATAGCTCATGTTTCGGTAACAAATCTTGCTTAGGTACATAAATAAAAGATAAGCGAGCTAGCTCTGCATAATCCATACTCAATTAATACATAGCTAACGAACTAGTCTGGCAATGCGATAAACTCGTTAAATACTTGATGGATGTTCAAAGCACCATTTAACTTGCCTACGGCGAGTTGCCAACGTAACTATAAACTTATTACTTTCTACTTCAACATTTTTTGCTCAACAACCAAAGGAAGGAATTACATGAATTAAATACAAAAAAACAAAAATGAAATCATTAGGATCACTTAAAAACGTCTTAGAAACTAGGTGAAGCTAAGCGTACCTCGCGACCAAGCCTAGAAGAATCAGGCAATACGGCTTGGTGTCTATCTTTTTTTTTCGGTGATCCTTTATCACAAAATGGTATCTAATGCTTCAGTGTGGTGCCAATCGAACAAGGTGCTGAGGTTAATTTGTATTTGATGTATGTGTATAGATGTATGTGATTGTGGGATAAGGGCAGGGAGATGATGACCTATAATAGCAATCGCTCTTGAAACTTTTTTTATTTTTTCCTCTGTCCCAGAGGTGGATGGTGTGCCACACCGTCAAAACAAAAAGTACTTTGCACGTGACTCAAAAGTTTTACTCATCAAATATCTATAGAGAGAGCTACCATATCTCTACCCCTGCCCTTAGCAAGTACGAACAGGCGATAAAACTTTATCACATAATTGGCAGCCTAAGAGATAAGTTGACAGTTCTTCGTTTAACTGTTAAAATGACTTTATCACGGGATAAGTCTTTATCTCTATTCCGTGGGCTCGGTAGCTGGATAGGCTTCAGTGGATTACATGATCCCAAAGCTTGGCCTTCTAGGAATCCAGGGCCGCCATTATGACGACTATACAGGCCCCCTACTAATTCAATGACTTGAAAATGATAATCGCATATTAATGATCGCACCATTATCATTCAGTTACGATTGTCGCCTCCTTTGTTTCTTTGTTTTCATTGGTTCCACAATGACTGCCATTGATGACGACTGTGATAGCAGAATACCAAAAGTGTCAAAAGTGGCCATTTTGCCATTGAACCATTGTCATTTTGTAATCATTGAATTAGTAGAGTTGGGCCCCAGGGTGATAAATTAAATCGTTTGTAATCCGTCATCATCTATCCATTTAAAGTTATCGATTCTTTGAATTCATACAAATTCATACACATACGTCAACAAATTTATGTTTTTGCGCCTATAACACGTTGATTACACTGTTACTTAATACTAACAAATAAATCTCAATTCTTGTGCTATTAACTTCTATAGCTGTTTTGTCGCAATAATATACCTAATTGTAAAATTAACTTAGCGATTTTGTTTAGGCGTATACGAAAGTTAAAAGTTACAAAGATTTATGGTCCAATTTGTTTAGAAAAAGTATTTGAATGGCAATAAGGTGTCATGGTAGGGCGTTTGCGTTCTCTTTCTTGAATCCAATCCTATCTACGCCTATGGATTGGTTCCTCAATATCTTGGAAAATACAAAAGAGTTTCTCGCCAATTATTGCCCGATGATTATCGCTAAGTGGACTTTGTTATAGCTGATAACTACTCCCAAAAGTAAAATTAAAAAAAAAAGTATCTTTTCGAGTATCGCGTTTCGAAGCGAGATAATCTGTCTATCTAAACAAAGGACAAAGTGGGAGAAATAAAGGATAAGTTGGAACTAACTTTAGAGGATTTATCTTCGTAGAGGCCCCGGCTAAAAAATCGGCCCCGGTAGTAATAGCCTGCCCTCTATTACTACCTGTGGATGTCGTAAGAGGCAACTAAGGGAAAAGGATGGGCAGCAGCGTTCCCTATCAACAATAGCTTAGGAAATCCGCATGCCCAGCGTAGCAAGTATGGGCAAATACCCCAAATTATTGTTTGGGTGCAGACCGTACTAGGTCGGTCGCGTTGGAAATCTATGGGGGCCTACGTTCACCAGTAGACGTCCTACGGCAGAAATGATGATGATGAGCTATAGGACTACAAAATGTTTGTAACGACCTTGTTGGATAAAATATAGAACTGCGAACTTCTGTTAAATGATTTAAACTGTTTCACTACAACTAATTAATGTTATTCTCAATTGGTTTCATGCTCTGCTGTTCCCAGTTTTAGTATAAATTTACGAGTTAACAAGCGTTAATTCACGTTATTTGAGGTGTCATATTTTAGTTAAATATACCTAATGTTCAACACACAGTTTTGCCAAACCAATTCTTTTACCTACAGAATCATACTAATATTATAAATGCGAAAGTTTGTGAGGAGGATTGGATGTTTGTGGTTCAATCACCGCTTAGCGGCCGAACGGATTTGGATGAAATTTGGTACAGAGATAGATTATAGTCTGGAATAGCATATAGGTTTTTATGTCGGTACCATGCGAGCGAAGCCGCGGGTGGAAGCTAGTTGTTTATATATGTAGGTAAATTAGCTGATAACAATAGTTGCTGTAACTAGTACGATCAGACATACAACTCCGGCACCCAGATTACCGTCGTCTAAGCCAGAGCCGCTCTCTTTGCTTTCGATCAGAATTCTTTGTATAAAGCCGTGTTCAAATGGCATGCGATATGTCAACTAAAATGTATTTCAAAACGATCCTCATGAACTACTGAATAAAGTCAACTTGAGTTTGACTTTTAGAGGCTCGCGATATCTTTGAGCTATATTGCACGCTCGCAACAAAATGGACTTTAACAAGTAGATATAAAGATAATATTGAAACGAATTTCAGGTGACATATCGTACGCCGTTTGAACACGGCTTTACACTTCATAGTACACATCGGTACATCCTCGCTTGCAGGAAGTCCTCTCTGTCGAAGTAGGGTGCGACATGAGCTTGGACATAACCTTTTAAAAGTTGGTAACCCTTTAAAAGTCCATAAAAGAGTGTACTTTTTTTTGGTCGGACTAGTATGAAAACGTAGCAAGTTAATTATGAAAATGGTGATAATATTTTGATTACTACATTTCCGCAAAAGTTTCGGATCAGTTTTGTCCCGTCACAGATGATGCGTCTATGACGTAGATATTTCACAAGTGCTTGCGCAACTTTTATGATCGCCAAACATCAATATTTATCACTATTTACCTACTCTCTGGTTGACAAATAGGAATTCATCGTATACATGCGAATTTGGTGATAATTATAGGAAAAACGATAACGATACAACATGATTCTCAAAATCATGTTGCTAGGCTATGCAGGTCCTTTCCTGCATAGACGACGCCTCTAAGAAGCGCACTTTAATCCTTTCACTACACTGATTCTTTCACCGACGGTCATAGGCCCTTTCCAGGGCCACCATACATCAACCTGGTCACTGACCTAATACAGGATGTAATACAAGCATGTTGCTAGGATAGCTATAAATACCAGCTAACCATTTCATCATCATCATTTTTATTTACCCTGCTATGCTGGAGATGAACCAAGGGGTGAGGAGTTTAGCTTGGGTACCGAACGGTGATATTTGGAACCCCCTTTACATCCCATTCATGCAACCCCTATAAATGGATGATAAATATTCAAAAATACTAGATCCCATATACATGTTCGAGGAATATTGTTGTACACATATACCCACTACTTTTATCAGCTCTCTCTAGCCTCAAAGGTGTGCTGGAAGAAAACTCTTTGTAGGGTTAAGCTCGCCTTTGTACATGCCTGTATTTTTATGTTTTATTTCTGTATGTTTTCTGTGTACAATAAAGAATTAAAGAATATATAGGAAAGAAAGAAAAACTGTTTATTTGACCCACAAAGTCACAAAGCATTAAGAAGGTAGATATTGATGTAGTACAAAGAGAAATTATTTTTAATTGAAAGAGAATTATTACACAATATACAAAAAATATGTAGGTAGATGATAGGTTAAGTAGGTAGGTATGCGTTGTGTGGGGCAAATGTGTCCCGTTTCAGCATAAAGCTGCACCGAACCTAAGTACGGGCGGCGCTGGTTTTCTGATGAGCCGATGAAACGAACATGGTTCCCTTCCCCCCTAAAGAGCTCTGGTGAGTAAGGTTTTACTCACCGCAGGAACACAACACTATTTGAAACAAATAATGTTATTTGGCTGCGATCTTCTGTAAGGCGGAGGTACCTCTCCAGGCAGGCTGCTCCAATTCAGAACGAGAAAATCTCACTGTGCCCTACCTCCTCCTAATAATCTTTCACATACATAGTCCTGACCCCACATTAGAATTGCCTGTGTCGTGCGTATCAGGAACTATGAGTACCATGGTCACCACAACACTTTATTTTCTCTTTTCTGCGATTTCATAAAGATTGTGACACTGGCAAAATATAGAATGACGAAAATGTAGGTTTCCAAAAAACAAAAGAATCCTACTTATTCGCTACCCGCAAGCCAATTACAGAGAAACAATATAGAATTTTCTTTTGCTTCACATGATGGTATGCTAATTTTGGGCATGACATCATGTTATGTAAGCTAAAATTACTATTGTTCTGTGAGAAACTGGCTGTTGATTACGAAAAAAATTATGCGTTTAAGAGGAAAGTGAACATCGACCTTTTCAATGCGTCTTTGTACTTGGAAGTTACAAGCTTGCGGCCGCGGTTTCGCTCGCGAAGTACCTAGATAAAAGGTGGCTTATATGCTATTCTACGTACAGAACTCTAATTCACTATTTCAAGTTTCATCGAAATCGGTACTGCCGTTACAACGTGATTGAATTGAACCACAAAAATCCGGACACAAACTTTCGCATTTTTAATATCACTAGCTTGCACCCGCGGCTTTGCTTTCGTGGTAACTAGATAGAAGCCTATAGCCTTTACCATTCCAGGTAAAGAACTAATTTGTTCCAAGATTCGAAATCGGTTCAGCCATTACAATCAGGCGTGATTGAATCACAAACATCTCATCATCCTCACAATCTTTCGCATTTATAATATTAGTAGGATAGGATTGAAGGATATTCGTAGGATTAGTAGGATAGTTGAATTGTAGAATAGTAGGATTCACAATGGGGTCGATTCTGTTGTTGCATTATCTTATACTTTTCCTTTCTAATAGATCGAAATAACAAGGACGGTGATAATTTTAGAGGCGTCAAATTAAATCAGTTTCCGATAAATAAGGCAACAAGCAACTTTTTATTAGTTTAGTAAAAAAACACTATTGCCTTTGACTACTAATGTTTATTCTTAGTTTAGTACCTAATCAGAACTGAAATACTTGTGTTTTTGCTATATGTGACAGTTTTTATATCCCTTTCAACTGCAAAAATAGAATTGACATTGAAAGTGTATTTAAATCACTTTAAACAGTATTTGTATTAACTCAATTACAAGATCATAGTCAAAGTAAAAAGGCGTTTATTTCAATAAAATCACTAGGATCACTTTGAAACGTCTTAGAAACTAGGTGAAGCTACGCCTGTTCCTCGCAACCAAGCCTAGAAGAATCAAGCAACAAATACGGCTTGCCTATCATTTCTTTCGATGATCCTTTTTCGCAAAATGGAATGTAAAGTGTGGTACCGATCGAACAAGGTGAGGCTTAAAAGAAAAATAATCTGGTATTGAATAAGAGCTTATAAAAATGTAAGCATAAAACGTTCCCAAAATGTTAGCAAGATACATGCAACATTACGTCAACATTGAATTAAACTCCTACCTCTAGTGTAAATTCCCCTGCCGGCTATTAGTTTCAAACTAATTTGAGCGCTAAATTGAACCCCACTCAACCTAGTTAGATGCTAGCCTACGTGTCACTTTCAGCCTAAGGGCGGGTTACACTTGCGAGCTACTGGTGCTACAAACATCCTACTTATTCCACCTTCCACCGGCACCGGTGCGTTCAAAGTCCGCTTAAAAAAGTGGCTGTTAGAACAGTCGTTCTACGACTTTAACGAAATGTTAAACTTACCTGAATTCTAATAGGTATGATTCTATAAATAACATAACACGACTTGTAACTATGGAGTTACCAATAAATGATTTGTATTTTGTATTTGTATTTATTAAATGCGAAAGTTTGTTAGGATTTGAGGGTGTGAGAAAATGTGGAGATGAGGAGATAATGTAGATGTGAATATGGAGATGTGAAGTTTTTTCGTTTTTTCGACTGCATCGCTAAGCGACAAAGCACAAATACTCTAAAAGACATATTATTATTATTAAGCATGACAAAGTTACAAGAAAGAAATAAAAATTAAACAAACAGTGACAAAAGCTTTCCGATATAAAGATACCGTGAGCTGTAAGCTCCTTAAAGGTCTATTTATAGGCTCGGTCGGGTGGTAAGCCTAGCCAGCAGAAGACAACGCAAAAGATTTAGATAGCGCACACAATTGTTTGAGAGTTCCGAAACCGCGCGTCTTTCTCAGTTGCAATTACGATACTGCATTGGAGTGACATGCTGGACTTTTTATCCTGCGGTCAGTTCTTTTTTCGATTATTTTTAATTTCCGTACTTTTTTTATATTGCAATTCCGATACATTGAACTTTGCCAGCGGTCACTTCTTTTTTCGATTACCTATTATTCTTCCTATTGTATCCTATTTCTATATTTACAGTCTTTTTTCTAATTTCGAATTGACGTTTACATTTTCAATCGACAGTATGTTTTTTTTATTGTTGAGTGGTTATCGTGATGTTATCGAAGCGATGCGTGATTTTAATGGCGGTTAGTGCAGTTAATATTCTACTTCCGTTATTTATAACCCGCGTGCTGATAGGTTGTCTAAACTTGTGGCAATGGGGGATTTAGTTCATAAACTTCCTGTTTTGTGCAAACTCGCAACATATGGCTGACAAAACTAATAATGGCTAATTTGTGGTTTAATTATTTGCTTATTACTCGTTATTATTGTTGAATTTATATGGTAGTTTATTTAATTCGTACTTAATCAATTTCTCGTCATCTATGTTATGATTGTACTATGTCCGCTGTTTACTTATCTAACTTTATGTATTATGTTATCTGTGCTTATGTATACCAGCTGACACAATTTATTACTTGACAAGTACTCTGGTAGTATAAGCAGCTATTTGAATAATATTATCCAAATAACTGCTTATACTACCAGATAAATAAATTGATTGACCGATTTCAGTATCACTTATCAGCACGCAATGGTTAATTTCCGCGATGGTAGAATACTGGGTACGTCCGTAGCCGCCATTACTGTTACTTTCATTGAAAAAAGTTTTTACGAAGCACGCAACGCACGTTCTGCCAGTCGCGGCAAGTGCCATAGACAATGGGGACCTTTCACCTTACATCGTTATGGGAATTGATTTCGTGCGCTTTCGTTTGTTTTTGTGACGCGGTTTGTCGGATTCGCGTTTATTTGATTGCAGTGACTGTGTTCAACCTCAATGCGTGTTGTTTACTACCAACTTACTTATAATTATGATGTTAGTGCGTGTGCAATTGTCATCTGAAATTTATATCAAAATGATTCTTGACTCTAAATAAAGTCAATTTTGAGTTTGATTTTTAGGAGCTTGCGATGTCGTTCATCTATTTATGGGCTTACGCCTCAAATGTCAAAATAATTTTCAAGCTGCTGTCATTTTCGACAACGGAAACAAATTGAAAAAACTTACTCGATCTTTCCTATTGGTAATGCATAAAAGTAATCGGAACAATGTACTGACATTGAGCCGATTTCGAATTTCAATGCTCAATGCCACCTTATAGATATCCGACACCTAATAATGTATTACATGTGGTTAGGGACAAATAAGGCAATTCAACGTTTCCTCGCCCCCAGTGCCTTGAGGCATACCGTGGCATTCGTATTTTCATACCGTACGCTCATTACCAAAGATCTTTTCCTCAGATAACTTTGACAATATTATACTACACAAGGTTATTTCATAATATGTATGCTATCCCATATCTACCTATCCACGGATGTCGTAAGAGGCGACTAAGGGAAAAAGCTAGGGTATGGGCAGCAGCGTCTCCTATTTTAACAACAACTGCGTTCACCAACCCGCATGCCCAGCGTGGTGAGTATGGGCAAATCCCCCCACATGATAAGGAATTCGCTCTGTCTGTGGGAGAGGCCATGTTCAGCAGTGGACGTCGTACGGCTGAAATGATGATGATGATGATGCTATCCCAAAGGGGCTTATTCTACAAGCAATTGGGAATAAAGTTTGTTCTACGACTTTTGGAAATTCAATCCAAAGTGGTGGCCCCGGCTAAAGAATAGGCCCCTCCATATCTACCTATTTGTGGATTTCGTAAGAGGCGACTAAGGGAAAAAAGCTAGGGGATGAGCAGCAGCGTCCCTCATTTCAACAACAATAGCTCTAACTTCGCTCGCCAACCCGCATGCCCAGCGTGGTATGGGCAAATCCCCCCACATGATAAATAATTCGCTCTGTCTGTGGGGGAGGCCATGTTCAGCAGTGGATTTCGTACGGCTGAAATGATGATGATGATGTATTATTGTTGTCAATGACTGTACCTACAATCCATTGACAATTTGACATTGAGCTAATCTTAATCATTACTTACGTACAACTTGTTTGATCTATGGCTGTGACTGTAATTATTTTACAAATTGCAGGCGTGGGAAGTAATCTGAAACGTAATTAATAAATCCTAAATTAGTATAAAGTTTCTGTAAATAGGTTTAGGCCAAGTTTATGTCAAATTAATATAAATTTCCGTCAGACTCTCTTTAACTGATTACAGAAAGAAATCCGAAGTAATATTGCATTATGTGTCTTCTTTGGGTATTGGTGCTTGTCATTTATATTTACTGAATTCTTTCTTGGGCATCCTGTCATTAGGTCAGTGAGCAGGTAAAGGTATGGTGGCCTTTAAAAGGGCCTTTGACCGCCGGTGAAAGAATCAGTGCCGGGAAAGGATTAAAGTGCGCCTTTATTAGAGGCTCCTTTCGTACACATATCACATGTCTTCGTATTTCCAAGGTTCAAGGACATCCCGGTTTCCTCGAGGAAACAATCAAGATGCTTTCCGTCACCGTTTGAGAGCATTTTATGTAGCGCATATATATTTTCCGAATAGAAAATCGTTTCGTGCACGACCTGGATTAGAACCCATGACCTGTGGATCGGAAAGCAGGGCCAGTACCACCTCTCCAGTGCTTTTACTTTCTTTATCTAACCTCAAAGAAGTGTACTTATTAATAACTAGCTTCCGCCCGCGGCTTCGCTCGCGTGGTACCTGCATAAAAAGTAGCCTTTATGCTATTCCAGACTATAATCTATCTCTGTATCAAATTTCATACAAATCCGTTCGGCCGTTTAGCCGTGATTGAACCACAAACATCCAAACATCCTCACAAATAAAACTTTCGCATCTATCATATTAGTAGGATTGTGCCTATTTTCTGATTTATTTGAGAACCTTATTTTGGAGCGAAAACAATTTATATTAATTATTTAGTAACTAATTAAATTCAGGCATGTTTCACAGAGAAATAAATATCGTATCGTATCTTCTTGGTAGAGTCTAATAAATACTGTTAAATAAATGTGAAACTTTGTGAGGATGTTTGGATGTTTAGATGTGTTTGGATGTTGGTTGTTCAATCACGCCTAACGGCTCAACCGATTTCGTTGAAACTTGGAATATGTAGTATGCACTGGCCTCATAGCTCAGTTGGTAGCAACTCTGCCTTCTGCGCTAGAGGTCGCGGGTTCGATTCCCGCACTGGACAAACATTTGTGACTAACACAGATGTTTGTTCTGTGTCTGGGTATTAAATATATATGTATTATGTATATCAGTCTCTGGTACCCATAGTATAGGCTATGCCTAGTTTGGGATCAGTTGACCGTGTGAATATGTCCGGAATATATTTATTTATTTATTTTTATTTTAGTTATATACCTAGAATAGCCTATAAGAATAGCCTATAAGAAGAGAAGAACGAGGAACGAAGCGGCGGGCGAAAGCTATAACATGAAATAGCGAAGTGGTGGTGTGGTGGTTAATTATATTTGATACTAGCTTGGTACTTAGATAAAAAGTATCCTATATGGTATTCTAGGCAAAGAGCTCTATCTATTCCAAGTTTAATGGAAATCGGTTCAGGCGTTACGGCGTGATTGAACCACGAATATCCAAACATCTTCACGAATTGTCGCGTTTATAATATTAGTAGGATAGCAGGAAGTAGGATTTTCATAATTGTGTACGATGTTTTGAGAAGATGTGTAGTTTTTTTTTGTTTTCTTTTATTTATTTTGTTTCTCCTTTCTCCCTAGAGCTCCACTACGGCGCGCTGCTCGAAGGGTGCGGGGGTGAGTTGCCGTCGTTGAGCGCGTGCGCACCCCATCCCCCCGACAAGGCGACGCGCCGCCAGCAGAAAGATGCGCGCGCGCAACAAGACAAAGTCGCACAAGTTAACATTCATTTGCATGGTATTTTTTTGTTTTTCTTTATTTCCTTTATTTTGCTTGTTTTATTACGGTTTGTCGAACCTTCTGTGATCGTTATATTTCGTAGAACTTAGTAGTTCTTAACCTTCTAAAACTAGGTAGAGCTTACTTACATTCTGGAGTACGATGAATCCTTCGTAAAATTGTTTGCTTTGGGTAAATCCCGTTCTTCATTGCTTCTCTTGGGATTTATTATTTCCTCAAACAACCGTGGGGAATTATTTATTTTGTTTGAAGCACTCTTGGACGATATTTTCGTCAAAGGTAACTTACATCCTTTTCGAAATCCATAGGAGTTTTTCATATAGGCTATGCTCTCATCACCTATTTGGCTGCTTCAAGTAAATAGTGTGTTCTCTCTCCCTCGTACTATAATTGGGATATAATTTGTGAGGTAACTGAATTTTGTTTGTTCTAGCGCTATTTGCGGCAGTTGAACATGGATACCTGGACAAGGCGAGGAACATCTTGGAATCCACAGATGTCGACGTCAATAGGTAAGAATTTCCATTTGTCATCTCTCCTATTTTCATAAAAAAAAACAATTTAAAAAAATATGTAATTTGGTTTCTTTGAAAGTGTTTATTTAATTAATTTAAGGCGTAAATTTAGAGGTGTAATAACAAAAATGTTTTATCAATAATCTCTTTTTCTTTGGTAAAAATGTAACTCAACTTGATGATGATAAGATGACAATTATTACAATAAGAATGTCATCATCATCATCATCATCATCAGCCTGATGAAGTCCACTGCTGAACTTAGGCCTCCCCCAAAGAGTTCCATGATGAACGGACTTGAGCCTTTTCCATCCACCGACTTCCCGCAACCTTAACAATGTCGTCGGTCCATCGGGCGGGGGGCCTTCCAACACTGCGTCGTCCGGTTCGTGGTCGCCACTCGAGAACCTTTGTTCCCCAACGGTTGTCGGTTCTGCGAGCTATAAATATATAAGAATGTATTGATTTTAAATATTCCTCATAAGTTAATAATAATTTAGAGATATATTTAATATTTAAAATATAAAAAACTTGCTATGTTAATTTAACTCCAGTTACGGAAAAGTTAAGATTTTAATGGATATAACTCCAAGAAGATATCGTGCCACTTGTCATCGAACTGCCCCTTGAAACTAATTATTTTGTTATTGATAAGACAACAGTGCCGCAGCCTTTGATAGACTAAGAAGTCTGTTATGTTTCAACTGCTGAAACCATGTTTCTCTATCACGACCAAGTAGCATAACTCTGTGATGTTAAGCGGTACATTTTCCAGAAAAATATGTTTATATTGTATTTTCGTTGTAGCCTCAACGCAGATAGCTTGTCGCCGCTGGATGTGGCGGTCCTCTCCACCAATCGACCTCTCGCTAAGATGCTCATGGAGTTCGGAGCGAAGGAGGGAACGCAATGTAAGTACCCAGCTCTTAGACCGTCGACGCAGATAAATAAACATCAAATTTATTGTTACTGAAATAGAGTTGAAAATAGTTTTATTAAATATTTTTTTTCTTTTCTAAAATATTGCTTAAAATTATCGAACCTGCCGGATACGAACTCGCATCTTCGTCTAGAATCGGCAATGTGATACGCCATGGAACGAATGAAGAATGATTCAAACTTATTGAAAATACTGGCAGTTTTCTCGCGCACATTGTTTTCAACTCTATTTTTATTTGTGTAGGACCGATTCATTCAAACACATACACATCCAAAACAAAAAGTAAATTCTACCAATATCTCGTGACCCTTTGACACTGTCGGTGGATGAATATATTTATCATGGGCTGAAAAGGGCTCTATGTAAAACCTTTAGCTACCTGCCGGCAAAGAAAGAGTATTAGGGGTCTTGTATATAGAATACATTTCATGAAGATAGTCTCATAACACTTAGCGTAACCAAAAAACTACTAAAATGACAAAATCCCATTGTCTTATTTATCCTGTGCTTACACGAAAACTACAGCGCCCCCCAGGGACTTTTTTGTGAAAATAACTTTATTTCCCTATCTTAACTCAAACAAAGAGTGACTGGCCTCTTAGCTCAGTTGGTAGTAACTCTGCCTTCTGCGCTAGAGGTCGCGGGTTCGATTCCCGCACTGGACAAACATTTGTGACTAACACAGATGTTTGTTCTGTGTCTGGGTGTTAAATATATATCTTTTATGTACCTATATCAGTCTCTGTTACCCATAGTACAGGCTATGCCTAGTTTGGGATCAGTTGACCGTGTGTGATATGTCCGGAATATTTATTTATTATTATTAAAGAGGTTGGAAAATTAACTTTGAATAGTTTGTGCCCAGTTAGAACAGCTTGTGTTCGGTTAGAATAGTTTGTGTCCGGTTATAACAGTTTGTGTCCGGTCCTATTAAAGACTCTATCAGACTGTATAACTTACAGACAATGCGATATAGCCACAATTTTTCTACCATTTATCGCGCGTTTAAAGTGTGTTTAAAGTGTTAAGTGTCGCAACGGTGTCAAAGATCGCATGCGTCATATTACAAATATATTTATACAAACTAACTTTATCGCGAAAATGCATTGCGCCTTATCGCGCGATGAAACGCCTGTCTGATAGAGCCTTAACTTTGGTTTTTCCTATTCTTTTACATCGCCATTGATGTTCAATTTATTTCGAAGATTACCTACATGGCCAACCGAATAAGTTTAATCTCGCATAAGTGGCCTTACTAGGGATATTCGATATACATCGATGCATCGAATGGCTGGCCTCATAGCTCAGTTGGTAGTAACTCTGCCTTCTGCGCTAGAGGTTGCGGGTTCGATCCCCGCACTGGACAAACATTTGTGTGATGAACACAGATGTTTGTTCTGTGTCTGGGTGTTAAATATATATCTATTATGTATATCAGTCTCTGGTACTCATAGTACAGGCTATGCCTAGTTTGGGATCAGTTGACCGTGTGAATATGTCCGGAATATTTATATTTATATTTATATCGAATACACTCAATGTTTATAATACGGTACATCAAAACGATCAGATGTTTTGAAAAGCTATTGATTTACTCAATGTATCGATGTAATTTCATAAAACATCGAATCAATGTTATCCATAGTCTTGCTGTTTCAGTAGCTCTGATTTAGAACAATTTAGAAGTTAAAATTGACCATAATTGTTTTTTTCTTATTTCTAGTAAAATTTCATCGTTTTCTTATAAGTTTGATTGAACAGGTAAATAAAGCTATAAAGTAAGGTTAGGTTGGATAACTCATTTATTTAAACGCGAACAAGTTTTAAAAAAAAGTTAAATAATATTTTTTCTTTACCTATATCACTCACACAAAAGGCTTAGTAGACAATGTAAAGTGCTTTTGTGAGAGTAATAGATAGTAAAAAATTGTGGTTTGTTTGTTTGTATGGAGTGTCAAGGGGCCGATGCAATGTTAGAAAAAGTACTCGATTTTGAGAAAACATCGATGTTTCTAACCGATGCATCGAGAAACATCGATTTACAGCCGCGATTTATTGCATCGAAAAAAAACATCGATGTATTTTCTAAATGGACACCCCTAAGCCTTACCTTGCAGTAATTAGGCACGTGAGTGGAACGAACAGAAGTAGAGATATCAACAATGACACAGTCAGGGGCAACTTCTATTCAGGTACGACGCCAGTTCGTGAGATAGCTTTCGTCTGTGCAAGGTTAAAGAAGCGTACAAACGGCATGCGATGTCAATAAAAAAATATTTTTAGGAATAAAGTCAATTTGAATTTGACTTTTAGGGACCTGCAATATCTTTGAGCTATAAATAACGCACGCCCTCAAATGTCAAACTAAAAATTGACATTATTTTAGTGTCATAATAATTAAAGTAATTTCAGCCCTGCTGAACATAGGCCTCCCCCACAGATTTTCAGAGCGACTTTCAATTAAATGACATATCGCACGCTGTTAGAACACGCCTCACAGTTAACAAGGTTAATTTATTTTAATGGCTCTATTTTTGTAGATAAATCTATTTTTAGCGTAGCCTAAATTAATGCAGATTCATTTTACATAATTATTTCGTCCTTATAAACTGTCATATATTGCAAATATTAAATTTAAATGCTATTTTTAGTTTTATCAAGATCAATGTTGTAAAATTTTAATATTCAAACTATAGATATTTTAAGTATTAAATATTTACGGTTTGAAGGAATTACACAACCGAATTTTCAATCAAAATCAGTAAAAGTTACGAGTTCTTTAGTCCAAGGCACAGATTAAATGATAGTAGGTACTGACGCATTATAAAGGGCAGACTTAATTTAATAAAGTTCAGTTTTGCCGTCAAAAGTCCTTTGCTAATAGCAGACGTTCGATTTTATCTCTGTTTTCAGTTCAAGAGATTCCGAATGATAATTTTCAGCAGCTGTCGAATGGAAAACTACTTCGTATTTAGGTTATCATCATTTGCAGCCTGATTCAACCCAATCGTTATCATCATCATCAGCCTGTAGAAGTCCACTGGGCATAGGCCTCTCCCAAAGAGTTCCATGACGAAGTGTCTTAAGCCTTTTCTATCCACCGATTTCCCGCAACTTTAACAATGTTGTCGGTCCATCGGGCTTTTAACCGCGTCCCTCGGTTTGTGGTCACCATTCGAGAACCTTTACTCCCCAACGGTTGTCGGTTCTGCGAGCCCCCTGCCAGTTCAACTTACGTCACCATCTAAACAAAATCGCAAAGTTAATGGTACGGGGTACTGTCAGTACATTAAACTATCTACCTCATATTATATTGCATGAAACAAGATCCTATTGATATCACAAGCTAATGTCGATGGATGGACAAAATAGGCCAATACTAAAAATGTATTTATAGTAAACTATCGGGCTATACGGCGCCCGACATGTTTGTAAGGGCTGACTGAACAAATTCGGTCGCCGCCAAACATGGGCTTGGTAAACACGGGATGTCGTGCTTCGTGAAGGCCCAATTCACGTGTCACGCCTACCATACGGGACTGTTTCCTTGACAGGCGTTGTTGGGTTGGACCAACTATCGAATCACTTGTTTTTTTTTTATGATTTGCCATCTATGTAAGCCACCATAAGTATTCATCAGTGAGAGTTTTATACAAAAAGATTCGTAATATGTAGGTTTACTATCCCAACAGGTTACTTATTCTACACCCAAGAGACGTCAGTTTCTTTGAGACTATCAACTTAGGTCGCCGCTCAAACAAAATCGCATTACGGGATAGGGCAGTAACGCACTATTGATATTATCAATAAGTAGTAAAAAAAAAAAAACATATCCTACCAGGTTAGTCTCCAAAACTAGGAATAACAACAATAAATAATAAAATACTTTGTAATATAGTTTCTAAAGGATAGAGCTTGTTAATTTACATATTGTAGCCATGGCCTGAATATCAAATGTTAAGTCTAATTTATGACCTTTGTTATTAGGTAAGTAAGGTAGCTGGTGTAAATTTATGTTTCCATTAATAAATGCTCAACCGGTGAAAGAAATCAAGAAACCCGCGGCTTAGTCAGCTTCGCACGTATATACATGGCCTGTGGATTAAGTTGACTAGGCTGTGAGGATGGTATAGGTGCTTGGTTTTTAACCTGGGGAAATCCTCATGGATCCCTCCTTTTGCGGTGGCAAAATAAGGGTGTGTCGGACTCTTACCGCCTAAAACCACCACGTTGGCCAGCTTCCATGCATGTCAAGGGGCTCCGGGTACTCCAATGGAACGCACCGGTGCACCTCTCGCATTTTGCCTGTTTGTGGAGCACAATCCCGGGAATGGCACCCATAGCCACGCCCAGAACCCGCGCTCGATGTGCGCGGAGCTCATGGCGGCACTTGCCCGGAGTGCCGCCGCCATCCCGGATCCGCTTACGAGCAGCCGGAACCCCGCTCCGACCACACACGGACCCGAAAAGTCCCCTGTCACTCGGCAGGGGCTATCGCTCGCCCGTGAGGGGTCACAGGGCAAACGGCGCATGGCTGCCGTTACCAACGAGGGTTGCTGGCAACGGCAGTCCTACGCTGTCACCATCCCGGGCGGGATCGGCCTCGCTCCGATCCCCCCTAAAAACGGCCAGGAAGCAATGGGGCTTCTTTCATAGGGGGGTCTGTAGCCCCCCAAGAACTGTCACCCCATCGCTTTCCCGCCTCATAAATTTTTAAAGAGGTTATTCTCCTCTGGGCACCCCTACTCAGAGGCAGACCCGGGGCGGCATCGGCGTGGCACTCCGACCCCTCCCTGACGTCCAGGGAGCTCCAGGGCTTCGATCGTTGGGGTTAGGGGCCTCCAAGAAAGCTCACCCCGTCCATGAATTTTTTACTGAGGTTGTTTTCCTCTCACCGCCCCTGGAAAGGGGCACGGAAACCCGAAACCCACCTGTCAGGGCAGGACTACTAGGTCGCCTACCCCCACGTCAATCCCCGTGGGGTGGGCAGTCATAAATGACCACCCACCCCTGCTTCATCCACTGCGCCGGTTGCTGAGTCAAAGGGGCACGCGGATAACCCCCCCTAAAAACCAAACACCTAGAAAACCCCTAGAAACAAATAATGTCATTTGGGTGCAATCTAGAATAGATGTAATAAAGCTTTACTTTTTATTAGGTAAGTTATAACATGGGAGCTTATCACACATCAAAGGAAAATGGTAGAGTAATCCATTTGAGAGACTATTAATTGCTTTATGTCAGAAAAAAATCCTTTTAGGGCATTATGTACTTTCATAACCATTCGAAGAAATATAAATATTCGAATAAATTTTGGGTGACATAACGTAGACATACGACATAAGATTGAACGTAGCGATCTTTTGAAATTCAAATCGCTGCGTACAATCCTAGCATGTGTAGCCCCCCATTACATGTATAGGTATACCCCGGAATTCTCGGATCATCTCTCCGAAAGATTCTCCCACGGCCCTCGAGGGATAGAATACTCGACCCAGAAGTTTATCGATTTATCGGGCTTAAGGTGAGGTTTCCTAAGCGAACAGTGCTGCCTATAAACTCATAGTGAGAGATATGACTGGCCTCATAGCTCAGTTGGTAGTAACTCTGCCTTCTGCGCTAGAGGTCATTCCCGCCCTGGACAAACATTTGTGTGATGAACACAGATGTTTGTTCTGTGTCTGGGTGTTAAATATTTATCTATTATGTATATCAGTCTCAAATAGATGGCTCCACATCGTCACCAACTGGATACCCTTAACAACTGGATACCCTTAAACTTAAAAAAGAAAAGAGGAAAACCGTTCAAAAGATGGAACGAAGAGATCATCCAAGTGGCTGGGAAAATGTGGCCAAGAACGGCACGTGATAGGGAAGTTTGGACATCCTTGCAGGAGGCTTATACCGCCAAATGCGGTCCATATTAAAAATCAATTTGGAATTATTTTATCTTTTATCTTTAGTACTGTATATTTTTGTGTGGAAATAAAGCACTTTTTATTTTATATTATTTATTTTATTGTATATCAGTCTCTGGTACCCATAGTACAGGCTATGCCTAGTTTGGGATTCGTTGACCGTGTGTGATATGTCCGGAATATTTATTTATTATATATTATAAACGGACGTCGGCGAACGGCCCATGTTGTTCAGTAATAGATAGATAGAAAATTATTTATTGCACAGACATTATTATGAAGATGATGAATGATGAAATGAGTCGTAGAGAGCTTATCTGAAGCTTTGTATCGCAATACTAATTTCACTCTTATAACTGCTATTTACAAAATGGTTCGGTTTTTAAATGCCTAATTTGTTAATCAACTTATGTCGCTTACCTACCTTACCTACTGGTTTTTGCATTATTTTTTTACAATACTTCATAGCCGACAGTCGTACACTGACGGCTGGCTAGGAAACCGGCTTCGTCTTAATAGAACGCGATTCGCGTGAATTTGCGATGCAATTTTTTTTTGCGCGATGTAAACATTTATGACAGCGTGAATTAATCGCGCGAGTTTTGATTAGGACACTCAGTAAAGACCTAATATGTTTGATCGCGTATTTGTACGAGTAAAGTTCGCGCGATCTTGCGTTGGTCGCGTAGTCGCGTTCTATTAGGACGAGGCCTTAGGGGCCTCCGGCGGGCGTCTCAGAAAAATAGCTAACATAATCGGAACGCGGTGAATTTGAGAACGTTACCAATGTTTATTACAAATTACTGAAGCTCTGGCTACGTTCCTTCTTTATTGGTTGTTGTTTCGTTATGTTTGAACAATTTCTGAAGTGTTATTAACCAAAAACTTATACAAAACTTGCAAAACGCGGAAATTTTTCGTTTTATTTAATCATCATCATACTTATGCTCAAACTAAGCATCCATTTCGGAAAGCAGATCCTCAGCCCAATGGAGCTAAAGGAACTCACCCCAAAGAAAATCCTTCAGTTTTTAACAGCTTCTGGGCTTTGCGGTGAACTTTGAAGGCCCTGTAAAGGGGCTCCACAAAAAAGTGGCAATCACAATAGGCCAGTTGTGGCCGCAGTGCTCAGTGAGTGTCATGACGTCTGTCTTGAGCCTTCGCCATACATCGACTTCCCGCAACCTTCACAATTTTGTCGGCCCATCGGGTGATCGGCCTTCCAACACTGCGTCGTCCAGTTCGTGGTCGCTTTTCGAGATCATTTATTCCCCAACGGTTGTCGGTTCTGCGAGCTATATGGCCGGCCCACTGCCACTTCAACTTGCTTATTCTATGTCGTTACCTTGTTTCTACGGATTTCCCAACTCCGAGCATAATCTCTCTCCATAAACCGTTCCGCCAGTTTGAGTTTCAGTATGAGGCCAATATGAAATAAAAAACTTAGTAAAGTAATTATTGATACTTGACACTTCAGGCGTACTTGTAGTGTGGCCGATGAATATTACTTTCAGAGCACATCCTCATACCGTGAGTAGATGTAAATGTGTGTGATGCGATGAAGCGCGTGAAACACGGCCCAATGTTCGACACTGTCTAAGACCTTCTCGTAGTTGATGAAGGCCATGACAAGGGGCCGGTTGTAATCGTGACACCTCTCCATCAGCTGCTTTACCGTATGGATGTGGCCAATCAATGGTCGAAAAACCGCTACGGAAACCAGCCTGCTCGATAGGTGGGCAGAC
Organism: Anticlea derivata; assembly: GCA_947579855.1. Classification (NCBI taxonomy): domain Eukaryota; kingdom Metazoa; phylum Arthropoda; class Insecta; order Lepidoptera; family Geometridae; genus Anticlea; species Anticlea derivata. Next base: position 10,172,124 of record OX388268.1, read on the forward strand.
GATATCGCAAGCATGGATCTGGCTTGTACAGGATAGAGGAGAATAACACATACAAGGGGAGGCCTATACCCTGCAGTGGGCTAAGTCAGGCTGTGGATGCTGATGGCAATTCAAACTGGTTTATGCCATGTCTTATATCGCTTTGCCACTCATTTCATAATACACACACGAAAATGCAAGGATTCACTAAGTAGGTATTATTTAAATAATTCTTTATTTGCATTTTTATACGTATCTATTTCCATGTAACATTTAATAGTTCTCAAGTGGATGTCATTATTCATAGATCGCCGGGCCGATAACCGCTATTACGATAGCTTATCTGTAAAATTGACAGATCATTGATTAGCTTTGATTTCGAAATGACATCATAATAAACGATGGCCGATTATGATATAAAGATCAGTAAACTCGTCTCAAGCTACTCTACATTTCGTACTACAGCATCTTCTCACTAAAAATCGGTCATGGGCCCTATACTTACTCTTATCACTTTTTGACTGTGAAAATTAAATAGATTACTGGTTTTTGTAGGCGCCCCTTTTGTGACACCATACAAAAACGGTAAGCAATTGTGAGAACTCATTGGCCTTGCAGATTAGGTCCTCTGGTATGAGAATAGTTGTTCTTATTAAGTACTAGCTTCCGACCTACATAAAAAGCCTATATGCTATTCCAAACTATAATCTATCTCTGTACCAAATTTCATCCAAATCCGTTCGGCCGTTTAGCCGTGATTGAACCACAAACATCCAAACATCCTCACAAACATTCGCATTTATTATATTAGTAGGATTGACAAGTATTTATGTTAACTAATTTCGTAAGTGTCCTCACACTTACGAAAGTACGAAGTACTTACTTACGAAGCATGGTGGCTTTGAAAAGGGCCTATGAGCGTCGGTGAAAGGATCAGTGCACTGAAAGGATTAAAGTGCGCTTCTTAGAGGCTGCTTTCGTACACGTAGAGGCTGCTTTCGTGCACATAGAGGCTGCTTTCGTGCACAACTCTCAGGCCACTGTAGTGAGAATGTAGCGATACTAGTCGTGAAGAGTTGAATGTGAAAAGTTATCGCGTCTCGATGAGTAGCGATCAAATTGGATCAGATGCGACAGTCACTATAGAGGTGCACTGTAGAGTAGATTCTGAATGTCAGAATCAATTCACTCAATTTTTCAAAACAGCTGGACCGATTTGATGGGAATTTTACAGGCAGATACTTAGCTTATGTTATAAGAAGTAAATTAGGTTACTATATATTATTTTAGGAAAAAAATATTAACTAGAGATCCACGCAAAAAAAAAACCATAAAAATCTATATTTATACTAATTATTGTACCTATTATAAATGCAAAGTCTGCCTGTTTGTTACCTTTTAACGACTTAACAGATTTTGATGAAATTTGGTATGAAGATACCTAGTTTAGGTCCTGAGAAAAGACATAGGTTACTTTTTATCTGGGTACCTCTTGAGAGAAGAAGTGGGCAGCCGCTAGTGATAAGTATAAGCATTGAAATCTTTAATTCGAGATATTAGAGTTGTGGCGTGCGCGTGCGCATTAGGATTAGGCTGCGTTTCCACCAGAGATGTGCTATAGAAATGTGTCGTGCGAGGATGTCTTCCTGTACTGTGAAAATGTGTGGGTGTTTCCACCAAACCTGTGCGAGGAAAATGTGCCTACGAGGATGTGTAGCGGAGCTGTGAAAATGCGCATTAATGTGTGTTAAGAGGATGCATTGCGAAGCTGTGAAATGTGTCGACCGTCTATGGACTGGCTGGTACAGTATGCGCAAGCCTCGCAACACACATTCCTCGCACACATCCCTCGCACACATACCTCGCTTGTTTTGTATGCGCAAAAATCTAGCTCCGCTGAGCCGTTTCCACCAGAGCTGTGCTGACCGAGGCGAGGTCAATGAAGCGATTCTATTGGTTCTTTACAAACACATTCCTCGCTACGCATCCTCGCACATCTCTGGTGGAAACGCAGCCTCACAAAACGATTTGGTTATTGTTGACCACACATGAATATATAAATACAATGTGCAAGAGCCCTATTATATTAAAAGTCATCATCATCGTCAGCCTGATGAAGTCCACTGCTGAACATAGGCCTCCCCCAAAGAGTGCCATGACGAACGGTCTTGAGCCTTCTCCATCCACCGACTTCCCGCAACCTTCACAATGTCGTCGGTCCATCGGCTATTAAAAATAAGGGTGGGATTTCAACCAAAGGCTACGCGCTTTGTTAACAGTAATAATTCACCCAAACTCAATTTACTATGAAAATAAGACTTGGAATGAGAATCCGGCAAATTTCCAAAAACTAATGAGCATACCTACGCAAAAAATTGAGCGCAGTATAAAAACATACGCATTTTACATTTGTTGATTTTACATTAACTTACTTATACAAGGTGATATATAATATACTAGCTACCGCCCGCGGCTTAGCTCGCGTGGTAGGTACCTACAGGATAAAATGTATGTGCCTATGTGCTATTTCAGACTATAATATATTCAGAATATATCTCTGTGCCAAATTTATAATATTTGTAGGAAGGTTGGAAGTAGGATAAGTATGGATTACCAATCATATATTTTTATTTACAGAAAGAAACTTAAAACTAATACAAGTTAATATTTACAAAATACACAAGAAACAGTTGAGCCATCTAAAGACCGTTACAAACGATCTATAGATAGCTCAACTGATCCAGATCACTACCAGTCGGAAGCGTCCCCAAGACGCTGGCGGAATCATATTATATAACCTTTCGGAAGACTTCAACGCGCTACCTTTCAATCTAGGCGGCAATTCAATTTAAGCGATATTCACTCTTGTTGATTCTGTTGTTACTTTTTTTTTTGTTATCGATGGAAATATGCGTTACGCATCCCCTCCAGCTCTGGGAAAGCCAGAGGGGTATATCGGGCTCTCCGTCGACTACTAATGCTAATGAAACATTACCAACCGACGGCATACCGACTAAAAAACCACCGGGGTCCTTCTAAACGCCTTATGTGTGTCTGTGGGTACGCTTTCGCATTCTTCCATGGCCCCGACGGTTGCATTACCTACCTACCTTTAGTTTTTTAGTTTTTATTGTTATTAATGTATACCTGCCTACTTCATTAGATTAAATGTTAAGACTATAATTATAATATTAAGATTTTGTATGCCTATATTATATAGGTACCCACCAGCTTTTGTCGGCACTACTACTCCACTCAAAATTGTTTTTCTAGTTCCAAATAGGAGATTCGAAGCATTACCCTGCCGTAACACAGTTAAATCTAGCACGGAGGGTAAGGTTTTGTAACTACCTATGGGTAAAAGTGACCTACTCCAGACTATACCTACCTACTTAGTCCAATTTGTGAGTAAAAGGAGAATTATGGTGAGGTTATTTTTTGCTTTCGTTATATTTTAGTTACAAGAAATTGTACCATTTATTTGAAATAAACAATTCCTTTACTTTACTTTACCTGAACTTACTTAGTTTGGTAGCTACATGCTACAAACTACAAGATTGAAAGCCTGGCATATATTCTCATTATTATTGTTCTCATTTATTGTGTGTGTGAAGCAGTAGGAAGTTCACTTGAGTGAACTTCCTACTGCTTTGTGATTAAACAAAGCAGTACGATTAAGTCGCCATGATTAAATTTTCTACCAAGCGCGACTTTTATCAAACAATAACCTTAATCTAATTAGAGACACAACATTTTACTGCTAGGAATTTAATTTAAATGTCGACAGACAATGATATCATGCATCCGTAGACTTGCTTCGAATTTCGTAGACCGTCGTAGCTTGAATATGAAAAACACTTTTGGGCTGTATCTCTGCTATTTTTTTTTTTTTTTTTTTTTTTTTTTTTTTATACAACAGAGGTGGCAAACAAGCTTACGGCCCACCTGATGGTAAGCGGTTACCGTAGCCTATGAGCGCTTGCAATACCAGAGGCATCACGCACGCGTTGCCGACCCCGAACCCCCCTCCCCCTAAAGAGCTCTGGCAACCTTACTCACCGCAGGAACACAACACTATTTGAAACAAATAATGTTATTTAGCTGCGATCTTCTGTAAGGCGGAGGTACCTCCCCAGGCGGGCTGCTCCAATTCAGAACGAGAAAATCTCGCTGTGCCCTACCTCCTCCAGCTCATTGCTATTCACTACTTTCACTACCTATACTAGACTTTTTGTAAACGCTTGCAGATTTGGCTTTCAACATAGAAGACAATCCTACGAGACTTTATCATGATGCCTCTATGAGAGCGCTACGTGTTTATCCTCTATGATTTTTTGAATAATAAATATGAGTTGTGCTTAAAATGTGTTAATGAATTTTAATTAGAAACGTGGAAGATGGATTACTATTATCCTATAAACATTATAAATGCGAAAGTGTTAAGAGATTGGAAGATTTGTTTCCCACTCTTGCTTTGAGCAGCACTGAATGTTTTTTTTTTTTTTTTTTTTAAATATTCCGGACCTTCACCATCACACGGTCAGCTGATCCCAAACTAGGCATAGCCTTTACTATGGGTACCAGAGACTGATATACATAATATATATATTTAACACCCAGACACAGAACAAACATCTGTATTCATCACACAAATGTTTGTCCAGTGCGGGAATCGAACCCACGACCTATAGCGCAGAAGGCAGAGTTACTACCAACTGAGCTATGAGGCCTGTCAATTGGAATTAAATTTGGCATTTATGTAGTAAATAGCCTGGAATAACATTAGGCTACTTTTTATCAGGGTACCGGGCAAGTAAAGCCGCGGGTGGAAGCTAGTTGCTTCATATTGAAATTCTTCTTCTTCTTCTTTTCGTGTCGATGCTTCACACATTTTAAATTAATTTAGAGTAGTAGGCGGCCACCTCAATCGCCCTATCCGTGGCCGCGTTGAGTCCTCTCTCGTACAGGTAGTTGGGCACAGGGGACACTCCAGCAAGTGTGGCATGGACTGAACTGAAGCACCACAGTCACACTGGGCTAGGCTCGAGTCCCTAAACCCCCATTGACACATACTGTATCTGCAGCGGCCCACCTGCGTGCGAAGTCTGTTCAACGACTTCCAGATAGGCCACAGCAGGTCGTGTCCAGGGGGCAGTTCCTCCTGTGGGAAATATTATTATTGAAATATAAAAATGGCATACTTAACATATAGGGAACACTTTTGACCCAAGCAGGCAGATCACCTTTCTTTGACTAACAAATTTTTAATTGATTCTATGATGAATTATTAATAATTTTTTTTGGTTCCAGTTAAAACGACAGAAGCGTTGGGGGCCCACCTGCGCAGGTTAGCCCGGGAGGCGGAGAATCGACTGCATGAGGCCACGGGCTGCGCTCCTGAGAAAGCATGCCGTGATGACACTTGTACCAGGTTAGTTGTATTGAATTATTTTATTATTATTTTAATTGTTTTAATTTTATAATTTTTTGGTTATAATGTTTGTTTTTTGTCGGGGTATATCTTTAATAAGATCATGATGTGATAAGATCCGAAATGAGGAAATTCGTAGAAGAACCAAGGTTACCGACATAGCTCTCAGAATTAGCAAGTTGAAGTTGCAGTGGGCAGGCCATATAGCTCGCAGAACCGATAACCGTTGGGGAGTAAAGGTTCTCGAATGGCGACCACGAACCGGGCGACGCAGTGTTGGAAGGCCCCCCACCCGATGGACCGACGACATTGTGAAGGTTGCGGGAAGTCGGTGGATGGAGAAGGCTCAAGACCGTTCGTCGTGGAACTCTTTAGGGGAGGCCTATGTCCAGCAGTGGACTTCTACAGGCTGATGATGATGATGATGATGATATCTTTAATGTCAGCTACAAATTTTAAAATTGGTTATATAATTATTATGTATTAGGTATCTAAACTTATCGACATATAACATTTTTGTTATAAATAAAGAACCATTGAACCATCGCTGGCCTCATAGCTCAGTTGGTAGTAACTCTGCCTTCTGCGCTAGAGGTCGCGGGTTCGATTCCCGCACTGGACAAACATTTGTGACTAACACAGATGTTTGTTCTGTGTCTGGGTGTAAAATATATATCTATTATGTATATCAGTCTCTGATACCCATAGTACAGGCTATGCCTAGTTTGGGATCAGTTGACCGTGTGAATATATCCGGAATATTTATTTAATTATTTATTGCAGCTCAAAGCAAAGATTTTCGAATCCCTTGAATCAAAGATATCTTACATAAGCTAACGCCCGCGGTTTCCATCGCTTTTTCTAAATTCATTCCGATCCGAACATTTGCAACCACAGAACAGTGGTTACGGCGTGATTGAGTAACAATCATTTTCATATCTTTACAGATGATCGCTTAATTAAAATATCAGTAGGTCGAGGATACGATTCATGTTTCGTTGATCTTGTATTCTAAAATTATGCTCCAAACTGGGACATTTACTGCTGAACATAGGCCTCCCCATAAATCTCCAGAGCCACCGATCTTTTGTACCCAACAGCAACCAGACACCTTTATTTTGTAGTCTTTTAGTGGAGCTATCTTACGCTGCGCTTTCCATTGCGTGGTCTCTTTCCTAGCGCGGTGCGTGGTCTCCACTTTCCACGCAATGGGTGATACCAAGTTGTGATAGTTGAGATATTTTTGATATGTTTCCAGGTCCGCTGCCAGTGGTCAGGCAGGAACGACGGGATGCGCCGGTGGTACTGGCTCCGAAAAGGATAAGCAGGCGCAGCATTGGGAGAGGAGGGTGCGGACCCTTAAGTGAGTAGCGCTTTAAATATCTCCCAGAAGGACCTTGATGTTGATTATTTCAGCTATCTGCGACCTTTCGACCTGGGACTTCTCTAATATATTGAAGGGACTATCAAATACTGATTTGTCCTTCGACCTTTGATCGGTTCCCCGAACCTGTTCTCTACCAAACCGATTTGAAAGCGGTTTTTTTTAAAGCTAGTTTCTTGGCTATGCTTCTAAGACATGTTATATCCAAATCGGTGCAACCGTTACTTTATTTATTTATTTAATTTTTATTTATTCAGGACAACAAACAATTACACTTAAAAATTACATAACAAATCTTATAGAATAGGTGGTTCGTAAAGTATAATCAGCCCCGTTGTCCACAAATTAGGGTAGACTTAAAAAGGGTGTTGTGTAAGAGTGTGACATATTTGTAGGTAGGTATTTAAAAGACTACAATGTTTGAAGATAGGCTAACAAAAATATAGTGAGTGATGTGAACACATCATTCCTATACCTATGCTACCTATACTATTCTACTATCCTATCCTACTATGTTATACATGCGAAAGTTTGTGAGGATTTTTGGATGTGTAGAAGTTTGTTGTTCAATCACGCCGTAACGGCTCAACCGATTTCGTTGAAACTTGGAATAGATAAAGTTCCTTACCTAGAATAGCATATAGACTTTATTGAATGTATGTAGCACGCGATCGTAGCCGCGGGCGGAAGCTAGTGTTATATAATTTGTTTGTTCGCTTTTCTTTTTTGCGTTGCGGGTTTTTTTAATTTTTAATTTAATTTTATATTATCTTTATTTAGCAATTTACCAATTGTTCGCTGGTAAATTATTCATTGTTTGGTAATGTAATGGTGGTATTCCAGACGCCTAGTGGTGGGATGGCAGGCGGTCCGCCCGCACCCCGCGCCCCTTCCCCCCGAGCTGGAGGTGTGCGGCGCGCACACCGTCACGTGCCGCATGCGTGACGCACGACACTCTCTTACCATGCACAAGGATCCGCCTATTGTCACCAAATTCAAAGGTACCTGGAAATGAAAACGAGACATCATAAACTGTAGAGTAGGCCCTGGCTCCCCGCTTTTCGACGTCATAAAGTGTCCTGCAGAAATTATTAGATGTGATTCTATATAAGTTAGTTCGCAAACTCTACGAAATCCACTTTCTTGTTTGTGTTAGGGCAGTGACTAGTTGCGGTATGGTGGCCTTGAAGCGGGCCTATGATCGTTGGTGAAAGAATCAGCGTAGTGCGTCTCCTAGGGAATTAAGGTTTTAGCCCCTTTCGGGAAGGTATAATTACATATATATATATATATATATATATATGTATTATGAATCACTTTATTTAGGTAGGTAAGTATGACAGTAAAGATATCTACTGTCCCAGGTGCCGGGAACTAGCTGGTCGGTCAAATATTTACATCAACCATGAACGTCATAGGCCATGCTTTGGCCAAGTGCCAACGCATCCTCTCGCTCAGGAACTTCCTGCTATAGCTAGTTTTTTCAGATAGATAGATAGATAAACTCTTTATTATACAGAGATAGATAATAACAAAAGGGAGAAACAAAAAAATATATATATTACGTACAATGGGCGGCCTTATCGCTAAAAGCGATTCAGTTAAGTTTCAGTTGTCGGTTTTGCGAGCTAAATGGCCAGCTCAAGCTATTTCTTGTCTATTACAGTGGAATGGTCATCGCGAGCTGATTTCTCCAACGTCTGCGGCAGCCGCGAGGTGGCAGCAGCCGGAACAACCGGCACCCGGGTCCTCGCCGCCGGCCTGACGAGGGGCCGACGGTATTTCTTCAGAGCCGCGGCTGGGAATATCAAGGGCTGGGGACCGTTCACTGTATCGCTGCCGAGAAGTGTCGTGCCTAGCAGTAAGTACCTAACTCATCATCATCTCCCTGCCCTTATCCCACTTCGTGTTGGGTCGGAACATGTTTTTATCTTCCACTCAACTCTATCAGCCGTCATGTCAGTATTCACTCATTTCTTACTTATCGTCTTTCACACAATCCATCCATCATTTCTTTGGTCTCCTCTTCGCTTAGATCCTTTCACACTCATATTTACCACTACTCTAGTCTCATGACTGTTTACTAGTTTATATTTGTGGTACTAAGGTAGGTATTCGTAACCGACCTAGATGCTTGGATCCTCCCCCAAAGAGTTCTATGACGAATGGTCTTGAGCCTTTTCCATCCACCAACTTCCCGCAACTTTAACAATTTCGTCAAAACAACTGCGTCACCCGGTTCTTGGTTGCCATTCCAGAACCATTTTTCCCAAACAGTTGTCGGTTCTGCGAGCTATATGGACTGGCCACTGCCACTTATTGAATGAAATGATGAATTAAACTTCCAGGCTGGCGTGACGTCTCCTCGCGGACATCCCGTGGAGAATCAGGGGGTGCGGTCCAAGCCCTTGAAGCGCTCGCAACAGCCGCCAACGGCGCTCGCACCAGACCACCAGCTCAGCCACCACGACTGCCACGGAAGAAGACTGCTACGATCCGACAACTGTTCACTGCCGCTAGCAAGTTCCAGAAGAATTTGAGGAGGTAAGCTCCTCTATAATATCTCTTCAGGGATTTAAACTGTTATTAGAACCTTTTCATTTCCTTTCTTAGCCCTACATAAAAGCTCTGTTTTTTCCTCTATGACTCGCTGTACTGATGGTTTGTCTGTCGTTTTCAGGGGCGTATACCTGGCCTGCATCCTGTACCACGAAGACAAAGTGCTGGTGACGAGCGAAGAGTTCCTGCCTGTCATCGAAGTCGACGAAACCTACCCCACCTGTATTTATACTGACTTCCACTGGCTTATGAAGGTACATCATAATTATACTCACTTGCTTTTAGTCTGGCCTCATAGCTCAGTTGGTAGTAACTCTGCCTTCTGCGCTAGAGGTTGCGGGTTCAATTCCCGCACAGGACAAACATTTGTGTGATGAATACAGATGTTTGATCTGTGTCTGGGTGTTAAATATTTATCTATTATGTATATCAGTCTCTGGTACGCATAGAACAGGCTATGCCTAGTTTGGGATCAGTTGACCGTGTGTGATATTATTATGTCCGGAATATTTATTATTTTTATTTATTTGTTATTATTTTATATAACTTCTTGTGAGGTCGGTCATTTTTTACTCTTCCACTCACCTCTATCAGCCGTAATCTCAGTATTATTGGTATAGAGTGGTAGGTGGTTCTCAAAACATGCTTGTGAACCTCCTCCTTGTTTTGAAGTGGCCTTGCAACCTGTCACGCAACACTGTCCAAAGTGTGGTTAAGTACCTAATTTCATTATTGGGTCTGGTGTGCAACTGACTGCCCTATCTAATTAAAAAAAAACTAATCCTGAGAGGATATTGTGCTTCGGGATTACAGTTGTGGACCAGATATTATGTTCTTACTCATAATGTAAATTGTTGTATCCAGGTAGCCTGTTCGTGGGACGACGTGAAAAGTCTCCGGTCTGATATGGAGAAGCACACTTCCTCATCGATCCACTTCAGGCTGAAGCTTCTAACTGCCGCCGCTCAAATGCAATCTGCTCTTTGTGTTCAGGATTTAGGTAAGTCTTAGAAATAAGTTAGTATGGCCAGGTAGCGTTGTCTATATATAGGCTACCCGCTTCCGTTATGGCTTACCGAATATTCCGCCAGGATCGACAGCATAACATGGCTTTCGAAGTCCTAAAATAATTAGTTGTGAGTAGGTAATTTTACCATCTAGGTCGCCCATCCAAATTGACCGTGCTGAACGTAACTTAACCTGTAATGAATGGCCAGGCAAGCTACGCCACAAGTGTCATAAATAAAAATACTATTATAACCCAAGGCCTGAGGCCATTTGATGCCTAGAATGAGGTCATCATCGCAGCTTCCAAAACCGACAACCGATGGGAAAAAAGGTTCTCGAATGGTGACCTCGAACCAGACGGAGTATTGTAGGAACACCCCCCACCCGCTGGACCAAAGACATTGTTAAGGTTGCGGGAAGTCGGTTTATGGAGAGGGCTCAAGACCGTTCATCGTGGCACTCTTTGAGGAAGGCCTATGTCCAGCAGTTGAATTTCTCAGGCTGGTCTTCTTCTTTTCGTGTCACTGATTCTTTCTTGGTCATCCTGTATTAGGTCAGTGACCAAGGTTGAGGTTTGGTGATCCTAAAAGGGCCTATGACCGTCAATGAAAGAATCAAAGGATTAAAGTGCGCCTCTTAGAGGCTCCTGTCTTGAACATGTCACATGTCTTCGAATTTTTAGGTTCTAAGACATGCCGGTTTCGTCACGATGTTTTCCTTCACCACTTGAGAGCACTCAAGCTGGTGATGATTATGATTTATAATGATGAATGTACTATGTTATTTTTAAATATTTTGTATCTTCCAGGTCAACTTTACCACAAGCCGCTCCGGGACTCCCACGGCACAGTGGTGCTATCCTGCGTGAACAGCGTGAAGTCAGTCAAGTCAGTGTCCGCTCTGAATTCCCGCTGGGTGCCCGTGTCGAGGCTTCGAAGGCGTGTCTTGAGCGAAGACAACACAATTGGAGAACTACTGATGGCTTCTGTTCATGAACAAATTGCTTATCACCAAGTAAGAATGATACTCTTGATTGACCTCGGTAGCGTAGCGGGTGTGTGCCCGTCTGAGAGCCAAGGGATGCGGGTTCGATTGCAAACATTTTTTCCGGGTCTGAGTGTTGTAGTATTATGGAAAATTGTTAGCTCGAATACTTTTTACGGTGGGTGGGCATGACCAAGATCTACCCTTAGCTAGCTGACGCCCGTGGTACCTTGGTAAAAAGAACTCTTATCTATGTGAAGTTTCATCGAAATCAGTTGAGCCGTTTGAACTGCTGTAACAACACACATCCAAATATCTAAACATCCTCACAGACTTTCGTATTTATAATATTAGTACGATAGTAGGATAAGGTATTTTGTCAGCTAGGATTTCATGGCATATTCTTATTCCAGGTGTCCAGAGTGCAACTGGCTCGAGGCCTATACCTCGGCTACTTGAAGCTGCAGTCTTCAGTAGAAGTTGTTCGGATCGTAGCTCCGGCCAGAGCGCCCAATGTCCCTCCTCATACGCGCGTCCGTGACAACCCTCATGTCTCTGCGTAAGTTCCTTATTTTCTCGTGATCGCAGGATTTTTTAAATGTTATATGGAGGCAAACAGGTTTACGGCCCTCCTGATGGTAAGTGGTTACCGTCGTCTTTTGACATCAGCAACACCTGGAGCATTGCTAATGCGTTGCCTGCCTTTGTCCCATTTGAGCTCCCTCCTCCAATGGGGGTACTGGTCCTTTGTTTTTTTGAGGATTATAAACCAACTTATAGATGATTCATTATGGATGTCAGAGAAATCCTAGATTTATGACATGCTATGTTTATTGCATTTATAGATCAAATCACTATCATCAATCATGATTTTTTTTCTTCATTGTTGCACGGCGAAGATTTCAACCCATGATCTTCGGAAGTCAGGGGAATTACACCACCAGATCCAGTTCCTACTAGGAAATTAATTCTGTGGTGTTCAGTAACTAAATCAAAACTTCTTTTTTTACAGTGAAGAATGGGAATATCTAAAAAACCACTCTGGAAAACCGGCCGATGAAGCTATCAACAGCCTCGTCTCAGGCGGACAAGAAAAGCCTTCAGAATCTCAAGAAATGTTCCTCGACCAGATAGCCTCAGCAGCCCGGCGACTCTTCAAAGACATGGACATACCCCCCGAATGCGTCATATCCCACCGAATATACGACCTCGAGGTCATCGAACTTAACAGTGACGTTAGCTTCGTGATGATATGCCCACCAGCAGAACAAGCGTGCTCCGTACCAGGTCAGAAAGAGATACTCCTCCAACGAGGTGACTTGCTAAGTCTTCCGATACAAGCCTTCGAAATGATCCACCTCCAAACCTACCATACAAATATACTCAACAAATATTCTAGGCTCAGCTGCGTTTTAGAACTCGATGTAGCGTTAGCAGCACATTCCCATCGAGAAGCCTTCTCCTGCATTGAGTTGCAGACAGCAAAAGAGAGGCTTACGAAGCTAGAAGATCTGCAGAATAACCTAAACGCAGTCTGGAAAGCGGAGCGTTGGCTCATGGATCTGATCGGCTTTGCGAGAGACAAAGACAAGGCATCGCCTAGTTCTGGTATCCTGCTTAAAAACATCCTAGACAAAACCCCCTCACAGACAATTGACGGGGCAGATACTGAGGCCAACGATACCGACGCTAATTTGAAAGACTTCCTCCAAATACCTTCACGGGATGGCAAGATATCTAAAACGTCCCCCGGCCGAGGGTCCTGGCCGGGTCCAGCTGGGAACGGGAACCATGCGAACCTGCACCCAGAATTCAGCAAATCTGAGCAGCAACTCAGCCTGGCCCCGCGACAGACTTCAGTCTCGACCCTCAACCTCAGCACATCACAGTTCCTGAGTACAGAAGCTCAAAAATATCCGCGGAAAGGAAGCGCTGATTCTCAATTCACTCAATGTAGCAACAACTACATGAGCAGCAATTCCCAGTTCGATATAAAATCTACATCAGGATCTCATGCTAGTATTGGTAGCAACCGTCTTCCACCTTCCCGGAGTGAAGATACGCTTGTCCTTCAAAATGAGAATGAGGAGCCGAAACCTCGGCCTCATAGCATCAACGCTACTGCCTCGACCACATCCAGCCCACTTCTAACCGTGAAAGGATATTACCCCGGAAGCATGATCAGTGTTCGAACCTCGAAAGGAAACGTATCTGAATCCGCTCAGAGCTTATCCAGTGACTCCGAAAGCCAAAGCTGCCCGCTTACTACAGTTCCTATAAGCATCCGTCCTCAAGTCAAGAACTTCAGAAGCCCATGCAATGTGATTCCGTCGAAAAGCATGACTAACGTAAAGGGTGCCGATGTGGACTACACTGATACAGGTCAAGAGTTCGTTCAGAAGAGTCTGAGTGTGAAACGACAGCCATTGCTGGAAAGTCAGGAGGATGGGGAGTATAATAATAAAGTTCCAAAGACTGATGAAAGGAGTAAAGAGCGAGTCAAAGCGCCCCCTGAGCAACGGACGCCGGATCAACCCGGAATATTGCAGGTAGGTACCTACTTAACTACCTACAGGTACCTACTGGCGACGGATCTACGCGTGACACTAACTATTAATTTGAGCTGCGCAGAGGCAATTTTGATTCCTCAAAACTATTGCGCAACCAATCGGCTTTTTCCATCCGCCGACCGTATCTTTCAGTGTATGTCTGTATGCGTGTGTGTGCGTGTGCATACGCACGCATGCACGAGTGTGTAAGTATGTGTGTGTGTATGTGTGTGAGCAATATAGGAGTTTGAAACCGCGTATTCTATGAAATAAGGGCCTAATCGGTTTCAGTTATTTAAATAAGGCGAGTTGCAAACGATCAACCATATTTTCATTTTACAGGTATTTGCTGCGTACGAAACTGGCTTAGCAGCTGGAACATCTCTCAAACTGCATGTCACCCCGCGCACTTCCGCTCGCGAGGTCATCGACCTAGTTGTCAAACAGCTCAACATGGCTGCAGTTTTAAAAGGCAAATCTGGCCCAGTATACGGTCCGGAAAAGTTGCAAGATTTCTGCCTAGTTGCAGTTATAGGAGCCAGGGAGAGATGCCTTCGAGACGATTTCCGTCCTTTGCAACTTCAAAATCCTTGGAGAAAAGGTAGATTGTATGTTAGGCTCAAGCATGACGTTTTGGCAGCGTTGCAACACTCTGCCAAACAGCCCGCGTATATTTAAAATCTCAAAGACAGCGGTTTCATATTCTGGGTAATTGAATTATAACATAGCTGAAACTGATCGTTATTAGTTTCAATTTTGGTGCCAATTCTTATTATGTTGATGCTTTAATAGATAAGTGAAAGTTGTGAGTATTAATAGTATATTTACTTATTTAATTCAGAATTTATGGTGCTTTTTCTCTGTAAAATAGTCTCGCTTTGTTTCCATCGAACGAATTGCTGAAAAACATATTGTATAATTTTTAGAATCTAAAGCTTTTTTTGTTTAAAAGCTTAAATAGTTACTTCTTACTCTCTTCGTGTTGTTTGTAGGAGTAATAACTTCATAATGATAGTAGGTAGGTATGTATTAGAATAGCATGATTGATTTATCTACAGATCTTAAATCTTAGTAATATTGTCTAGATTTTCCTGCTATTAATGTTTTAGTCAAGCTCAATGTCGTGCTATGGAGAGAGCTATGCTCGGAGTTTCACTACGAGATAAAATCCGTAGAAGAACCAAGGTCACTAACATAGCTCTCAGAGTTAGCAAGTTGAAGTGGCAGTGGCAGGCCTTATGGCTCGCAGGACCGAGAACCCTAGGGGAATAAAGGTTCTCGACTACGAACAGGACGACGCAGTGTTGGCCCCCACCCGATGACCGATGAAATGTCACTCTTTGGGAGGTCCATGTTCAGTAGTGAACTTTATCAGGCTGATGATGGACGTTTTATTCTCGTGCGGTTTGTATGAAAGTGCCTGATTAATTTGAATGAAACCTTTGGGCTTCAAAAGAAAAAGCCACTCGCGACAGCCACGCTACAAGCTGCGGACTATTTTAGTACATGGTAGGTACATACGCATTCACATGTATAGACTCTCCGCACACTTGTGGTCGCCATCGGCCGCGGCCACATGCTCCATTGGACACTTGTGTCTGCGGTGGGTGGCTCGTTTGCGCCGAGCCTTAGAGCCATATCTTTGAGGTAAACAGGGTTATTCGCAAAAATCAAGATGGAAGCTAAGCCTTGTACAAAATTAAGAACTATTTTTGGTTACACTAAAATATGGTCATTTTGATAAGTACCTACCTAAGTAGGTACCTATCTGCCTGCTTAACATTTTGTTTAGGGTTTGAATGGACGTTGAACCGAAATGCAATTCATGTTTTCATACAATGTTTGTATTTAAGACATAAAAATATCATTAAACTTAAGTAGGTACCTATTTTTTTTATTGAAAAAGATTTGATTTTATAGTATGTAAATAAATTATTATTTTTCTAACCAGGAAAAACCATAATAATATAAGCATACCAACATTTTTTTTTAATTTTATATTTTCAAGATCAGTATTTGCAAAATTATACTGGTGTCGATTCTGTTGTTGCATTAACCTTAACCAAAGACAATATCATTAAATAGAGTATATTATCTTTGCTTATACTAAACATCTCTAAAAAATATAATGCTGTGTCATGGCCATTCGAGAGGAGGTCGAAATATGTAACTATAGTAGGTGATCATTTTAGCGCTATCCAATAGAGTTAGTTTATGATTAATGCAACAACAGAATCGACACCACTGTGTTCATTTTATAAGACAAGTATACTCATGAATTAATTAAACCATAATTATTATGATTGAACCATAATACAGTATAGTAATGTACCTAGATACATATTTATTTATAGCAAGGATTATATGAATTAAGGAAATGTTATATTTTAAATTAGATTTATTCTAAACGGCTTCTAAGGCAAAGAAAGAAAGTATTAATTTAGAAAATAAAATAAATGTAAATGATTCGAGCCACCAATGAGAGATTTCCAATTAATAGGATTGTAGCCTAACGAAATATCTTATGAAAATCTTCATGAAATTTTTAATAAAAATCATGGTATCACCCTGTCCAATGTTTTACCTAATGTAGAATAGAAAGAGTGGGTTTCATGAAGTGATGCACAAAATAAATGTATTTCAAAATGTTTGCTGCACTTTTCTATTTTTACCTACTACTTTTTTTTTTATT
Organism: Anticlea derivata; assembly: GCA_947579855.1. Lineage (NCBI taxonomy): Eukaryota > Metazoa > Arthropoda > Insecta > Lepidoptera > Geometridae > Anticlea > Anticlea derivata. Next base: position 10,188,710 of record OX388268.1, read on the forward strand.
CTAATACGTACCTACTACGTTTTTTATCACCTCAGCAAAGTGACCTAAATCTTCATTGAACCTCAGCAAAGTTGCGGGCGAGCATTGTGAACTAGGTACTCCATTTTCATTAACATAAAAAAAAGGATTTTATCCTGCCTGTAAGGGCGAAAAAAACCACAACAACATAGAAGAACAAAACAAAAAAGAAGTTTTAAATGTCTGTATCGATCGCCCCATACCTAAGTAGAAAAAGTGAGTTTTGTGTTGGTTTGGCGTCTCTCTAATGTACAAACAAACCAAAAAGGTGAAGCCCGATCATGCAAGACCCGCTAATCCAGTGCCTATAAAACGAAGCGTAGTATCTTGTTACTAGTCTGTGAAACGATGCCAGTGACCATTTTTTTATTCAATTTAATATAAATTATTCAACCAACCAAGCAAGGTAAGTACGGCAAGTGGTTACCGTATCGTAGCGTAGGCATCAAGCATGTTGTGTTGCCAAACTTTATTTGGTCATGCATTTTCGGGCTGTACACTAGGTATTAGTAGGTGCGTGTTGCCAGTGATGACATATGGCACTGTGACTTGGTCGCTAACTATTGGCCTCATACACAAGCTCAAAGTCGCCCAACGGGCTATGGAGAGAGCTATGCTCGGAGTTTCGCTGCGTGATAAAATCCGAAATGAGGAAATCCGTAGAAGAACCAAGGTTACCGACATAGCTTTCAGAATTAGCAGGTTGAAGTGGCAGTGGGCCGGCCGTATAGCTCGCAGAACCGACAACCGTTGGGGAACAAAGGTTCTCGAGTGGCGACCACTGAAGTGGTGAGTGTGTGTGTGAGTGAGAAGGTGCAGTGGTTCAGCAGTGGACTTCATCAGGCTGATGATGATGATGATGACTAGGTATTGGGTTGTACAATAGAACTCACTCGGTTTGTTGACTGACGGCGACGAACGGTCGACGCGACAGAGTTCAGTAATCAGTAAGTCAGTCAGTCAGTTCACTGTTCATTCACTCAGTCAGTCAGTTCGTTGGTTTGTTTGTTCCGTTAGGATATTAGTGTTCTGTGGTTTGTTCACGGTTTGTACAGTTGGTTTCCGTTTCGTTCGTTCGTGTTGGTCAAAGTTACTCTATGGTATTGGTTTCGATCAAAGACTACTACTACTTACTGGTTTCGATCGTGCGTGATAGCGGCCCAAATAGAAAGAATATATTTCTTTGGGTTTTTGCTATAGCGAAACAACAAGACTTCCCATAATTTTAATAATTTGTAAAAATAATCTAAAATGAGTTTAGTCGCAAACACAGGGTAAGAATGAAATAACTTGTGATCTGTCTTGATTTGAAGAAGAGTTTATTGTACCTACTAAAAACTATGTTGAAATTAGGAAGTTGGCTGGTCGGACGCTCTTCATTACCGGAGCATCTCGTGGAATTGGCAAGGCGATAGCGCTGAAAGCGGCTAAAGACGGCGCCAACGTAGTGGTAGCCGCCAAAACAGCGGAACCCCATCCGAAGCTACCTGGCACTATTTACACCGCTGCCGAAGAAAGTATGTTGCTCTCGTTTACTTTAGAACTTAGTTCCATCCCGATTCTATATTATAATTGTGCTGTTGTGTAAGCAAAATCCCTATATGGCTAGAAAAACAGCTTTCTGTTTGAGGCGGACTTTGTACCTTGGACAGGTGTGTGTTCTTGATCGTTCAAAGTTCAAATTTCTGTTTGTAGAAAACATAAACAAAGCTGTTACTAACAAATCTTAAATAAGTACTTACGACTTAAGGGTATTTGTTTGCCGTGATGAAGAAGACTAGGCCCTAGACTAGGAAGACTAGGCCCCCCCTCCATTTCTAAACGTGGATGTCGTAAGAGGCGACTAAGGGAAAATAGCTAGGGTATGGGCAGCAGTTTCCCCAATTAACAACAATAGATTTATCTGTGCTTGCCAACCCTTATGCCCAGCGTGGTGAGTATGGGTAAATCCCCCTTATTGATTATTTCTGGAAATCCACAGGATCCCAATCCCCAAATAATTGATACAGAGTCAGATAGAACTTTCTTCTCACTTACTGGACGCTGTAGTGCCTAGGACATGTTTAGATGGAGTAGACTTGCCCAGCACCTATACCGTTCTCTCAGCTAAGTCTGCCTTATCCACAGAAAAGTTGTGGTCAATATGCACGGAGCAGACAATGCCGCTGGTTTTTAGACAATGTTTTTTTAAAATCATAACTGAATTAATGTTTTATTTCAGTCGAAGCCCTTGGAGGCAAAGCTCTACCGTGCATTGTAGATGTACGAGATGAGAAGCAAATACAGAAAGCTATTGATGAGGCAGTTAAGAAGGTACACAATTCATAATTTCTAATTCAAATTACATTAGCTCATAAAACAACAGATCGCTGTTAAACTTACAAACAAAAATGAATGCAAATGCACTCATTTCCTGCTGTGGTGTGATGATTGCACTGTACTTAGAGGTGTAGCTAGATTATGTGAGTTTCTCGGACTCAAGGATTCACTAAAACAACACCCGGCCACTGGACAAGCATGTGTTTGGATACTTTGAGCTTAAATCTCAGTGTTTGGATACTTTGAGCTTAAATCTCACCCACTAGTTAGAACCCAGGTTGTGGCGATCACAATAGGCCAGTTGTGGCCGCAGTGACACCATAGCCACAGAGTAAATAAATAAAAAATAGCACCCTGGTTTGCGCACCCCTTTGTTTCTCATCTTAAACTAAAAGTTTGAACCAATCTCTTTAGAATATTGTAATTTATACAAGTAGGTACATTAGGCATGGACCCGTAGACTGGGTACAAGGATAAGGTGGATAAGACCTTATCTATAGGTATCATAAAACATTGTTGTTAAAAATTGAATTATTTGAAAGAAACAAGATAAGTACCTACATTTATTTGTCCTAATACACTCAATAAAGAATGTTATAAAATCTATAATTCGTTTATGGTGGATCTAGTATAGATTTTGTCAAATATAAATTTAAAAAGGCAACATAGGACGGAACCCCACCTAGATGAAAAGACGATGTAACACATCATTTTCCTTCCCTCTACTCCAGCCTACCACAAGGATCGTTTTGAGTTCCTCCATATTTCTAATCCCCGATCCCTACGCTCTTCTGAAACCCGTCATCTAAAAACTCCCGCTCACACTTCTGATTTCTATGGTCACTCCTTTACGCTTCAGGCTGTCAAATTATGGAACGCTCTTCCTGTCCCATACGACATGCTAAATCCCTACATATTTTTAAAAACTTAGTCTTTCAACACTATCCTCTCTACGCTCTCAACATCATCTTAATTTTTCCTATAATTATGTACTTCAAAGTATTATAGATATATATTTATACAAATACAATACAAATGTTTTATTTCTTTAACTTAAGTAACATAGTTTTAACTGTAGTTGATACCTCCTTTTAAGTATAAAAATACCTGTATTAGGAGATATCGCTCTTCTATATCGTAGTTTGAGAATAACTTAGAGGAAATACTAAAACATTTAAACATTAACAAATGAGGTAAACACTATAGTTTTGTTGTACCTATGTGAGTATAAGATTGGGAGAGTGTGTAATCAGGCAAAAGTTTACGTGTGTCGATTAAGGTATGTGTAAGGTAACTGTATGTGTGTGTATGCTTGAGCGGGTGTAGATGTATGTGTAATTGTAAATGTGTGTGTGAGGTGTAGGTTTGCTTGCGTGGCGTGTGTATGAATGTTAAGTGTGTGTGAATGAGTGTGTTACTTAGTGTGTGTTTGTGTGTGCGTGTGTGTGTGAATGCGGAAGATAGTATTTAAGTAAAGTAAAGTAGGTAGGTATATCGTTATGTAATAATGTCTAGCAGAGTTTCAACTTCATCGTAATTTAATAGCAGTAAGTATTTAGTTAAGCTTGTTTTGCATATATGACGATTCATCGGGTATAAGTTTATAGTTTTATTTATCCTATTATATAAGTGTGTCGATTGTTTAGTATATTGTCGTGTTGCAAAGGTGGTGTTTACATGTATTTTGTTAGTTACTGAGTGATTTCTTCTCTTGTTTTGAAAATGAGGGTCGTATTCTAGAGATTTGTGTAATTTTAGAACCGAATTCAGTACATATAATTTCCTAACTGTTAAGATATCTGTGGTTGAGTAGAGCATATTGGTGGGGTATCTGTAAGGTTTGAAGAACATTACTTTAAGTAAGGATCTTTGTGCTCGCTCAAGATTTAACATTTTAGTTTTTGCAGCTCCACCCCATACTGGTATGCAGTATGTTAGAATTGATTGCGCTAATGCAACATATATTTTGATTAGAAGGTCGGGATTTGCTACATGTCTCAGAGTCTTAAATATCCACATAAGTTTTCTGGTCCTACTCATGAGTAGTTCGATATGTGCGTGCCAAGATAGTCGTTGGTCAATTGAGACGCCTAGATATTTAGTAGTTTCCACTTTTTTTATTGTAGCACAAAGACATGACCAGTTAGTCATATCACAATCATGAATTTTAATGTTAAAGTCAGCATCAGGTTGGGTGCGATTATACATGGTGAAACAGATAAAGTTCGTTTTACTAACATTAAGGGTCAGAAGGTTAGTTTTTAACCATTTAGCTATCTTTACTAGTCCTTTTTCAGCTTTATTTTTAACATCATTCCAAGAGGTTCCCGTGAAAATGATTGCAGTATCATCTGCGTAAGAAAATATATTTCCATTTTGGATGTCTAGGTCACAAAGGTCATTTATATAAGTCAGAAACAAAGTAGGTCCCAGTACGCTACCCTGTGGGACTCCGTACTTTATAGAAACATCTTCACTTTCAACCCCACCAATCTTAACTCTTTGTTTTCTTTCATGAAGGTAATCTGTTAGCAGAGCGAGTGGGACACCCCTTATACCGATTTTTTCCAGTTTGTGTACAAGAATGGGGACAGAGACGGTGTCAAATGCTTTTTTAAGGTCTAAAAAGATTGTTATGCATTTACGACCCTTATCTACTTGATCTACGATGAGGTTACACAGTCCTGTGACTGCGTCTTCGGTTGAGAAACCTTGTCTAAAGCCATATTGGTGTTTAGATATTATTTTATATTTACTTAGATATCCTAATAATCTATTATTAACAATTTTTTCTAATATTTTTGAAATTGACGGTAAAACTGAGATTGGTCTATAGTTACTGACATCGTCTTTGTCTCCACTCTTGTACACTGGCGTAATAACTGATTGTTTGAGAATTCTAGGAAAAATTCCTTGATCTAAACATAAATTTACTAGGTGACAAATGATTGGAACTAAAATTTGACTCGATAGTTTTAGAAAGTTTGTCGGAATATTGTCCCAGCCTGGAGCACTTTTTGATTTTAAGTTCAAAATTATATTATGTATTTCTTTATAGTCCGTTTCTAGTAGCACAAGGGAAGAAGCTTGGTCGTAGAGTAGGTTAGAGACGTAGTTATCATGAGATATGTTTTGTTTGGTAATTTCTTCGGCTAGGGATTTTCCTATGTTAGCGAAGTAAGTATTAACTGAGTTAACTGCTTCCATAGATGAAGCTTTAATATTAAGAAGTTGAGTGTTAGGTGTTTTAACTGGCCTATAGTGCGTAATATTATTTATACTTTTCCAAAGAGCTTTGCTATCTTTTGATGAGCTTTCTAATTGTTCCCGTTCATATTTTCTTTTTAGTTTTTTTATTAAATTATTACAAAAGTTACGATATCTTCTATAACCTATTTTTAATACTTCATTTTCTGGATCACATCGTAATTTCTTTTGCATAGAGTTTCTATTTTTAATACAACGTAGGATACCCGGTGTGATCCACGGTTTAATGATACGCTTGCTTCTAGCGATATATATTATTTTTGTATTGTCTTCCAGACTTTTTTGTAATCTGTTAATTAATAATTCAGATAAGATGTTAGGGTCGTTAATTTGAAGTAGATCTATAAGGTTTAGGTGTAAGTTTTGTTTAGCTTTTTCAAAATCAATAAAAAATTTAGTCTTACGAAAATTTGTTAGGTATTTAGTGGTTTTTGATAGAGTAAGTAGTACCATAAGATGGTCAGTAGTAGATGTGTGCAAAACAGCAATCGTGGCGTCATTTTTATTTTTATTTAGCTTAAGTATGAAATGATCAAGACAGCTGCTGTATCTGGTAGGTAGATAGTGGCCAGGAATCAGACCATGCATCGACAGTGTATTTAAATAATTTAGTCTATTATTTTTTTCTGAGCTTCTTTCCACCGGTTTAGGTATAATGTTTATATTAATGTCTCCTACTATTATTATTTTGTCGGATAATTTTGCACTTTCTAGGTGATTGTTAAGTGAATTTATGAAGTTTTCAGCGTTATGATTAGATGGTGATCGGTAGATACATAGAATAGTTGTATTATAAATAGTAATTTGTAAACACGAAGCTTGTTCCAGAATTATTTCATTAACAAGGGCAGTATGATTGTTTTTGATGTAAGCGGTCACGCCATCATTTTGATTTATATGATTAATCGTGGTAAATGTATTGTAATTAGTAAGTTGTGGAATGGTTTTATCTTTTATTAATCTACATTCTGTCAGTACAAGAATATCTACCTCAAATTTAAATTCAGCTAGGGTTAGTTGTAGGTCGTCTATATTAGCGTAAATGCTTCTAATATTTTGTGTAATTATCGTAAAGTCTGATGCTTTTATGGGTCTTATGAAAGGAAGTTCTTCTATTTTGCATTGAAAGGAATTTGCGATTTCTGTGTTGTCTATTTCATTACCTATTTCTATGGGCTCACCCATCATGACAATTTCTAAAAGTGATTTCAGTCATTGTTAGCTCGGGACTCATGTTGAAGATATAATTATATGAAATGGATTTACCATTATACCTACTATTCAAATAAGAATTAATAGTTTTATGTTGTGTGTGTTTGTGTATCGTGTGAAGTGTAAGAGTGTTTACTGATTTAAAATAAATTCTGTAAAAAGTATTAAGACCTAATAAATAATGTGGATTTAATGTAGCGCTGTTAACATCTAGTAGAAATCCAGTATGAAAAGGTAGTCACGTAGCCTGGATTAGGCTATTCACCTGGTTCTCATTGTTGATGGTTAGTATGGGAGAGTTCTCGTCTTTTCTCACGTAGACTCGTCCGTATGAGGTCCAGCAAAATTTATACCCCTTGGATTTGGCGAGGTCTCTTGCGAGGTAGTGAAGGCGAGCTCCCTTTACAGTTAGTTGTTCCGAGACAAATATTGGGGTGTCCTCATTTTTTGTGAAGCCCAGGTGTTTGGCACAAAGCTTACCCTTGTGTTTGATATTGTGAGCTTTGCTCATTTTTAGTACATCAGCCTTCAGGATTGTGGAAGACAGCTCAACAATAATGGGGGTATTGGTCTGTCCTTCTTTTTTCCCCCGTACTCTGTAGATATCCTTGACCTCTGATCTATTGATACTGCAGTCAATTGATTTTCCCAGACGCATAACCATATTTATCATATCCTCCTTTGATTCAGTCTTATTCTTCGGTACATTTTTTATTTCTATATTATTTTTTCGGTCTGTCCTCTGAATATCTTCCATCTTGTTTTCCAGAATTGCAATACATTCTTTGTCCTTTCTTTGTTGTTGCTCCAGCTGTTCAACTTTCTTCGTGAGTTCTTCATTTTTGCTCACGAGAAGAGCAATAGAGCATTCAATGTTTCTATTTGTGTTCTGGATTTCGGTCAGGGTTGGGGTAAATAAATTCTTTAATTTAGTTTCTTGGGCTGACATCAGGGCATCCATCATAGTCTTCATCTCCTCCTTGAAGGTGCTGAGTTCTGCACTCCAGTCATGCTCTCTATCCCTTTTTCCGCGCAGAAAAACATAGCTGGGGGGCGTAGTTTCTAAGCTCTGGCTCGCCAGATTTATGTTCCCCTCGCTGGGAGATTTGTCCGTCAGCTTTTTGGCCTTTAAATATTTATCCATTTTTCAATAATACGAGATGTACTTGGATCAGAACAACTAAATGAACCCGCTATGGAATCCGTAAACTCCGGGCGTAGCTGTTTCGTAGCACAATGCGCAGCTCGTAGCAAGTGCGTAGACGCCCGTAGCACACAGGTTTGGTTGCGTGCGGTAATTTCGCCACGGTCGCTCACGTATTCGCTGGCTCAGTTGGCTCCCTATCCGGCCGAGATGCAGGAGGCCGCCGGTTCAAATCCGACGAAAAGCAAAAAGTGACGGAGAACTCACTGGGATTCGCGAAGTGTAGAGACTCTCGGGGCGCAGCACCAACCGGACCAAATCACCAGTCGAAGGCAAGGGGCGCAGTCCCGGACGATAAAAATAAAAATGCTTTTCGGAGAGACAATCGACAACACGTCCGCGCGGTGTGAAAGCGCAAGGCGAAGAAGCAAAATATTATATTATGTGTATTTGGGTAAATTTTTATGTATGTACATATATAATATTTAGTGTATGTAGGTTTATTGGATAATTTGCTTTATAATTGTAGTTTTATGTACGCCGCCGTCCTCAGGTTTTCTAATGTGTCCTGTACATCCAAAGGTTGCCTGGAAGAGATCGCTTTTAGCGATAAGGCCGCCCATTGTAATGCTTACCTATTTGTATAATTTTATGTTTTTTTTGTTTCTTTTTGGTGTAGGTACAATAAAGATATAATCTATCATTGTAGCTGTACACCCTACAGCTACAATGATGATACTAGATTTGTAATATTTTCCCGTAAATAATAAAATAATATATAAAATATATCAGAAAATCTATGTTTGAGGTCGGCGCCCAATGCGAGCCTCGAAGCGCATCGCGCTAGCGTTTTTGTGATTCCCACCTTATTAGAAGTTAATAAGATTGAATTTCAATTGTTTACCAAATCAGTCGCTTCCATGCGCCACTCAAAATCGAGTCGGTATTGTTTGGGCAGTGGCAGTCACAAAGATTTATTGTTCAAAATCTTGTAAAAATAATAACTGTGTTAATTAATTAACTGTGGGGAAAGAATACTCCAAATATTACTTATGCATTTCAGTTCAACGGCATCGACATCTTGATAAACAATGCATCTGCAATCTCGCTAACGGGCACCGCGCAGACGGACATGAAGAGATACGACCTTATGCACAACGTCAACACTAGGGGGACGTTTTTGGCGTAAGTTTTTACGACACAGTATTTATCAGCATTAGTTCTCTGATGGGGATAGGGTTGAACAAAATGAGGGGGTTAGTCCATCTAGTTATACTATTTGTTATTAGATATAACAAAATGAACAAAAAAACACCGAATTGTCATGCTGAGCAGTATAAAAAACGTATTACTAAAAAAATATATAAAGATATTAACATCAAGAATTTACATACAGTCTAATAGGATTAATAGGTAAGAATATTACTATCGCAATGTTTCCAAAAAAGGGGCTCTGTATGTTAATTCTTGATGTTAATATCTTTATAATTTTTTTTTGTAATTCAATTCAATTCAATTCAATTATTATTTCAATTGGGTACATTTTCAAACATTATTAAATAATAGATTGTAGTACACTTATGAACGTCAAACATAATAATCAAACACAATAATATAACAAAAATAAAATAACACGGCATTATATAAAGAAAATTAAATAAATCATGTCATAAATGTCAATAAAATTAAATAATAAATGTCACACAATAACTAAACATAACAACATAACAATAACCTACATAAACTACAAATTCAAATCCTCCCGCCATTTTGTCTTTAATAAAATCGTCAATCTTATAGTAAGCTTTTTTCGTCAGAATTTCTCGGAGTAATAACGTATAACGTGTTGTGTATTAACGAATATAACTAAATGGATGAGCCCAATCCAAAATAATCGGATCCGTTTAGTTATACTGCTCAGTATGACTGTTCGGCTTTTTTTGTTCATTTTGTTATATCGTATAACTAATAGTATAACTAGGTGGACTAACCCTAATGAGGGGGTTCCTCCTTCCCACAAGGTCTTGAGCCTTCTCCATCCACTGATTCGTATGGGCAGCGTTTGGGAAACTTCGTTATATCTTCTCGTCGCCGATAACGCAGAGCAGTGGACTTATTCAGACTGATGATGACTCAAACTGTATCGGTACTGATAGTTTTCGTTGAAAATATTACAAAATCTTTTATAATTATCATCATTTTAGGTAATAAAGGTTCTAATGGCGACCACGAACCGAACGATGGACAGAAGCCGTGGTAAAAACTCTCCTTTGGGAAGGCCTATGTTCAGCAGTGGACTACTGGCTCAGGCTATCAGGGTGATGATTATGATGATGACTCAAACTGTATCGAGAGTTAAGCACAGTTTTAATGACAGTTTTTGATGTTACAAAGTCTTTTGTCATCATCATAATTTTGGTTATCATTGGTACGTTAGGATTAAATGCACCAGTAATTTCTTTAGTAATGAGTTATTGTCTCGTTCTCAGGTCCAAACTATGCTTGCCGCTGCTGAAGAACAGTGATCATGCTCACATCCTGAACCTGTCTCCACCCCTCAACATGAACCCGTACTGGTAAGATTTGTATAACAGACTTTGCTGCACACAGTTATCAGTCATTCATACATAAAATCACGCCTATTTCCCAGAGGGGTAGGCGGAGACCTTTCCTCTTTATTCTATAACCTACACATTGTTTAAACTCTGCTAAAAATAAATTACCGTTTATTAGTGGCCGTGGTGGCCCCGGCTGAAGAATAGGCCCCTCCATATTATCTGCCTATCCGCTAATGTCGTACGATCTGCCTGCGTCTGTTTTCCCGGAAGAGTACAATCTAGGAGTCTTCAAATCTAGAGTGATTAATTTTTTTCTGGTAAAGCGTGCTTCATCTTAGACCACATCTCACTTGCAAAAGTGAGATGGTGGTCAAGCGACTAACCCATCACCAATAAAAAAAAGAGACTACTAAGGTAAAAAACTAGGGGATGGGCAGCAGCGTCCCTCATTTTAACGACGATAGCTCTAACTGCGCTCGCCAACCTGCATGCCCAGCGTGGTGAGTATGCGCAAATCCCCCCACATGATAAGGAATTTGCTCTGTCTGTGGGGGAGGTCATGTTCAGTAGTGGACGTCGTACGGCTGAAATATACATATATTTTTTCTTTTCGTTATCCGCAATCAATTGGTGGACTGTAGGCGGATGAGTTGCTTGCTTAGTGGCGCTTGGGATCTAGACTCATCAGTCCTTTTTCCATCATTTTTGCAGGTTGTCCAGGATGTGGCTCCTCTTTAACCTTTTCGTTGTTTGTTTCTCAACCAAAGCTCTTGCTGTTTGGCGTGGTTTTCTCTGAGTTTTATTTCCTCGTCTACTGTAGGGACTGAAATGATGATGATGAAAAATAAATTAAATGATCAATTGATTACAGGTTCTCAATCCACGTGGCATACACGATGGCTAAATATGGAATGTCCATGTGTGTGCTCGGCATGAGCGAAGAGTTCAAACCTTACAACATTGGTGTCAATGCACTGTGGCCCAAGACAGGTAAGACTTAGCATCTATTTTTATAATGCTTACTTTTCGCGTCACTTATTCTTTCTTGGTCATCCTTTATTAGGTCAGTGACCAGGTTGAGGTGGCCCTGAAAACGGCCTATGAAAGTATGTGAAAGAATCAGTGTAGTGAAAGGATTAAAGTGCGCCTCTTAGAGGCTCCTTTCGTGCACATGTCACATGTCTTCAAATTTTTAGGTTCTAGGACATGCCAGTTTCCTCACGAAGTTTTCCATCACCGTTTGAAAGCACTAGTATAGCGCACATAAAATAATCAAATGAAAAATCCATTGGCGAACGACCCGGATTTGAACCCACGACCTGTGGATCGGAAGGCCCCACAATTTTAAAGTTATAAATAAATGCACTTCAAACAAACAAACTAAAACATAACAATACAACAGTCACACATATACTTCTGACCCCACACTAGGATTCCCTAGATTTCCCTAGGGTACCAGAAACAACGAGTACGCAGCGGGTTCGACTCTCGCAGATCTACAAATATTTGATCCTAGTCTGGGTGTTGTGGTATAGTTTCTGATACCCACGACTCAGGGAATCCTAGTGTGGAGTCAGGAGTATGTATGTTGGGAGCCGGTTGGGAGTTATTTATTTATTATTTAATAGGTATCGCAACTGCCGCCATTGAGATGCTGACCGGTGACATTTCTACGAGCCGCAAGCCTGAGATAGTGTCTGATGCCGCCTATGTCATGCTTTGCAAGTAAGTTCTTGGTCAAAAATAGAATTCCTCGGGCATTATTAAATGGCATCAAACCCGAAAACGAGCGAGACTGGTTAGCTACACATGGTTAGGTGGATATCTAGTTAATTATCATCATCGTCATCATCATCATCATCAGCCTGTAGAAGTCCACTGCTGGACATAGTCCTCCCCCAAAGAGTTCCATGACGAACGGTCTTGAGCCTTCTCCGTCCACCGACTTCCCGCAACCTTCACAATGTCGTCGGTTCATCGGGTGGGGGACCTTCCAACACTGCGTCGCCCGGTTCGTGGTCGCCATTCGAGAACCTTTACTCCCCAACGGTTGTCGGTTCTGCGAGCAATATGTTCTGCCCACTGCCACTTCAACTTGCTTATTCTGAGAGCTATGTCGGTGAACTTAGTTCTTCTACGGATTTCCTCATTTCGGATCTTATCACGTAGTGAAACTCCGAGCATAGCTCTCTCCATAGCCCGTTGCGCGACTTTGAGCTTGTATATGAGGCCAATAGTTAACGACCAAGTCTCAGTGCCATAAGTCATCACTGACAACATGCACTGATTGTAGACTTTCGTCTTGAGGCTCTGCGGTATCTACGACGAGAAGATATGACGAAGTTTCCCAAACATAATAAAAAGTAGTTAATAGTAGTTAATTATATGTATATTTGTTTGGTTTCAGAGACCCTAAGACTTACACCGGCAACTTCGCTATAGACGAGGAAGTTGTTCAAGCGGCCGGAGTGAAAGATCTCATTTCATACGCGTGTGATCCCAGTAAGTAGCATCGTCAATCCTATCCTACTAATATTATAAATGCGAAAGTTTGTGAGGATGTTTGGATGTTTGTGGTTCAACACGCCGTAACGGCTGAACGGATTTGGAAGAACTTTTGGCACAGAGATAGATTATAGTCTGGAATAGCATATAGGCTACTTTCCATCTTCATAGGTGCCACGCGAGCGAAGCCGCGGGCGGATGCTAGTAAAGCATAAAGGAATGGTCCTTTATGCTCTTGAGAGAACGAGATGCCTATATAAAAGACAAGATATCCGAGGCGCATAACATTGATAGTACATTTACACTCGCGCCTCGTCCCTCGTCTCGTGACTCGCCTCGCACGTGGTGAGTTCGTGGTCGTTTGTCGCGAGGTCCTTTGACTCGTGACCAAAAACCGCTTCGGACGCGAGCGTTGCGAGTGACAAGACGAGGCGCGAGGCGAGCCGCGAGCGTCTGTTCACACTCGAAAAATATCTTTATCTTTATTTGAGACAATAACAAAATAACTAAATGAAAAACGATGTTACTCGCAGAAGTAAAATACTGTGTCAAAAGTACCAACGCCGCCCTCCATAATGAAAGAAGCAGGGTTCCCAAATTAAAGCTAAAGAGCAAAATGAACTTAAGATTAAAATTTGTAACAGAATAACAATAAATATATGAAGCATGATTGTAACAGTTAAACTAAGTAAAGGAAATTAATACTTTTCTCTACTCGTCTCGCGACTCGCACGCGAGTGTAAATGGGCTATGTGAGTCAAGTCAAAAGGCGTTTATTTCAATAAAATCACTAGCATCACTTTGAAACGTCTTCAAAACTAGGTGAAGCTAAGCCTGTTCCTCGCGACCAAGCCTAGAAGAATCAGGCAACAAACACGGCTTGGTGCCTATCATTTTTTTCGATGATCCTTGTCCACAAAATGTAATTTAAAGCTTCAGTGTGGTACCGATCGAACTAGGTGAGGCACAAAAGAAAAATAATCTAATTAAAATCTCTAACAAATATGAGCTTATAAAAATTTGAAAAAAATAAAGACGGTCAAGTGCGAGAACTCGCGCCCTGAGGGTTCCGTGCCATTGGTCGTGGGTTCGAATCCCGGTCGTGCACCAGTGGTCATGTTCAGAAAATAAAAATTCTAAGTGTAGGAATTGACAAGCTTATATTTACGGTCGCTCACGTAGTAATTGTATGACATTGACCGCAAATATAACTTTGTTTCCTAAAAGACTTCGAAATTCCTCAATTTCAGACTTTTCCCTTTAATTGTGTTACAAAAGCTCCTAGCATTCCAAATTTCAGAATTGTGAGGTAACTGGAAGTACCCTAGAGGTTTTTCATTTTAGCCATTTCCATACAAATATTATACATTCATTGCCATATCTTTTTAATGCATTAAGCTAGAGCTTTGATTTTTATACGGCACCATAAGCTCACAGACCTTAATAGGTGCTATAAATTTCAAGTCGATGCCTTTAGCCGTTTCTGAGAAAAGGGTCTTGACAGACAGACAGACGGACAACAAAGTGATCCTATAAGGGTTCCGTTTTTCCAAATGAGGTACGGAACCCTGAAAATGACTAATGTGAGCTGTACTGTACGTTTGCTCGTCAGAGAAGGCAGATAAGTTATTGCTGGACGGCTTTCTGGACGAGCACGTGGGCGCGCGCGCGACCGTCTCCACCGCCTCCGCCTCCTCCGCCTCCGCGCGCCGCTACCACACCACCGCTACCAACCATTGCGAGAAGGTAGCGGACACCATTAACCATCTTAAGCCTTAAGCCGTGATTAGGGGTTGCAGTTTCATAGATTCTCAATTTCGAGATTGACGTTATGAAATTGGCCTCATGAGTTTCGAAGTTTCGGAATTTCGAAACTGGCTGTAGGATCGAAAAATAAGACTTTTTGTTCGATGTGGAAGTGTATTTAAGTAAAAAAGGGTACATATTTCCAAAAAAAAATCTTAGTACCCGCCGGAAAACGCACAATGAAGGCAAAATTTTGTTTTAAATGTACTATTTAATAGATTTCACTTCATTTTCACTTTTACCTAGCAGTTTCGAAATTTCGAAACTGGAAGCGTCAATTTCGAAATTGCAGAACATGGCAAAATGGTCCGAAATTTCGAAACTATGAAACTTCGAAATTAGAATGCACCCCCTAGCCGTGATCATAAATCAACTTGTAGTAGTTGGGTTGGGCAGTCGTCCATCAGTTGGCTTAAACTTTTTTATTAAAAATTTGTCCATAAAGGAGCCATTTCATTCTGGGCCTGGTCCATGTACACTACATAGATAAATTTGGAAAAAATAGGAGATTACAAGAAAAATACATTTTCATTAATTTGAAGACAAATGCGATGGTACAAGAATAGTTCTTCTGGTAAGTTTTTGACTATGTGAACACTATTTGAAGGCCGCCATGTTGGTTTATAATTGGCGTTTGACATGACATTGACATATTTTTTATGTCATGTTGTTTGATTTGATGTTTTTGTTTTGTCAGATGAATTTAGGTTGTCAAAATGACATTTCACGCACGTCCATCCGCCATATTTTTGTAGCGCTGTATGTTGCTCTCTTTGTCGAAGAAAATCTTAATGTACCTTAGAACGAAGTTAATTTAAATAAAATAACCAATTAAATACGTTTACTTTATTGCTTAGCCATATTTTAGAGTAGTGTACACAGTGCAGGCCCAGGCTCCATATATTGATGAAACGTCTCCTTTATATTTTTTTTTTAAACTTTGATACGGGTGATATCACAAAATCACACTGAGGCTCGAAGCGCCGCATAGTGCAATTTACTGTCGCAATTTTGTGATTCCTACCCAATCCAAAAGTCATCATTTCAGCCGTTCGACGTCCACTGCTGAACATGGCCTCCCCCACAGACAGAGCAAATTCCTTATCATGTGGGGGGATTTGCCCATACTCACCACGTTGGGCATGCGGGTTGGCGAGCGCAGTTATAGCTATCGTTGTTAAAATGAGGGACGCTGCTGCCCATCCCCTAGCTTTCCCTTAGTCGCCTCTTACGACATCCGCGGATAGGTAGATATGGAGGGGCCTAGTCTTCAGCCGGGGCCACCACGTCCAATCCAAAAGTAAATATAAATAATAATAAAATAAATAAATATTCCGGACATATCACATACGTTCAACTGATCCCAAACTATAGCCTGTACTATGGGTACCAGAGACTGATATACATTATAGATAAATATTTAACACCCAGACACGGAACAAACATCAGTGTTTATCACACAAATGTTTGTCCAGTGCAGGAATCGAACCCTATTAAATATTGACCCTCTTATGCCGTGTTAAGCCTTAAGCTGTGATTATGAATCACTTTCTACTAGATGCCAGTTTGGCAGTGGTCCATCAGTTGGCTTATTTGTCAATAACTTTATAATTTTTTTTTATTAAAAAAAACTTTATTACAAGAAATGTGAGCTAAATAAAGCTTTAAAAATGGGTCTGCGTTTGGACTGAAATTAAAACTACTTTTAACGTGGAGACTTGTCTTGGTAGCTTTTGATAGTGGGAATTATTATTTTTATGCACTTGTAAATATCATTTTTTTTATTTAGAAGTGGTCACAGATCGTCCTCCGTCAATATGTTATCTATGTTCTGTGACATCACCAACTTTGAACTAAAAAAGTATAATCAATTGGTATTGTCATTTCACCGTCACAAACAAGCGGCTTGAAGCAAGCATTTTATATCGTTTACGAGGTTCGCTTGAAGCTTGATTCAAGCATCTACGTGCTTGACACACGCCTGATGCGAACGTTCGCTTGATTCAAGCATCTACGTGCTTGTCACACGCTTGATGCTAATTTATATTTGAATCAATTTTTTTTTTTTTTTTTATCATTTCATCATGGTTGCCTACCATGTAGGTTATGTATAATTATATATCGCAGGCCCTCTTAAAAGTCAAACTCAGAATTGACTCTATCCAGTAGAGTTGAGGATTATTTTGAAATACATTAAGATGCCATATCGCACGCTGTGTGAACACGGCGTAAATCGTCGATCGATCGATTGGTTGATGATGATGATGATGAACTGAGACATTGTATCCGTTGTCCGCAGGTAGCATAGATAACCTGTTGCCAGACTTCTTTTTGGACATTCCCGGCGTGACAGACCAAATTGAACCCAAAAAGGTGCGGGGTGAATGAGATCTGTGACCACTTTTGCTTTTGCGTATGTCTGATTGCTTGCTTAATACTGGGAACGATAATGATATATATTTTTTAACCAGACTGCCGAGAAGGGAGAAGGTTAATGTTTTTTGAGTGAACGTATGTATGTATGTTCCTTTGTGCGTCAGCACAGCCTAAACGGCTTGATGGATTTTGGTAAATGTCATTGGATTCGTCTTTGTTCCGCGAGTGTCATAGGATTTATAAAATGACAAAAAAATATGGCTGTAAGCTGCCCGTCTGAGACGCAAGGGGTGCAGGTTCGATTCCTGCTGCGGGACAAATGTTTGCTTAGTAGTGCAAATGTACCCACAACATCCATTACCGGAACAAATATTTGCACGTAGTTTCTGATACCCACCACGACACAGGGAATCCTAGTCTGGGGTCAGGACTATGTATGTGATGTGACTGTTGGTTGTTATTTATTTATTTTAAAACAAAGGTAGCAAACATTACTTTAAATTAATTAAAACTAACATTTTAAGAACTAGAATATAAGTAATAATACTAAAAATAATAGGCCGGAGCTACTTACAATGCTTCAGCTAGACACCTATTTAAAGTTCGCGATATAATGTGAAATTCCGATTTTCAGTCTGAACCAGCTGGTCAGATTCCTCAGCTGTTCGCCGCTATTAGCAAAACGCTGTCTGCGGACCTGGTGAAGAAGACAGGCGCCGTATACCAGTTCAACGTCAAGGGTACGTAGAATTATCTACATCTACAATTTAAAAACTTAAATTAAGCGAAAACTCGAAAAAATATTATTACAAAATATCCGAGTATTTAAATATTTAACTTAGTCAATATTTAAGTTTTCACTTTGAATCAAATACAAAACCAAGTTAGTAATGAAAAAATAGGCCTAAAATAGTATATAATAATACCGTCTCAAATTTCTAAGCGATCAGATCCTTGATGATATAGTCCTCTGACTACCCCTAAGACATCAAGGATGTACGAACATTGGCTCATGCCCACATTTTACATTAGTAAGTGTTCCTGTAAGAATACTTTCTGGTTTCTCTCGATGTTTTCCGTCACTGTTTTAAGCATCGAATGTGCACTTAAATTTGATGAATCGATGATGCACGACCAGATTCGAACCTACGACCTTCGGAGCGAAACTTGGGGGCTCCCGAGTTCCGGAAAAAAACTGCTTGTAAAAAGGTTTGGTTAATTGCAAGGCTCAAGACCGTTCGCCGTGGCACTCTTTGGGGAGGGCGTCTCTAGACTTCCTCGGGCTGATGATGTAATAGAGTAATGGTTATTTTGTAGGTAAGGAAGAAGGCATTTGGCACATTGACCTGAAGAACGGCGAAGGCACTTGCGGCCAGGGGGAGCCCAAGAGTCCCGCAGACGCCACTCTCACCATGGAATGCGGTCACTTCGCAGACATGTTTGCTGGTAAGCCTAAAGAAATTGTAATCTAATATTATAAATGCGAAAGTCTGTTAGGATGTTTGTGGTTCAATCACGTCCAAACGGCCGAACGGATTTTGGTGAAATTTTCACATTTTGACACACTGTTTCGTTTTACTTCTTCTAATAAATTGTCACCTTTTTAAATCTAGTTTTGATTACCTACAATGAAGTTACATACAGTTACCACTCGAGCGAAGCCGCGGGCTGAAGCTAGTAGCTCGTATACATATAAAACATATAAATATGACACAAAATATAATTAAAAAGAAATCTGTTGTTATTTGCAGGCAAGTTAAAGCCAACCACAGCGTTCATGATGGGCAAACTGAAGATCAGCGGAGATATCCAGAAGGCGATGAAATTGGAGAAGATGATGAAATCTCTCAAAAACAAAGTCTAAGCTGATAATTGTCCCTAATCTTAAGCCGGAATTACATTACAGACCTAGTTTCATGCATTATGAAATCATTTTCACAAACTAGGTTCACGTGAAAGTTATGATATTGTCATTGATAAAGCTAGAAAACCATTTTTTTGTTAAATATATCAATGAAAATTGGTTTATGAGCTTATAGAAATGGGTGGAAGAAAAAATAATTTTGGGCCGACCTCACATTTAGTGGGTTAAGGGCAGGGAGATAATGATGAATTGTTTTTAGAGCTTGTTGTATGACAAAATCATAACTTTCACATGTGCGGTGGTCGTAATAGGTCCTACTTGTTTTGGGTGAGGTCTGTAGTAGCACAATGAAAATAACAAACCACATGATGCGAAAGTTGCTTTAAATTAAAGGTCGTGAAATCTACAGTATCGCAGAGATCTAGCATCAAAACATTATTTTGAAATGTACCTACAATGTTTTTTGTACTTTCGCTAGACCAGTTTCACGTCACCTGTTTCACGACACCAGTTTCACGTCGCGTTTACACAATGATTTTATTTCATAACTAGTTTATCAACAAGTCGCGCAGACACCGAAACTATTTTAGTAATGAAATCAATTCATGCAATGATATTAGAAGTTTATGCATGAAGTTGTTGAAATTCATGTCATGAAACTAATTTTATGCCACTGATTTCGTAATGTAAATTAGGCCTAAGTGTATCCTTAGTTGTAGGTGCTGTTTAGAGTTTACTCCAGTGCAATAAGTCTGAAATCACACTTTAACTATTCAAAAACACTACCCAGTTTGCTAAAAAAGCTATGAGCCCAAGTTTTAAAGACAAATATTTCATATCTTTCCTACTTGCAGCAACTTTTGAATGTAATTTCAGTTGTATATTTGTAATTGTAAATAACTTATAAATATAAATCAAAGTTAGTGATACAGCTTTTACATGAAATTACATTCTGTGGGAATGCAATGACTGCCTAAGCAATATTAATTTGACAAATCTTTCTAATTGAAGTGTTTTTACACCTTCACGAGAATATCATCTGTTTTCACGACACAACAGCTTAAGGGGAAGCAAATGTATAAAATTTGTGTTCTTTCACACTGTTCTACACGATACATTTTGTCGCGCACGACATGACAGCTAAAGATAGACAAAAAGGCTAGACAAAGTAACTTTCTATCGATTCTATTAGCGATGACCCAAGTAGAAATTCTTCTAGGCTTGGTCACGAGGAACAGGCATAGCTTCACCTAGTTTCTAAGACGTTTCAAAGTGATCATAGTGATTTTATTGAAATAAACGCCTTTTGACTTTGAGAAAAGATAAATGGGCGTCGACCATTTTGTTGCGATCTGGAGTGTCGTCTGTCGTGAAGGTGTAAAAACGCTATTATGGTGCTAAATTACAATAATTACTGTGAATACTTCAGTGACTTCATTAAAAATACGAGATATTTATCAAATGTATGCACGTTTTTAAAAAGCTATGTTTATTTTTATAATGAGGTGTGTGAAAATGTATTATACAGAGTTTTATTGCTATGTATTTATGTAAATAAAGTTGTTTTGTATAATCTTTGTTTTATTTTTAAACTACCTTAGACGTTGCTTGGGCAGCTAGTTACTAGATAGGTCGTTAGTTACTAGATACTCGACCGTCCACACAAAACTAAAGAAAACTAAACTCTTTAATTGGCTTACATTATTGCATTATGGCAAGATTTATTTCTTAGAGCAGGAAATACAGAGAAATTGAGAACCTCCTCCGTTTTTGAAGTCGGTTAAAACAGAACTTGTTTATTTCATTATGTCAATGATTGATTACCGAATCGATGTTTTTAATTGCATCATACCTACTGTTAGTAGTTTTATCTGTTGAAATGGGACAACATATTTTGTAGGGGAATAATGTATTTTACATAAGTGAGGTAATATTGTAGTACCTAGGCGAAATACCCTTCATGTTCATCATCATCATCAGCCTGTAGAAGTCCACTGCTGGACAAAGGGCTCTCCCTAAAGAGTCCATGATGAATGATGAACGGTCTTGATCATTTTCCATCCACCGACTTCACGCAACCTTCACAATGTCGTCGGTCCATATCGGGTGGGAGGCCTTCCAACACTGCGTCGCCGGTTTGTGGTAGCCATTCGAGAATTTATTCCCCAGCGGTTGTCGTTTCTGGGAAATACAACATGTTAGTAGGAAACAAATAGGTAGGTACCTAAATAAGTACCTACCAAAATGGTAGGAGTGTAAACCTAGGGCCAATGACACCCACAGAGCCCTAAATAGTCATCAATTCGTACGAAGTAACTTTACATCAGAAAGGGCAATTTAAAGCGATAACCTTGTTTTAGGGTTCAAAACTTCATATTCAAAAACCGGAACCCTTGGGATCACTTTTTGTCCGTCTATAAACTTGAGATGTATTTTACAGATTGACGGATTTTCAAGTATCGAAAAATAGCTAAATTTAATTTCAAATCGGTAGGTAATACCTACGAAACATCTAACTTTTATTTAGTTATTCGGTTAATAGCTTACAGTGAATGATGTGAGTGTACTAAGTATTGTCACTGATTGACAGACGTGATTTTCCGACATTGTGTTTATAGCACAGAAGCCTCAGGGCTCTAGTCTTAATCGCACATGACTGTAGGTATTTATCTTATCATGTTATCAAAATTGAATTCTCCCGCTATTTGACCGACCTTGGGTCCTATTGGCAACCAGAATACTAATCTGTCATCTGTTTACGAAAGTTGACGTCTGCAACACTAGCAGACGATTGTTATTGTAAAAAGTTAAAATAAAATTGTGCAAAATGTTTTGTATCGACGCCCCACAAGAGATCCAAGGCTCCGAATTCTGCAATTACAGGTCACCGCTCAGCACTAGATATGCATCGAAGGAAATGCAATACAACTTCAGTGACCAGAAGAAGTTTTCCACTTGGAGAAAGCTGTGGATTTATTTGGCTAAAGCTGAGAAGGTATGTAATCTGTTTATAAATGGCTAATAATTTATTCTGATTTCATTGTGAATTTTTGTTTGTTTTGGATTCTTTTGAGGTTAGTAGGTATGTTCCGGTATAAAAGTACTCCGTGGGTATGTTCCACTGCATTTTTTGTTACAATAGTTTGACTTGAGTTTGATTGACAGCGAATGACAAGGATAGCAAATAGGTTCTTTCAGAATCTGCAGGATCTTTAGCCCCATTCGGGCTAGCTATGGCATCTTAGTCCTTACCGCCAAGTCTTGTTATCATTAATTATTTATAAAGATATTTTTAATAATTTCTTTCATAATTCTTTTAGTCACGGGCAAATCAAGGTCAGTTAAGAAATCGTGATGGCTATTTTACTAAAACTTCGAGGGAGCTTGATAGTGACGCTGTTTATCTATTAACCGGTTAATCAAAAGAGCAGATTTCAGTATACTATACTTACTTATAATATACGGTTACCAGTTATTAGTAGACGTAGGTTTGTTAATCTTTCTCGCCGCAACCACTCACAGGATTGCAATGAAATTTGGCATGAATGAAGTGTAGGTAGGTACCCATTAAAAAGCCTGGAATAACATATACCTTTTATTCTACTTTTTCCGGTTAGTGAGTGAAGCCGCGGTTGGAAGCTGGTATCTAAATTAAACACCATTATTTTCAATAAAATTTATTTTTAAGTAGGTATAACGTAAGTAATGAATAGGTACAATCGGGTTATAAGTTTGTGTGTGACGCGGGTACCTTTTGTTTTTATAAAAAATCGATAACTAACAAGCATGTTGTGTATTGTAGATAAATAAGGTAACATTAGCGCCGGATTACATCATTAAATGTTTATAGTTTAATTTTATTAACACTGTTCTGCATATTATTTTAATTATTACTTTATCTTTACTTTCATATCCTATCTTTCTTATGGCTAGGTATAACATAGAACTTAAATAACAATATTTTATTATTAAGTGCTTCAATTTTATAAACGTAACAAGAACACAAAATTAATACATATTTATCGCAATATGATAGAAAGAAATAGAAATAGGCTCACGTCTTTCATCAAGGCATCCTCTCAGATCTCCAGGCAATCAGATCCTTGAAGATGTCTTAGAGGTGTAGCCAGAGGCACGTCGAAACATTTAGCACATGCCCATATTTGCAGTACTAATTTAAATTTCATACGTACGTGGCCGCAAGCCTATCGCCGAAAACGAAATTCACGAATTAAAAAAAAAAGAAATACTTTATTTGGTTTTGCGCTTACCTAACTCAGAAATAACTTAATTTCTATAATAATTAAATAAGGATTAAGTAAATGAAATTAATTTTAAATAAAACGTTAATCAGATCTAGACAGTTGTAGTAAGGAGACAGAAATAGAAAGAAAGAAATCTTAACTACCACTGGACGGATACTGATTACTGCTTTGGTTGACCCTTTAACCTATGTCTTATGTAAAACTTAAATAATCTTCTGCACCTTTTAAAAAATCATTCGATAAGAGGGCTTCGATACGTTCTATATCAAATCATTAAACTGCATCTAAGTAAATAAAATTATTATAGATCGTTTGTTTTTATACTGCGATTAAAAGTCTTATCTGTTTATATGCATGGTAATTATATAATCCAAGGAAGTTCTGTTGCAACGTTCTTATAATAAAGGCAGAAAAACGGTGGTTTTATCTCGTATAACTAAATTATAACGAATTACGTATTACTCTAGCTTAGTGCATCATAGCCTACTTAGAAGATAGCTATTTAAAAAAAACTATCAACTAGCCAAATATAATACTTAGGTAGATAAAGTTACCTATCCTAGTTTTATTTCAACAATTTGGTTAACACAATATAGCGGAATGTTTTAGTAATATAAAAATTTATAAGAATCACCCATTAATGTAACATAGCATTTTATATATCTTAAATGAGTAGGTATCGATTTTGTTAAACACAAAGCGAAAAAAATACCTATTCTTAAACCACCGTCCTAACAATTTAATTAACATCGACTTTAAATTAACATAACTATTCTAAAAACTGTACTTGCACTGTCGGCCAAACTAAAATGAAAAAAAAAAAACTGCACGATGAGGGACAAAAAATTCGAAGAAGGCACTTTTGATGCTTACCCTTTTATTCATAATCAGTCATATTTTATCGGCTCTGTAACTCTTACCCTGTCCTTTTTAAGAGTAAATAAAAGAAAGAGGCGGACATACTATTATCAAGCCGATAAAGTTTAGTGATTATGAATAAGGAAGTTAGGTTTTTAAATAGCAGCCAATTGAAAAATATATAAAAATAGCTGCAATCAATTTTTGTTGGAATAACTGTTTCATCATAATACTTTAGTTACGATCAACTTACGATTACGATCTTACGATTTTAATTGTTTTACTTTAAAATTGCATTGGGTCAATCCAAAAACGTTTAGTTTTTAAGTTAGCTGCATTCAAAATTATACTTTAAATTAATGCTGCCGTTAGCTGCCTTTGGCGTAAAATAGCTGCCGACTAAAATGATATCATAAAAGTTGCTATTAACCATTACGTCGAATGGCGTTTAGAATAAGGTGCTATTTACAACTGTTTTCACTTACAGATATTTTTTTAAAATTGTATTCTGTATAAAAAAGCTGCCAGTTTCCTTTGCCTTTGGCGTAAATATCATCTCGTATCATCGTAAATATCAAATTAAAATTTAGCTGCCGTCTAAAACGATAACAATGAAAAACGTTGCTACCAACTATTACGTCGAATGGCTTTTTAGATTAGTACTATTTATATTTTTGTATTTAATATAACAAAGCTGCCAGTCTTATAATCGTATTATTATAATGTAAATAGTTGCCCTGTGCAAACTCTTAATATTTTGAAATATCTCAGAATAAACCGAATTAAGCTGCCAAAATAAAATAGCTACCACCCACTAAGCGAAAGCCACACCGCGAACTAAGCTAACCCAGCTGAGAATACCTTTGAATGTTGATAATATCAAAGGACAGTTAGACAGAGCTAAGCTTGGTTAGCTTAGCTCACGTTGAGGCGTGCGCTTTACGCATTTTAAAGAAGTTTCAAATTATTTTGGTTTTAAGAAAGCTGCCTCCTCAATAAAATCGATGTCTATTTTATGGTGTAAATACGTAGACTTTCCGTAGTTCTTCAATTTCGAAATTTCAATAAAATTTATTATTTACATTATAAACCTAGCTGCTGTGGTTGAAATTATATATATTATCAATTTTTTTGCTGCCGTTAGCTGCCTAGTTAATATTATCATACCTAAATTCAGTTTTTAAATATCAATTAAACATTCATTATTTAAATTACCTATAACCATATGATAAGCTGCTTTAGAAATTATATTAACATTTATTTTTGCTGCCGTTAGCTGCCTAGTTAATTATTATCTTCAAATTGTAAAATATTAAGTGAAAAATAGCTATAGTTGCCGACATAAATATGCTGACAAAAAAAAGGCCGACTTGAGAAACTCCTCCTTTTTGAAGTCGGTTATAAAAAGCTATCGGCGCTTTAGCTGCCAAGTACCTTATAAAACCAATTGCCGTAATGTGCTTTTGTTTTTATAATAAACAGACCCGTCAATAAGCTAATTTGTAGCGGCTAATATAAATATTATATATATAGGGAGAAAATATATCTTAGTATTTATTAGCTGCAAAAATTTACTTAAGAACTACAAAAAACTACTTTAATGTCAAGTATAAACATAGCTAGACTAAGTTAATACGTAGCTGCTCAAAAAACTTAATGTTATAGACAGTGATGAAACTTTAATCTTGTAGCTACAACGGGGGCAACCTTCAAACGTGTAACTTAGTACCTTATTACTTAACTACTTTACGCTCGCAGCTTCGCTCGCGTGGTTCCTAGATAAAAAGCCTATATGCTATTCTAGATAAAGAACTCGTTTTATTAGAAATCGGTTGAGTTGATACGGCGTGATTGAACGAACCAAACAAACTTACTTTCGCATTTACAATATTAGTGGGAGTATACATAGTGAAGCATAGTAAAAGCCTAAACCTATACCTATACCTACATACAAACTAAGTAAATTCTAAAATACACGTTAGTTTAAGATGCAAAATAAGCTAGAGTAATTCACATAAATTAAAAATAAATTTAGGAATAAAGATGATTGGATTACTTTCGAAATTAACAAAGAAAATTTTACGATAACAAATCCTGAACAATAAAGTCGTTGAAATGTGTTTTTTTTTACAAATTATATTATCTACAATACACGCGACGTTGTTTACAACTAAAATTAAATACATACAAAGAGTTTACTTAATAATCAGCTTCCTTCCTGAAGGTGAAGAAAGCGTGTACAAGGAAAACTGCGGCATTGATCACTGAGAACACTCCAGAGGAGATCAGGAGATCGTACGCTTGCTTGTTCGGACGAATGTTCGCGTGGTAGGACCTGTGCCAATCTGCAAAGGAAAAATTGTTTATCTATTAATATTTTAACAACATACTAGTCAAAAAGCTAAAACCAAATCAACCAAACTGACCATATGAGCAGGCCATTTTTGTAGGGCTCGCAGAAAATATTAGACTCAAACAGACCACTTAAATCAAAGTTTGTTAAACATGAAATCATAGAAAATGGTATACGGTTGTCGTAAAATTACTTCTATGCTAGCCATTTTTCTTGGGGATAAGTATAGAAAATACTAAAAACCGCTAATTATTTTAATTTCGCCGCCAAGCGAAACGAACATCCTTAACTTAGAATATGGAGAGATTCATACAATGCCTATTCTAGGACCATATTTATAAAATATTTAAAAAAAGACAAAAAAGACAGTACCTACCTAGCCAATGGCATGGCCGTTTCTACCGGAAGTCATAACATTGATCCTCAGAGACAAGCATAGACTTTTCGAGTCCAGCTAGGCACAAGCAGTAGCCATATTCAGCCAGCGGTCTCAAAGGTACTGTTTGCATATTAATTGATTGCAAATTAGGTAGGTACAGTCTCTACGTCTAATAAGATGTAAGGTACCTTTAGTTATTCTATAAATGATGCCCCAATACCCTTATAGATGATAGGTACTCAGTAAAATTGAAAATGGTACAAGCAAGTTGATGGTCAGGTACAAATGTTTTAAGATTTTTCTGCGTAGGTACACCTTCATGTTTAGTACCTAAAGTACTCTGGCAAAATTATGAAAGTTATAGGTACATGCGATATCTTAAATCATAAATAACACCCAACAGACACATACATATTACATAGTCCTGCCTGAACCCACACTAGGATTCCCTGTGTCGCGGGTATCAGAAACTACCAGGGTACCACAACACCCAGTCCCGGAACAAAAATTTGCAGATCGTGCAAACATTTGACCCGCCGCACCCCTTGCGTCTAAGACAGCCACTCGCTACGCCACAGAGGTCGTCAATGCTGACGAACTTACCATAGAATATAACAGCGGCTGCGGCAGTGAACATGATCACGCCGAGCAAGGAGAACCCGATGGAGGTCCTCCAGCCAGCTGCCTCGCCGAACAGCCTCGCGATTATCAACACGCCCGTGATTATTATGAAACCTGCAAAGAAAAACGTTCTGTAAAGTCTCAGTAGGACTTGGCTTACAAAAACAAGAGGTTAAGCTTCTGTTTTGTACATCGAAATCGAACACAGAGGTTTTATATTGGGTAGAGCTGTGAAAGAAAGAACTTAAGACGAAAGTAAGACTATTTCGAAGATGCATATCCATAGACAGACAGATTTTCGGCAGTGTAACTACCGGCTAGTGATGATGGTCTTTCTTGAACCACCAATTTGGCTATATTTCGAATTATTTCCAAGGATCTAAGCGGGAAATTCTTTCACAAGAAAAATAAAGCGAGCAAGCCTGTTATTTTAAGTTATCAGATTTTTACCATGTATTGTGGTAACAAGATAATTCGCTTTCACGCCGCGGGTTCAATGAAACCGATTAATCGCTCGATTAGGAGTGAAAACCGATTATCGCAACGCGAATTATTGCATAAAGTGTCAACGATTGATTAATTGCATGATCAACCGCGTAGGCAGGTAAGTACCTAATTAACTTGTTGCCTACTAGTTATGAAATTTTAGGCTGTTTGTGCTCAACCGATTTCGATAAAACTTGGCGTACATTGAGTTTTCATATAGGCTGGTTTTATCTAGGTACCATGCGATTGAAGCCTACCCGTGGACGGAGGCTATCTAATTTGCAATTTGCAGGTCGAATGTAGAAAAGCTTTTAATTTAAGAGACCTTTGTAAATACCTATATTTTTGTCATTCATTCATAAGCTTGATAAGGGTAGGTATTTGGCCAGTGTAACACAGTGTGATTTGATGGGAAAAAGTCACTGAAACACGATTAGGTGTGACTCGGAAACACTTGGCTTCCGGGAGTTTCATTTCACAGTAGATTTAAAACAAATGAACAAAAACTTCTCGGTCTTTGTTTTGTTTGTACTTGTGTACCTATTTAGCGAACCTTCTCTTTTTAACTCAACCATGTCCTCCTTACGGACGATTGGTTATTCTTTATAATACTTCCGTTTGGTCGCATCGTATCATACGACACATGACATATGCGTACCGTGCAGTGTTATAAACTAGATTACATTATTTGTACAAAGATATTATTATTGCACATCGAAAAATCGGTAGGAATACATTGACTCACATAATTATAGACTTATAAACACCTGTACCTACATGTATTTCAAGCAATAAATGACACTTTACTTTACTTAGATTGCGCCCGCATCTTCTCTCGCGTAGTACATAAAAAGTAACCTATATACTACCTATTCTAAGTAAGGAACTCAATCTGTTCCAAGTTTCATCGAAATCGGTTGAGTTACGGCGTGACAAACATCCTCAAAATCAGGAACCCTGCAATGTGCATTTTTCTGGGATAAAAAGTAGCCTAGTCATCTCAGCTCTTAACTACGACTATGCAAAAAATAATGTCGATCCATTGCTCTATGAAAAATAAAAACAAATCTTTCCCACGGGAACGATCTATCCCACTTTTTGGCTAATGTTTGGTTCGTTTGCGTTCGTTCGTTCGTTCGTTCGCGTCACAGGTCGTTTTGGACATAGGCATTTAAATCGGACATCGTCGTGCGTTCAGTCTTGAACGCATACCACAGCACAGATGGTTATGTACCCATGTACGCCACAACATCCATGACCCACTTCCTATAACAGTTTTCTTCTAATCTTTCAATTTACGGGCAATTGCAAGAATTGATTCAGGCGCGTCAACTCAGCGCGAAATTAGTATCGATTAAAGAATTTAAAACACATCGGTTTCAGTTTGAAACCTTTGGTCGTTCCTTCCTTAATCTAGTTACTGGGAAGATGTGTAGAGTAGCTAGAGAACCGGCTCCTTCTTGTGAAATTGCTGAGCTATCACTTTTCAAACCCCCCTGGGAGTCCTGACTAGAAGAGGTTTATAAGTTTGGGTCCTTAGGTTAGGTTAGTTTAGTGTCTGTGGCATCTTGTCATAACGACTGAACCGATTTCGCTACGAAACGCCATTTGTTATATTAGAACGCTGTCATTTATAGCTCAAGATTTGTTTTTTTTTTATACTACAGAGTTGGCAAACAAGCTTACGGCCCACCTGATGGTAAGCGGTTACCGTAGCCTATGAGCGCTTGCAATACCAGAGGCATCACGCACGCGTTGCCGACCCCGAACCCCCTTCCCCCCTAAAGAGCTCTGGCAACCTTACTCACCGCAGGAACACAACACAATTTGAAACAAATAATGTTATTTGGCTGCGATCTTCTGTAAGGCGGAGGTACCTCCCCAGTCGGGCTGCTCCTATCCAGAACGAGAAAATCTCGCTGTGCCCTACCTCCTCTTAAAATATATTATATAAATATATTATTTTTCTCCGAGCTAAAACTTACTCGAGTAAGCAGAGTAGATGAGCGCGATGTGGCGATGGTCAGATTGCACCACTTGGGGGGAGTTGAGTGCGCCCACGATCAGCCCGATAGCGATCACTGCTATCACCTGTTGACAAAAACAGATAAATATTGACTGCCATCCTTGACAAGGATGATGAAGGACAAGATTAATTTTGACAGGAAATCATCAGATTCGCTGCATAATTTGACCCTCCTTGACCCACAGGTTAAAATCTGTAGTCATGTTGTCTACTTCCCTAGCTAGGCTATTATACAGGTTGTGAAAAGGTTCTAGTGGCTTACAAATCAAACTGGTTGACTGTACTTTGTTGAGTTGCTCTCTAAAGCCGTGTTCAAACGGCATACGATATATCCTTGATATGTCATATCAAGAATATTTAAGAATAATTATTATGAATTTGTTTAATTGCGACCTGAAAATGTATTTTCATCAATTACCTAGTTTATGTAGGTTTCTAAAACTGACTTGTAAACATACAATTTACCATTATATATGATTATTCTGATTATTCAAAGACAATATAGTAGATTTTTTTTCTATATTGTCTTTGAACTAAGGCAATTTTGAGTTTTACATTTGGGGGTGTGCATTGTGCAATAAAGCTCAACAATATAGCAATGGGCTAGGAGCTTAACGACTACATATACAACAATATATCGCAACCTCCTAAAAGTCAAACTCAAAATTAACTTTATTCAGAAGAAGTAAGTACAAGGATCATTTAAAAATAAATTGTAGGTGCCATATAGCACGCCGTTTAAACACAGCTTAACAAACGTATTAAATACTGTGCACTCAAGCAAAGGCACTTGAAGTGAAAGTGGTAATGTTGTCGCGTGGTCAAATATGAATTTTCTCTCGTCTTCTGACAACGCGACACCGCAAATGCTTTATCGATCAGCGTTCTTCACCGATTTCCACGCGGTTTTCACTTTTATTACATTAGCACTATACGGTATTGTTATGTTGTTATTCAAGCGCTTGAGGTTTTGCGGTAACTTTAACTCCCCTTTTTCCAGAGAGCTCGTAAACAATTTGTTTTCTCTCAAAGGTCACTGTTCAGATTACCTCAACTCTAACTCTACTCTACCAGTATTTAACTGATTATTTCTGACTATTTACTTCTTTCTTCTACAAGGTGATTCATAATATGTATGCTGTCCCGAAAGGGGCTTATTCTACTGAATAACAGTATTTTCCACTGAAATCTGAGAAATGTGATCTGGTATATACCTAGGTACATATTATGAATAACCGTGTATAAAAGCAATATTTTGTTAACGGAAATATTCCCAAAGATCGCTGACATTAGTAGCGAACTGGTGTTTGGGTATGATAAAGACTGATCACTAATGAGCAATGAATGACATTTTTGTTACCATGATGTTGAATTGCATTTTTTGTATTGTGTTATGTTAAGTCTGATTGTATTGGTAACAAAATAAACGTTTTTCTATTCTATTCTAACTGCCGAATTCAGCGGTTTTGTAAAATGTATCAGATCCAGAACAATGCCCACCTTTCAATCGCCAGCAGCGATGTATTCGTCGAAACGCAGAACAAACAGTCGATCACAATTACCGCATTCGTGCGAAATTGCTGATAATTACTGAGAACAAACGTTATTCTGTGCCCGTGACTCCATTACAAGGGCATTGTGAACAGATTGTCGGTTCTCATGAGGAAAAAACTATACAAAGTGTCTATAGAGATATAGTTTCAATAACTTAACAACTGTGATGTCTTAACACCCAAAAATGAGATCCCTTTGTTTTGTTTATTGCAATTTCCAATATCAAACCATCACTAGGCCTAAATTCTTTTCTTTCACAAGACTTGGCTGTGCTAATTTCGACCACAAAATGTAGCTTAAACAAAACGTTGTCGAGGTCCCGCTAGGTGAGCATCCGCTCAGACCTGGCCTGACCTGGCTGTTGGTTGTCTCTTCAATTGGCGATGGTGTACTATCGGAAGTCCATATTGGAGCCAATTCGTTTGAAATCCGCTCAGTATTCATAGACCTCTATAATTCTTCTTCTGAAGTTCCACTCTCGCATTGCGGCGACGCAAATTCAGCTGGTAGTTTCCATCAGCTTGCGTATTCAATATCGATTTCCATTGTCATTAGAGGAACCTTGAGAGAAATTGTTGATGGATACATTTAATGCGACACCACTCCACTTTAATCCCACAATTCAAGGTATTCTGATGTTTTGCTCAAGCTTGGTTTCTATGTCAACTTTTCATTGAGAAATGTCATCAAATCTATACCTGAGTCATGCACGAGTACTGCTCAATTGTGTCTCAATAATATATTTTGTCATTTTTTAAAGAAAAACCGCCATAAAACTATAAGCCCCTACTTGAATCTCGACTCAGTTTGATGAGGTACAGTTTCCTAATGGTCTAGATTCGAAAAATAGTCCTGACTTACATCTGTTGTGAAGTGTCGGGTGTGAAGTGTATGAAGATGTGGTGAACTTACCAGCTCCAGTGCGCGTAGTCCGACGCACCAGTACTGCTTTAAGGCAGCCGCTGCCCGGCTGTCGCGATCGCTGGAGGCGCTCTCCTCGCCCTTCTTGGCCTGCGCCTCCGCCTCCCTGTCTCCCGCCGACATGGCCCACACCACGCGCGCTCCGCCCCCGTACTCGGACACCTGAGAAGAATCGTGAAGCTGTAATGTTTTTTAGGATTTCGTACCTCAACAGGAAAAACTAAGCCCTCATATTCGTAGGTAAACATAGTATTTCTAATTCTATCTGATACTATCTGAAGTTACGGAGGAATTTATTTATCTAACTTTCAACTCATTACTTGCTCGTTTGTTTGACGAAAGTACAAGTAAACACCATTAGTATAACCTATTTAACTGCTCGTAGTTCGGAAAACAAGACAGGTTCTAGAAGTAATTATCTACCAGCGAAGTACCTACATACCTATATAACTACCATTTAGTCATCCGAATTTAGCGGTTCTCTGATCATCCATGACACATTGTAGTTAGCCATGGTCTAGTATATTGTTTTCCTGCGATTTCCGTGACTGTAATTACCCATTCCCTAGGTATACTAGAGCCACCTGTCCAAGCATTGTGTTCCAATCCAATTCGCGTGATACACTCCAATTATTCTAAATACATTTGTCATTTTAACTGTATCTAGCCCGCAATAGTGCCCGTAAATGGTATTATAAAAAGAGTCAAAATAAGCTCAAATGAGGCCAATTTGTGGATTGGGAGTGGTTCTCTTTTTTGGTTAATCATTTTGGCTGTTATTTTCAGCTTTGTTTCTATCGTGTCAATATCAATTCATATTTCAAAGTCTTAAGTAGACAAAATCCTAAAGCATACGTTTTGGATGCACACACGAGATGGTAGACTGTTTCATACCTAGCTCTGCGAAAAAGACACTTTTGGGTATCCGCAAACTGTACCTATATATGCTGGCTACAGCCTTTATAATTTTTCTATGTCTCATCATGTAAATACAGGGTTTCTTAAGTCTCGCTGTATGATCTTGCCCAGACTTAGATTTCTATAACCCCAAAGAAAGGCAGACGAGTTCGAACTCCCCACTATACTACACTATAGCCAGTTTCATTTTAAAAGCTATTTATTACGGAGCTTCTTTCTCTAAATAAAGGTCTGCTAACATAGCCGTACATGAACTTTATAAATCGTATGGTTAATCATGATAGAACTTTACTAATTAGAGATTCAATTCGTGCACTAAGCGGACCTGGCATGATCGTGATGAAATGTCCGCTACCGCGTGAACACGTCAAGTCCATGCGTTCGTCCAAAATGGACCTTAGGACCGATTTCTAGTCAGATTTTCCATGCAAAAGTTCTAAAAGCGATACAATATAGTTTTTTTCCTATCGTTAATGTAATAATTAACTTTAGTACGCTTGAATTGATCGTATGGTCGTATTACCAGATAAACAACACATAGTTATACTATCTTTGTTATGATGACCCTTAGAATTTAGATCTATGTATGAACTGCATGCATGTACATAGATGTCTTATAAAACTTTAGGATCTGTAGTTTTTCTTTAAAACTTGAAAAACTACCTCTTGACTTTACTTTGCCGCGATATTCTTGGATCTTAGATAACTCCAGGGTTTTTGCATTTTCATTAAATTTTGGGAAAGTCATCGGACATAATAGAAAAAAAAAACCTTATATTTGAAGTCAGGTTTTGTTTAGTTTGCCACGCGTCTTGTTTCGTGGTGCTTACGGACTCCAGCTTAGCTTCATGAAGATCGTGATAAAATGGCGGACGAGTGAATGCGACACTAATTAATGAGTATTAGAAAAGCGTTGCGTTGATGCATAAATCATCAGGTAAATGCCGATCGCTCGATCGGAACGGAACGCACGCGCGACTTTCCAATGCTGGACGCGCAAAAACAACACGAACAGTGCAGTTTTTTCTGGAAATAAAGTATTGTCGTGATTCAGGTTCTTACTTAATTCTTGTTGAATTCAGTGGCAGGTTACTTAGTGAAACTTCATCATCACAACTTACATAACAGCTCTCATATTATAATATACATAATTTTGGTTTTTACTGGACAGAAGAATTATGATTATACGATATTATTATTATTATTATTATATGATATTACCTTAGTTAAATATAATCTACTTAAAACGAAAAAACGTTAATATTTACAAAATACACAAGAAACAGTTGAGCCATCTAGAGACCGTTACAAACGATCTGACGACTGGCCTCTTAGCTCAGTTAGTAGTAACTCTGCCTTCTGCGCTAAAGGTCGCGGGTTCGATCCCCGCACTGGACCAACATTTGTGTGATAAACACAGATGTTTGTTCTGTGTCTGGGTGTTAAATATATCTATTATGTATATCAGTCTCTGGTACCCATAGTACAGGCTATGCCTAGTTTGGGATCAGTTGACCGTGTGAATATGTCCGGAATATTTATTTATTTATCTATAGATAGCTCAACTGATCCAGATCACTACCAGTCGGAAGCGTCCCCAAGACGCTCTATTATCATCATCTATTATCTACTTACGTTCAAACAAAATAATATATGACGTTGATGATGTTTTAGAATCTTTTACATTTAGTTTTAATTTTTTTATGAGGTTTGAAGAACTTACTAGCTAGAGCTTTGTATCATGCATATTTGTTAATCGACTTATGTCGCTGGCTATACCTATAACTAGCCAGTTTTAATTGTACTTATTTCATTTTGTTTTATTGGTTTGTTAAAAGTTTAATGAATGCGTTGCGTGATCGATGGCGACGCGATAGGCTTGATTGCTTGTAAATAATAGACCCACTATCACTGTACAAAATGACTTCCGTAGTGACACTTTCAAACAATTTAATTTTGGATAACAATAAAGTATTATGAAGCTATTATTATTATATACATTTTTTTAACGCTGTATACAAGGTGATTCATATTATGTATGCTATCCCGAAAGTGGCTTATTTTACACCCAATTGGCAATAAAGTTTGTTCAACGACTTTCGGAAATTCAAAATGTTTCATTGAAAAAACTCTATGCAAAACGCAGCTGCTTTAGGAGCAAAACAGTTCAAGCTAAATTATGTGTACTAATTAAATGCCTAATTTCTTGCGTAATTTCGATAGTCAATCTATTTCTTTAACAGGTAACTAGGCTATGTAAACAATGGCTCAGAATATGGTTATTTGTACGAGTTCCGTAACTAGTAAACAACCCGAAAGGGCCTTATTGTACCGGAAAAAAGAAAATAAATAATTATTTTTCTGACTTTTTCCGTCTTATTTTAAATCGGCTTTTACGAATTACTAAACGTACAAGAATACTTGTCCCTAAAACAGCAGATGTTTGCAGTGATTTTTCAGTTAAAAGTAAATCCCCTTTCGGGATATATACATTATTATGAATCACCTTGTATATACTTTTGTTTTTATTTTTTTATTACAAATAATTTATTTTTGTTAACTTACCTAACAACAAAACTCCTTACTGGAGCAAAAGGCTCACAGACAAATCACTTCCACTTTTGGTACAGATGACACTTTTTCCGCGGATGCGTTTACGGAGGTAGCTGGAGACACGAGTGCGTTCGGTTCAGCGCCTGGTCCGACTGCCGTTGTGCCCGCGGTCGCCGTACCTCTAAGCCACATTCGAAAAACCAACATTGGTCCCCAACAATACATGCAGTTTCCCCCCTTTATCCTTCCCCAGCATTGTTACAGGAAACGTGGGAGATCTAGGAGAACTGGTCGCGGGTATTAGTACCTATGACTGTGCTTTCATTCACTGTAAAACTGTAATGCCTACACCATAACAGCCTTATCTAGGGTGTGGCGAGGCTTCGGTTTAGAAATAGGTTTATGTATGTTGTAGTTTAAATTGTAGAACTGATTGTTGCTACGTGTTTCGATAAAAGGATTTTTATGACCATTTTTTAAGTAAAGTAAAGTAAATAAAGTAAATGTTTATTTCAAATAAATGGTACAATTTCTTGTAACTAAACTATAACGAAAGCAAAAAATAACCTCACCATAATTCTCCTATTACTCACAAGTCAATCCTATTACTCCTATTACTCCTATTGGACTAAGTAGTTAGGTAAAGTCTGGAGTAGGTCACTTTTTACCCATAGGCAGTTACAAAACCTTACCCTCCGTGCTAGATTTAACTGTTTGACGGCAGTGTTGTATTTGATTTGTTCGTTGTTGAAGCTTAGCTCTTTCTAATTTGGATTAATACTTTGAATAAGTATGTATGTAGGTACGTATGTACTTAGTTAAATAAACAACCAATATCAAGTAGATAAGTTAGGTACCTTCTTTTTGTAAAATGATTTTTAAGTGCCTCACCGTTCGGTCGGCACCAGTTTGAAGCTCTATATAGAAAAGGATCATAGTAAAAAATCTAGTACGCCCACAGTGTTGGTTGCCTGGCCAGGCTGGAACGCGAAGAACAGGTGTAGCGTCACTGGTTCTAAGACCTTTTAAAATTATCCTTGTTCCTATTGAAATAAACAAATTTAGAATTTGCCTTGGCACATAAAAAAAATGTTAAAATAAAACTAATTTAGTTATGCACCTTTCACAACCTTTCAAACAAGGATTGTTTTGCGTCGCTTGTGTTCCACATTTGAAGTTCTGAAATCTTACATTACTCTATTTATTATCAGCCAGTGATTCAATAACATCTGTTGCAGAAAAGAATGAATCCCTTTATGCGTAGGCTTATTTTAGCGTACAATCTGCCCTAATTGACTACTACGCGAATACGCTCAAACGCGTTGCGAAAGATTTAATACAATTTTTAATGCACTACAACAGTTTGTGCCTACCTACTGTAGGCACTAACTGTTTTCTTTCAACTTTTAAAACAGTTCTGTTGATTTATTAACTGTGCTTTAGATTATTTATTATATATTTGAAAATAGAATCGAAAAGAGCTATCAAGAGCTGCTCCTGGAGATTTCTAGACTATCCCACTTACCCTTCTAACATTTTAGAAAAAAAAGTTTGTAAAAATGTGAGGATGTGAAGATGATTGTTACTCTTTCACGCCGCAACCAATGAACGGATGGGAATAAAATTTGAAATGTACGTAGTAAATAGCCTGGATGCCCCGTTGTATTGCGAGCGAATCCGCGGATTTTCTCTATATTCTCGTCTTTCTCAGCGAAAAATAATGTATTTTTTCTTTCGTGTTACCTGATCTAGGTACCTACATAATTATTCACTAATTTGCCCATACCGAAATTAATTTTGGTTATCAATGGTGGTGGTGAATATGGTACCTATTAAAAAAATAATGTTGCCTTAGTTATCTCCTATTGTAGAGCTCACCAACAACAGGAAATGCCCCTCAAAAATTGACTAAATCCATAGACAATAATTGTTTATCAACATTCTAACTGAAAAAAATAATGCACAAAGTTTCTCTTCTAAATTTTGCTACAAAAAACAATTATAATTCATTGCTACTGTGCCGCTATCAAATCAATCATAGTGGACGCATTGAATCTCGCTCTACATCGTCCGCCGTTTATTAAGTCGCTATTCTAAAATTGAAAAGCCACTTTCTAGAGTTTTCCGGTCTAGAAGCGTGGTGCATGCGTGCAGTCGTGTGTGTGTGTACCACATAATATCTTAAATCTTCTGCAATTCTTGCTTGTATGTAGGTAGAGTACTTACCTAGTACTTAGGTATCACAAATTCAATTATGTTTGATCTCTGCTGATTAAGATTGTTATAGGTGATAGGCACCAAGCCGTGTTTGTTGATTGATTGATTGATTCTTCTAGGCTTGGTCGCGAGGAACAGGCGTAGCTTCACCTAGTTTTATGAAGTTTCAAAGTGATCCTAGTGATTTTATTGCAATAAACGCCTTTTGACTTTGACTTTTGACTTTTGAGTCTAGGGTAGGTAATGTCACTGCGATCGTGAGGTCTTACTCCACAGGTCCTATCTGAAAACCAGCGCTGCTACGCCTCGGCGGTGCAGCAATAAGCTGAGATAGGACCTTTTTGACCCATGCCACTGCAGCGTAGACATTTCTCACCATAAGTAGGTATCACCAGTTGGCACCCACTTGATAGGTGGATTAGGCGCCTGCTTTTCTGGTTTTGTGTAGTTTAAATTCACTGTTAGCCTACCTACCTACTAAGTGCCTAAGCTTTTTGTTTATAGTGATTGTAACCTACTGTTGTTTCTTCCGATTGCTTTTATCTCTGTCTGTGCTGTATTAGTGTGTCGAATAAATGATTTTTAGCAGGCAACCTATCATTTTCTAGGTAACCTATCACACAAAAAGATATTTGCCAGCAACACGCTCCCAAACTATACATTCTGGTTACGTACTTCAAACATGCGGCTTAAACAGTTTTTGTGAGCACCTATTTGGTTGGATGATTTTCAGTATTTTCCTGTTTCAGGCGTAGGTAGGTCCAGAGTTACTTTGAAGTCTAGTTAGAGTAGTTAGTAACCATGCGATCATCATTATGACTAATTAATTTGTATTAGTTGAAGATAAATCTTTCAGTATTGTTATTGTGGTCAATATTGCGCAGACAAAGTCCATGGAACCGTTGATTTGTCATTGTTTCGTATTATACAGACGAATGATAAAATATGTTGTCAAGTACGTTGGGCTCCTTCGCCAGCCTCATCCAAGTGCGGCCTACGCACAACGCCGACAAATTTCAAACGTCGTCCTCGACAACCCATCGTAATGCTTATTGAACAACGCTTCTCTTACCAGTCCTTTGCCACCATTTTGTCAACGTTTTGCACCTGTCGACACCATGTCCCGCCAGATGACGCCAAACTTCCCTTGAGTTCCATTCACCTTTTTTAGGTGTTAGGAACTCGGTATGCACGCTTGATGCCGAGCATTGTATGCTCTATGGCTTTGCTGTCCAACCCTCGCTTAGGTATATAGCCACCTATGTGAGCGTCAATGTCACGGCCGTAAGTTAGAGACGACTCCTCGTACATTTACGTACCTACTAATGTTGTTTTCAGCTTTTCTCTTTCTCTTATGGGTTGCATCAAAAAGAGTCCCATAAATTGAAGTTTTTGTACCATTTGCCTTGACTAACTTCTATGACCGTTTACGTCCTCGTCGCAACGTTGACACCGGCCATGAGAGATGCCACAAGGTTACAACAATGGCTGTCAATGCACGGTCACAAACAAAACATTTTGTGCAAAAAATGCTTCCGCTATTAGCCTTGTTGTTCTGTTTTATAGCATGCTGGACTTGGATGTGGCTATTCATAAGCATTATAATTAAAGGTCAAAGTGATCCTTGTGATTTCAAAACAGAGTTTCTTGAGTTTTAAACTGAAAACTATGCAAACCTGCAATGAGAGCAGTGTTTTCTCCGCTTATCTCTGTCGAATGCGACAAGCTTCTACCTACTCGTGACTTTATCGATCTCGTCGCAAAATCCTATCCAATCTTTAGTATTAAAACCTCCGTAGTACTACGAGGATCTTCAAGATCCTTGTCTCTGATTTTATATACCTTTGGTGTTTCGGCTCTACTGGTATTTTGATGATAGTAGTGCCGTATCTACGAACGTAGTTGCTGTTTATAAATAAAACTGTGTTATTTTCTGTTATTTTATTACAAAAAATATAGTCCTTACCTTATATACATTTCCATAATAAAATATTTATACCTACCTACATTTTTTTTAAGAATTCTTTAAAAAAAATGTGTAATTTATTAGACTATTTCAAAAATGTAAGCAGTTTTTCTTAATTTTCAAATCAACGATATGGTTCATTCAAACTAGGGATTGCAGAATCGGGTAGTTTTTAAGGAACCGTGAATACCGGGAAGCTTCACATAGGGAACCGGGAATTCCCGGGTATTTCGGGAAATTTCAGGAAAAATATTTTACGTCTAGGCGAAAGGTTTAAAGTTAAACTGTCATAGCTTAATATTAACCAACCGCACATACTTTTGCATGTCGCAGGTTCTAATCAAAAGGATAGAATAAAGCTATATCACTGTTGATCTGTTTAATAATTTAAGCATGTAAGGTAAGGATATTGTTGATTTTTATGCAAGAAAAACAATGTAAAATTTCATAAAAAAACAGCATTTATGTTCGTTTCAAAGTATTTTTCTATATTTTAAAAATTGTCTTTAATAAAAACATTTCAATTGATACTTATTTATTTTTCATTAATTTCCCCTCTTTTTATACCTTCTCAATCGAAACAAACAAACCTTTCGCCTAGACGTAAAATATTTTTCCCGAAATTTCCCGAAAGAACAGGGAAACGATTTATGATTTCCCGGTTCCTAAATTGGCAAAAAAAACGGGAATTCCCGGGTATTTCGGGACCCGGAATTCCCGGGACCAAACCCTAATTCAAACAAATTTCTCTATCTCTTATAGTTTCAGACTTCTCTAACTCTTCTCTTCCTCGCCTCTTCTTGGTGCATCAACCTGTTTAAGTGACTTTGAGGTGTTTATTTATTTAAAAGTAGTATGCTCGATGCTCATGCTACTCAAATATAGTTCAATTTGTCACAAAACGCATGGTGCATATAAAGCAAAATATTAACCATATATTTTTATGGCTGAGGGCAAAGTCATGGCGACACGTATGTGAA
Organism: Anticlea derivata; assembly: GCA_947579855.1. Taxonomy (NCBI): domain Eukaryota; kingdom Metazoa; phylum Arthropoda; class Insecta; order Lepidoptera; family Geometridae; genus Anticlea; species Anticlea derivata. The sequence goes on from OX388268.1 coordinate 10,229,876, forward strand.
CAATGACTGCTTCATGGTAAACACCCCGCGTACGAGTTATTGTCACAGAATAACTACCAAGGTGCCATTGTTCAACTGCACGCCTCAAATTAACATGTTGAAGTCTCAGTTTACAGTTTACTGGAGCTTAACTTGTTAATAAGATTAGGTACATGTGAAAAACAGAAACCGAGTTGCAGAAACTTTTCTTTGACTTAACTTTACCTATATAACTTCATCATTGTCATCAACTTGATAGTCTCATATATATTTTGTTATTCATCATTTCTGTCGTACGACTTCCGTCGTCCACTGCTGAACATGACATCCCTCACAGTCAGAGCAAATTTTGGTATAACTAAATTATAATAATTGTTAAATTAAGAGGTTTTTAAAAGTTTTTTATGTGTTTTGCCCGTATCGATTAGTAAGTAAAGTGAAAACAGTTTTCGTGTCCTTTCTCGCTGTAGTAAACAAAGTAAAACTATCTCATGTATCTACTCGTGACCTTTTCAATAAAATTGATCGGTGCGTCCCGCCAAGCTCCCTTCGTCGCCGCCATCTTGACGCCAGTTTTGGCGCCAAAGTTCTGTGTTCGCGGGGTGCGTTTACAGAGGTTGTTCGCACTATGACCTACTTTCGTTGAATACACTATGAAGACAGGGTTAGTTTGTGTTGTGAAAATAGAGAAAGAGTGGTGCTTTTAGCTTATTAACTTCTTAATTCCTTTTTTTTTGCAATATTAAGTATTCATATTTTTTTTAAATTATAATTTAGTAGTATAGGTACCTACAACCCAGCTTTAATAGCCTTTTAGTTACCTACTTCTTCCTTTTTGTTCATTTTCATAGAAGAAAATCGATTTAACTAAATTAACGCAAACTAAGAAATATATAATGAATAAGTGGCTAAGGTAAAAGTGCCAGTAATCCCGATGCGTTATACTAAGTAGTAGGTACTAACTACCTAGTTTTTTCTCAATAAATGGAAGAATGTATAAGGTAAACTAGCTTCCGCTTCGCTCGCGTGGCATCTACATAAAAAGTAGCCTATATGCTAGTCTAGGTATCTATTCCAAGTTTCAACGAAATCGGTTGAGCCGTTACGGTGTGATTGAACAACAAACATCCAAACATCCTCACAAACTTTCGTATTTATAGGTAATATTAGTAGGATAGTGCGGCATCGCATTTCTCTAAATCAGTAGTGGTTTTCGTGAGTCGTGAACTGCATCCGACATTCAGTGTTTCCATATCAATAGGTAGGTACAATGAACCATAGTGCGCGTGCGTGGACGCGGCTAACGTGTTACTCGTTGCCTACCAGCCATGCCCAATTATTGCACTTTATCGCATCACAAATACATTTTAATGTATAAATTAATTCAAAGAACGCAAAAATTACGTTATGCGATAATTTCAGGCTATTTTATAACTCTACCTACATGTCTCATCAAATACAAATTCCTTCATCATCATTTCAGCCATTCGACGTCCACTGCTGAACATGGCCTCCCACAGACAGCAAATTCCTTATCATGTGGGGGCATTTGCCCATACTCAGCACGCTGGGCATGCGGGTTGGCAAGCGCAGTTAGAGCTATGGTTGTTAAAATGAGGGACGCTGCTGCGCATCCGCTAGCTTTTTCCCTCAGTCGCCTCTTACGACATCCGCGGATAGGTAGATATGGAGGATCACAAATACCTTAGTCAATTTAAATAAAAAATAAAATGAAAAAAACCGGACACAAACAACTGTTTGTCCAGTGCGGGGATCGAACCCGCGACCTCTAGCGCAGAAGGCAGAGTTACTACTAACTGAGCTATGAGGCCAGTCCAATTACGGGTTCATTCTAGATGCAATTGTCCTAATATGTTTTATATAAGGTGATTCATAATATGTATTCCATCCCGAAAGGGGCTTATTCTACAAGCAATTAGCAATAAAGATTGTTCTACGACTTTTGGAAATTCGACATTTTTCATTGAATAAACTCTATGCGAAAATCAGCTGTTTTGGGGTCAAATCAGGTCAAACTCAATAAATCTGCTGTTTTAGGTAGCAATCTTGATAACGAACTTCTTGTACGTTTAGGTATTAGTTTTAAAGATGATATAAATACCAAAATCAGGTAATTTGAGAAAGTTGGTGGAAAGAAAATCAAAAAAATAAAATGAAAATATTGATGTTTTTTTTTCGCTAATATTATTTCTTTTTGTTGACAGAATAACCCCCTTTCGGGATGGTATACATGTTATGAATCACCTTGTATACGATGATATGATTTATTCATTTATTTAACCTAAATAATACGGTTTATTTCCCAATTACATTACTCAAGGATAGAATTAGATTACAATTATTACAATAAATGTCAATCAGATTAATTAAAAAATACATATATATATATATATATATAAATAAATTAGAGATACATATTCACAGAATGTCAAAATAAATTAAATAATCAAAAAACAAAAAGAAAATGTAATTAAATTAAACATAAACATCATTCAGTCATACTTATCGCTCACAAAATTTCAAACATATAATATACTATATTATCCCGAAAGTGAAAGTGAAAGTGGGAATCTACACTCAATTGGCAATTAAGGTTGTTCTATGACTTTTGTAAAATCGATATTTTTCATTCAAAAACACTAGCAGTTGTTTTGGGGACAAATCAGTTCAAAGTAAGTTTTTCAGCTGTTTTATATAGAAATGTTTATGTTGGACTTCTCGTAAATTGAATAGTTATAAAGATGATAAAAAGAACAAAAACAGCTCATTTGAAAATATTCAGAAAAGCCTGAATAGATATAAAAAATATATAATTTGTTTTGCATTTTTTTTAGGTGATAGTATAATACCCTGTCAGTATAGTAACACATATTTTATGAATCACATTCTAGACAATATTTACCTACAAAATATTTAATGTTAATAATGGCTCTTCCTGTCTTATTTTTATGTATGCAGTTATGTAAAGGCGTACTGGTTGCGAATAAAATTCATAATTCCAATATCTAAACCAAGTTTTCTGTATCTAATAAATCTCGAAAACCATTTTTTGTTTTGCAATTAGGTAGGTAAAGTAACTTTTTTAAGGGGCGTTCAGTTTTAGATGAGGCGATACCTACACACGTTGTAAATTCATTTTATTTGCAACTTTCGAACTTTTGCTTTCAAACTTTCATTTTCAGGGTAATAAACTCGCTGTGTCGTGTTAGCGGCTTTGAAAATCATAAATTGATCAGATTAAGTATCGTCTTTAGACCACAATGCGCGACTTTGCGATTCTTGGTAAATCGTCAAAATCATTTAACTGATGGTATTATTTTGTAAAACAATGAATATGTGCCTACAGTATGTAAGTACTATATTTTCGTATATACTTACGTTATCGGTTAACGGCGCAATTTTGATCTCTTCAAAATCCAAGTCGCTGAGAAAATCCTTGCTGCTTGGCGATATCGTCAAAAAACTCGGCGAATTTAAGTAATCCACTTTTACTAATCAAAGAACTGTTTAAAATCGATAACAACTCGATAGAACGAGACAAAATACTACTGCCCGAAAATGAAACAAAATATTTGCAATTATGAATAAAACCTCGTTCGAAATTCCAATATAAAAAAGAAACACTGTTTTTTTTTCTTTTTGCGTAGCATGGACTAGATCAGCACATCTATTCTGCCTTCTGCTACATTTATGACTCAAGCCAGATCCCTGAGCCCCGTGGTATACGGTGTTAACCTGTGCCCTGGTCAATTTGACACTCGCATTGACCCCAAATTATGTCATTTGAGCTGGGTGCATGATACTTTGTCAAATCCGGATGTTATTTCATAATCGAATTATCTTCTCGGCAACCTCTCATTTATTAATCAATATCTCCTTCCGTCTTGTAATGAGTAGGTGATTTCATGATCTTCTACTATGTGCATACATTTATAAAAACAGTTAAATCCTAAAATTCTGTATAAACATATGTTTTTTCTACTAAAGCGTGTTTAGGACCGTTCTTCATGGAACTTTGATGTCCAGCAGCGGACTTCTGTAGGCTGCTTATGATGATGACGGCAGCTAGTTGAGGTACATGTACTTATTGATTTAGGGCTATCCGGTTTTGGTAATAAAACAATACTTATTTATTCGTTATTTATCGTTTATTTCGAAGTCATTACATTATAAAACTGTCTTACAAAAACAGACAAATAACTAAAGTAAATAAAGGTGGGAATCGATTGTGAAGGATGGAGGGAGAGCTTTGCCTTTATGAATTTAAATGACAACAAAAATTATAAGAAGTTTTATAGTTACTTAATTAAAATAGAATAAATAAAAGAGGATGGGTACATAGTAGGTTGACATAAATCGTTTTGCTTTTCATTCGGCTTATTCTTAGCTACAATTAAAATATAATTAGGTTAAATATTGTTTAGCTTAGTTTTACATTTCCTTCGAGAAGTGTATGACGGAGAGAACGGTATCCAGCAGGTATACAGCTCCTTGGATGACACAGAGAGCGCCCACAGCTAGACCCACCTGGGAAAATACAGTATTATAATTGTCAGTATTAGCAAAGATAATATAGTAGAAATTTGTATTAGGCACAAACGAACTTGTAGGCAGATATGTCTACGCATGATCTAATGTATGGTCATGGTCTATTCAGCGCGCTCACTAAAGTGAGCGCGCTGAACGCTAAAGTTCACACACTAGTCACTAAAGTGATGGGTGACATTTCAATTTCAGCAGGGCTATTTTAAACATCGGAAAGATTTCCGATCGGAACGTCAGTTATTCTCAACCCAGCTTTTTTTCTTGTGCGGGTGATCCGTGACCGGTAAGATATAGGTCTCGGCAGCAAAATTTGGAGGCCTTTGGGCGACCTTAAAACGCTGTTACCAGATTTGGAATCTGAAACTAACTTACTCTTATACGGCTTTACCAGCTAAAAGTACCCATATTGTATTAATATGTAGGGTATAATAAATATTGTACTCTAGGAATTAAAAAATAAAAAATTAAAACTTTATTGTTTACTAGCTTCCACCAGCGGCTTCGCTCGCGTGAAACCTACATAAAAAACCTATACGCTATTCTAGGTAAAGAACTTTATCTATTCCAAGTTTCAACGAAATCGGTTGAGTCGTTACACCGTGATTGAACAACAAACACATAAAACATCTAAACATCCACACAAACTTTCGCATTTATAATATTAGTAGGAAGTAGGATACTGACTTGTTTCTCTGCGAACACGAACTGATACTGGTGCTCTCCCTGGTAGCCCCCCCAGTAGTGCAGTGCCACCGCTCCCACCGCAATCCACAAGAAAACTCCGACGAAGTTCATTACTATTTCGGACAACGCCCTGGAAACGAACACATTAACAGCTATAAAGCTTTGTTGGCGCAAATGTACAGGGTTTTGTAAAATATACTTCCTTCATAACTGGCCTCATAGCTCAGTTGGTCTTCCTTCTTCGCTAGAGGTCGCGGGTTGGATTCCCGCACTGTACATACATTTGTGTGATGAACACAGATGTTTGTTCTGTGTCTGGGTGTTAAATATTTATCTATTATGTATATCAGTCACTGGTACCAATATTACAGGCTCTGCCTAGTTTGGTATCAGTTGACCGTGTGTGCTATGTCCGGAATATTTATTTATATCTATTTATTTAGGTATATTTATTTTTCAATTTAGCAAATTCATTCTAATTAGCCCTGAAAACTATATTCAAAAGTTGATTTATGCTGTTTCATAAACAAATTTCGTAAACTAAGAAAATTTTCGTCATCAGAAACAGGGCTGAACAATAAAGAGTCCTCGGTATCACCAAGATTTCTTCAAAATAATGTGTATGAGGAGTATTAAACTCCGCGCATAACATAACGCCGTGTTCTAACGGCACGCGATATGTCATCTGAAACTATTTTGAAAATGGTCCTTAAGCCCCTTCGTCCATGACGCTACGCAAAAGTGACGGAACTCATTAGAAACTAGAGTTGCGGACTGATTGGAAACTCTGACTCGTCCACGACGCTACTGGAATTTCCTGAAACTCAGTCACTCAGTACACGATTTTATGTAAACAAAGTTTTGAAAACGAAAAAAATTAACATGACTAGTGATAATTCGAGCGATGACATGGAATTATTACTTCTCCAGTCACATAGACGTCAGAATCACTTATAATTACTGTTTATTAGTTCATTTTTCACACAGTTTCTCGAAACCGGTCGCCTGGCGACCAGCATGTCGAGTCGCCAGGAGACTAGTTACAAACGCGTTCCTTTTGAGTAGCGCCGTGGACTGACGCGCATTGAAATACTAGTGCTATCGCAGTCAGGCAACTCATAAGTGTCTAAAGTTTCAGTCGCGTTCCTTTTGAGTCGCGCCGTGAACGAAGGGGCTAAGTGTACAAGTTGAAGTCTACTTTTGAGTTAAATTTTTAGGAGTTTGACTTACCTCTTATGCTCCGTAGTGCCAAACAAGAAAGTGACAATCTGTACCAGGGTGTAGATAAGATAGCCGACGATGACACCTGAAGCCACGATCTCAGCATCAGGGTTCTTCTCCTCGTTGAGATTCCACGTGCCTCCCACCCCGAGGAACTCGCCATTGTAGCCCGTCCGGTAGAGGACTAGGATGATTATGTTCAACACCTGGAAAGAGAAATGACAATTGATTTATAAAATATTTTAAACGACTCAAGCTCGAATGGAACAGGGATCGAATCCCTGGCCTTGCCCTATATACAGGGATGCGCTGACCGCTGCGCCACTGAACCACTCCTCGTCTGACAGAAATTCTTTGGGATGGTCTTTGGCTCGAAGCACCGATGGCAACTTCAGATCGGTCCATCTCATAATGCCAACATCATCATCATCATCATTTCAGCCGTTCGACGTCCACTGCTGAACATGGCCTCCCCCACAGACAGCAAATTCCTTATCATGTGGGGGGATTTGCCCATACTCACCACGCTGGGCATGCGGGTTGGCGAGCGCAGTTAGAGCTATCGTTGTTAAAATGAGGAACGCTGCTGCCCATCCCCTAGCTTTTTTTCCCTTAGTCGCCTCTTACGACATCCGCGGATAGGTAGATATGGAGGGGCCTATTCTTCAGCCGGGTCCACCACAGCCAATGCCTACATTGAGGCGGCAAAATGAAAAGATTATAAACTGTCAAGATTGTAAAATGACAAGATTGTAAAATGACAAAGTTGTAAATTGACAAGGTTGTAAAGGGTTTGGTGTAGTTGTACACAGTACACAGGGTATAGCAGTTTACACCTGTGATTCAACTATTTACTACCTCTAGTAGCAAGATAACTGTTTCCTGTTATTGTAGACAAATTATTCATCACTTCCGATTTCTCATTATTTTCGATTGAGTCATTATGACACCCTTGATAAGGTGTTCAGAAGCAGTAGTTATTAATAAACTGCATTACAATAAAACTAATCGATAAGACAATGACATCAATTCAGGTCAATTGGAGCAGCCTGCCTGTGAGGTACCTCCGCCTTACAGAAGATCGTAGCCAAATAACATTATTTGTTTCAAATAGTGTTGTGTTCCTGCGGTGAGTAAGGTTGCCAGCTCTTTAGGGGGTAGGGGGGAGGGGTCGGCAACGCGTGCGTGATGGCCTCTGGTTTTGCAAGCGCTCATAGGCTACGGTAACCGCTTACCATCAGGTGGGACGTAAGCTTGTTTGCAAACTCAGTTGTTTAAGAAAAAATTGAATTATTGCTAGAACCGCGATCGTGACACTTACCTAACCTCATCAAAATAAAATAATTAAATTATTTTAGTCGTCTTGAAGGAAACTTTGAGAAGAAAACTATTTCATCAAGTTTCATACCATAGACAGAAATTGTAACAAATATTGTGTGTGGGTACTAATAAAAGTTTTCTCTTTCTTTCTTTATTTTTTTAAAGTTTTTATTTAGGTACTCGTCGTGGCACTCTTTGGAGGAGGCCTGTTCGCCACTGGACTTCATCAGGCTGATAATGAAAGCAAATTTTATTCCCTAGACCACCCACTGTTAAGGCCCATACTGTTCCTTCAATGAGGTCCATTAATCCCTATAGCAGTTATTATTCTAAATTCCTGGATGTTTAATCATCGTAGTAATCTTACAGACTCAATCAGAGCAATAAGTGAATCTGAATAAAGGTGAAGCCAGAATTTGGATGCGCAATGAATGTTTTTAAGGACTAAAATCTTATTTGTCAGTGAGGCGTTCTAGGCAAGTAGTAGTAAATAGTTCAGCGGGTCTAGGCAATCGCTAAGTCAACTCTGACTTAGCAATTGCCTAGACCCGCTGAAAGCACTGCAGATAACTCTACTCCCCGTGTTCTTGCGATATGCAAGCTGAAATTCGTTTCAAAATAATCCTTAAATCAACTGAATAAAGTCAATTTTAAGTGTGACTTTTTGGGGCTTGCGATATCGTTGAGCTATATCGCATGCCCTCAAACGTCAAACTCATACGTAAGGATCATTCTAATTTTTACAACTTTACTGGTTCTATAATGAACCAGTGTGGTGACAGGTACGCTACTTGAAATTTATATCGGTTCGTGGCATTTTTTGTTAGGACGAGGCTTTTAGAAGTATCAAATGATTTTGATTGGTTATTATCTGACATTATCTATCGTATCGAAAACGTAACGTTCTTGTGAATTACTCTTGCTTACCCCACAGGAACTTCAAGTTGTTCGTAGCCAAATAACGAACCAATTAGGGCACCTTCAGTCATCATCGCAGAGGGTAGTTGTTAATTGTTAACTTCGTTAGGCAGGTCAGGAGTCAATGTAGGCAAGGAGCATCGGACCATAGAGTAATGTTATGCATAGAGTTAAGGCGATCCTTTACCTACCTTCCGAGGCGGGCTTCTCCAATTTAGAGTGAGAAAAGCTCGCTGTGCCCTACCTCGCATAATAGACGTCTTTCTTATTAGAAATTAATTACTCTAGCTAGTCCGTTACTCCTTGCTTATATTGACTCCTGACCTGCCTAAAACGATGTTAACAATTAACAATTACCCTCCGGGATCGACATCTTTCTAATTAAGAAAGACGTTGATTAGATTATCCATTTCTCTCTCTGACATGTAAATAGAAATGTACAGAACTCGCCAAGTAGCGAGAATCAGAGATATTAAAAAAGAGGGTATGAGGAATTTTACTGCCAACTTCATGTATAAAGTAGCGTAAGTTTGATGACAGTATGTGTTGAGGGAAAGATTAGTCGTGACTTTAAATATATTCTATGCAAAAATAGACAAATTATACTATTTATTTTTGATTCCACCTTATTTACAAAGTATTACAATGTTTGTAAATAACAAATTTAAGTAGGTATCGATTTCGATACAATTTTCAGCCTTGCTTCAACTATTAAATTGTTATGAAATTATAAACACTTGGATGATTGACGACTTACCTAATAGGTAAATGGCATACATTATAGTATTTTCAAATTAATATTGATCTACATGAATGCCGATAATACTTATTTGTATTTTAGAAACTAAATTAGTAATCTCCTCTACATTAATGATTTGCAAGCAACATCCTGCTTTGAAATTCAACCTTACCAAGTAATATAAATACTGTAGGTACTATTCTGTACGCAATGGCTTACTGTTCGACGGTATCAATCAATCATACAACATCACATCTGTCAAAAAGGCCGGTTGAAATTATTGTCACCATTGTGATCTCTCTGAACTTTCACTAATCTGCCGGCAGCTGGCAATGATGTTAATCGTCGCACGGACAGGAAGAGATAGTTTAAACAATTATGAACTCAACATCCGAGACGCTGTTTTGATTAGGTATTCGATTTTTGCTTCGTTCGCCGACGCCTACATTGTCGCTTTTGTGTTAAAAACATCCACTATAATTCTAAATACAGTCTTCGAAAAAATCATGCCTACAATAAAGTTTCACGGATCAAAACTAAAAATCTATAGATTTTTTTTAAATTTCAATAATGCTAAAATTAATTGGAATTTGGAACGAGTTTACAAAAGAATTCATTACTTAAATCAATTACTTTGAGGTTCTGTAATAAGGCAGCCAGATTTTGCTGGTATGTTACTTTTTAAATTTACGCACATTACCCTTACAGGGATTAAGAAGATAAGTAAGTAGATTTGGTTTCATGCAATAGCGATAATAGCTCAGTGATTACGGGATCAATTTGTTTGGTTGTTATTTCACTCGCACCTTGAAAGCCCTGTCTAAGTCAGTAACCAAACTGTGATTAATAAAGCCCTGCTTGCTTGCTTGTCGTGTCACTGACTCTTTCATGGTCATCCTGTATTAGGTCAGTGAGCAGGTTGAGGTATGGTGGCCCTGAAAAGAGCCTACGACCGTCGGTGATAGAATCAGTGTAGAATCAGTGTGTATAAAGCCCTGAGAGCGTCTGTTGATCGATATTGGAATCCCATTTTGGTAAAGGGAAAAATAGACCAGTGATGACGAAGGTGAACACTATTACAAACACCACAGCTCAATGAAACCGATCACGTACACATACCTAATGGACGCATTCAAGGTAAACATAATTTGCCGAGCGACGCCTGGGGATTGCCATTGTTGTACGTATGGCGTTCTGCGCAGTGGACTGAGACCATCTGATCTACATTGCATTATGATCAGTTGGCATAGATATTTGTATTAAAATCTTCTTGAAATAGATCTATGCAAATATAACTGCAATTACTTAAATGCAATGGCCGTGTTGGCCCCGGCTAAAGAATAGGCCCCTCCTTATCTACCTACCCGTGTCTTAAGAGGCGACTAAGGGAAAGAGGCTAGGGGATGGGCAGCAGCGTCCCCTATTTTAACAACGTTAGCTCAACCGACAACAGACGATTCAGCTAGGTAGGTCCAACTTCGACAAAGAGGTCAACCGACGAATCCAACTCGGATGGACAGCGTTTGTGAAACTTCGTCATATTTTCTGAATGGAAAAGGCTCAAGACCGTTCGTCGTGGCACTTTTTGGGGAGGCCTATGTAGTTAACTTCTTCTTCTTCTTTTCGAGTCAAGTACTCTACTCTACTCGACCAATATGTAACAACCTCGATGGCCCTATCTGTTGCATCATTTAGATACTCCCAAGTGGAGGTGGCCGTGCACAGTGGGCAGGAAAGCAGGTGCCGCATGTCCTGTACGGGGGCTCTGGACTCGCACTGTACTTTGGACGAGTCAATTAATCCCTTTTTTTTTTTATTATGTTATACGGAGGCAAACATGCTTACGGCCCACCTGATGGTAAGCGGTTACCGTCGCCTATTGACATCTGCAACACCTGGAGCATTGCTAATGCGTTGCCTGCCCTGGAGAAATCTTTTTGTATTTTTCTAAAAGCTCTTCATGTTGTAGGTTAGCGGGAAAACCTCGCCAGCCAATAAAGCTCAACCAATTTAGCCAGGTTTTTCCTGCAGCGGCCAACCTTCCATCATTCGAGAAGATCTAGTACTGTAAGTCTCGGCTCAGTTAGTCAGCAGTTATTACTCAGCACTGTGACTCAGAATCCATTAGTCCTTACCGCGTGCCGCAGCGTACATAAACGTACCTATGCTATGAGCAATAAACGCTACGCACTATTCGTATCTGATAAGATGTGTTTGTGTAGTTTTGCAATTTAGAGCCTGTGTGGTCCAAGGGCTCGTCTACTGTTGACTATTTTCCTGAAAGTTATTCTGTAGGCAGTGGCGGGTTTTTTTATACATCTAAGGCGGCTAACAATCTTACGGCCGACCTGTTGGTAAGCAGTTACGGTACCCTATTAACATATACATTTCGATTAAAATTAGATCTACTGTCATTCATAAAAGTATCAAATTGATTTGGATCTATAAATAATACGTACCTACCTGAATAAACTTTACAGTGTTATAGGTAGGATAACTAAATGAACCTAAGTTATTTTGCCAGTCAGTAAATTTTCTAGAAGCTTATATCATAAAACGTAATTCTAAAATATTCTGAAACTTATTGAGCAAACAAAAAAAAAAGGGTAAGAATGAGTAAGACATAGTTTTTCATATAAAACAGCTTAGTTAGAGTTTATACATATCAATGAGGTGTGGCGTTATCTCAGATAGAAAATGAGGCCGGCCTATCGCTTTATAACCTCAACTGTTTTCTGACAACAATTAACTACATACGTAAAATCACGCCTGTTTCCTAGAGGTTTAGGCAGAGACCATGGCTTTCCACTTGCTACGATCCTGACACTCTAGTGCATTCACTCTCATTACATTCCGTATGCATAAATCGTCGGTTAAGAGTACTTACTCTTGACTTGGCAAAACGTCTAACCAAACTAACTAGCCTACATTCTACAACTTTTTTTTCAGCCATCACACTGAAATCGGATCTTCTTTCGTTGCCATTTACCAAGTAAATTAGTTAGCTGTTAGTTGAGGGACAAATAATAAAGGAAAAGTTATTATTGCTAGTCATTGCAATAATAAAATAGTCGAGTGGAGTTCTGAAGTTTGCATGTAATGTAATTAAGTCAAAGTATATATTTCCGTGCCTTGGACTTTATGTTGATGACTGCTTGAGTGTATCATCATCATCATCATCAGCCTGATGAAGTTCACTGCTGAACATAGGCCTCCCCCAAAGAGTGCCACGACGAACGGTCTTGAGCCTTCTCCATCCACCGACTTCCCGCAACCCTCACAATGTCGTCGGTCCATCGGGTGGGGGGCCTTCCAACACTGCGTCGTCCGGTTCGTGGTCGTCACTCGGGAACCTTTGTTCCCCAACGGTTATCGGTTCTGCGAGCTATATGGCCGGCCCACTGCCACTTCATCCTGCTAATTCTGAAAGCTATATCGGTGACCTTGGTTCTTCTACGGATTTCCTCATTTCGGATTCTATCACGCAGCGAAACTCCGAGCATAGCTCTCTCTATAGCCCGTTGAGCGACTTTGAGCTTGTGTTTGAGTGTATAATTACGATGATTTCAGCGTTGGTCACTTGACAAAAGGGTTTCAGTGGTTTTATGTTTCATCTAAAATGCCTAGAAATACCTACCTAGATGAGTTACAGCCATGGTTTAGGTACAATAACAAGTAAGACAAAGCTACAATTATTTATGAGTCACGCGTGTTATTCACGTTCGGACAATTATCTCCTTCGGGACTTATTTAACTGGATTCATTTATTTAATTAAATGTAACAACGAAAGACACAATCTTTTGTTGATTCATTTAATTAAATTTCTTAATTGCGATGATTCTTTTGTTGCAAAGAACTAAATAAAAACCTGTCAGTGCTCTGAATGTGGTTATTTCAGATAGAGTTTGCGGTAGAGCCCTTTTCAAAGCTACACATAGATGTATTATGCAAAGATGTTTACAATAGCTACTTAATTAGTCATTTTATATAGTTTATTCTGGGATAGTGATAAAATCTCCCTTAATTATCCCCTTTAAAGGGGACCTGCAAGTTCAAGCTGAAGGGGATTTTGACATTAACCCACGCCTACTGAGTGTCTGAGTCATTTGTCAATGTTCCCAGACATGTAGGAATCTATAATTTATCACAGAGTTTTTCACTAATTCCGCCCGCGCGGATTCGGAAGTTTGGAATCATTCATTTCGACTAAAAAGCCCAAATTACGAGTATAAATCTTTTTTGACAGTTTGTATTTCATCACACTTCAACTCTTTGTCTTGAGTTTGTTTTGGGGTTTATAGGAAATGAAGCATTCATTCTGTAATCGATTCGGAATGTACATAACTCCGTATCGCAGTCGGGTCTGGCGTATCATTCGGCCATTGTCCCATCCGTCACACTTTCAGCAAAACGTCTCAAAAAACAAAGAAAATTCACTTACAATCTTGAAGGTTTTGACCACGATCGTCGCTATCGTTTGTACAGACACCATTTTCACTTTTTCACTGTCTATTTGTCGAATATTACACTATTTTATTTCTTTTGTCTTTATGTCTGTTTTTGCTAACAGGTAACCCTTCACTGCATGACTTCATAAGCTGATAGTGTTATCTGTCGTATCGTTGAGCTCTAATCTTATCACTTTCGGTGAATTAGTAGGGCAGGTTGCTTGAAGTTTGTTTTTTCACTGGGATTTGGATCTCTACCATAATGGGAATAAAGGCGAGATTATTCATTCATGCGTCCGTTTTTGAATTAAGTACTACAGCCCTAAGCTACTATTCTATTTAATTTTGCGTTGAACAACCTAAATATTTTAACTGACCTAGATTCTTATAAAGGAACATGTTTCTTTAAGATCTCTCATTGCCTTGGTCTTTTTGGATAAAATAGCTTTCTTTGATGTGTGGCAATCACTTATGGATGTAGCCTACAGACCTACATCGACCTCCAAGTTATTCGGTAGACCTTCGCTCCAAGCCAAAGGGCTCCAACTAGAACAGTAGGACGCACTTGTGTACCGAATACCGAACCTTATTTGGTTAGGTAGATTAGGTTCATACAATATAAAGTGGATAGTATCTATTTTCGGTTGAAAGATTCTATTTTAAAAAGCGACATCTGTGCTGTGTCTACTATTGTAGAATTAGGCCGTGTTCAAACAGCGTGCGATGTGTCATCTAGAAAATGTTTAAAATTTACTTATTATTAACGGATCTCGGATGGACGGATATACCAGTGACTTTCGTTGCCTTTGCTATTTTTTGTGGACTGTAAACGAGTTCGTTAAACAATGGCTCTTTGTTTCATAAACTAAAACTTCGTAATATGTGTAAAATTAAGACTCTAGAGGGACTCCTTCAAGAAGTTCTATCACCAGGTGATATCATTCAAATTTCAAAAACTCTTTATTTCTAATTCCAGGAGCTCGGCCTAGACATCACCGAAGAACAGATCCAAGAACTAGAAGGCGCGGTCCACGACATCGACTTCGTCTCGGCGGCCGAGCACGAGAAGAAGGTCCGTCATGATGTCATGGCACATGTCCACACCCTGGCCGAGAGGTGCCCCAAAGCTGCTCCGATTATTCACCTCGGTGCGACCTCCTGCTATGTGGGAGACAACACAGATCTGATCGTGCTGAAGCATGGGTTGGATCTGCTGCTACCAAGGTTGGCGGCTGTGATCAGCAGGCTGGCGCAGTTCTCTAATGAATACAAGTAAGTTCTTTCTCATGTGTAATTAGTAATACTGAAATTCAATGTATGGTGTAATGATCTGCGCCCAAACCCTCGCCTAGAAATATCCTTAAACAACCCCCATTATCTGCTATTCTGAAAAACGAAGCAAGATCATTTATAATGAGAGAAGGAGACATTTAGAAAATCAGTCATTTTGTTTGGGAAAAGATCACTTTGAGGTTTGTTCAAAATAAGATAAGTATAATATAAGAATCGATCCTAACAGACCGGAATACAGGGTCCCTTTTGATTACTCGAGAAGTATAACGTTTTAGCAAATAAAGCCTCTCACAATAAGACTGAACGTATAGTTGTTACTATGATATTAGAGAAATAGGTCAGGCACTCCTCAAATTTCTTGAATGTTGGATGAAATTTTGCCGGCACGCTCGGAAGCGCAATAAGACAAAGCCAATATAAAGATTCAATCAAAATGGCTGCCCTCTGCAAGACCTGCTTAGCATACAATATGTCCTAATAGGCCAAACAATCAGCTATAACAGTTATAACTGTTGTTTATTATGTACGTATACCTTGGTCGACCATTCGATGCCTAATTCGTCATTTATTGTCCTTCTTGTCCTTCTCATATTTTATCGTTTCCTTTGGTAATTAAATTTCGCGTCGTAATTAATTGCTCGAATCATAGATGTCTGATCATAATGGTAGGTAAATGCTACATGTGATGTAATTTGCGTTCTCTATCACATTGAATCATAGAATCTAGTAACACTATGATTATACAATGTGATTTATTATAATATGCATGCTATCCCGAAAGAGGCTTATTCGAGATCCATTGGCAAGTTTGTTCTAAGTCTTTTGGACAAAAAACTCTATGCAAAAATCAACTGGGTCAAATTAGTTCAATCAAACTCAATTATTCAGTTGTTTTAGTTTTTAATATTGATGTTGAACTTCTCGTACAATAAATAATCCTGATATTTACTTAAAAAGATGTTGGCTCAACTGTTTCTTGTGTATTTTGTAAATATTAACTTGTATTAGTTTTAAGTTTCTTTGTGTAAATAAAATATATCTTTATTAAAAAAAAAAAAAAAAGATGTTATAATGACCAAATGTTATATGTTAGTCTTGATAGGGCTTACATATTTGAGCCTTTTGGGGTTGAGACCCTGGGTCCGTGGGGAAACGGGGCCCTCCTGGTTTTCAAAAAGATATCAGTACGTCTGATCGAAGCGACGCGTGACCCGAGAGCTGGCTCTTATTTGGCCCAGCGAATTAGCATTGCCATCCAGCGTGGCAATTCCGCCAGCGTCTTGGGGACGCTTCTGATTGGTAGTGATCTGGATCAGTTGAGCTATCTATAGATCGTTTGTAACGGTCTTTAGATGGCTCAACTGTTTCTTGTATATTTTGTAAATATTAACTTGTATTAGTTTTATAAGGTGTTGACGAAGGATGATGATATAAAAAATCGATGGAAGGGATACTTTGAAAGGTTAATGAATGAGGAGAATGACTGGAGTGGTGCTTTAGTAGAAGCACCAATAAACATGGCTGTTGTGAAAGAGGTGAGTATAGATGAAGTCAAGAAAGCTGTGCAAGATATGAAGAATGGAAAAGCTGTAGGACCGGATGGTATACCTGTTGAAGTATGGAAGTTTTTGAGAGCAGATGGATGGAAGTGGCTGACTTTGTTTTTCAATAAGTTGTTACATGAAGAGGCGATCCCAGAAGAATGGTGCAACAGTTCGCTGGTGCCCATTTTCAAAAACAAGGGTGATGTACAAAACTGTAATAACTATCGAGGAATAAAGCTCATGTCACATAGTATGAAGATTTGGGAGAAAGTGATAGCGAGAAGAATGAGAGATGAGAGTGAAATAACACAGAACCAGTTTGGGTTTATGCCTGGACGGGGGACAACGGACGCCATATTTGCTCTGCGCCAACTTTGTGAGAAATACAGACGTGCGCACAAAAACTTGCATATGGTGTTCGTTGACCTAGAGAAGGCATACGACAGGGTGCCCCGTAAGGTTCTGTGGTGGGCTATGAAAGAGAAAGGAGTGCCTGGGAAGTACGTACAGCTTGTACGTGCTATGTACGGAAGAGCTAACACACACGTCCGGTCCGAAGCTGGAGTTACCGACAAGTTTAATGTGGCTGTAGGCTTGCACCAAGGATCGGCTTTAAGCCCTTATCTGTTCCTCCTGGTAATGGATGCCCTGACATCAGACATACAGGAGGACGCCCCTTGGTGCATGCTGTTCGCCGACGACATTGTTCTTGTCGGAGAAAATGCACTTGAGGTCCAGAGTAGGCTGGGAAAATGGCAAGAGAGACTGGAGAGTGTCGGATTGAAGATCAGCAGGACAAAAACCGAGCATCTGTTCTGCGACTTCGGTGGTCCCTCCGGTTTCTCTCCTATTGCCTTAGATGGTGTATCCCTACCAGTCTGCTCCGACTTCCGGTACCTCGGTTCATTAATCCAGAACGACGGCGATATAGACCGGGATGTGAAAAATAGAATAAATGCGGGATGGATGAAATGGCGACAGGTCACAGGAACTACGTGTGATCCAAGAATGCCCCTTAAACTTAAGGGGAAAATTTACAAAACGATCATAAGACCTGTCGTACTGTATGGATCTGAGTGTTGGGCAACCAAAGGGACGGATGAAAGAAGAGTGCATGCTGCGGAAATGAGAATGTTGAGATGGATGTGTGGAGTGACTAGAATGGACAAGATACGGAATGAGTACATCAGAGGAAGTTTGAAAGTAGCGCCAGTGACTGAGAAGTTGAAGAGCAAAAGGTTAGCGTGGTATGGTCATGTCATGCGGAGGGAAGAATGCCATGTGACTAGAAGAGTGTTAAATATGAATGTGGAAGGATATAAGGGGAGAGGTAGACCAAAGAAAAGATGGATAGATTGTGTGAAAGACGACATGAGTAAGAAAGGAGTGAATACTGATTTGACGGCTGATAGAGGGGAGTGGAAGAGAAAAACATGTTGTGCCGACCCCACATGAAGTGGGATAAGGGCAGGGAGATGATAACTTGTATTAGTTTTAAGTTTCTTTCTGTAAATAAAATTATGTGACCAAAAATATTCAAAATAGTTTTTTTTCGCTAACGTTTTTTTCCCTTTGTTGATAGATTAAACCCCTTTCGTGTTGGTATACATATTATTAATCGCCTTGTTTGTACATTTTAAGATGCTTGCTACAATGACTAGACGTGTATCTGATTTAGGTTTTGAGACATCTTCGAGTTTTAGAGTATCTTCATGAGGATGTCTACCATGCTTCGAGAATATTCGTGCGCGAGCCTAACTTGATTCTTATAAATGTTTCTTCTATCTACGCTTAACCAACGTCGTCACATTTCAGATCGCTGCCCATCCTCGGTTTCACCCACCTCCAGCCAGCTCAACTCACCACCGTCGGCAAGCGAGCTTCCCTCTGGCTCAGTGACCTACTCATGGACGAGCGCGCCCTCTCCCGAGCAAGAGAGGATCTTCGTTTCCGAGGAGTCAAAGGTACCACTGGCACCCAGGCCTCCTTCCTCCAGCTCTTCAAAGGAGATAGCTCCAAGGTACGAGCCTTAGACAAACGAGTCGCTGAACTAGCCGGGTTCGACAAACGTTACATTGTGACTGGGCAGACCTATTCCAGAAAAGTTGACCTTGAAGTCGTTGCAGCCATTTCGGGCCTCGGGGCGACGGTGCACAAAATGTGCTCGGATATCCGCATCTTGGCTTCGAGAAAGGAATTGGAGGAACCGTTTGAGGCTTCTCAGATCGGATCCAGCGCTATGCCTTATAAAAGGAACCCTATGAGGTCTGAGCGTTGCTGCGCGCTGGCCCGTCATCTGATCACCCTGCACGCTAACGCAGCGAACACTCACGCTGTCCAGTGGTTAGAACGTACTTTGGATGACTCTGCTAACCGCCGTTTGACCCTCGCTGAGGCATTCCTGACAGCTGATGCGACTCTCCTCACTTTGCTAAACGTTTGTCAAGGATTGGTGGTTTACCCTAGAGTGATTTCGCGCCATATAGCGCAAGAGCTGCCTTTCATGGCCACGGAGAATATTATCATGGCCATGGTCCAAGCTGGAGGTGACCGCCAAGTGTGCCACGAGAAGATCAGAGTGCTTTCGCATGAAGCTGGGGCTCAGGTCAAGCAGCATGGTAAAGATAATGACTTGATCGAACGTGTGAAGAGTGACGAGTATTTTGCTCCAATCATTTCGCAGTTGGATAAGATTCTGGATGCGTCTACATTTATCGGACGAGCACCGGAACAGGTGACAGAATTCATAGAAGAGGAGGTGGCTCCTGTGCTATCGAAGTACAAAAATACATTGGCAGCTGTCGAGAAGCCAGTGGCTTTGAACATCTAATTATATAGTGCTGTCTTTCAATTTTTTGCTATAATATCGTTGTTTTATATAAGCTTATGTTTTGCTATTTTTAAGAATTGACATGGAATAAATAATACGAATATGATTGAATAAAATTATATATTTACAATTAAAGCGTATCTATATTTATTTTATAAAAATATAAAAATGACTTCACTATTTTACAACGTAACACATGCTTTATGAACTAGAAAATGGTAACTTTAATTTAGATAATCGCGACATTCTTGGCAAGCTTGAAGCTGATATGATTAATAAATAGGTAACTATGAAATAACATTAACAAAGGAAACAAATAAATAAGCAACTGATGCGAGAGTCTACTAATGCATCGAGGGTAGAAATTTCGTGATTACAGTATTATCACAATATCGTTTCGATTCGATGGCACGTTGAGATTGGCAACGTTAACTTATAGTGCTTATAGCGTGTTGGTAAGAAGTGTGTCGCCCTGACATGCGGGGCCTTGGCTAGGCCAATTGCAGGCTCCTAAGCTTGGGTCGAAGCTGAGTTGTACAGGACAGTTGAAGACGTGAAGCGTAAACCTTTGTTTGGTGCAGTCCCATCTGCAAGCGTAGAACTTGTTGCATTGTTTCGGGTGACGGAAGAGACCAGCTCGTTTGCAGTCAACGGAACCTTGTAGGGTTTCATCTCTGCTTCTCCATCCACCCGGACCGTAGCGGTCAAACGTATGCGATTCGATTTCAGAGTTAACGGTTTCACTAGGGGCAACTGTCGAAGATACTTCTTGGTTTAGCAGCACAGTTCTGTACGTCGGCGCTATAGTCACAGCCTTAACGCGAGGACGAATCCTCACTACTCTTTGAGTTGAAGTCACAGCTGGGGTACTTGATACAATAACCTCAGCATTTTTAGGGGTCACATCAAAATCGAAGTTGCTGGCGTCCTGGTAATCTTGGTAGTAAGAATCATCAGGAACGATTATTGGGTTAAAAGTTGAAGTGACAATAGGAGATGTGGTTACAGTTGGTCGCTGAACTCTAGCCAATTTCTGAGCCCATTCGTTATTTCCAATATCTCCACGGCCGGCGCTTTCGTAGTCATTACTGTAGTCATCGAAGTCTGTGGGAGTTGGGGTGTTGGGTCTCGTTCCCTTGAGGACTAAGACGGGGGATTGACAGCTGCAGACCGCACCTAACTTGCGAACAAGCAGTGGGTTGAAGTCGTTTATTTTCGTCACAACTGCTACCTTCGGCTTGGTTCTACGCCTTGGCGCTTGAGGAGTAACTTCGTATAAGCCCTGCTCTTCTGGAGCGTACGTAATAGTAGTTACTCTTTTAGGAGCTATACTGTAAGTTTCAACACTTGATACATCCACTGGAGCTGAGGTAGAGTAAGAAGCTGGAGACACCAACTCAGCGTCGGAGCGAACTGAACTTATCCCTAGATTAGCCTTTGCTGTTTGGACCACAATGTTCTGTTTTCTTTGAACGGGCGCGTGAGTTGAAACGACTGCTGCGTTTTCTTCGTAATTGTAACTGCCTCTTGAGGTTTGGCCGGCGCTCTTGGCTCCGAAGTTTTGGATATTCAATTCTTCATCAGAAGGAGGCAAGTATTCTGGTGCTTTGTATGCAGTTGTGGATTCTACGTATCTGTAAGGAGCCTGAGTCGTAAACTTTACTTTCGGTCTTAAAGTAGAGGACACTATGATAGGTGCAGCAGTTGTGTAAGTGATTGGAGATACTAGACCAGCGTCAGGTCCGACTGTACCGAAACCAAGAAGATTAGACTTTGCAGTCTCAACAACGATGTTTGGTTTCCTTTGTAGTGGTCTGGATGTAACTTCCTCGGTTACTCTAATATCCTGATAAGGATTGTACCTTATTTTTGGGGCAATAGTTGCTTCAAGGTTGTCAAATCCAAAGCTTTCGAAGTTGATGGCATTGGAATGTTTCTCTACTGGTGTCACATACTCTGGTGCTTTGTATCCTATGGATTCTGTGTATTGGTAGGCAGGTGTTGTGGACTTAATCTTGTAAACAGTTCTGGCAGTGGTTGATGGCAGGTAAGTGTTTTCCACGTGTTCGTTGTATTCTGGCTCAGCAGGGGGCAGGTACACACGAGTAGTAGTGGTAGGGGGTAAGTACTCCCTGGTAGTGGACGGAGGCAAGTATTCCTTAGTAGTAGAAGGAGGTAAATACTCTCGGATGGTAGAGGCAGTAGAGTATGTCGGTGGTAAATATTCCCTTGAGGTAGTGGAGTATACACGAGGTCTATAAGTGCTTGTCACAATTGGAGCTTCGGTAGAAACTACTGGAGGAAGGTAATCTTCGCTCTTATATTGGACCTGAATCTCTGGGTTTTCGTAATTTTGCTTGTAGTTTATTACAGCTTTAGTTCCTGGGAACGATGAGATGTGGTAGGATTCAATTCTCTTGGGCTCTGTTACGTGAGAAGTACTGAATGATACATGAGCCGGAACGGTTTTCTGAACCGTTTCGTATGTTTGGGAGTATTCTACTGGCTTAACGTATTGCTCTTGAGTTTGGACGAAGCTTTGTTGAGCTATTGGAGCTGCAGAAGAAACAACAGAGTAGGACTGTTGGTATTCAGTCTTCGGTGGGATGTACTCCGGCGCTTTATAGGTTTCAATTTTCTTCGGCGTCTCATAATCGGAATAATGTTCTTCGTATGCCAAGGTAGATGGAGTACTGGTTACATAGGTGAAATCTTTTGCAGAGTCGTATTGGCTCTTTGAATCGTATTGGCCACTGGCTAAGTGGAAAGTTTGATGAGACACAACATTCGCATCTGAATAGGCTTTTCTTGCAGTGTTACTTTGGATTTCTGGCTGATTGTAAATGTAACCTTGGTTTAATTGAACATTTTGCTCGTAAGATTGTTGTGATCCTTCTTGGCGTCCAAAATCAATGTGGCTAACTTGTTGTTTGTGTACAATTGGTTGGTAAGTTTGCGTGAATACAGTTTCTGTCGGTTTCACATAAGTCACCGGACTAGCCTTCTCTGTGTATTTCAGGATGGGATTCTCATACCTAGTCACTGGTGCCGCTGTTTGATAACTGATGTCTACTAGTGGTCGAGGTGTTGTGGAATCGTACTTTTGCCTTTCAGTTTTGTGTATGGTCTGGTGGCTATAAGACTGTGGCTTGTATGAAACTACAGGAATTGGTGTAGAGTACGTCAATACGGTCTTCGGAGCTTCTTCGAATTTCACAGAAGGCTGCGAGTATTGGTACCCTGACTCAGCTTTTGAATACGGTTTGACATGGCTGGCGTCTACATTGTGAGATGTTTGATGACTGTAAACTTGAGGCTGGTAAGTAGATACGGCTGGTTGATAAGTTGATACAGCTGGTTGGTACGTTGATACAACCGGCTGGTAAGTTGATACAACTGGTTGGTAAGTGGTAACAGCTGGTTGGTAAGTAGATACAATAGCAGGTGCTGGTGTTGTATATTGAAAAACAGTCTTAGGCTGTTCAAATTCAGTTGGTTTTGTGTACTCATAACCTCCACTTTGAATTGACGGTGTATAAACCTTGCTTTCTGATTTGTGAATTGTTTGGTGACTGTATGCTTGAGGTTGGTATGTTGGCTGCACGTAAGTTACTGGAGTAACCTTGGGTCGTGTGTACTGTAGAATCGGGTTTTGGTAAATTGTCACTGGAGATGGCTGAGGTTCGTAATGAACTCTAGGAGCCGGTGTAGATGAGACGGTTACAAGAGGTCTTGATTCAATTTTATGTAGAGTCTGTTGACTATATACTTGTGGTCTGTAAGTTGATGTAACTGCTGGAGCAGGTGTGGAATATTGAATCACAGATGGCGTGGAGTATTTGAATTCTGTTTTCTGTTCTTCGAATTGGATCGCTGGCTTCTCATATTTGTAACCAGTTGATGCGTCTTGAGAGTAGGTGTTCACTCGTCCAGCATCTACCTGGTGAAGCGTCTGCTGGCTGTAAACTTGAGGCTCGTATGTCGATATGGCTGGTTGCACAGAAACAGCTGGTTGAGCAGTTGTGTACTGCACTGTTTGGGGCTCTTCGTATGTTACACCAGAAGTGTATCCGGTAGTTTCAAACCGCACAGGTACTTGGACGTTGCTAGCTTCTATCTTGTGGAGAGTTTGATGGCTGTATGATTGAGGATAGGAAGAGACTGTAGGCTGAGCAAAAGTAGTAACAGCTGGTCCAGTAGTAGTATAAGCAACCAATTTCTTGAATGGTTGTTCAGCGACAGGTGTTGGGGTCGAGTACTGGAACCCAACGGATTCAACCTTATGGAGGGTTTGCTGACTGTGGCCGAATCCTTGAGGTTCGTAGGAAGAAACTGTCACAGCTGGTGCTGCAGTCGAGTAAGTGAGCCCATCTTCAAACTTAATACTTGGCTTGGAGTAGTCGTATCCAGATTCAGCCTTGACTGCACCCGAAGATTTACTTTTTATGTTTGATCCTGAATGGCTGTTATATCTTGCAGCTGATTGACTATTGGCGTTGAGAGCAGCGTAGTCTTTACTCTCATATTGGTAACTTAGTCCCTGATTATAATCAGGTACTTGAACTTGAGGAGTGATGTACTGTTGCTTTACTGCGACAACGGTCGGTTGCACGACAGTGACAGCAGGTGGTGTGTATCCGAATATCTGTTTCATGCTAGACTTGGGTTCTTCAGGCAGGAATGTTGTTTTGTAAGTAACAGCGGGAATAGCTGTTGTAACAGCGAAGGGTGTTGCAGTTGTAGGAATACCGGATGAAGTAGGTGTTGTCACATATCCGTACCCATCAAGATTGTTCTCGTCAGTTCCAACGTGGGTAATAGAAACTGCTGGTTGAGATACGAATGAGACTTGTCCCAGGTGGAGCGTTTGGTGGGAAACACTTTGCGTGTATGCGGTTGGACCTCGGTAGTTGTTTTGGTTGTTATAGTCAGCATCAACCAACGTGGTTTTACCCACAAGTCCTACATTAATTGCTCCAGCTGTGAGTGTGTGAGACGATCCAGTGTATGCTTTGGAATCACTGATGTAGTTGCCAGCATTGGCTTGACTGTAGCTCTGAGCGTTGACCGAGCTTGTTGATTGGGCGCCTCCAGCACCGATGTGTCCGTCCGTCCGATACACTCCAGCTACGTACTGTCCAGTATTGTCATGCGTGTAGGAGCCTGAATAGCCGCCATTATAGGCACCAGTATTTTCGGCCTGATACAAGTTGGAACCTGCATTGTAAATACCGGAATTATCAACTGTGTATTTATTTGATCCTGAATATCCTGCAGTATAAGCTCCAGAATTATCTTCTTTGTATGTGTTGGAGCCTGAATAGGTATCTTTATAGGCACCAGAGTTTTCAGCGATGTAGGCACCAGAATTGTCAGTTTTGTATGTGTTAGAGTCTGAATAGGCACCATTGTACGCACCAACGTTTTCAGCATTGTAGGCACCAGCATTTTCAGAATTGTAGGCACCAGAATTGTCAGTTTTGTATATGCTGGAACCTGAATAGGCACCATTGTAGGCACCAGAGTTGTCTGCATTATAGGCGCCAGAATTATCAGCTTTGTAAGCGTTATAACCAGCGTAACCAGCTTTGTAACCTGCGTTATATCCACCAGAAGATTCGACATAAGCTCCAGAATTATCAGACCCTGCATTATATCCGCTTGAAGAATCAATGTATGCTCCGGAGTTATCCTGATTATACTGTCCACTGTTTTCTCCGGCGTATTTACCTTCGTATTGGCCTTCATAAGATCCTTTGTACCTCCCATAGTCATAATATTCGCTGGAATCCTTGTACCCTAAGCTCTGATGAATGTATGGTTCTACAGGGGAGTCTACGTGTTTGTAAGGCTCTGCAGTATCGCCAGTTGGATCATGAACGTAGGCTCCTGATTGGTCTGCGTCGAAATTGCTGCTTTGGTACGCAGTGTGTCCAGTACTACCTGAGAATGAGTTAGTCGACTGGCCACCGTAACCTGCGTTTTGGCCCAAGTTGGCCGTAGAGTACGAACCAGTGTAACCATTATTGCCAGATGCTGTTCCTTGACTGTTTCCTACAATTTGAGTGTTGCCAGCAACTCGGCCTGAACTTGAAGTCTTCTTAGTCGGTAGTCTGTAGTCATCTAGAATTATAGAACCACTGGTGTATTTCTCTCCATCGTTGTATTTCGTTGCTTGGACTAAGCCAAGGTTGCTTGCTTCTCCAGATTGGTAAGCTAATCCGTTTGAGCCCTGGGCGAAACCGACTCCTCCAATGCCCTGGGAACCTTGGCTGATTTGGTATTGATATCCGTTTTGGAGTTCTTGGGAAGCGATGAAGTTGGAGTCGAGAGCGTCTCCATGTGTGAGGAATCCGCCCTGGATACCGACCAGGTTGTTGAGAGAGGCACCGGAGACAAGGCTCTGGTGGGCGGCTACGTTGACGGAGTCTGCTGTCTGACCTTGAAAGCCTGCTGCACCTGGAGCAAGGACGAAACGCTTAGAATAGCAAAAACAAATTAATTCCTAATCAAAAACAATCTTGAGTGTCTTTATCTCAAAATATCTGAGGATAACAAACTGGTTAGTGACTGACCATTATTAAAGAAAATTCCACAGCCATTACGACGAAAATAACTTCTCCACAGCACCCATGTTTAGGCTATGTCTTACCAGTGAGAGTAGCAGCAGAGTACCCATGGACTTCAGCCTCATATCTTGCTATATTCCCGCACGCTGGCACCAGCCAGGGCCAATCGCACTTGAGCTTCTCAGCGTCAAATCCCAGGCCGAAGGGACAGCGGAACTCGTAAGCAGTCAGCGGCGCCTTGCCGTGGTCGAGGCAGGCAAAGAACCAGCGGCAGTTCTCGGGGTCGGCGTAGTAACCTGTGAATAAAATTATTAGTAAGATTTTTTTTACATAATGGTCGTCTGTGGCATTTGGAACTGACCCTTCCCATCCCGGGGATACGCTACCGAGTCAACTCCTTCTGGTTGATATTCTTTGGTATGTTCCTCAGCTCGAAGCGCCGATAGCTCGGCCTACAGGGGAACGTTGCAATTATCCAAGCCTGCTCAATGCCTATGGTTAAGTTTAGTTAATTGACAAGAGGTATATTCGTTCCTATGTGAAGCCAAATAACAATCCTATCCGGCTAATATTATAAATGCGAAAGTTTGATGTTTGGATATGTTGTTTAATCACGCCGTAACGGCTTAACAGATTTCGTTGAAACTTGGAATAGATAAAGTTCTTTACCTAGAATAGCATATAGGCTACTTTCTAAGGAAGTAACACGCGAGCGAAGCCGAGGGTGGTCGCTAGTATTGTATAAGACAGCAAACTTTTCATAAAATCTGTTCCGAAAATTCGCTGTCAGCCGCCGAATAATTTAGAGAGACCCACCTTCGTGTTCAGGACAGTTGAACCTGGTCCGAGGCACGGGCGCTATCTCCGAGGAGCCGGGGCAGGCTTGTGAGTCGGGCAGGCTTCCAGGCCACACGCAGACCTCGTAGCGAGCGTCGAAAGCTAGCCCCGCGGGGCAGTCGAATTCGAAAACCTAGAGGCCAAAGAAAAACACATAATTTGCTTAACGCACCTCCTCGAGCGAAATTAGCCAGTTGAAATTGACTCTAGTGCTTATGAACAATGAGGATATAAGACTGCTTATAACAGCCGAGCGGTCAAAAGTAAAGCATTATTGCTCACAATAGGCCTTAGTAATATTAGGGAACTTACGGTATATTCGGGTGAGAGCTGGTCAAATTTAACACATCGGTAAAATCGAGCGCAGGAACGGGGGTGCACGAAGTAACCCTGACGGGAGCATGAGAACTCCGTACGGGTGTCCTGAAAACATAAGCGATTTACGAAATATTAATTCCTTAAGGCTCTACATGGTAAAGAACAAACGGAATAATGTACCTAATAGGTAGAGTTACCTCTCTGATCGAATGAATGACACCATCAGAATCGACAATCTGCGTGATCCTGTACGGGGAGACTTGCAGGGCATCCAAAGCACGAGCTTGGCGGGGGGCTGACAGGATCTCGTTTTCCAAAGATCTGAAGAAAAAAAGAGTCGACTTTTATCCTATGAATGACAGACATCCCCTCAGATCTCCAGGCGATCACATCATTGAAGATGAAGATGTCTAAGGGGGGTCAGAAGTACGTCTAATCATTGGGCACATGCCCACATTTTGCAGTAGAGAGAATTTCATACATGGCAGGTTGCAAGGCCATTGCTTTAAAAACACTTACTGATTTCCTCACAATGTTTCCT
This sequence comes from Anticlea derivata, assembly GCA_947579855.1. NCBI lineage: Eukaryota > Metazoa > Arthropoda > Insecta > Lepidoptera > Geometridae > Anticlea > Anticlea derivata. Next base: position 10,257,684 of record OX388268.1, read on the forward strand.
TCGCCGTTTTAAGCACGTGTTACTGCGCAGTTTAACTTTTCAGATAGAAAAATTCGAACCCACCACTTTTAGAACAAAAGTGGGGGACCTCCCACTAGGCCAACACGGCTTGAAAAAATTCCTTGTTATAGAATATATTGTCCATAACTTATCAGGCATCACGTGCCTTTGAAAAAGTAAGAGCAACGTTGACCGACTTTGCAATATCATAAAATAAAGGGTCTTTCCAAAATGATATAGCTTTCTTGTCGTGTCACTAGTTCTTTCTGGCTCAACCTGCATTAGGTCAGTGACCTAGTTGAGGTATTACCATTCACAATTTAGAAGTAGGATCATCGAAATACATGTACAATAATGTATGATAAAACCGCATGGCCTGAAGTCGCTCTGCCCCTCGACAGCTAAAATGCCATTTTGCAGTGTCTTTACAGTTTTTGCTTGCATCATATTTTAAGTATTATTCAATTTTATAGAAGCATTAGGTACATACTTCATCAAGTGTAGCGTGTGCTGCCCTTAGATCATTTGTTGAAGCTCACATTTGTCTTCCTTTTTTCACATTTTTATAAGCTCTTATTTATTAGGGATTATAATTAGATAACTTTTCTTTTGAGCCTCACCTAGTTCGATCGGCACCACACTGAAGCTTTAAATTCCATTTTGTGAAAAAGGATCATCCAAAAAAATGATAGGCACCAAGCCGTGTTTGTTGCCTGATTGTTCTAGGCTTGGTCGCGAGGAACAGGCATAGCTTCACCTAGTTTCTAAGACGTTTCAAAGTGATCCTAGTGATTTTATTGAAATAAATGCCCTTTGACTTTGACTTTGACTGTACTTACACCAATCCGAGTTTGTTGCCTGATTCTTCTAGGCGTGGTTGCAAGGAAGAAGCGCAAATTAACCTAGTTTCTAAGATTATTCAATATGATGACTTGACTAGGCAGACTTGTTTACCTCAGTATAGCAGCCCTGGGTGCCCTGCTTTGCTGGTTAAGAACCTTCGCCAGAGAAGCTTTCAGGGTAGGTCCACAAGGAGTGTCCACATCACGGTTTGCGCCATGCAGCGCAAGTCCAGCCAAGCCACGGACCCTGGCGTACTTCCCCTTGACGTCTACTGATGACGCATCTTCGAAGGAGATCCAGGTTTTGTCTCTGGAAAAGGAATGTGTTATTTTCACGTATATTGTGTGCTGAAATATAATTTTCAAAAGTTGTGCAGTTTTCGAGGTTTATTTACGTCCAAATTTTTTAATAATAATAATAATACGCTCACGCCTTTTATCATGGTAGCCAACTTTCTTATCTCCAAGTGATCAAATCTTTGAATTGAAGATAAGAAACAAAGAAAGAAAGTGCTTTAAAAAAAATTATGAAATGAAAGAAAGAAAGAAAGAAAGAAAATTTGTTTATTTGACCCACAACGCAGGTAGGTACAGTAGGTAGGTGGGTACATAGAAAAATACTTTATAGGTAGGTAGTAGGTAATACACAACGCAGTAGGAAAACATAAATAATTAGGTAGTTAGGTGGCTAAGTGGTAGGCTAAGTAGTATGCGTTGTGTGAGGCAAATGGGTCCCGTCTCAGCATAAAGCTGCACCGAACATAGTATTATGTACGGTACGGCGCTGGTTTTCTGACGGGGCCTAGGCGACGCGACGTGACGAACATCAATAAACATAATATTATATAGTAGGTATATAATAAGGATAATTATAGTAGGTATGGATAGGTACTTATATAAAAAGAGAGTAAGTAGTAGTAGATAGATTTAGGTGAGTTATATATTACATAATAATTACAGATATTGTATTGCGGGCTATGTTGGTAGGTACATGTGGTGGTGCTATACAACACGCAGGGCGTTTGGTAATTTAGTCAGTTTTGGCAAGCATAGACCATGGAAGAAAGGAGCGAAGCGGTTCCATAGTCTATGAACACCACCGTATCTTTTGATTGGCCCATTGATTGTTATTGATTAGCTCAAGTATCTTCCTAGTCTGTGATTAGTTGAAATGAAAGATGACCAAACATATTTTGGTACCTACATGCCCATTTTGCCCATGCCACATTTTGCAGTACCTAGTGAGTATTCCATATGTGAAAGGTTGCAAGCTAATAAGATTATTTACTAGTCACCCTGATTTTCTTAACCATTTTAAGCATGTGTTCATGCACACTTACAATTATCGAGCAAAAGAACTCATGGTTCTCGACCGGCTTCCAACCCACCTTCGGATGGATATTCGGACTACCAATGTTTTTTTAGCTGGTAATATACGTAGTTCTTAAAAGCATCCTGACGAACAACTTACTTGAAGGCATATGGAGCTGATAGATCCTGATCCCTCTCCAACGTCCACCTTCCCTTCTGCAGCTGCCGGCAGAGGATGTCCTGCCCGATCTCCTTCGGTTCGTCTTCCAGGGTCGGGCTGCCAGGAGTACTAAGTGTCTCATTCTGGAGGGTGAACTGCTGGGCAGTGGCTGGGAGGCTAATGACGATCTTGGAGGCTGGGACGCCGAGGCCCACTGCTAGGTCCACTACGGAGTCCTAGAATTATGATAAAATATTTATGCAAACGCACGTTGGGGAGTAAAGGTTCTCGAATGGTGACCACGAACCGGGCGACGCAGTGGTGGAATGCCCCACTCGATGGACCTACAATATATATACGATTGTGGGAAGTCGGTGGATGGAGAAGTGAAGAAATAACCGTCCGTCATGGAACTCTTTGGGGAACGCTTATGTGCAGCAGCGGACTTGTGATTGATTGATCATCATAAGCATGTGATCATGATGATCAATCAATCAAATCAATCAATGTTTTTTTTTTATTTGTTTTGATGATGATGTACAGTCAACAAGTTTGATTAGTAGACTATACCTACAAGGTGATTCATAATAATTTACACCATCCCAAAAGGGTCTTATTCCTAAGACGGCTTATAGCTGTACCTACTGTCGTGACTGTACATAAATCTGCCTATTTTCGAGATATTTGAGTACTTCTAGACTTGTTCAATTATTTCTTTTGAGCCGTTGCGAATTTTAAGTGATGCACTGTCAGTGGGCGACCTACTTCTGTCAACTTGAACTTAGCAAACCAATTTAAATTTACATTACAATTACGCCTAAATATACCTTAATCCTTCGTAATAGAGATCAGGATTGCATAATGATAAGCTACGTGGGCACTGGATCACCTTCACCGGTATATAAGTTGTATGAAACGTGATCGTAACGCGAGGTAGATTATTTTTAATTGTAATTAGGTATAATAATTATCGATTAATATTCATTGAAATAGCACTAATACTTACCTACTGCTATTCATCATCATCTTCCTGGCCTTATACCACTTTATGTGCGGTCGGCACAACATGTATTTTTCTTCCATGTCCCTCTATAGCACTTTGCTACTTTTAAGCGAGCGGAATACAAAATGTGGCTTCAAATTGGTTCAAGTATTTACGACATAATCTGTATCTAGCCTATAATCTACTATAAGAAAATTGTGAATCCTAGATTACTGAAATAAATATATATTCCTGAATATTCCCGACATACCTATCACACACGGTCAACTGATCCCAAACTGGGCATAGCCTGTACTATGGGTACCAGAGACTGATATACATAATACATAGATAAATATTTAACACCCAGACACAGAACAAACATCTGTGTTCATCACACAAATGTTTGTCCAGTTCGGGAATCGAACCCGTGACCTCTAGCGCGGAAGGCAGAGTTCCTACCAACTGAGCTATGAGGCCAGTCGAATTAATAAATACTTACAGTATTCATCATATCCCAAAGTCCGCTCAACCGACTCGGGTGGTAGGTCATCTTCTTGACGGCTCCCAACGCGTGCGTCTGCAGCATCATCAGATCCACCTTCATCATCAGAGCCCTCAGGTCATAATACTTCGCCAGTAGTTCCGGGTGGGCTGGTATCGCCAGGAATAGAGGACCGCCCCCTGACGAAGCGATGGCGGTTCTGGCCTCGGCGACTCTTTCGAGCACCTTGGTCCTGTTGAGGGTATTGTGAGCATTGTGGATCTCGAGACCATGGATGTACTTCGATTTGAGGAGGGTGCGGAAGTCCTGGAAAGGTAAATTAAGGGTTTTGATGTGTGTGGCTTTTGGATATACCTGAGTACCACCTGAGCTCTGGTAGAGTGGTCTTATTGATGTCTGTCTTACTGATACGCGACACCGCGCGCACGTCATCTGCGACGTCGTTCAAATAATGTATGTAGTGCAGATTATAATGTAATGTTAGGTATATTTTTTATATGTATGTTAGTCATTAAGGTATGTATCTATGGGCCAACATTTTTGTTTCACAATTATTTGATGCCTGAAATAAATGATTTTATATTATATTATATATATTATTGGCCTCGCCTTCCGATTCACAGGTCGTGAGCTCGAATTCCGGTCATGCACCAATGGATTTCGGATTCGGAAAATTTATGTGCGCTACACTAGTGCTCTCAAACAGTGAAGGAAAACGAAATGTCCTAGAAACCAAAAATTCGAATTTAAGAAGCCTCTAATAGGCGCACTTTAATCATTTCAATACACTAATTCTTTCACCGGTGGTCATAGGCCCTTTTCAGGGCCACCATACCTCAAACTATAAGTGCTAGACTGGGATTTGAAGACCTACGGATCGAAAGCCGAGGTACCACTCACTAGTCCAACACGGCTTAGTTTAGCGGTTAGGATAAATCAATAGAAAAAGATACATTTCTAGGAGGAGGTAGGGCATAGCGAGATTTTCTCGTTCTAAATTGGAGCAGCCCGCCTGGAAGGTACCTCCGCCTTACAGAAGACCGCAGCCAAATAACATTATTTGTTTGAAATAGTGTTGTGTTCCTGCGGTGAGTAAGGTTGCCAGAGCTCTTTAGGGGGGAGGGGGGTTCGGGGTCGGCAACGCGTGCGTGATGCCTCTGGTATTGCAAGCGCTCATAGGCTACGGTAACCGCTTGCCAACGGGTAGGCCGTAGGCTTGTTTGCCATCTCAATGTATAAAAAAAAAAAACATAGTTTGGACGCTCCATGTAACTATTGACCAACGTACGCATACCTAAACGGTTCCATTTAAACTAATTATATAAATAAACATGAAAATACAAAAAATGAGGCCAACGGCAACAGATGCTCCTCACAGGCAGAACTATTCCAAAAATGGTAGCGAGATAATTGGGATCCACTGCGATGTATACTAACGATCCACTGCAGTACCTACTGAGGCCTAGTCTGCAAAGTCTGTGAGTTCTCATTTTCCACCGTAAAAAGTGAATAGATTATTATTATTATTTTTTATGTTATACGGAGGCAAACAGGCTTACGGCCCACCTGATGGTAAGTGGTTACTTGTTTATTTGTTTATTTGTTTATTGGTAATCAACAGCGTTTACTTAAATCTAGGTAAATACAAACTTGTAATAGATATAAGGCCAATAAAAGATTACCCCAATATTTTAAGTAAGGTTATAAGTTATTGAGGCAGGAGAAGTTGGTACAACCAGTGAACTGAATAACTAAGTAGCAGTAGGCAGTCTAGGTATCTTATCTATAGAAGGTGTAGTTCATCGAGTAACAAAGTCATCTAGTACTGTACTGTCATATAAGTGATTAAATTTTAAGCATCAATGAGGTAGATATGCGTAATAACAATTATGTAGTTGATAAGCTACAAAAGAAGCGAACAGCCTTAGTTTAAAAAATTAAGTCATTTTAAACAAGTATAAGTAGGTATTTGATGAATTTTGCGAGCATCTTACTACAGAGAACTAGTATAAACTCAAACTTTCCTCACAAGTAGACAAACGTATGCAGTGGCGGCGTATAGGTATAATGTGTTGTTAATTTTAGGTAGGTATCGGCAAGTAGTTATCATTACATAAATACCTAAATAAATTATTTATATAAATTTGCCAACCTCGGTGGTGAAACGGGCGAGCGCCCGTCTGAGACGCAAGGGGTGCGGGTTCGATTCCCGACGCGGGACAAATGTTTGCATGATCTGCAAATACAAGCTCCGGGTCTGTGTTGCGGCACCATACCGTCGCCTATTGACATCAGCAACACCTGGAGCATTGCTAATGCGTTGCCTGCCGAACCCCTTCCCCCCTAAAGAGCTCTGGCAACCTTACTCACCGCAGGAACACAACACTATTTGAAACAAATAATGTTATTTGGCTGCGATCTTCTGTAAGGCGGAGGTACCTCCCCAGGCGGGCTGCTCCAATTTAGAGCGAGAAAATCACGCTGTGCCCTACCTCTCGTAAAAAGATTACTGGTTTTGGTAGGCACCCTTTGGGGCCACTACCACTATACGGTAATAGTTGGTGGTTCAAGTTGATACCTTTAGCCGTTTCCTAGAAAAAGAGTCTTGACAGACAGACAGAACAGACAGACGGACAAAGAATTGATCTTATAAGGTTTCCGTTTTTTTCCAAATGAGGTACGGAACCTTAAAAACGCACATTATAGACCTTACCACAATATGTCACGCGCATGTACTCTAATAGTTAGTGCCTCACTTTAATTGAACAAAATATCTATAAATTGGTCCAATTTAGTATCGTAATCACTTATACAGGATGTGGTCATATTAATATTCACTCTATATCCTGCTTAAAACCCCATTACAGGCTGTCAACGTGCTCTAGAAACACACACGCACATTCGTGTGCCTAGTTTATGATAGGTCGTTTGAGTAATGTTTGGCCTAAGCCCTTTACATTTTAGCTCTAAATTATTCATCATCATCATTTCAGCCATTCGACGTCCACTGCTGAACATGGCGTCCCCCACAGACAGAGTGAATTCCTTATCATGTGGGGGGATTCGCCCTCACCACGCTGGGCATGCGGTTTGGCGAGCGTAGTTAGAGCTATCGTTGTTAAAATGATGGACGCTGCTGCCCATCCCCAAGCTTTTCTCCCTTAGTCGCCTCGAACGACATCTGCGGATAGTTAGATATGGAGGGGCCTATTCTTCAGCCGGGGCCACCACGGCCTAATATATTATTACTGCATATTTATTACCCTACTGCCGAGAAGGAAGGAGAGTAATGTTTTTTAGGTGTTTTTTCTGCTGTTTCTGTTTACAGGCAGGGAATGTCATCCTAAAAAAGAAATACATGGCCAATACGTGTGGAGCCGCAGGTTTTCTAACGATGTTTTCCTTCACCGTTCGGATCAATCTTTCGAGCACATAAATTTTTCGAAAACAAAATACATTGGTGCACGACCGGGATTTGAACCTGCGACCTACAAATCGAAAGGAAATTTACTACGCTCTTAATTTTATTAGAAGCCTAAAGACCTCGGAGGCGCAGCGGGCGTGTGCCCGCTGAGACGCAAGGGATGCGGGTAAGATTCCCGCGGCGGGCAAATTGATTGAATGATCTACAAATATTTGTTGTGGTACCATCATACTCGTAGTTTTTGACACCAACGACACAGGGAATCCTAGTGTGAGGTCAGGACGATAATAAATAAATAAATAAATATTCCGGACATATTCACACGGTCAACTGATCCCAAACTAGGCATAACCTGTACTATGGGTACCAGAGACTGATATTCATAATAGATATATATTTAACACCCAGACACAGAACAAACATCTGTGTTAGTCACAAATGTTTGTCCAGTGCGGGAATCGAACCCGCGACCTCTAGCGCAGAAGGCAGAGTTACTACCAACTGAGCTATGAGGCCAGTCGATGTAGGTATGTGACTGTTGGGTGTTATAAATTCGGTCAATTCATTATAGGTTCATTATTATTATTATAAATTTTTTTTTATACAACAGAGGTGGCAAAAAAGATTACGGCCCACCTGATGGTAAGCGGTTACCGTAGCCTATGAGCGCTTGCAATGCCAGAGGCATCACGCACCCTACTCACCACAAGAACACAACACTATTTGAAACAAATAATGTTATTTGGCTGCGATCTTCTGTAAGGAGGAGGTACCTCTCCAGGCGGGCTGCTCCAATTCAGAACGAGAAAATCTCGCTGTGCCCTACCTCCTCTCAAAAATAGAATAGAATAATAGGTGTGGGAAGGCCCCCCACCCGATGGACCGACGACATTGTGAAGGTTGAAGGAAGGTTGCGTGAAGGTTGTTCGGTGGATGGAGAGGCTCAAGACCGTTCGTCATGGCACTCTTTGGGGGAGGCCTATGTTCAGCAGTGGACTTCATCAGGCTGATGATGATGATTATAGGTCCAATGCTTTAAAAGATGAATAACCTACCCTCGGTGTTCACGTAACCTTTTTTGAAGTCGGTTAAATAACCACTAACCCACTTACTAAATGACGTATTACCTACTTACATGTGCTCAATTCGCGAAATTATATTATTGAAGAGAAATTATCGGCACGGCACTTCTACTCTTACTGGGACGTGTTGAATGACATAACATTGCATGACGTTGGGTGACCTTTTTCGAAGACCGAAGTTACATTTCTTGAACTTTGGAAAATTAAAGATAAGTGAACTCGTTACTTAAGACATTTCGGAAAAAATAACAAAAATTTAGACCTTTTTTTTTAATTAAGAAAAAAACATATTCTTCTTTATTACAATACAATACAGTATAAAAACTATACATTTCACGAAGTCTCTTGAATCAAAGCATTTTGAATCTTATCTCAATGATTTAAAGGTTACCCGACAAGCCATCGTGAGGTGGAACAACTGTACCTATACAGAGCCACAGATACGACCAACGCCGACCGTTACACAAGCCACGCAAAATTGTATTAAATTATTAGTAAGTATTTAAATTTATAAACATGTATCTTTTTAAGCATATTATATATCATAAGGGTCGTGACGTGACTATGGTCTCCGCTGAAAACCAGCGCTGGGTGCACGCATCAGTGTGTATCCAGCACAATGCTGAGCGGAGGCCATGTTTTCCACGAACTCTGCTGCGCACAATATATATATATATATTTTTTTTGTTATCTAGCATTTAATTTTAATTTTATTGTGTATGTGTAGTACTTCGTAATGAAAATAAAACTTTCATTCATTCATTAATTCATTCTAAAGATAGTTGTTTAATTGAACTATATAGTACAATAAAATAACTTTTTTTCAGGTAAACAAAAGAATAACAACAGTTGGCATTTTACTTATCCTACGGCCCATATAGGTACGTACAAATGTAGACTTTTAAGACAATTAAGTCTTACATAGGTACATATAAATACCACAAATGAATTGCCACTTAGAAACTGCGACGTGGGACACAAATTATTTGGCTGGAATTTTAAGCTGTGATTATATATTACAATAAAACTAAACGTACCTACTATTTTAGTAATTCTACGGGAGCGCGTTGATGTCATTTGTATCGAGAGTTTGGCATGTAGATATTTAAAATTTAAAATACAAAAAAATATGTGAATCGTCTCATAGAAGTTACGTTTCCATATATTTTTTGTATAAAAAGCGAGTAAACTCGCGAGTTTACTAAGGAGTCGGTTCTGCGAGCTTTATGGCCTGCACTTCAACTTGCTAATTCTGAGAACTATGACCGTTATATTATAAAGTCGGTCATGTTAAATTCAAGACAAAAAAAACCCAAGTGGATAAATTGTGCCCAGTTACAGAAGTAAAGACGAAACACAACCTACCTATAGGCCATGATAAATGACCTCCCAAGTGCCGAGTTTTTACGCGCCGAGTAATTTACGCAGGTTGTTTGCAACGTAACTACCTATATACCTTGTAGGTACGGCGGTACTAGCGATACTTGGCATTAAAAACATGCAAGAACGAATACTAATTATATGCGAGGTAGGGCACAGCATGATTTTCTCGCTCTAAATTGGAGCAGCCCACCTGGAAAATACCTCCGCCTTACAGAAGATAGCAGCCAAATAACATTATTTGTTTCAAATAGTGTTGTGTTCCTGCGGTTAGTAAGATTGTCAGAGCTCTTAAAGGGAGGAGGGGCGGGGGGGTTAGGAGTCGGCAGCGCGTGCGTGATGACTCTGGTATTGCAAGCGATCATAGGCTACGGTAACCACTTACAAACAGGTGGGTCGTAAGCTTTTTTGCCACCTTAGTTGTATAAAAAAAACATATTATCATTATCTTCGTAGCTAATGAGCTCAAAAATAGGAAAACATACAGAAGCATTTGTTAAAATACTAAGTAGGTTTCAAACCAGCTATGGTTTATTATTCCATTGTTTTTTGATGGTCAAGGCTACTAGACCATCAAAAACAATAGAATAATAAATAACATACGCAAATTAACAAACAAATATTTCAAGGCTGCCCTTGATTGCAGTAACGCCTATTCCATGTTACATACTCGCTTTTATTAAGTCGGCTACCTACGCTATAGTTTGCGTTTTGAACCGGCGACCAACGATAATGCTACGAGATAAATTAATTAAAAAAAAAATTAAGTTCATGATCAATTCAAGGAAAACATTATCCTGTCAAAAAGCTGTATGGTACAGTACCCATCATCCCTTTGTAGCGAGGTATTTTCCGTCCGCAGCCGAAGGGATAACCTTCAGTTTAAGGGAATGACAATGAAGTTCGAAAAACTTTAAGGATCATTTTATCAATCTAACCAATGTCCAAAACGCTTCAAACTTGACAAGGGAAAACTTCAAGATCCTTACTTCTTCATCTTCATGTATGATACATTTCTGGTGTCTCTAAAATGATAGGATCATCCTCTAAATTGTGAGCTTCTTTACCATTTCGCTTACGAAATAGCACTGGTACATCACTAGGGGTCATATTTCCGCTGCTTTGTTTTAGGACAATCAGTGCAAGGATGCTAGTGACGTTACAAAGCGATTAATGACTTCGGAAGTGTTGATTTATGTGGCAGTTTGAATAGAATACCTACCTATATACAACGCATAATTGACATACACACAAAAAAAAAAGGAACATACAAAAATAAACTCGACTCAGCTTATTGCTGCTTATGAAATTGAAATTATAAACCAATATAAAGAACAGATAAAAATAAATCAAAATAAAATAAAAAATTAAAGTAAAAAGTTAGAAAGGAACGTTAAAATGCATATGTTTGTGGTTCAATCACGCCGTAACATCTCAATCGAGTTCGATGAAATTTGGAATGGATATGATAGAGTTATTTACCTCAAGATTACAGGACTTTTTATCACAACGCGTACCATGGGTTCCTACCACACGAGCGAAGCCGTGGGCAAAAGATAGTTGTATCATAAAACCGTATTGATTACGCTATGTACACAATAAACGCAGCTCATATTGATATTAGCTACGTTATTACCATATTGAGTAATGAAATCATTTAACTGTAGGTAAGTAAACAACAAGCCTTTCAAACAAGTCGTCAAAAGCGCATAAGTCAAGATTATTGGGGCTCAAGTAACGCCAATGACATTGCAACTAATTACACAGGCACATTCAGGCACAAAGTGTGAAAGGCTAATTTATAGGTCCGTCTGCGCCGACTATTCTGAACCATAAGGCCATAGAATTAAGAGTGTGTAATTGAGATGTGATTTATGCGTGGCATAAGGTGCGATAGGTATGTTGTGCAATTAATTTTGCATACAGAATTTTGTTATAAGATCTATGAGATCTAGGGCCGCATATTTTGTGGTTTACTTGATATATGTATGTGGGTTAATTGGAATCGATGTAGGGACTTTAGTTTGATTGCTTTAATTTACTTCAGGGCGTTTCGATACCTATCTAAAATATGAATTTAAAGTTCAACCCAAGTATTATTATTATTACTCTGAAATACGACTACAATCTACTAGTACCTACATGCAGGATAAATCCTACCTTCCTTACCATACACAGTGATTCGTAATATATAAACTATCCCACAAGAGGCTTATTCTACACCCAAATAGAATAATAAATAAATATATAAATATTCCGGACATAATATCACACACGGTCAACTGATCCCAAACCAGGCATAGCCTGTACTATGGGTACCAGAGACTGATATACATAATAGATATATATTTAACACCCAGCCACAGAGCAAACACCTGTCATCATCATCATTTCAGCCGTACGACGTCCACTGCTGAACATGGCCACAGACAGAGTAAATTCCTGGGATTTGCCCATACTCACCACACTGGGCATGCGGGTTGGCGAGCGCAGTTAGAGCTCAAAAAATGAGGGATGCTGCTGCCCATCCCCTAGCTTTTTTCCCTTAGTCACCTCTTACGATATCCGCGGATAGGTAGATATGGAGGGGCCTATTCTTCAGCCGGGGCCACCACGGCCACAAACATCTGTGTTAGTCACAAATGTTTGTCCAGTGCGGGAATCGAACCCGCGACCTCTAGCGCAGAAGGCAGAGCTACTACTAACTGAGCTGTGAGGCCTGTAAAAAATAGAAGTTTTTCTACGACTACTGTACTCAGAAAACACTATGTAAAATCAACTGTTTATGGTCAAATCAGTTCAAACTCAATTTTCAGCGGTTTTAAGTAGTAATCTTGATGTCGAACTTCTTCGAACGTTTAATAATAACCTTCTTAATGCGTTTAACATGAGTTTGTTTAATTGTTTTGCTCTTTTAGACAGAAACGGAGCTACGTGATTTTTGCAAGGACATAGTTTAAGAGCCGGATAGTGACATATGGTTCTTTTTATCCGATCAAGCGAATCAGCGGCCGGAAGACAGTGCAAAATAAAATAGTGGATGCAATGGTGACAGTATTGTCCGAACCGTAGCGTTAAATCGCTCTTGACAATAAAATACTTGTTAACATTAAATAAATAAAATAAATAAATATTCCGGACATATTCACACGGTCAACTGATCCCAAACTAGGCATAGCCTGTACTATGGGTACCAGAGACTTATATATATTAGATAAATATTTAACACCCAGACACAGAACAAACATCTGTGTTTATCACACAAATGTTTGTCCAGTGCGGGGATCGAACCCGCGACCTCTAGCGCAGAAGGCAGAGTTACTACTAACCGAGCTATGAGGCCAGTCAAACATTACGACAGTCATTTATAGAGATCTTGTAAATAGCTCCCCCATGTTACATAAACAAGAATGCGAACACTAGTCCATGCCGAAAAGGCACGAGGCGTTGGCCGGTGTGATAATACCTACTTTTGTGTAGGTGATACCTACCACAATACTACCTACTCATGTACAGTCAGCTTCAAAAAGATTGCGGTTTTTGTACTCGCGACTACTAGTCTAATTGTCATCACAGTTGCTGTCAAATGTAGTTCTTTCCTCAAAATTACCCTCATGACGATTCCGAATACGAGCCGAGCCTGAGGCTGAAATGACGTAACCCCCAAAATGTAGGTCTCAAACTCATAATAAACTACATTTCAATGTCAGAAAGCCAAGTGCAGATCTGTTCGTGATCAGTTGAGTGAGGTGCCTTTCACCGACCCTTGCTCGGATCGATATTTGCATAATTCGTGTGGGTTCGATAATCAATTTTGCAATAATTGTTATGATATCGATTGCCAATGCCAACATTATCTAATTACTCGTAGGTTTATCAAACAAAATGAGATCAACATCAACAAAAAGATGCGTTTTTCAATTCGGCGGCAATTTCTATCTTAGCGAACTCTTTTCATTGATTCCCCTTAAAGGTAGCTCTTTATGTAGAGGAAGGGTTCGGGGTCGGCAACGCGTCCGTGATGCCTCATGTATTGTACGTGTTCATACGCTACGGTAACCACTTACCAAAAGGTGGGCCGTAAGCTTGTTTGCCACCTTAGTTGTAAAAGAAAAAAAAGTAGGTACCTGTTGGTCAGCGGTTACCGTAGCCTATGAGCGCTTGCAATACCAAAGGCATCACGCAATTCACGCACGCGTTGCCGACCCCTCTCCCCCTAAAGAGCTCAGACCTTACTCACCGCAGGAACACAACACTATTACTATTTACGTGTGAAAGAAAAGGAAAACAATCGATTTTATAACAGTGGCCGATGTAAAAATGGCAATTAAACAAATGAGAGTAAACTAGCTACTTACCCAGAAGCTATATTAATTTCTCGCTGACAGAAAACAAATGCCGGTCGGGCGCATTTCACAAAAGAGAGCTGTCAAATCTGACAATAGGCAATAATCATGACGTGACCTTGACATGACCTGTCAAACCCAAGGTCAAGAACCGCTAGACTCATTCATTTCTAGTGAGTCACTTAAGCGTGAATGAGTTGCTAATCTTAGTTGTCAATGTGGTTGTTGAGTTGAGTGTAAAATTCCGACATGATTGTGGCTTGGCTTAGTAGGTATTGTATAGCCGGCATCATGAGGGGCAGTCGCTAATTTAATTTTTTGTGCCCGAAAAAAACGCACAAAAAAAACGGTTTTATTTCAGATTTCATCCCGAAAAATTCCAAATAAGCTGTTTTTGGTATTTTTATAGTCTGTATAATTATTAAACGTACGAGAAGTTCGAGATCAAGATTTCTACCTAAAACAGCTGGATAATTGAGTTTGAACGGATTTGACACCAAAACAGTGGATATTTATTAGCAAAGTGTTTTTTCAATGAAATATTTTGGAATTCCAAAAAAGTCATGGAACAAACATTATTGCCAATTGGGAGTAGAATAAGCCCCTAACCCTATGGTATAAATGGAATAAAATAAGTTTATTTTTAATAACATAATATTATACAGAAGACACAAAAACAATAGAATAAAGATAGGGAGACAAAAAGTCAGGACAACAACCTTAAAGGCACCGTCTGAAAGCAGGTAAATAATAAATAAATAAATATAAATATTCCGGACATATTCACACGGTCAACTGATCCCAAACTAGGCATAGCCTGTACTAAGGGTACCAGAGACTGATATATATAATAGATAAATATTTAACACCCAGACACAGAACAAACATCTGTGTTTATCACACAAATGTTTGTCCAGTGCGGGGATCGAACCCGCGACCTCTAGCGCAGAAGGCAGAGTTACTACTAACTGAGCTATGAGGCCAGTCATAAAGGTAGGTACATCAGGTAGGAGCACAGTATACATGTTATGAATTGTTATGGTATTAGATGACATTGCACAATCTGATTTGTTTCCAAACCCATTAAGAACTGTGTCTCAAAATGATACCAACACATTCCCACATGGTCACATGCTACCCACACTGCCAAATGGATGGACAGGCGATTACATTCTCAAGTCAAGTGGAACGCCCTCACGCCTTCAATACAATATATTATTAACATTATGATTGATACATATTATTATGTACCAAATTATTAATAATACTCCTTATTTATTCGCTAAGCGCCGATTACGACTGCTCTTATAAATGAGGTACAAGTAGGTACCATAAAGCTCTACAATTATACCTACATTGTAGAGTGGAGTATTAGGCCATATTCATAAAAAACTAATTAGCATCAGTAAAGTTTGAGCCACGGTTAAACGGTCTTATTTTTCTCAGAGGATAGGAAGAGACGCAGAAGGCTTGACAAACTTTTTACTTCTATTTTTACTCAAACTTCAGTTTTGCAACTGAAATTGATTCGGGATATCATTCTTAATGCACCCCTACAATACAATTAGGAAGCCATACTCATATTATATATAGAACAGAAAACATCAAATGAACAGTAAAAAAAAATGTAGTTAGATTAACATACTAATAATACATTTAATAATAGCGGACCCATCAGATATTGTCCTGTCCAAATTTCAATAAATCTGTTCGTGTTCCTTTTTTAAATATTCAGCACATGTTGCGCAATATGTCGGTCCATTTGTCCCCAAGTGTATCCAAGGCTTAACTGCCCGATTATGTAGTGTTGATGAACAATGACCAAAAGGAGCCATTTCATTCTGGGCCTGGTCCGTGTACACTACATAGAAAAATTAGGAAAAAATAGGAGATTACAAGAAAAATACAATTTCATTAATTTGAAGACAAATGCGATGGTACAAGAATAGTTCTTCTGGTAAGTTTTTTACTATGTGAACACTATTTGAAGGCCGCCATGTTGGTTTATAATTGGCGTTTGACATGACATTGACATATTTTTCATGTCATGTTGTCTGATCTGATGTTTTTGTTTTGTCAGATAAATGTAGATAGTCAAAATGACATTTCACGCACGTCCATCCGCCATATTTTTGTAGCGCTGTGTGTTGCTCTCTTTGTCGAAGAAAATCATAATGTACCTTAGAACGAAGTCAATTTAAATAAAATAACCAATTAAATACGTTTAGTTTATTGCTTAGCCATATTTTAGAGTAGTGTACACAGTGCAGGCCCAGGCTCCATATATTGATGAAACGCCTCTTTTAGAGATAAATAAGATGCGATACGATAAGATTCAATCGACTTTAGGT
Source organism: Anticlea derivata (assembly GCA_947579855.1). Lineage (NCBI taxonomy): Eukaryota > Metazoa > Arthropoda > Insecta > Lepidoptera > Geometridae > Anticlea > Anticlea derivata. Next base: position 10,274,067 of record OX388268.1, read on the forward strand.
AATCGCAAGAAATTCCAATTGGATAACAATTTTAACTATTAAATGATAACGATCCTAACAAGCATTAGATAACCCTTGGTTGGATGAATGAGAATGGAAAGCAATCGCGGAACCACAAAATGAATAAATACAGAAGACCGGCTCCAACGAGCCGACAAAAGGTGCACGCACACATAGAAAGAAAATTATTTATTTTGCGCCACAAAACAGGCAATAGACGCGTGCGTACGAGGATCTCGGATCAAGTCGTTCGAACGCAATGCGTCAGCGTTTTGGCGATACAATAATAGGTATATATAAGATGACTGCACCTATTATTAAGCAAAAATTAAAAATTAATGGTCGATCATATATATGCATATATATCATATTGCCTTGTATTTATAACACGCGCTTTTGGTACGTGCCGTTCGTCATGCCATTCTTGGGCAGTAGGGTTCATCTTATTAATAATAACTAACTCCAAAGACTAAAACTACATTATACTAAACTGACTGAAACTTTTTTTAACTTTTTTCTTACGTAATCTAATCCGCCATGACAATTTTGTCCTAGCCTTTTTTTCTCTGCGTCCCTATAGTGTTACAAGTTTAAATATTAATAATTTTTTTTTAACTGTTGAGTATTTTAACACTTGTCTGCCATGACTTTGATTGATTGGCGACAATGACGATGAGCGCCATGATACATTTGTTTGACCTTTGATAGTGCTTCATGCTGAACCTAATTAACGACCGTAATTTTACAATATTTACTAATGAAATAAAAAAATAATGCACTTCCGGTGAAGTATAAATTAAGAGGAAGCTTTTAGGCAATCATGATCAAGTATAAAGGTTAATGTTTTTTGAAAGACGATTCAATAAGCACGACACTTTAGCATAAATAAATTGGCCAAGATACAGTAGGGCTTGCGTAAGAAGTGTTCCGAGCGATAAACCAGTTTGTTTAAAAATAATTTGAACCAAAAAGCTCCTTGCATAAACATATATCTATATAATATGAGCCACTTGAAGAAATATTGCGAACGAAAGTGATCGCAAATTAGGTTTTTTTTAATGCAGCGGACTTTTATATATGTATGTTACTCAAATAAAGTATTCGAAATAAAAAAACGAATTATGAGCTTGCTCTGAATTCGTTATTGGAGTATCAAATGAAAGCATAGCCCACTCGATGGGGTAGATTTTTTTTATCTGCTTTCCTCTTTCAACTACATCATCATCTCCCTGCTCTTATCCCGGTTCATGTGGGGTCGGAACAACATGTTTTTAATTAACACTTCACCCCCCAAAATTGCCCCTAAATATTGCAAACTAAACACTCACAGGCTCGTATTCAGAGACAAGACTCTTGAGTCGAGATTCTAATTCTTGAACAGTATTTATGTATAGCTTCAATGATCACAGTTCACCTGAGTAAATGCTTATTCTGAAACGTCAATCAGACGAAATCGGTGCTTGAGTTTAGATTTAATTAGACATTAATCAAATGACATTTTCGTTCAGTTACACTTACTTTGATGCATATTTATACTTCACTTTATAGTGCTGTTCTATTTGCACCCTGGCTGTTTGAATTTCTGCGTAAAATGGATCGAAAATTATAAATAAATCAAAATGTAAACGAGAACATTTGAGTACAGATTTGAGACTCGATTCAGCTGAGAGTAGTTTAAGTACCGTTCTTGAATCAAAGCTATGTTTGAGAAGAGATTCAATACTTAAGTAGAGTTCAGCTGATCTGTGATTAAATCTAAGTTTGAGTCGTGTCTCTGAATACGAGCCTCAGACAGATAGACAGACACCGGAGTGAGACAATGCATATTGCATCAAATACTTGGACGGAACACTAAAAATTATGTAATTAACATTACTGGGATTTAACGATGGCACACATCGTACAAGAAACGATTATCGGATTTTTGTCATATCATGAGCTACACAGAATACAAACAAATTACCAAAAACCTGTTAAAATTTTACATAATTGACATTATCACTGTCAACAAAAACACCGGTCTATCCTTAAGGGTTTCCCAATGTTCTCTCAAACAGTGAGCTTAATACCAGACCTACATTACAACCTTCCGTATAAGTCGGTACACCATATCTGTGGCTATAATATATATAGCTACCTACAGCCTAGGCGAGGCCGGTCGTGTGAACTGGCCCGGTGACGTCAGACATCGTAACATCGGTAGCAGGACGATATTACGCAGACACCCATGCAAGAGTCAAGGGAAAGAGGGTACTGTACAAAACTGGTCAACTAGGATCTTCCAAATCTACCCTAATTAGTCTGAAAACTATCAAAAATCTACAGTGTGTCACACGGTCATGCTACATAGAGGACAAGTAAATGCAAAAATTAGATTTACTTGTGTTTACTTCTTCAAAAACGAGATATAAATTGTTAGTAAAGTACACAGAAGAAGCACATAAAAAAACATTTTTAAAAATCACTCTCCTCCCGAAGCAATGCCACGTGATTCTGCCAGATATAGTTTGTAGGATGGTATTGGGGCTGTCACGCACTCTGCGTAATGCAAATAATGATTTGAAACTTTGTAATAATATTTTTTATTACAATTAATAAGAAACGGATGGCAGAGATTTAATTTTCTAAATATCCACGATAAATATATTGACGTTTAAGTTAGAACAAAACTAAAAGGCGTGTATCTTCTTTCTCTATACCTACTCTGACTCCACGCGAGTAAAACCGTGCGAGTAGAGCTAGTTTTCAATATTATTTTTGTTGATAAGCTCCTTTCAGGATAATATACTAATTACGGAACACTTTGTTTACTCACCTATTGTTAAAGCAGTAAAAGATACAAATTTAAGTAAAAACGTTTTCTTCAAAACTAAGAGATTGAAATCTTTACATTTTTGCTGCAGGAAATTACAAAACACTTACCTGCCTGCAAGCATTACCGATAAAACATGTCACCACATCGCTTCAACTCAACACAGACGAGTTGACCCTTACTTTTCCAAGTAATTCCATTGCTCTACTTTAAAACCCGAAATTACACAATGTCAAGTTGGGCGAGTTGATGACGTCACCGACATATCAATTAGTTCTGTTGAGGGTTGAAATACTTTACTTTAAATGAGCCTAATTAAAGAACCAGTCCTGTTCGACCTTAGGTGAAAAATGTTGTTGGGAGAGACCAGTTCCGTTGCTGACGACCACTTGGTGGCGCTGCGGGCGAGTGCCCTTCTGAAATGCAAGGGGTGCGATTTTGGTTCCCGCTGCGGGACATCTGACATCATGTTGAATATTTGCAGATGTTGTGTCTGAAACTACGAGTTCTATAGTACCACTGTTGTGCTTGTGGTACTAAAGAACTCGTTTCAGACCCAGGGAATCCTAGTATGGGGTCAGGATTATGTAAGTAAATGATTGTTGGGTGTTATTTATTTATCAATAATGCAGTGTTTTAAAACTAAGTCGATCAAATCTGTAATTAATGTTTTACAAGTACAAATACGGTTAAGGTATTTTACATTAATTAACCGTGGGAACTACATCTATTACCATTGAAAAAGTCGGAAAACCCTATCTTGCCCAATTTTCTGACCTAACGTTATTACGTACGAAGCCTTCAATTGATACCGGATAGGTAAAATCTTGTATCTTAGAATCGGACACCGTTATTATCCTACTAATAGATCGAGCAAGCGAAGCGTGCGAAGTTTTCTCAAACAACTTGGGCGAATCGGCATTGTATAAGACATACAACATAACATTTAAGTATAATTTGTATGTTTATTTGTGTAGAGCATAATACCTATCGAACCGTCAATTCAATCGAGTGTTATATCGTTAAAGTTAGAGGGGTCTAAAAGGAGATTTATAAAAAAAAAACATATACGTATTTTTGTTGTTGTTCAAATGTCTTTGTTTATAGATTTCATAAAGATTTTTATTTTAGGACATATGGTTTTTGTGATACAACTAAAATAGTTACACATAAAACCAATGTAACGTGATTTGGTGAGTTGGATTTTAGTTAGAACGCGCTAAAGAGAGTATCGCAACGCGTTCGAGAAACACAATGGCAATCGGTCTCGTCAGCGTCCGCTATATTACGATTACCGCATCTTATTAAACCATAGCTTTAGTAAATACAAGTTAGTAAACATCCTGAAGTTGATCAGATCATTTATCATCTACATAATAGCATCGTTTTGTTACCACAGTAATTTTGATTAGCCCATCAAAGTAACTATGAATGGAAGTCTTAGTTCATTCAATCTCTAATAACTATGGGTAGAAGTCAAATTCAAAAGGTGTCTAAACAAACACCTTCTAATAAAATAACTAGGATCACTTTGAAACGTCTTAGAAACTAGGTGAAGCTGCGCCTGTTCCTCGCGACCAAGCCTAGAAGAATCAGGCAACAAACACGGCGCACGTGCCTAGCATTTTTATCGATGATCCTATTCACAAAATGGAATGTAGAGCTTCAATGTGGGGCCAATCGAACATGGTGAGGCTCAGAAATTAAAAATATTCAGCTATTAAATAAAAGCTTCTAAAAATTGTTTAAGGTGAGCTTTGAGTTTGCAATTCGGAAAACTCAAAGTGCTTTATTCTATGGGATTTCATTGAAATAATTGTACTGCAGGTAAACCTGCATAGAACCTATTACTTAACGCGAGTGAAACCGCGCGGAAATTAGAATCGATTCTGACTTTACATTATAAGTTTAGACTAGGTACTTATTACAGTGGAATATGTCACGAAATAGTAGCAATTTGAAGTGGTAGCGGGCAAACCATATAGCTCGCAGAACCGACAATCGTTGCGGAGTAAAGGTTCTCGAATGAAGACCACGAACTGGGTGACGCAGTACTGTAAACAAGACCAGACAACCGCAGACCGACATTGTTAAAGTTGCGGAAAGTTGGTGCATGGAAATGTCAAGACCGTTCGTCATGGAACTCTTTGCGGGAGGCCTATGTCCAGCAGTGGACTTCAACAGACTGATGATCATGATATCACGAAAATGAAAATCACAGACAAGCTACAAGTTTTGTTAAAACTAATTTTTATGGTAAAACCATTTCATTTACTAAAAAGCTAACTCGCTTTTTATGATTTAAAAACGACAAAAATTTCCACCGTTCCTTACGTGTTATGTAAGCAATTCTCTAACATCGGAACTCCCTGCCCATATTAATGAGAGCTAAACGTATGCCTTTGTTTAAGTAAATGAGAACTGTTTGGTACTTTAAAGAAAGTTGACCATCGCTAATTATACTGTAACGTGTGTAACGTCTGACATAACATTTGCAACTCAACACAATCATAATTAGGAAGACAATGTAAAGTTAGCTTCTGTTTTCAATCGATACGCTAATTTGTGAGAAGGTAGGGCACAGCGAGATTTTCTTTCTCAAAATTGGAGCAGCCCGCCTGGAAGGTACCTCAGTCTTACAGGTACCACCGCCTTACAATAGAACGCAGCCAAATAACATTATTTGTTTCAAACAGTGTTGTGTTCCTGCGGTGAGTAAGGTTTCCAGAGCTCTTTAAGGGGGAGGGAGGGTTCGGGAGTCGGCACGCATGCCTGATACTTTTGGTATTGCAAGCGCTCATAGGCTACGTTAACCACTTACTAACCGGTGGGCCGTAAGATTTTTTGATACATTAGTTTTATAATAAAAAATTTAAAGGAAAAGTACCTGTATGGATTGATCATAAAAGTAGAACTAGTACAGAAAAGTAGTTAGGTATAACAACATCTCTGTGTAATTCGGGGTCACGGTTTATGATAATGTATCAATTTTCCGATGGAAACTAGATAAATAATGGTAATTTATTTGTCAACAGAGTGCTTACAATGTATGTTCTAAGTAGATTTGTGCAATGTTTGTTTTGCATTAGGCAGATAATCTGTCGGACATTTACCTTTAGGCGTCCTTTATATTTAAAAGGACCGATTGGCACACCTAGCATTTAGCTTTAAGAAGGCTGCTATATGTTTTTAGTAACAAATCCCGAAGAAAACTTCCTCTAAATTGGACGCCATAGATTTTCATACAAACTCACGCCAAGGAGCAAAAAGCTCTACCAATGTTTCAACTCACCTTATCGCCTTCAGCGACTCGAAGCACAATTTTCACCCTCGGGTTAGCCTTCCTGTAGTCCTTCAGCAGAGCTTCCAGCTTGTCTCCCCTCGCGTCTCCGCCATACACGAGATGCGTACACTCCGCAACATCAGCCCGGCTCGGGCCGTCGACGTAGCAGACCAGTCGAGCGGCGCCAGCGCCAGCACTCTCAGCCGCCAGCACCGCGGCCGCCAAACATATTAAGCCACCCCACATTTTAATCAGGCTGACATTTCAGGAGCGCGTTTATCCTATCGCCACCACAGTACGAGTGGCGCAGCCTCCGCCGCCGGCCGCCTTGTTGCATCCCCGCCCTACGGGTCGCGCAAGTCGCAAGGTTACGCGTTCACCGCCGCGGGTTAAGCTTCGGAAATGATACATTTCTTTGGGTGAATTCTCAGAAGCAGGTTTTCAGCGCCTACAACTACATGCCGGCGCCTACCAACACCTAAGCATACAACATTGATGCCTCTTTAGGAAACCCACTGAATTATTTCACTCTAGGGCGTTGTCTCTTTTTAGTGACACCAAATAGTGGCAAGGTATTCTATGTAGAAGAAGTAATTTTGCACTGGGTACCGAATGGCAATACATCATCAACCTGTAGAAGTCCATAGCTGGACATAGGCCTCCCCCAAATAGTTCCACGACGAACGGTCTTGAGGTTTTTCCACCCACAGACTTCCCGCAACCTTCACAATGTCGTCGGATCATCGGGTGGATGGCAATTTAATATTAGAATAGAAAGATCTTTATTCATGGTATCATGAGACCTTAAAAAAATTAAAAAAATAAAATGTTAAAATGGTAGGTTCTAAAATGCGGTACTTACCGGTAAAAACCAGTAGTTAGCCACAGTAGGTTTTCTATGTGAAGGATACAAATATTTGGCATGCACCATGTCACGTGTGCTTCGGTAGCATTGACAGATGAGATATGCAGAGTAACAGAACAACTATCGCTAAATTCGCCATTGAAGGGTACCTAGGTACAATAGTAGATGTTTTGCAAACCGTTGAAGTAGTAGTACGTGATTATGGTAAGCGGCTTGACGGTATGACTCTTCTTTAGAAGAACTGACTGGTTCTTTAGAAGAAGGGTAGGTCTATGTTGCGGGACTTTATTTGTGTCGATACACTAGCGCGCTAGCATCTAATGGCGACATCAGTTAGGGCAGGTGCGGGGCGGCGGGAGATTTGTGGTTAAAGAACTTTATTCTCAAAAGAAATTTACATTTCACTTCATGAAAAATTAATAATTTAAACTTAGTTATAATATGAACAGTGAGCATGCATTATTGGTAAAACACAGATTTGTCCGAGAATCCCAAAAAGTGCAAATATGTGAGTCAATCATTTTTGCTATTGGTGGTTTACAAGACTATCCTATACTTCTAAAGGCGTATGAACACGGCGTAAGATTATAAATCCTGTCCTACTAAAATTATAAATGCGAAAGTTTGGATGTTTGGATGTTTGTGGTTCAATCACGTCGTAACGGCTCTACCGATTTCAATAAAACTTGGAATAGGTATAGTTATTTACCTAGAATAGCATCTATAGGCAAGCTAGTTAATGATAAGGCGGTTAATTGACAATAATGTGTCCTTTAGCTACGGATTTTAAATACGATTGTCTCGTAGTCAAGCTACGGACATTTTATTGCGTTATTATAATTTGGTTAATTTGCACATAAACAAAGCGGCTGATATGGAATCATGTAGACATCAACAAAAGTGTGAGTCATATTAAACATTACACATTTTTAAAATTACAGACAATCGTATTTTTTGCAATTCAGTTCCGCCTGGATCGAATGCTCGTTCATGTCCCTGACATTAGATCATGATCTGATATGTGCTACAATTATCTACTGACATGTACTTAATAGATTTAATGAATTGTATCACAAAGATACCATACAAACCTGTTAATAAAAATATATCTTCTAGAAGGTGATTCATAACATGTATACCATCCCGAAAGGGGGTTATTCTAACAGAAATAAATATTAAGAACGAAAAAATCCCTCAATATTTTCATATATTTTTTCTTTTAAAAAACTTACGTTGATACTGGCTGACTGAAAAAAATGATTAATAATTTTTTTTTTTTTTTTTTTTTACTTTTTGTGGCTATGGTTTCACTGCGGCCACAACTGGCCTATTGTGATCGCCACTTTATTTGTGGATCCCCTTTACAGGGCCTTTAAAGTTCACCACAAAGCCCAGCAGCTGTTAAAAACTGAAGGATTTTCTTTGGGGTGAGTTGCTTTAGCTCCATTGGGCTGAGGATGTGCTTTCCCAAATGGATGCTACGTTTGAGCATAAGTGCTCCGCACTCACCTAGCAGGTGTATAGGCGTTTCGTCCGCCTCCTTGCATAGCCTGCAGGTTTGTGTGTCGCATAGCCTTAGTTTGAACATGTGCTTATTAAGACAACAGTGTCCAGTTAAGGCTCTAACAATAATGCGAAGATTGGTCTTATTTAGCGCTAGGATACGGTTGGTGTACTGTTTATCGAAGGCTTTTATAAGTAACTTAGAGTGGTTCATGCCCGAAGAGTTTATCCAGAGTTTGGTCGATTCTTCGAAGCACGAAAGCAAGAGCTTCTTTGAGCCAGGCTTTTTGGTACGCCGCAAAAAGGCTCAGGGCCTATCATAGTACCATTTGCCCCGGCGCGCGCAAGTTCGTCGGCAATTTCGTTACCGTCGATTCCCGCGTGCCCCGGAACCCATCTTAGTACGACCCTGTTCCTTGCGCCCAGGGCATTTAAACGTGACAGACAGTCTTCCACAAGTCGAGACGTGATGACATTAGAGTCCAGCGCCAGAAGGGCAGCCTGACTGTCAGAATTGATGTAAATCGTGTGGTTGGTGTAGCGCTTTCGCAGATTGGCGTCTGCACAATCAAGAATGGCAAAAACCTCTGCCTGGAATATAGAGGCGTTTTTTCCCATGCTAACGAAACCGTTTACATTAGGACGTTCACCATATACTCCACAACCTACATCCAGTCCCATTTTTGAGCCGTCTGTGTACCAGTTTAGGCAACCGGCCTCAAAGTGTAGCTGGCTGTTCAGCCAGACTTCCCTGGAGGGCATTTCCACGATGTATTGTTTTTCAAAAACATGTCGTGGAAGCATGGCATCAGATGTCATGCTGAGAATGGGTGGTTGCAGAGTAGAGTCCTGAAGGGATCTCATCTTCTGCGAGAGCCAGCACCTTTTGCCCTGGGTGTTTGCGCGATACATACTAGTTTTCGCCTCCTTGTGTATATACACATGAAGAGGCGGTAGTCCCAGCAATGCATTAAGCGCCATCCCAGGGGATGTGGACATGGCTCCCGAAGCCATAAGGCAAGCAGTCCTTTGCAGACTACCCAGTTTAATTATAGCAGTCGACTGAAAGGCTTTGTCGTACCATACCATAGAGGCGTAAGTAACTATCGGCCTTCCTATGGTAGTATACAGCCACAGAGCAATCTTGGGGTTTATACCCCAGTTATTGCCCATCAGTCGCCCGCTAGCCCCTAGGGCCATTTTAGCTTTTTTTAAGACATTAGCTAAATGCGCGTTCCACGTAAGTTTTTGGTCTATTGTTACGCCCAAATATTTTACTTCAGTGGAGAACGTGATCGTTTTACCATTTAACTTGGGCGCTGTGAGCTTGTCAAGCCTGCGCTTGTTAGTAAATGGCACGATTACAGTTTTGCCAGCGTTGATGGATAGGTCGTTGTTACCACACCAGTCACTGACAACTTTAAGAGCTCTTTGCATGATGCTAGAGATGGTAGATTGGCAAAAACCCCTCACGACGATTACAAGATCATCTGCGTAACCCTGCGCATCGATTTGGAGATCTGCTAGTCTGAACAAGAGATGATCCACTGCAAGGGTCCATAAAATAGGCGAAAGGACTCCGCCTTGTGGGCAGCCCCTAGCAGTGGATATCTGGATAGTCGTATGGTGAAGGTCTAGTCTTGCTCCTCTGTGAGTGAGCATCGCCTCTATCCATCTGGTCGTCGTGGGGTCGACATTCTTTCTTATCAGCCCATTAACCAGCAGATAGGTAGGCGAGTTATCAAAAGCCCCTTCAATATCAAGAAATGCACAAAGGGCAATTTCCTTGTCCTCCATAGCCCTTTCCACTCTATCTATGAGGCTACTGAGAGCTGTCTCTGTAGATTTACCTTTGCAGTAGGCATGTTGACTATGGTGGATGGGAGATGCCACGAGCGCGACATCTCTAATATATCTGTCTATTACCTTCTCCATGGTCTTTAAAAGAAAGGATGAAAGGCTAATTGGTATGAAGGACTTTGGCTGGCTGTAGTCCTTCTTACCAGCCTTAGGTATGAAGATTACTTTGACATTTGCCCATTGTTCTGGCACGTGTCCCCAGGCGAGGCTCGCTCTGAAAACTTTGACCAGATACGGACAGAGGACGTCGACTCCCTTTTGTAAAAGTATTGGCAGTATTCCATCCTCTCCACATGCTTTATGCGGTTTGAAGGAGCTGACGGCCCACCTTACCTGGTTCGGTCTTATAATTCGAGCAGCCCTGTTCCAGTCCTCGTTCCGAGGCTTCGGTAGAAGGGCTATACTCTGATTATGCGTGGTTTTTTCCAGTGCACCGGGAAAGTGGGTCGTGGCCAGCAGCTCCAGGGTTTCCTTCTCATTGGTTGTGAAGGAACCGTCATCTCTTTTTAGGAGGCCAATTTGGTTAGTCTTAGCTTTGCAGAGCAGTTTCTGGAGTTTAGCTCCTTGAGGCAAGCTTTTAATTTCCTCGCAGAGTTTCCTCCAGGAAGCTCTCTTTGCTTTCCTAATCTCAATATTGTACTCAGTTAAGGCTTTAGCGTAGGTATCCCAGTTATGGGACTTCCCAGTTATGATTAATACATGCGCAGCTGATTAATCCGCGGGTTTTATGAAGATGTTTTCTTCAACCGTTCGCACGTGTATGCGCAGGATTTGAGCCTACGGATCGAAAGTCAAGGTACCTACCTTCCAATAGGCAAACACGGCAAACACGGCTATACAAGGTGTTTCATAATATGTATTCCATCCCGAAAGGGGCTTATTCTACAATAGACAATAAAGTTTGTTCTACGACTTTTGGAAATTCGTCATTTTTCATTGGAAAAACTATATGCGAAAATCAGCTGTTTTGGGGTCAAATCAGGTCAAACTAAATAAATCTGCTGTTTTATGTAGCAATCTTGATTCCGGACGTCTTGTACGTTTAGTTATTAGTTTTAAAGATGATAAAATACCAAAAACAGTTAATTTGAAAAAGTTTGTGAAAAAAAATATCAAAAAATGAAATAAAAATAATGATGTTTTTTTACGCTAATATTATTTCATTTTGTTGATAGAATAACCCCCTTTCGGGATGGTATACATGTTATGAATCACCTTGTATATAACGAAATCTTATAAATGTGAAAAGGAGTCGTTTCATTCTGGGCCTGGTCCATGTACACTACATAGGAAAATTAGGAAAAAATAGGAGATTACAAGAAAAATACAGTTTCATTAATTTGAACACAAATGCGCAACAAGACAAGTTCTTCTGGAAAGTTTTTGACTATGTGAACACTATCTGAAGGCCGCCATGTTGGTTTATAATTGACGTTTGACATGACATTGACATATTTTTCATGTTGATTTGATGTTTTTGTGTGTACGTCAGGGCATCGAGTATCTTCCTTCAGTGATGATAGATGTGATGACGCCGCTGGCGCCGGCGCGGCGCCGTCACGATCAAGCTAAATCTTCTGTAGTTACGAGTCTTCTGTAGTTCTTATATGACGTACGATCAGACGTAGATATTTCAGAAAATAACTTAAACTAACGCAACTAAGTATTTTACATTACACTTCGCTTTGTGGAGTGTAAAGATGCGTTAGATGAATGGATGTTAAACAACACAGTATTTAGACAAAACAACGAAGCTAAACAAAAACATGTCAACAGATAAATGTAGGTTGTCAAAATGACATAGATAAATGTAGGTTGTCAAAATGACATTTCACGCACGTCCATCCGCCATATTTTTGTAGCGCTGTGTGTTGCTCTCTTTGTCGAAGAAAAACATAATGTACCTTCGAACGAAGTCAATTTAAATAAAATAACCAATTAAATACGTTTACTTTATTGCTTAGCAATATTTTAGAGTAGTGTACACAGTGCAGGCCCAGGCTCCATAGACTGATGAAACGGCTCCTTTGTATGAATGGATATATGGATGTTTCCTACTCAGAACGGCTTAACGGATCTAGTTGTGGCACAGAGTAATAGTCTGGAATAGCACATAGGCTACTTTTTATCCTCGTAGGTGGACAAAGATTTGTGACTAACACAGATGTTTGTTCTGTGTCTGGGTGCTAAATATATTATATATCTATTATGTATATCAGTCTCTGGTACTCATAGTACAGGCTATGCCTAGTTTGGGATCAGTTGACCGTGTGTGATATTATTAAAAAAAGAAAAGAAAAAAGGTATCACGTGAGCGAAGCCGCGAGCGGAAGCTAGTAATTAAATTATATTAGCATTATACTAGCTTACAGTTAAGCCAAAAGTGTATAAAATAGCTAAATAAAGCGATATTTTTTTTAATTTATGTGGCTATTTATGTGGCGCGGATGTCGTAAGAGGCGACTAAGGTAAAAAAGCTAGGGGATGGGCAGCAGCGTCCCTCATTTTAACAACGATAGCTCTAACTGCGCTCGCCAACCCGCATGCCCAGAGTGGTGAGTATGGGCAAATCCCCCCACACGCTCTGTCTGTGGGGGAGGCCATGTTCAGCAGTGGACGTCGTACAGCTGAAATGATGATGATGATGATGATGTGGCTATGGTATCACTGCGGCCACTGGCCTATTGTGATCGCCACTTTATTTGTGGAGCCCCTTTACAGTTATTAAATAGTTACAGTGATCGTAGTTTGTGATTCTGAAACGGGTCCCTGCCCTGCTAATTTTATGGCATGTTTTACACGTACCTACTGGGCCATGTTGCGAATATTGCTGTCCTCATGACATAATTTTACTTGATAATGCTAAGATTACGTAACTCAGTGCTCAAGCCATAAAGCCGCCGACAGGTGAGAACTCGCCTTTTTATGAACACACAGAGTTAATTTGAGCTATCGCAGTTTTGTCTCACTACAAGGTGATTCATAATATGTATACCATCCAGAAAAGGGTTTTTTTTTTTTTTTTTTTTTTTATACTACTGAAGTGGCAAACAAGCATACTGCCCACCTGTTGGTAAGCGGTTACCGTAGCCTATGAGCGCTTGCAATACCAGAGGCATCACGCACGCGTTGCCGACCCCGAACCCCCTCCCCCCCTAAAGAGCTCTGGCAACCTTACTCACCGCAGGAACACAACACTATTTGAAACAAATAATGTTATTTGGCTGCGATCTTTTGTAAGGCGTAGGTACCTCCCCAGGCGGGCTGCTCCAATTCAGAACGATAAAATCTCGCTGTGCCCTACCTCCTCCTAAAAAAATTCTTATAGGTTATTCTATCGACAAAGAAATAATATTAGCTAAAAGAACATATATATTTTCATTTTATTTTTTTCAGATGTATTGGTATTTTTATCACATTCATAACTAATAACTAAACATACAAGAAGTTCAGAATCAAGATTTTTACCTAAAACAGCAGACTCATTGAGTTTGAGCTGAAAACAGCTGGTTTTCGCATAAAATTTTTCAATGTAAAATGTCGAATTTCCAAAAGTCGTAGAACAAACTTTATTGCCAATTGGTTGTATAATAAGCCCATTTCGGGATGGCATACCTACATATTATTATTCACCTTGTATAGGTAGTCTAGCTAGATCATCGTTACGAAGCATATCGTGGTTATCGGGTTACAAGACCTTGTTTGTTGCGGCATAGTTTGTTTATCTATGGTCCAACATTTTTGTTTACAAATAAATGATATTATTATTAGGAACCAGCGACAAGACGCTGCGCTGGTTCCTGTTAGTCACTCAACTATGTGCTCGACAGAGGTCCAAGACCGAGATTTCGCAGCCACTGAATCATTTCATAAAAAATGTGGTCTTTTAAAAAATTACGTAAGTGATAGTACTTTCCGAGATAATTGGGTTTAAAATGCAAGAGATATTTGGGTAAAAAATCTAAACTATTTGTTTTTATAATTTCTGTTTTTTATTTATTTTGATTATAAGATGTGTTAAGTATTAGGTTCTTTGTGTAAATAAACGTCAAAATAATATTTGATTAATTTCTTTAAAAGTATAAAATAAAATATATATTCAACGAAAGACAAATTAAGACGTAAACCTAAATAAACAAATTACATCTCAGAAAGTTATCACTTGGGTGATTTTTTTATAGAACACTTGTTTTTTAAATCATTTTAGTGCCATTCTATACTGGTAAACCAGTGGCTGCGATAATGTGTTTTTTTTTCAAAATGGCGTGAAATGAGGAAATGGAAGTCGTAGGCCAATTTATTTTTGCTTCTTCAGAGTACCTCCTTTCTTTTATGGACTTATTCAAAATGTTAACATGCTTATAAAATTATTATATATAAAATAAATTTTGATTATAACATATTTTACATGAATATTTAATTATGAAACCTTATTTGATATTATATGTAAGCGTAAGTAGGTATTTAAAATTTGTAAACAAACAAAATAATAGCTATGTAGCGAAACGCGAGAGCTTAGGTATTACATATCTTTGATGTTTTTTCTACGTCTTATACAACGTGTTCCGGAACTAGTGTACTATCCCGAAAGGGGCTTATTCTATCATCGTTTCAGCTGTATGACGTCCACTGCTGAAAATTGCCTCCCACAGAGAGTTTTTTTTTAACACAAAATAGGCTAACGTTTGACCACAGTCTCACGTGATGTTAAGTGACGAAGTGATCTACGGTTTAGCACGTTTGTCTTGAAGACACCCAAATTATATGTTTTCGGAAACACAGACGCCGGCAACGAGTTCCACTCTTTGGCTGTCCGCATTATAAAGGTTACATTATGAAGCAAAGCGCTTGGTGCGTCAAGAGTTCCAGAGCGAATTATTTCTATCACGTGGGGGGAATTTGACAATACTCGTCACTGGCATGCGGAGTGGCGAGCGAATTTAGAGCTATCTTTGTGAAAATAGGAATGAAAATGAAAATTGGATAGAACAAAACGCTGCTGCCCATCCTCTAGTTTTGACGTACGACATCAATGGGTAGGTAATTGGTAACAGGTATAGGTAATAGGTAATGGTAGTATATATGGAGAGGCCTATTTTTCAGCCGGGCCACTATGAAAATCACGGCAAATTATTATATCAACAAACAGAAAAAATACTAGAGGGAAACAAAAACTAAATTTACATCAGCAGTTCGGACTGATTTGACCCCAAAACAGCAGATATTTACAGAGTTTCTTCAGTGAAAAATGTTGAATTTCTACGAGCCGTAGAACTAACTTTATTCCGAATTGGGTGTGAAGAAACCACATTCGGGTTAGCATACATATTTTGAATCAACTTGTAAAGATAAATTCACAGGTGACGCAGCAGTTTTGCGATATCTTATCGTTCAGTAATGCATACATTGAAAACCACTGAGTCAGAAAGACACATCATGATCGTGTTTATTTAATTATATTATTATTAACATAAAGCCAAAGTGTGGGCAATATACTAAAACAAAATGTCGTTTTCTGGGAAACGGTACAGGAGAGTGCGTTGTGAAAATATAGACACGATGTTGAGAGCTGAAAGTGAGTGTACATTTTAAGTTAAATGACGGCCAAGTGGAAGATAGACTCGCACCCAGAGGCTTCCGTACGGGGTCGGAATATCGAGACCCCAAGTGTGGAAGTGTCAAATTTGTGTGAAAAACGCGAGCGGCCGCAGAAAAATATGCGGTCGTTCGCGTATTTTACTGCTATTCAAGATTGTAATTACCGGCAAGTACCCTTTAGGTTTGTTTAACGGGAACTTTTAGTTTGAAAATACTCTTTGAAGGGCAACGTCATTTTAATTTCGTTTTAATTCTAATTGATTTTCATTGCATGCCCTTTTACGCATAGCCCTTATTATTCATTATCAATTTCAACTTGATACCTCAAACCGTTCCTGAGAACAGAGGATAGACAAACAGCCAAACAGACAGACAGATGGCAAGTTATGTATGTGACTACTATGCCATTCCTCAAATTCTCAGATACATGCAAGAAAGTCATCAGCAATCTCATAGGCAACGCGCCGGTGTTCTCGTTCACGAGGGTTGACGAGTCCACCATGAAGTTCGTGCTGGAGATGGAAGACAAGGTGTGGGTGCACAGGTTCACCCTGGGGGAGGAGCATGAGATGGAGAGGATGGATGGAAGTAAGGTAAATTGCATAAGTGCTATTAAAGACTGACTGACTGGCCTCATAGCTCAGTTGGTAGTACGAAATGGACAAACATTTGTGAGATTAACAAAGATGTTTGTTCTATGTCTGGCTGTTAAATATTTATTTATTATATATATCAGTCTCTGGTACCCAAAGTGCCTAGTTTGGGATCAGTTGACTGTGTGTGATATTTTTTTTTCACATTTAAAGCTCTCTTTTATGATATAGATACACATACTAAAATAGTATCCAGTTGAACTGTACAATATATGATTACAAATTGTTACATAACCTATACATATATTATAAAGATTGAAATGACAAGCTACTATCAAGGAAACGGATTGTAGAACATTTTTAGAACACACTATACTTTTTTGTAAAATAGCTAATTTTAATTATTAGAATAATCAATATTAAATAAATAATAATAAAGTTTATTTATTTGGCACATTAATGTTTACGATAAAATAATGTCCGGAATATAAAAAAATAAAAGGTATGCCTTTGCTTAACTTGCCCTGATTCCTTGCTTAGCAGGTTTTGATTTGAATCAATAAAACTAAATAATTCAAAAAATTATAACATTATGACTGCAATGCACAGGTGAGGAATTCCATGGAACACAACAAAAAAGCATACGGTCCACCTGTTGGTAAGCGGTTGCCGTAGCCTATGAGCGATTGCAATACCAGAGGCATCACGCACGCGTTGCCGATCCCGAACCCCCCTGACCCCTAAAGTGCGCTGGCAAACTTATTACCGCAGGAACACAACACTATTTAAAACAAATAATGTTATTTGGCTGCGATCTTCTATAAGGTCTCTATTAACAGGTATGCTAAGTTTCAACTCAATCTGGCTATTTACTGAGGAGTTCCGTAACACGGCTCCTGACTCCATGACTAAATCAGCCATAATGTCGTATTGTCATTGGAATTAAGTACATAAATTGGCAAAGTTTCAAATGGATAGTAAATCACTAGAAGTGGTTGTTTGATTTTTAGATTTTTTTACATACAAATAAACATTTTCGAGATTTTCTCGCTCTAAATTGGAGCAGCCCGCCTGGGAGGTACCTTCGCCTTACAGAAGGCCAAATAACATTATTTGTTTCAAATAGTGTTGTGTTCCTGCGATGAGTATGCTTGCCAGAGCTCTTTAGGGGGGGAGGGGTTCGGCAGGCAACGCATTAGCAATGCTCCTGTTGCTGATGTCAATAGGCGATGGTAACCACTTACCATCAGGAGGGCTATAAGCCTATTTGCCTCGGTATAACATTAAAAAAAAACACGTTAACCTAAGTTATTTATTTCACGTTATCACTTAATAAGAATGTGATCCGTTGTAAATCTAACTATCTTTAACTTTGATTCAGATAAAACTCACATATACTATGGAAGGCGACAGTATACTGAATCAAACCATCAAGCAGCCTGATGGAAAAGTGTCATATTTTAGAAGAGAATTCTCAGAAAAAGAAACAAAAATGGTAAGTATGTAGACTGTAGACAAACTATGACTATATATAAATAGACTTACGTACTCGATTATGTACATAATAAGTTCTGGCAAATAAATGCATCTTATCTTCTCATCCATTTTCTCTCATTCATTTTAGCGATAAGGCCGCCCATTGTCACTCTATTTTTATGTTATTTTATTTCCTTGATTATGTATTTGGTGTACAATAAAGCTATATTCTATTCTATTCTATTCCATCACTGGATACATCCGAGGAAATCAACTCACGACGTTTTTTGATTTCATTGCAAATGCGTTTGCGTTTTTTAAAGAATGTCTTATGTTTAAAGAATCGCTCTATTACAGATCATAACCAATGAAGGTACAGACACACAAGCAGTGATATACTACGAAGTCGTGGAGTGAACAACGCCAGAAGGTGCTTCATCATCCTCATCAGCCTGATGAAGTACACTGCTGAACATAGGCCTCCCTCAAAGAGTGCCACGATGAATTGTCTTGAGCCTTTTCCATCCATCGACTTCCCGCATCCTTCACTATATCGTCGGTTCATCGGGAAGGGGGCCTAAAACAATGCGTCGTCCGGTATGCTATTGGAGAACCTTTATTCCCCAAAGGTTGTCCGTTCGGTCCGACCTTAGTTCTGCTAAGGATTTTCCCATTTCGGAAGACCCTTTTTTTTAGACAAAATAGGCTAACCTTTGACCACAATCTCACCTGATGTTAAGTGACGATGGGGTCTACGGTGTAGCACGTTTGCTTAGAAGAAACCTATTCACTCTGCTCTTGAAGACACCCAAATTATAGGTATTCGGAAACACAGACGCCGGCAACGAGTTCCACTCAAATTCAAATTCAAAAGATTTATTCCGTTTTGATACAGTCTGTACATTAGGAAAAGTCATATCATACATTATAAAAAAATAAAAACCAACAAACATAGAAATAAAAAAAAATATAGCAGTAGATTACACACTAAAATCATCAGCCAGAGCTTCGTCAATATCATAATAAGATTTTAACAATAAAAACTTTCTTATTCCAGCGCTAAATTCCTTTAAATCTAGATTTCTGATGTCCAAAGGTGATGACTCATTGGCTGTCCGCATAATTAAGGTTGAAATAAATCGCCTGGTGCGGGAACGTGGTATGGCAACCATGGATGGATGTCGCGATTCCGTACGTCTCTGATAAAATACTCTCTACCTACAGTATTGTTTTTAGGTGCTTTTGTTAAGTGATAAAGAATGTGTTATCATTGATAGATATATGATCAAAGTACAAATATCATATGGCGATATTGTGCTTGAAGTCAAAAGTGACGAGGTCAATGTTTACCGTTAGGTGAATTAGCACGAAAAATGTTCTTATCACGAAAAATGTTTTTATTACTTAATACCAATCTTGCTGTCCTTTATCTCTTTGATATATTTTTTTATACATTTCTTTGTTTTATTACAAGCCTTTTAGACTAAATTAGACACTTCCTCCTATAATGTTACTGTTTTTTTTTTGGTTCTTTTGAGGATTCTATTCGAAAAGGCTAAGGTCGTGACTAATCTGTCATTCGGTTAAATTCATTTTGATCAAGGTTAAAGGTAAAGCTAGATTATAACATATAATTAATCACCTTGTACATACACTCTAACTTCATACCTCACTTTGTAAGATGCACACGATAACATTTCCGTATAAATAGACATTGCAAAGTGCGTTCTAAAAGTTAAGCATGAACTTAAAGTTCGTACTCTCAATACAGACCAGTCTATCGATAACAAAAGCATAAAATCAAACTATAGGTATTATACATAGTTAATCAACGATTGGCTAACATAACAATTGTTCCTATGTAATAAAATCGTGTCCCTAAACCCATAAATAATTCTCTCTACACACTAAATCACATGAGCAGGTGTTCAAAATAGCATTAGCTGATGTAATAATACAGCAATCCGTTTATTATCATAATGGCTTCACACAAGGTATAATTTTGCATAGAGACCACCCCCTTCTATTGTCTTTGGTGCAAAATATACAATCTATGGTCTATCTGAGGTAACAAAGAGGTCGCAACTGTACTACACACTCGAATGATATGTGGGCAATGTTGTCTGTCTGTGGTGGCTTAGAAAGGGGTATCGATATTGACAAGATAAAAGTACTATACGTATGGCTATGAGAATCCCTGTCTCATTTATGAGGGGTCTAAAATGGTCTTAATTGAGGATTTGTAAATATGATTTGGGTAAAATTGGTGGGGATGCCTATGTCCAGCAATGGACTTCTACAGGTTGTTGATGATGATATGATGATGAAAATTGGTGGTAAAATGCATGTGCATCTAACAATTATTTGACGTCTGTAAATTAATAATTATTATTATTTAATAAAATAAAATAAATAGACATACGATGGCCGTGGTGGCCCCGGCTGAAGAATAGGCCCCTCCATATCTACCTATCCGCGGATGTCGTAACAACGATAGCTCTAACTGCGCTCGCCAACCCGCATGCCCAGCGTGGTGAGTATGGGCAAATCCCCCCACATGATAAAATATTTGCTCTCTGTCTGTGGGGGAGGCCATGTTCAGCAATGGACGTCGTACGGCTGAAATGATGATGATGATGATGAGACATACGAAGTTCATCATGCAATGCTTGGGGCATTGCAGACAACCTCTCAAATGTCCAGGCTATCAGAACCTTGAAGATATCTAAGGGTAGTAGTCAGAGGCACGTCCAATCATTTTGGTACATGCCTACATTTTGCAGTATTCCACGTTTTATTATGTCTTTTTACAAGTACCTAATACAATGAAAGTTATGCGACTCGGAAATCTCGTGTTTTATATCGACATCTCGTTTCGCAAATACATAAAGATGAAGGTAAAAGGATAAACGAAAATGACGACACGCGTAACTCGTTAGGTACTATTACTTCACATCTATAGGACACCCAAAAGCTGAACAGAAAGAAAGAGCAATCAAAAGTGACCAAGAACATAGTTTCTTCAGAAGAAACAGTTCTCAGTTCTCCAATTTTGGTAGATACTCCATACTCGAAGTGGAAAGCAAATGATCGATGTAGGTCAGTGCTTTACCTTTTGGGGCTCGACTACAGTAATGACGCACTATGACCACAAGGCGTCAAGAAATAATAGGTTCATTAAAATAATATCAGTTCATATCTACTATTTTCCAAACACAGAACATTCCTTCCAACTCTTCTAGGCTTGGTCGCGAGGAACAGGCATACCTAGCTTCACCTAGTTTCTAAGACGTTTCAAAGTGATCCTAGTGATTTAATTGCAATAAATGCCTTTGACTTTGACTTTGACTAAAGTTGCTTGATCATTTCAGCCGTAGGTTACCCACTGCTGAACAAAAGCCTCCCCCATAGATTTCCAGCGCGATTGACCTTGTAAGGCCTGCGCCAAAACAGTCATTTGCCCAAACAATCACGCTGGGCATACGGGTTGGCGAGCGTTAATTCGTCGGTTAATAAAGCTATTGTTGATTGTTTAAACCAATCTAAACATACAGCCATTTTAGTAATATTTTATGTTGTGGCAACATTGTTTTTTTTTCTCTATCGGAACATGTAAAACCAGCGGTTGTGTCTTTTGATTGTAAAATAAGTAAAATTATAATAAAAGTGAAAATAACATTCCCACGCATTTTATTTCGTACATGATAGGGAACGCTGCTGCCCATCCCCTAGCATTTTTCCCTTAGTCGCCTGATACTCGCATTTACGCCATATAACCCTACACAGAGTGAGAATCGTTGGCTCCTGTTGGTGAGGTGGATGCCTGCCTATCTATAGGCGGGTTGGTGTAGATTTTTCTTTGTTATCATTTGTGTTTTTACTCCTTGTATGCTCCTGTGCCCGTTTGCTGTGTTTTTAGTGTGTAGGCACAGATAGCATAATACTATACTTCGACTGGCCTCATAGCTCAGTTGGTAGTAACTCTGCCTTCTGCGCTAGAGGTCGCGGGTTCGATGCCCGCACTGGACAAACATTTGTGTGATGAACACAGATGTTTGTTCTGTGTCTGGGTGTTAAATATATATCTATTATGTATATCAGTCTCTGGTACTCATAGTACAGGCTATGCCTAGTTTGGGATCAGTTGACCGTGTGAATATGTCCGGAATATTTATATTTATTTATTTATTTATACTAGTAGGTGTAGGTATGTCAAATAAACGTTTTCTATTCTATTATAAGTATTCTTACAACACATGACGATGACGTGTACCTAGGTAGATGACGGATATATCATCCACAGACTCGACTACACGTTTATTTCTTTAAATAGATCACTCAGTACCTACTCAATAATTCACTTATAAATAGCAGGTGAACGAGCGATAAGTTCCGCCATATTTGCTGATTGCTCATAAATAAATGCGTACACAAATTATTAATTTTACTTGTAGGTAACTATATGTTACTAGGTCTACTCTAGAACTAATTCTTGGACATCGACTACAGAAGACAGTTGGCGCATTACATACCAAATGGGGATTCTCAGCAAGTTGTTCACTAACGTAGTGCCGATCACATACAAGGTGTACCCAGACAACTCCATTTACATTCCAAGCCAGTGTGGTACAGCGGTCGATCAGCTCGGTCACCACGGATTATCGTGCACTAGGGCTGCCGGAAGAATATCCCGCCACGCTAGCCTTAATGACATCATCCGCCGGGCTCTTACCAGCATTAACGTCCCAGCCATTCTCGAACCGAATGGCCTGCTACGTGATGATGGTAAGCGGCCTGACGGTATGACTTTGGTCCCTTGGCAGAAGGGTAGGCCTATGGTGTGGGACGCTACTTGTGTTGATACACTAGCGCGCACACATCTTCCGGGGACATCAGTTAGGGCGGGTGCGGCGGCAGATTCGGCCGAGGATCTCAAAAGGCGCAAATATGTTAGTCTTGATAGGGCTTACATATTTGAGCCTTTTGGGGTTGAGACCCTGGGTCCGTGGGGAAACGGGGCCCTCCGGGTTTTCAAAAAGATATCAGGACGTCTGATCGAAGCGACGCGTGACCCAAGAGCTGGCTCTTATTTGGCCTAGCGCATTAGCATTGCCATCCAGCGTGGCAATTCCGCCAGCGTCTTGGGGACGCTTCCGACTGGTAGTGATCTGGATCAGTTGAGCTATCTATAGATCGTTTGTAACGATCTTTAGATGGCTCAACTGTTTCTTGTGTATTTTGTAAATATTAACTTGTATTAGTTTTAAGTTTCTTTGTGTAAATAAAAGCAGAAGTATATTCCCAAGAAAAAGAATAATATTACCTCGGTGGCGTAGCGGGCGAGTGCCCGACTCAGACACAAGGGATGCGGGTTCGATTCCCGCTGCGGTACAAATGCTGCATGATCCGAAAGTCCTGTTCTAGCCAAATCCTTAACCTGACAAGTTACAACATACTGAGGATGGTTTTTTGGTTCTCTAATATTTTTAGCTATCGAATGGCTAGTTATTGAAAACTGAACGAAGTTATAGTGGGTGCAAAAAATACGCTGAAACGCTTACTGAACGCTGACTGGCCTCATAGCTCAGTCGGTAGTAACTCTGCCTTCTGCGCTAGAGGTCGCGGGTTCGATTCCCGCGATGGACAAACATTTGTGTGATGAACACAGATGTTTGTTCTGTGTCTGGGTGTTAAATATGTATCTATTATGCATATCAGTCTCTGGTACCCATAGTACAGCCTATGCCTAGTTTGGGATCAGTTGACCGTGTGTGACACGTCCGGATATTTATTTATTGTACTTTTTTGCTCGTCAAGCTCCACTTATCAAATAGTTCAAAGCTGTTCAACGCAAAAATGAAGCAAAAGTATGAGAATGAGTCAGGTGTTTCAATTGAACTATGCCCAAAGTTTCAACACACCGTAGGCAGATCTATATGTCACTGAAATAAACCAGATAAAGCGTATTTGCGTGTGTGTCCTACGAAATAATATGCAAATTTTCAATTTTGCAATCCAGATCGAGATTGTCGTTAATGGTCGGAATAAAAGCTGCCAAGTTATGTCCACCACACCCTGGCCTGGAGCTGCTGTCACGTATGTGGAAACGTTTCGAGATTTAGAAATAAAGGTAACCTACAAGTTGCAGTGCATTACAAATCCTACTAATATCCTACTAATATTATAAATGCGAAAGTTTGTGAGGATTTTTGGATGTTTGTTAATCAATCACGCCGTAACAGCTCA
The DNA here is from genome assembly GCA_947579855.1 of Anticlea derivata. Lineage (NCBI taxonomy): Eukaryota > Metazoa > Arthropoda > Insecta > Lepidoptera > Geometridae > Anticlea > Anticlea derivata. The sequence continues at coordinate 10,298,303 of OX388268.1, forward strand.
ACTGATTTACCTAGAATAAAGGCAATTTTTTATGTAGGTACCACGCGAGCGAAGCTAGTTTGAATATAAATATTTTTGAATGGTGGCCCCACCTTCCAATCCACAGGACGAATCCGTGTCGTGCACCCATGAATGAATGAATGAATGAATGAAAGTTGAATGAAATGAGTTTTCCTATTCCTATTTTCTGATTACAAATAACGCAGTTTTGACCTTTTTTTTTTATTTACTTTTTGTGGCTATGGTGTCACTGCGGCCACAACTGGCCTATTGTGATCGCCACTTTATTTGTGGAACCCCTTTACAGGGCCTTTAAAGTTCACCGCAAAGCCCAGCAGCTGTTAAAAACTGAAGGATTTTCTTTGGGGTGAGTTGCTTTAGCTCCATTGGGCTGAGGATGTGCTTTCCCAAATGGATGCTACGTTTGAGCATAAGGGCTCCGCACTCACCTAGCAGGTGTAGAGGCGTTTCGTCCGCCTCCTTGCATAGCCTGCAGGTTTGTGTGTCGCATAGCCTTAGTTTGAACATGTGCTTATTTAGACAACAGTGTCCAGTTAAGGCTCTAACACTAATGCGAAGATTTAACCTTTATGTGAAAGAAATTATTAACTTTTGCAGCCGTCAAACGGCATTAGAGAAAAGCTTATGTTGGAAGCTTCTGTAACATTATTGTGATCGACATTCACTAATAAGATTAATGAGTGTATTGATTACGATCTGCGCGATTATGATAGTAATATCTCGATAGACGAGTTTGACCAGTCTGGTACGTACCAACAATCGTGGCACAAAATGTAGACACAATGTTGAATACCTGCTTACATAAAGGTACATAGAGAACTAAATAAAGTATGATGTCTGTAGTGTTTGTATCTACCTAAGTAGATATAATTCTCTGTCTCACGTGCACAAGTGGTTAGGTAACTGTCAACGTCAGTTCTGTCAGTGTCAGTCGGACGGAAGGGACTCGGCGGCATTGGGGCATTGGCGGGAACGCGCTGGCGGAGGGAGAGGACAGGAACAACTTGGTGTAGCGGTGAGCCAGCGTGGTATTACGTATTAGTAAAGGACAATACTACAATGTCGCTACCTCGAAATTAAAAAACGAAAATTAGTTTTGTAATGAAATTACTTGGGCGTATTTTATTTACGTGGCGTACCTTATCAACAATAACTTTATCTGCGCTCTCTTCAACGGATGCTATTTTGTCGCCCGTAGGCCTTTGTCGTCGTAGGTATATCGGGGACCGACTTACAAGGTGATTCATAACATGTATACCATCTCGAAAAGGGGTTTTTTTTTTTTTTTATACTACTAAGGTGGCAAACAAGCATACGGCCCACCTGTTGGTAAGCGGTTACCGTAGCCTATGAGCGATTGCAATACCAGAGGCATCACAAACGCGTTACCGACCCCGAACCCCCCACCCCTAAAGAGCTCTGGCAACCTTACTCACCGCAGGAACACAACACTGTTTGAAACAAATAATGTTATTTGGCTGCGATCTTCTGTAAGGCGGAGGTACCTCCCCAGGCGGGCTGCTCCAATTTAGAACGAGAAAATCTCGCTATGCCTTTCCTCCTCCGAAAAAAGACCTCAAAACAACAGGTTTTTGGATAGTGTTATTTTAATGTAAAATTTCGAATTTCCAACAGTCGTACAATATTTTTTATTGCCAGTTGGGTATAGAATAACCCCTTTTCGGGATAGTATACACGTTATGAGGTACCGTGGACAAGGTAACCAACTCATATATCACAAATTCATAATAATTTCCACTTAATTAATAGAGCATAATAAAATTGTAGGTGCTCACACTACGTAATGTAGAGTTATTATTTCAATTTTTATATTACCACACTATCTCAGTGTCACTCAATAATCCGGATTACAGTTTACATTAGGTATGCAGTAGGCATACCTCGTTACACCTTGCGACACGGTTATGTCTTCGAAGATAAGGCTGGCTACCGAGAGATTACCAATCTAGGTACCAATCCCATGAGAGTGATCTCATCAGACCATTTCAATGAATACTAGATGTTACTGACATTCTTCACTTTTTTTTTTTTTTTTTTTTTTTTTTTTAAGATAGATAAGATAACGTTTATTGAAACGTACAATTTGTACAAAATTTCTTAGTAGGTAGGTAGGATTTAGCACATTTAGGTCTGTAGGTTTATCTGCAGTTATTTGTAGGCAAAGGTAAGTACGAACATAGCTTTAAACTTATACAGAACTAGCTTGCGCCCGCGGCTTCACTCGAGTAATAAAAGATAAAATCCTCAGAAACTATCGCATTTATAGTAGTAGGATAGATAGATGGGCAGACAAATAACATAAAAAAAAAAAAAAAAAAAAAAAAAAAAAATTGTATTTGTTTCATATAGTGTTGTGTTCCTGCGGTGTGTAAGGTTGCCAGTGCTCTTTAAGGGGTGAGGGGGTTTAGGGTTGACAATGCGTGCGTGATGCCTGTGGTATTGCGAGCGTTCATAGGCTACGGTAATTACTTACCAACAGGTGGGCCGTTAGCTTGTTTGCCACCTTAGTTGTATCAAAAAAGACGATGTCGCAAGCATCGCGCGCTACTGGATGAGGCTTGCACGGGATCGAGGAAAATGGCGGATACAAAGGAACATTTCTGATACGATCTCCTAGAGAAATACCAAGCATAGACCTTGAGCTTTATTACAAGGTACACAATGTCATCACATTGACCCAAAGACTCGTCTTGAGGCACTGAGGTATTTTGGACGACATATACTAGCGCACACAGTTTTCCGAACGGAAAATTCATTGGTGCACGACCGAGATTCGAACCAACGACCTTTGAATCAGAAGGCGGGGGAATACATACAATATGTTTATAACTTTGTTTTTTTTTTTTTACAACTGAGATGGCAAACAAGCATACGGCCCACCTGTTGGTAAGCGGTTACCGTAGCCTATGAGCGCTTGCAATACCAGAGGCATCACGCACGCGTTGCCGACCCCGAACCCCCTCCCCCCCTAAAGAGCTCTGGCAACCTTACTCATCGCAGAAACACAACACTATTTGACTTTGTTTGATCACTTTGAACTTTTGAAGTTTACTGTACCTGATCAGAATAATGAAGCCCTTTATTCTGAATTATAAGGTAAATGTGTTTTGGTTAGTTATCAAATATCCCGTAATTCGGCATTCCTCTTGGTATAGGCCTCCTCTAACATTTTCCACTGGGTTCTATCTTGCGCTACCCTTCTCAAATGATGTCCAGCCGTAAGCAATGGCGGATATGCCCTAAGGCCCAGTAGGCCCGGGCCTAGGGCGGCAAAAATTTGTAGAAATTGTCGTAGAAAAGCTCATCATCTCGGAATATATTTAAAAATTAGTAGCTATATAGTTAATTAAATTTCTGTTTTCAATTTACATAAAGTTATTAAGTAAATTCATTATGTACCTAGTCTATTGATGGCTGCTGAGAAAGGGGCGGCAAATGGCCTGGGGCCTAGAGCGGCCAAGACTGCAAATCCGCCACTGGCCGTAAGTTTTAAGTCATCCTCCCTCGTTTGTTGGCATCCTCTTTTGCGTTTGCCATCTATGAGGTACCAGTCAGAGACAGTTGTGCTCCACTTGTCCTGTTTGTCTCTGATCATATGACCGGTCCATCTCCAGATCAGAATAACAACCTGATCAGAATAATAACCTTTATTTTTTCCGTGGCGGAATCTGGATGGACTACTTTCGAAAGTTGCGGTGACCCACATTATAGACGCCAGCGTAAATCTTGTTTGCATTACGCGTCAACTTATTTATTTTTTGACTCACTTATGTCTCTTTAAATTGATAAGATGCATGTTAGAGGCTCAGTCAATTTCGATGAAACTCGGAACAGACAGAGTTATTGTCTAACTACCACCCGAGCAAAGCCGCGGGCACAAGCTAGTGTAATATAAACCTCATAATAATGCTCATAATTGCCTTGCCGCAGACATAATGATCTAAATGGGCCTTCTCACAGTAACGTTATAGGCATCTTATGAACTGGGCGTGAATAGACCCGTAATAAAGGCAATAAACCAATGATATGGTCGAATTAGCTTCCAAGGTGCACCTGGCAAATGGCAGGTCGTCATCGAGTGACTCATAACGCTAATGAAATCGGGGTAACATTATTCAGTAATTTAATTACACATCAGTAGAATAATGGTATCGTTCCGAATAAAGCTGGTTACACAAATGCGCAGGTTACTTTATCTATGCTTAACAAGAGTGCAGTGGGGAAAAGCTTACAGAGATAAAGTGGCGATCTAAGAGGCTGTCTGCCACGCTTGGGGATAAAAGTCCATTTTGCCAAAAAAATTGCCTTCCGTCTGAGAGATCTGCAGAAATCATGAACTGCCGCGGTGGCTGATGGTTGCATCTAAAAAGTAAAATTTATTAATAATTTAAAAAACCTAGCCCAGCGAATTTATTGATATATAGATAGATAGATAACACTTTATTGATCACCACACGGAAATAATACATAAGATCACAATTACAAATTAACACGGCAATACAATGGGCGGCCTTATCGCTAAGAGCGATCTCTGCCAGGCAACCTTAGGATGGACTGGACTGAAAAGATTAGAGAAGGGGCAAGATGTGATAAGATTGATATTATTTTTTATCATTAATCCTCCTATTCTAGGCTATGTGATGACTACTACTGATATAGCTCGCAGAACCAACAACCGTTGGAGAATAAAGTTTCTCGAATGGCAGGGCGACGCGCAGTGTTGGAAGGCCCCCAGCCCGATGGCTACTTTTAATATTATAATTGTGAAATTTTGTGAGGATATTTACATGTTTGTTGTTCAATCACGCCGTAACGGCTCCGATTTCGTTGAAGCTTGGAATATACAAGGTGATTCATAATTTGTACGCCATCCCAAAAGGGGCTTATTCTACAACCAGTTAGTAATAAAGTTTGTTCTACGACTTTTGGAAATTCAACATTGTTTATTGAAAAAACTCTATGCGAAAATCCGCTGTTCGAAAAGAGCTTAACCGATTTGGATGCAGCTTTTTGCAAACCATTAGTCCGACATCTATGAAGGTTCTCATATACAGCAGGGTGATCCATCGAAACAGGCCAGGGAAAGTTTGAAACAATAAGAGATAGAGAAAATCGTTTAAAAACGAACCATGTCATCGGTTTTAGAGTTTAGAAAAGCTGCATTCATAGATATTTCGTAAAAACCTCACGCGACCAGGAAACTGTAACCAACAATTAAAAAAAATTGCCTATTTTTATGCGAAAATTGATAGTTGCAAGACAGGTAAGGAATGAATGTTGCTTTGGAACCCAGTGCCTTCAACTTTTATAAACCGTTTGTAATATATTTTTTGAGTCAGATATTTTTGCAGCTGGTTGCTGCTCTATTAACTCCAAAAGTACTTAACCGATTTGGATGCAGTTTTTTCTAACATTTTTCCGACCTCTAAAGGTTCTTGGATATATTTGATAGTCAATGTACAGGAAAATAAGTAACACTTCATTTTTTTCGTAAGGACCTGGTCTCCCAGAATATTTCATCATCATCATCATTTCAGCCGTTCGACGTCCACTGCTGAACATGGCCTCCCCCACAGACAGAGCAAATTCCTTATCATGTGGGGGGATTTGCCCATACTCACCACGCTGGGCATGCGGGTTGGCGAGCGCAGTTAGAGCTATCGTTGTTAAAATGAGGGACGCTGCTGCCCATCCCCTAGCTTTTTTCCATTAGTCGCCTCTTACGACATCCGTGGATAGGTAGATATGGAGGGGCCTATTATTCAGCCGGGGCCACCACGGCCAAAAAAATATAATAAACTTTATTTACAGAAATAAACTCAAAACTAATACAAGTTAATATTTACAAAATACACAAGAAACAGTTGAGCCATCTAAAGACCGTTACAAACGATCTATAGATAGCTCAACTGATCCAGATCTTATATTAAATCCTAATTCCTTGCTTGTGAGGATATTTGGATGTTTGTTGTTCAATCACGCGGTAACGGCTCGACTGATTTCGTTGAGACTTGGAATATATAGAGTAGACCTAGAATAGCATATAAAATGAGGGATGGGCAGCAGCATCCCTCATTTTAACAACGATAGCTCTAACTGCGCTCGCCAACCCTCATGCCCAGCGTGGTGAGTATGGGCAAATCCCCCCACATGATAAGGAATTTGCTCTGTCTGTGGAGGAGACCATGTTCAGCAGTGGACGTTGAACGGCTGAAATAATGATGATGATATTTTTTTATTCCAAACTAGGATAACGTAGGATAACACTCTCCAAGTCGAGACGATGCTAATGGTACCCTTATTCCTCGGTCATACCTCCTTTTGTTTGGGCGCAACGCGGGATTTTTATTCTTGCCACTTACATACATAACAAAGATACGCGCTAACGACAAAGCCCGGACTGACCCGTCAGCCGGGTAAAAAGGTCATCTGTCAAGCTTTATGCACTCAATGCAATTGCAAGACGTTAGCGGCCCGTGTCCGAGTCTGTTGTGTGCACCTACCACTACCCATGTGGTAACTCGGCGAAATCGTTTTTACCATTCAACTGTTATTTACGTAAAATGCCAAAAGGCCAAATCGATACAAATATTAAAAATGCAGGCGTTATCTAGGACATTGCATCTACTATGGCCTAAGGCTATTCTTTTTAGATTTTTATGATTATAAATTTATGAAAAAAATCAAAAATCAGTAAATACTGATTCGTCTGTAATCATCTGGCATTTCAATTTTAAAGTTGGATATTCTAAGCACTCGTAGCTTAGCTTGCCTAGTTTATGTTAAGCAACCATCAGCGTAGTATTAACAACTCAGCGCTACTGTGCTTCACAGGACACATTTAAGATGTTGGTAGAGCCTAAACGCTCTAGAGCCAGCCACTAACTGATACAAAATTACTTTTTTATACTACCTGCTCGTCAATGGCATATTATGTGTCATGCAAACCATTCCTAAAGTAAGTCATTACAGCCCTACGGTCTAGCCGGGTCATAATGTTGTACTGAATTTCATTATTTCCCATGGGACATAATGTGATTTGAATTTGGAATGCAACCCATGTAGTCGTGCATGATGGAGGTTGGTTCAAGTTGGTTCATGATTCTAAGTTAACCATAGAATCCCTCGTTCTCGGGGTTCAATATAGCGCCCGCGACATAATACACTATTTTAAGCCCTAGTTGCATAATCTACTATTTTAAAGACATTCATTATGGACATGGCCTCCTCCACAGATTTCCAAAGCGAATTTCTATTCGGGGAATTTGCCCATATTTACAACGCTGGGCACGCGGTTTGGTGAGCGCAGTTACAGCTCTTTGGGAAAATAGGGGACGCTGCTCCCACCCCCTAGCTAGTTTCCCTTAGTCGCCTCTAACCACATCCACGGATAAGTAGTATGGAGGGCGACACACATATACCACATCGGTTAATACCACAAGCTAATGCCTTAGTGAAGTGCCAAGAAGAAACCATATGACGCAAAGAGTCTCTCTTTGCGTTGCGTTCAATAATGTGCATGCAATTCGTTCACTGAAGAACGCTGACTCATATCCTCGTTGCCGCATACTGCAGCTGTCAAAATATGAATCACGGTGTCGTACACAGACAGCACATGCACAGGTTATAAATTATAATAGTTCTCATACCTCATTTTTTTTTATACAACTGAGTGAGCAAACAAGCATACGGCCCACCTGTGGGTAAAAGGTTACGGTAGCCTATGAGCGCTTTCAATACCAGAGGTATCACGCACGCGTTGCCGACCCCTCCCCCCACCCCCTCAAAGAGCTCTGGCAACCTTACTCACCGCCGGAACACAACACTATTTGAAACAAATAATGTTGTTTGGCTGCGATCTTCTGTAAGGCGGAGGTACCTCCCCAGACGGGCTGCTCCAAATTAGAACGAGGAAATCTCGCTGTGCACTACCTCATGTTAATATATCCTCCTCAATAGTGACATGCATAATTTTGGCCCACACAGGAAGGATTCCCTAGAAACATCCAGACTAGGAACAAGTATTTGCAGGTTAGGCATACATATCTCTAGTCGCGGGATCGAACCCAGATCGGGACACGCCTGGCTTTGACCACAGAACTTAACATGGCTCGTACAGTACGGCCGGCGGATCTGGACCGGTCTGAAGTTGCGCTTTCGGAAATTGTGCGCAGGTACAGGCGAGACAAAAATAGTCTTACCACCTATTCGACCCTAAAAGTGACTACTGCGCAGCGTTGCGAACGAACTTAACGCCGGTCTAGATCCGCCGGCCGTACCTACTGTACAAACGTTTTTAGCTACGACCGCACTTGACCGTTTTTATTTTTATAACCAGCCACTTGTGGGTTTAGGGATACTTCTTACTCGGAAAATGGTTGAGGAAAATGTGTTCTATAAAGTACCAAAGGTCATAGAAGTATAATCAGGAATGTCGAGAGTAAACTCATCAGCATTTTTCACTGTTACTCGTTACCGCGTCATTTTTAGGCCGTAAATGGAAGAACGATTTCTTGCGGTCATAAATCGCTTGCATTCCCTGCATGGGAATGTATCATGTGGTTGAGGTATGGTAGCCCTGAAAAGGGCCTATGACCGTCGGTGAAAGAACCAGTGTAGTGAAAGGATAAGGTAATTTTAGGTTCTGAGACATGCCGGTTTCCTCACGATACTTTCGTTCACCGTACATGAGAGCACAAGTATATCGCACAAACATTTTCCGAATGTAAAATCTATTGCTGGACGACGGGGATTCGAACCCACGACCTGTGGATCGGTAGGCAGGGATCACAAATCAGTACAAATAGGTTACCTAATTATATTGTGTTCACCGAAAACGCCAATCGCTTTCAGAACCTTTGAAAAACGCATGTGGCAGGGCTTAAAATTATCATCTTCACCTACATTATGTGGGGTCGGCACAACATGTTTTCTTTATATTCAGTCAGCCGTCATTTCCGCACTCACTACTTATGCCATCTTTTATACGATCCATCCATCTTTTCCTTGGCCTTCCTCCACTCCTCATCCGCCCACACTCATTAAATCTTCGCGTTACACAAGTTTATTCATCCCTCTCCACGACATTTTTTTTATACAACTAAGGTGGCAAACAAGCGTACAGCCCACTTGATGGTAAGTGGTTACCGTAGCCTATGAATGCTTGCAATAGCAGAGGCATCACGCACGCGTTGCCTACCCCGAACCCTCCTCCCCTTAAAGAGCTCTTACATACTTTAACCTTACTCACCGCAGGAACACAACACTATTTGAAACAAATATTGTTATTTGGCTGCGATCTTCTGTAATTCGGAGGTACCTCCCCAGGCGGGCTTTTCCAATTAAGAGAAAGAATACCTCGCCTTGTCGACATGCCTGTCCATTAAACCACTCGTTCTCCTCAAGTTGTTCATTATTACTTACTACAATGAAACAGTTGCGTACGGGGTTGTGCAAACATACGAGTGTGTTGGGAAAAGGTGCTCCACATTGAAGACAGTGATATGTAGCCCTTTCTAAACTTGGACATGGGCCTAAAGATACGTCGCTAAATAGAGTTACATTTCTAATGTCCTGACATGGTATTATTTTGATTGGATACTATGTAAGGAGTTCGATGTAAGATCAGACAACGCGCTATGCTCCGCAGGAACTTTTGAACATCAAGTAATACCGGAAGATTTTGAGCAGCCTCTTTATTCCAACAAAAAGGTTGCCTACGGCCTAACTCTTACGAACATTTAAATAAAAAATCGCGCAAAATCTGTCTACTATTAGAAATGCGAATGTTTAGATGGATTGTTGTTTGTTACTCAAATCACGTCAGAACGGCTGACCGAATCTGGATGAAAGGAGCCATTTCATTCTGGGCCTGGTCCATGTTCACTTCATAGAAAAATTAGGAAAAAATAGGAGATTACACGAAAATACAATTTCATTAATTTAAAAACAAATGCGATGGTACAAGAATAGTTCTTCTGGTAAGTTTTATACTATGTGAACACTATTTGAAGGCCGCCATATTGGTTTATAATTGGCGTTTGACACGACATTGACATATTTTTCATGTCATGTTGTTTGATTTGATGTTTTTGTTTTGTCAGATAAATGTAGGTTGTCAAAGACATTTCACGCACGTCCATCCGCCATATTTTTGTAGCGCTGTGTGTTGCTCTCTTTGTCGAAGAAAATCATAATGTACCTTAGAACGAAGTCAATTTAAATAAAATAACCAATTAAATACGTTTACTTTATTGCTTAGCCATATTTTAGAGTAGTGTACACAGTGCAGGCCCAGGCTCCATATATTGATGAAACGTCTCTTTTAACGCAGTACAGCAAATGTGAAAGTAACTCTGTTTCTCTTTTTGTTAACTTTTTATAACAAAACGGCTGTACAAATTTTGATGAAATGTGGTATGAATAGGTATAGCTTACACTCTGAGGACCCTACTTTATATCCACTTACCGCTTATACCACTTATCGCGCGAGCGAAGCCACTATAATGCACTAAATATATCCACTAAATATACCGCGAGCGAAGCCGCTAATATAACATAATGCACTAAAATCATTAGGCTACATGCAGTGCAATTAGAGCAGCGATTACATACGCGAAGGTCGATGCTTTTGTTTTGACGGATCTGTGCTTCAATGATGGAAATGTCGCTTGATGGTATTGACTGGCTTCAAAAGGTACAATCACATTCATTAAAACTTAAATGCGAAACACAGTATAATAAACAGGATAAGTTTTAAGTTTCACCTACGAGTACCTACTTCAGGAAATTTTACATAAATTCAATACAAGTACTCAGCTTTTTATCTGCTCAGCATTTTAAAGTTGAAAAGTGCATGAAATAATCTTTAAGCAGGGGCCTAGAACAAGATTATTTCAGACACTTTCAACCTTCCTCTGTGTGTAAAGGGTTCCGTCTGACAAATTGTGCACGAAAGGGGCCTCTAAGAGGCGCACTTTAATCCTTTCACTACACTGATTCTTTCATCGACGGTCATAGGCCCTTTTCAGGGCCACCATACCTCAACCTGGTCACTGACCTAATACAGGATGACCAAGAAAGAATCAGTGACACGACAAGAAAAATCTAACAAAAGAGACGTTTCATCAATATATGTAGCCTGGGCCTGCACTGTGTACACTACTCTAAAATATGGCTAAGCAATAAAGTAAACGTATTTAATCGGTTATTTTATTTAAATTGACTTCGTTTTAAGGTACATTAAGATTTTCTTTGACAAAGAGAGCAACACACAGCGCTACAAAAATATGGCGGATGGACGTGCGTGAAATGTCATTTTGACAACCTACATTTATCTGACAAAACAAAAACATCAAATCAAACAACATGACATGAAAAATATGTCAATGTCATGTCAAACGCCAATTATAAACCAAAATGGCGGCCTTCAAATAGTATTCACATTGTAAAAAACTTACCAGAAGAACTATTCCTGTACCATCGCATTTGTCTTCAAATTAATGAAATTGTATTTTTCTTGTAATCTCCTATTTTTTCCTAATTATTCTATGTAGCGTACATGGACCAGGCCCAGAATGAAATGGCTCCTTTGGCACCCAAGCCAACCCCAGGGGCCGTCCAAACCCCCGTTACCGTTTGTCGTGGCCGTTCTGTTTTTTGAGCCTAGTCACCTAGTTCGATCGGCACCACACTGAAGCTTTAAATTCCATTTTGTGAAAAAGGATCATCGAAAAAAATGATAGGCACCAAGCCGTGTTTGTTGCCTGATTCTTCTAGGCTTGGTCGCGAGGAACAGGCATAGCTTCACCTAGTTTTAAAACGTTTCAAAGTGATCCTAGTGATTTTATTGAAATAAACGCCTTTTGACTTGCCTTGACCTGACCGTTTGGGAGAGGCATAATGTCCAGCAGTGGACTACCTCAGGCTGATAATGATTATACGGAAAAGTTTGGCGTACACAGTGATCCATATTCTCTCCTCGATGGTACCTACATCTTCGATTAGAACACAAGTTAGTATAGTCTAGAAGTTTTCCATTAAACTTGACTAAACATCATTAGTTTAGTAAATAAAGTAAATGATAAATGGGACGGCTCTTCACGGATGTTTTACTGTCCTGGTATTACGACATACTTGGACACAACAAAACAAAAAATCCTCGTCTTTATGGCCAACCTACATAGCAATGAGCACATCAAAAGCCCGCTCGATGGTATCTAGGTACCTACTTTACATACTAGCCAGTGGCTATTTACCAGCTAACGTTATACAAGGTGATCCATACTGTCCTATCCTATTAATATTATAAATGCGAAAGTTTGTGAGGATGTTTGGATGTTTGTTGTTCAATCACGCCGTAACGGCTCAACGTGCAAACAAAACTAAGTGGTTGCATCAGCACCGACGGGAACTTGGAAAGTTCTTTACCTAGGCTACTTTTTATGTAAGTACTACGCGAGCGAAGCCGCGGGCGGCAGCTAGTGTATAATATCCCGAAAGGGGCTTATTCTATCAAAGGCAGAAATGGAGTCGTTTCATTCTGGGCCTGGTCCATGTACACTACATAGGAAAATTAGGAAAAAATAGGAGATTACAAGAAAAATACAGTTTCATTAATTTGAAGACAAATGCGATGGTACAAGACAAGTTCTTTTGGAAAGTTTTTGACTATGTGAACACTATTTGAAGGCCGCCATGTTGGTTTACAATTGACGTTTGACATGACATTGACATATTTTTCATGACATGTTGTTTGATTTGATGTTTTTGTGTGTACGTCAGGGCATCGAGTATCTTCCTTCAGTGATGATAGATGTGATGACGCCGCTGGCGCCGGCGCGGCGCCGTCACGATCAAGCTAAATTTTCTGTAGTTACGAGTCTTCTGTGGTTCTTATATGACGTACGATCAGACGTAGATATTTCAGAAAATAACTTAAACTAACGCAACTAAGTATTTTACATTACACTTCGCTTTGTGGAGTGTAAAGATGCGTTAGATGAATGGATGTTAAACAACACAGTATTTAGACAAAACAACGAAGCTTAACAAAAACATGTCAACAGATAAATGTAGGTTGTCAAAATGACATTTCACGCACGTCCATCCGCCATATTTTTGTAGCGCTGTGTGCTTTGTCGAAGAAAATCATAATGTACCTTAGAACGAAGTCAATTTAAATAAAATAACCAATTAAATACGTTTACTTTATTGTTTATCAATATTTTAGAGTAGTGTACACAGTGCAGGCCCAGGCTCCATAGACTGATGAAACGGCTCCTTTAGCGAAAAATATTTTTTTTCTCCCTTTTTTTCTCTGATATTTTCATATCGGCTGTGTTTGACATTTTATCATCCTTGTAACAAACAATTAAATGTACGAGTAGGTAAACATCTAGTATCATTTCGGGGCTGCCTACAGGGAGAAGAAACAGTAGAGCACGCAATTTTGTACTGTGCAGCCACGGGAGAGGCCAGGGCTACATCTGATCTGCGGGCCGTGCTCGCAAGCGGCTCCCAGACACCGCCGCAAACAGGGATACTGATAAAATTTTATCAACAACCCATCGCTTCGCTATTTTAATGCCCCATCCAGACTCTCCACGAGGCTACACGAGGGAACGCGAGTGCGAGAGTGAGGACGGTGCGCTCGTGTCCCCTAGTCTTCTCTCGCCTCGCCGGAACATAGCTGTCGCTCCGCTTCGTATCGGTTTTTTGGGCGAGTCAAAGGACGCGAGATAAAAGACGTAGAGAAAGATAAAGCGGATAGAGAAAGACGTAGCGGGCAACTGAATAAATCAAGAGTGTGGATGGCTAACACTCCTGACCGCCTCCACTCGCCAAGACTCGTGCCGAAAGCCTCTACGAGGCGCCTCGCGAGAGCCTGGATGGGGCATAAGGAGCAGAGCTGACTGGGGTAGGCTTAGCATAGGGGCACAATGCACCTCGCAGCGGGAAAAAAATTGTGAAAAGGTATCATCGAAAAAAATGATAGGCACCAAGCCGTGTTTGTTGCCTGATTCTTCTAGGCTTGGTCGCGAGGAACAGGCATAGCTTCACCTAGTTTCTAAGACGTTTCAAAGTGATCCTAGTGATTTTATTGAAATAAAGGCCTTTTGACTTTGAAAATCAGTGCCGGTCTAAACACCACCAATTAGAATTAGAGGTAAACATCAAGAATGCTAACTAAAACTGAACATCTCATTCCCGATTTGTTATTTTGCCCGATTGTAAAGAGTCGATCGATCATCCGGTAGACAGAGCAGTCGGTTCCCGCTTCGTAAGCAAACGCCTTTTAATTTAAAACGAAACAAGTATGCCTTGATGTAAATAGCTTTGTGGCATAAACTTTGAATCCATAAATTAAAATTTAACTATCCACGGCCTCCAACGTACGTAACAATAAGTGGTTCGCACCTACATATAAAACTGCTTATTCTGTTCGTCAGTCACTGAGAAAATTCGATATAATTGGTGTTTATTTAGATATTTTACGCAAACTGCTAGACATACGCCTCCCAAAGACGACGACCGGTGGCGTAGCGGGCGATTGCCCGTCTGAGACGCAAGTAGTGCGGGTTCGCTTCCCGCTGCGGGATATATATTTGTTCCGGGTCTGGGTGTTGTGGTAACCATGGTACTCGTAGTTTCAGATACCCACAACACAGGGAATCCTCTCAGGGACTATGTATGTAGGTGTAGTAGGTGTAGTAGGTGCTATTATTAACGATATTGCTCCATGCTTAGCCCACATCTTTAATAGTTGTGTTGACGATGGAGTTTTTCCTGACCTTATGAAGCATAGCAAAATCATTCCTTTGTTCAAGTCCGGAAACGAAAAAGATCCCGCTAATTATAGACCTATCTCGATATTGCCTACTCTAAGTAAAATCTTTGAAAAAGTTATTCTTACTCAGTTATTATCTCACTTCAATCTTAACGGGCTTCTTCATTGTAATCAATTTGGATTTACCAAAGGTCGATCAACAGCCGATGCCGGGACTTTGCTCTTAAAGCACATATACGATGCCTTTGAGAACTCACAAGACGCAATCGGTGTATTCTGTGATTTGTCAAAAGCGTTTGACTGCGTAAGTCATGCAACATTAATCTCAAAGCTAAAACATTACGGCATCCAAAACCGTGCAATTGACCTTTTACAATCTTACTTATCCAATAGAGTCCAAAAAGTTGACGTGGGTGGTGAAAGGTCTTCTGGATCAACTATTGTCATGGGTGTGCCACAGGGTTCGATTCTAGGCCCTTTCTTGTTCCTAGTTTACGTTAATGACCTCCCTTCTTATGTTAAAGAAATGTGTGACATAGTTCTATTTGCTGACGACACCTCGCTAGTGTTCAAAGTCGACAGATCCAAAACAAATTACGATGACGTAAACGCATCCTTGTCGCTAGTCCTTAATTGGTTTTCTGTAAACAATCTCTTGCTAAATTCAAAGAAAACGAAATGTATCAAATTCTCTTTGCCTAATGTAGTACACAATAGCCCCACTAACATTGTATTAAATGGAGAGTCACTAACCCTTGTTGATTCTACAAATTTCCTAGGACTCAATATTGATTCAAAATTGCAGTGGGGACCCCACATTGAAACTCTTGCCGGTAGACTTAGTTCCGCGGCATATGCCGTTCGTACGATAAGGTGGCTCACAGATGAAGCCACAGCTAGGTTAGTTTATTTTAGCTACTTCCATAGTGTAATGTCCTATGGTATCTTTCTCTGGGGGAATGCAGCAGATATCCAAGTCATATTTGTTTTACAAAAACGAGCAATACGTGCCATTTATAAAATGAAGTCAAGGGACTCCTTGAGGGAACTTTTTAAAGAAATTAACATTTTAACTGTAACTTCACAATATATTTACGAAAACTTATTGTACACACATAAGCACATGGCTAGCTTTAAGAAAAAAAGTGATGTGCATAGTATTAACACAAGAAACAAAAATAAATTGTGCATTCCAAAATTTAGATTACAAAAAGTAAATGGGTCTTTTATGGGGAATATGGTAAGATTTTATAATAAACTTCCGGTAAACGCGACGCAACTTCCTATTAGAAGATTTAAAGTGTACATAAAGAATAATCTTATTAAGAAAGCGTACTATAAACTAAATGATTATTTAAATGATAAAACCGCATGGCCTGAAGTCGCTCTGCCCCTCGACAGCTAAAATGCCATTTTGCAGTGTCTTTACAGTTTTTGCTTGCATCATATTTTAAGTATTATTTAATTATAAAAGCATTAGGTACATATTTCATCAAGTGTAGCGTGTGCTGCCCTTAGATCATTTGTTGAAGCTCACATTTGTCTTCATTTTTTTCACATTTTTATAAGCTCTTATTTATTAAGGATTATAATTAGATTACTTTTCTCTTGAGCCTCACCTAGTTCGATCGGCACCACACTGAAGCTTTAAATTCCATTTTGTGAAAAAGGATCATCGAAAAAAATGATAGGCACCAAGCCGTGTTTGTTGCCTGATTCTTCTAGGCTTGGTCGCGAGGAACAGGCATAGCTTCACCTAGTTTCTAAGACGTTTCAAAGTGATCCTAGTGATTTTATTGAAATAAATGCCTTTTGACTTTGACTTTGACTTATGTGACTGTTGGGTGTTATCTAATTTTTAGTGAATTTTTAATCAAGGTGATTCATAAAATAAATATTGTATAGGTACTGAAAAGGGCTTATTCTACACCCAATTGGCAATAACGTTTGTTCTACGACTTTTGGAAACGTTGGAAGCAAACATTTGTCTCGTAGCGGGAGTCAAAACCGCACCCCTTGGGTCTCAGACGGGTACTCGCCCGATGCGCCATAGAGGTCCCCTATCCTATCCTATCCCCTATCCTAATTGGGTAAGGCTTTAGGAGGCCCGAATAACGTTTACTGTAATTAGAACAATATAGCAACTATTACAAACGATTACATCGTTTTCGGTGTTAATTAGCCCACTAAAATTAAATATAAAATGCAAATAAATTTAATGCGATCAAGATTTCTCAAGCCATCTATCACTCGCTACCTATCCTAGCAACTGGTTTATTGCGTGCAATAACTATGTAGATACTTTGTGTAATTTTATTGAGGCGTACTTTAGTAAATAGCGTACGGAGTACAGTTAACGGCGCTTACTTCCGGCCTTCGTGTTCAAGAGCTCCATCAGCATAACACAGATGCCATAGTCCAGTTACGCTGCAAGTGGTCGTAAGAGAACCACAGCTTATAAATGCGTCCGAAAAAAAACAGATGCGCTTAGTTAATAGGCGCAAGCCACACAGACAGGGCATCAGGCACAGATGTAGTGCTGGCATCTTGCAAATTGAATAGCCTACTAAAATCTCACTACTATTATAAATGCGAGTTTGGATGTATGGATGTTTGTTGCCCAATAACACCAGAACGGCTAAACGGATTTCCATGAAACCTGAAAATAATAAATATTTACCTAGAATAGCATATAGGCTAATTTCTAGGTAACACGCAAGAAGCCGCGTGCGCAAGCTAGTATGGAAAAAACGCGTAATTTAATATAGGTACACCGAATGCGCCGAATGGCGTGTCTCGGGCGGCCTTGGTGCATTTGGTGTTTTAATTTGCACATAGAATTGTATTAAATTTAATAGAATGGCAAGACGTCAGCGCCAGACAAACTAGAATTCGTTGTAGCCGAGTATTCATTCCGAGAATTTGATAATATACTTGAACTGAGCACTGATATTGATGTGCCATAGCAACATCCGGGAGCTGTACTTAGTATATTGTTGTGCTAAGTAGAGGTATGTAGGTGACTAAGTGATATTGTTAGCAACAATGGTTCACACGTGAGTCAAGGCGGAGCGGATGTATCGTGGGTGGAGCCTTGGAACTACGCACAAAATGATGACTGAATTGTACCTACTGATCCGGGAAGTAGAGCTTAGGGTATACACCACACTATAGGGTATACACCACACTATAGGGTATGCACCTGGGTACCAGCTTGGACCCTTTGACTCGGTTCAAAGACGCGCTATGAGAATTGTCGATGATCCCAAGCTAACAGGCGGTATTGAGCCCTTAACCCTAAGGAGGGACTTTGCCTCCTTATGTGTGTTCTACCGCCTGTATAACGGGTTGTGTTCCGAAGAATTGTTTGATACGATGCCTTCAGCTTCCTTTTATCATCGCACCTCTCGCCATAGGCAGGGGATCCATCCTCACACCCTGGAGCCGGGTTGGTCGCGTACCGTGCGGTTTCAGAGGAACTTCCTCCCGCGAACACTCAGGTTGTGGAATGATCTCCCTGCTGAGGTTTTCCCTAAGGACTACAGTATGGGGTTCTTCAAAAAGGGCGTTTTAAACTTTTTAAGGGGTCGGCAACGCGTGCGTGATGCCTCTGGTATTGCAAGCGTGCATAGGCTACGGTAACCACTTACCAACAGGTGGGCTGAATGCTTGTTTGCTACCTTAGTTGTATAAAAAAAAAAAAAACTTTTTATATCATCATTATTTCAGCCGTATGCTTGCTTGCCGTGTCACTGATTCGTTCTTTGTTATCCTATCCCTTGGTCAACGCTAGGAATTTTGATTTTCTGATCCGAGTTCTCGTTATTATTTATCTTTGGTTAATTTTATAATCGCTATCTTCCATAACTACCTACCCCTTTCTGTAACTAAAGCCTAGGGTAGGTCCACATTAAGAAGCCGTTCAACAGGCTATGCTTGCTTGCTTGTCGTGTCACAGTTTTTTTTTTCTTTTTATACAACAGAGATGTCAAACAAGCTTGTCGAAGGCCCACCTGATGGTAAGCGGTTACCGTAGCCTATGAGCGCTTGCAATACCAGAGGCATCACGCACGCGTTGCCGACCCCTGAACCCCCTTTCCCCCCTAAAGAGCTCTTTTTACTCACTTTACTTTACTTTAACTTTACTCACCGCAGGAACACAACACTATTTGAAACAAATTATGTTGCATGTTATTTAACTGCGATCTTCTGTAAGGCGGAGGTACCTCCCCAGGCAGGCTGCTCCAATTCAGAATGAGAAAATCTCGCTGTGCCCTACCTCCTCCTGATTGATTCTTAGTTATCCTGTATTATGTCAGTGAGGTATGGTGGCCCTGAAAAGGGCCTATGCCTAAATTTATGTACTTAGTGAAAGGACTTACGACTTGCGTGCAAATGTCTTCGAATTTTTAGTGTCTAGGATATGCCGGTTAACTCGCGATGTTTTTCTTGACCGATTCAGAGCACTAGTACCTACAACGCACATAATTTTTTCTGAATGGAAAATCGATTGGTACACGACCGATTCGAACCCACGTCCTGTGGATTGGAAGTCGAGGCCACTACCACCACTGCACCAGTGCTCTCAGTTCAGCCGTATGACGTAATTACTTCTGAACATAGGCCTTCCCCATAGATTTCCATTTCATTGGTGCTCGGTCATGATTCGAACCAATTTTAAGACAGTCTTTTTCAAACCGCGAGGATAATTTCGCAAATTTCGTGTGGCACAAACATATCTAAGCATTATCGACTTGACAAGATATATGGACCAGAACAACTCCCGTGGGCGATGCCAAGGTTAGCTTGTACTTGTATCAGATAAAATTTCTACCATTTGTCATTCTGACGTGAGTATGCACGCATAGCAAAACGATACAAATGTAACAAGGCATGGCGCCTATTGTTTTGGAGCTAATTGCTTTGAGGTCATACTCGTATACCTACAGGTGACTTTTTTTTCAGGGCCACTTGAAACCGTGAGAGTAATCGAAAAGTGACGTTAGGAGTTACGGGCTCGGTTTTGAAAAAAATAAGATCTGCATAAAAAAAATGGAAATTTATTTTTAGTTTAGTGTAGTAGAAAAAAAAACTCACCCTGTATACAAAGTGATAAAAAATATGTTTGCTGTCCCGAAAGGGACTAATTCTACACCCAATTAGCAATAATGTTTGTTCAACGACTTTTGGAAATTCAACATTTTTCATTGTTAATTTTTATGCGTTTTGGGTCCAAATCAGTTCAAACTCAATTATTTCGCTGTAGGTACCTTCTAATTTTGATGTTGAACTTCCTGTAGACAGTACGTTAATGATGACTTTAAAAAATTATAAAATGCCCAGTAACAGCTAATTAAAACAATTTCAAGAAAATCCTTTTTTCACGCTAATGTTATTTCCTTTTGTTCATAGAATAGGCCCCTTTCGAGATGGTATACATATCTATTATGAAAAACCTTGTATAGTAGGTACGTTTAATTTGCGTCGAGCTTGTGTTGCTGTTCTTGTTTACCAAGTCCCAGTATTTTATGGACGCTATTAAAAAATCTGGAATTCATAGATTTTCATCATCATCATTTCAGCCGTACGACGTCCACTGCTGAACATGGCCTCACAGACAGAGCAAATTCCTTATTATGTGGGGGGATTTGCCCATACTCACCACGCTGGGCATGCGGGTTGGCGAGCGCAGTTAGAGCTATCGTTGTTAAAATGAGGGACGCTGCTGCCCATCCCCTAGCTTTTTTCCTTAGTCGCCTCTTACGATATCCGCGGATAGGTAGATATGGAGGGGCCTATTCTTAAGCCGGTGCCACCACGGTTTATAAGGGCATAGTTTTTAATCTTTATTAAAGCATTCATTTGTCTTTACAATGTTTAAACATGGCCCGGGGTGTGTAAGCCACGCGAGCAATTACGGCCTAAATATGTAGCAGACATGCGTAGGACCTTAAATCTGCAGATATGACATGACCCGCGCCAAAGTAAGGTCACGAATCCCAGCCTTGCGCGGCGGCGCACGCGCACGCGCCGGTAAGCTGTGAGATACGATCTGAGTAGTGCTGCTAAATGTACAAACTTTTTTTTGGTCGGATAAAGAGCCGGATTACTCTGTCATCATCATCATCATTTCAGCCGTTCGATGTCCACTGCTGAACATGGCCTCCCCCACAGACAGAGCAAATTCCTTATCATGTGGGGGGATTTGCCCATACTCACCACGCTGGGCATGCGGGTTGGCGAGCGCTGCTGCCCATCCCCTAGCTTTTTTCCCTTAGTCGCCTCTTACGACATCCGCGGATAGAGATATGGAGGGGCCTATTCTTTAGCCCCATTTGCATTTTTTTAGATTACTCTGTAGTCTCGTAGAATTTTGTTTGCGCTCAACACAAAATTCAGACTACAGACGCAAAAGTCTGTGCGCACTTACTTTTCAATTTTTGATCGTGAAAAGTGAATATCTTACCGTTTTTGTATGGTCTCACGCAAGCTATTCACTTTTCACCACTCACCAGTGGCTATTGAGACGGCTCATTTGAATGCGGACTCGCTACTCTGTTAGGGAGAATTTCAGGCCGCGCGAAGGCCTCGTGGTTGGAACGATATTTTGAAACGCCCTGCGAAACGCGGGGTGGACTTACCCAAAGCTCTCAGCCATTAAGGATCACACATCCATTTTGTGACCGCGCGAAGGTTGCTTAACTTATTTAACTATTAAGAACGACTAGGCAAGCTAAAATCACTATGCAGCGCTAAATTGGAGGTTGAAATCCTAACAATTATATTTTAAGCCGGAAAATTCGGACATACTGTCCAGTAAACAACCCTAAGCCTGACACTTTGATCTAGATGCGATTGCGCAAGAACGAATGTGACTGAGTGAATCGAGTGACCATTGATCTATTAACACTTCTTTGGAGAGGCTTCAAGTCGCTCTAAAGACTTCAATCTGCTTCAAGTCGTTGTTGATTTAAGTAGTTTTTTTCAGAATTGCTACAACTCATTATGTTATCGTTTTATTAGGTTCGATTCCCGCACTGGACAAACATTTGTGACTAACACAGATGTTTGTTGTGTCTGGGTGTTAAATATATATATCTATTATGTATATCAGTCTGGTATCCATAGTACAGGCTATGCCTAGTTTGGGATCAGTTGACCGTGTGTGATATGTCCGGAATATTTATAATAATAATAATTTATGTACATTTAGCTACTGGTGGAGCTGGTGGAGTGGTGGTAGTGACCCCGCCTTCTGATCAACGGGTCGTGGGTTCGAATCCCGGACCTGCACCAATGGATTTTCCATTCGTAAAATTTAAGTATTCTACGAGTGTTATATAACGGTGACGGAAAACAGGGAGCAAACCGCATTTCCGAGAAATTAAAAATTCGAAAACGTGCATGAAAGGAACCTCAAAAAGGAGCACATTTATCTTTTCACCCCACCGTTTCTTTCACCGACGGTCATAGGCCCTTTTAAGGGCCACCATACCTAACCCGGTCACAGACCTATGCATAAAAAAATTACTAATAAAAAATCAGCGCCACTACCAGAAGCAAAGGACTTAAAAAATTAACAAATTGGATTAAATATTTATTCGTAGTTTATTTCTGTGAAATAATAAATAACATGTTCCTTACCAATTATAATACCCTATGACTAATGTCTATAAATGCTTATCTATCACCTACAATACTATGCGGCATTTAAATAATTTAAATTTAGCCCGCACTGCGAAAATACACCGGGAAAGATACAAAACATATTTCCATTGAAATAAAAAATACAATGCGTTTTCGCAGTGCCGGCTTGTGGACTGCAACATAATTTACTAGTGAAATATAATTATTTTAAGTGTTTTATAATTGCATTTAACTCATTATTAAAACTAACAATTAATTTTGTGGGTTAATTTGCCGACGACAGTTTACGATAAAATTAAAATACTATACCGATGATTGAGTGCAACATTCTCGATTACTTATAATAATTTTACATCGCTTTAAATATCCCCAATCTTTTTTTTTTAATTATAGATAATTATGGACCCTAAGTCAGTTCTAAACTGCCTGAATTGCCTCTATCCTTGTCTGTATATAGCAACGAGAACGAGATAGTCAGCTTTTAGTTCTGAAGATTTAACAGGGCCTGAGAGCTGAATAACGAACAACATTTATAATAGCGTTAACTCATTAACCGTTCACGATCCGTCCTGATTCTGCAGTTGCTTCAGCTGTTTCAAGACGGTGTCGAGCAACTTCCTCTTGTCCCTTTCATTCTTCTTCAGGACGGAGAAGACGGAAGACTTCTGCTCAGCTTCCTTGAACTTCTCCAAGAGTGTTGCAGCGTCGCGTGGTGTTACTAGCGCGTACTTGCCGCCTTCTATGCCGACGTCGTGGAGGTATGATGACCAATCCCAACCGGTTATTAGGTCTAGGAGTTGCCTGTGGGAGGGAGACAGATATATAGTTTAAATTTGAGATGGGGCAGTAAAGGCAGGTACTAGAACCGTTCTGAACCGCTACAGAAAAATGTTCTGAGAAGACTAACCCTATCATAAAGAGCAATAAACTATTGCACTCACAAAATTTAAAATAAATGTATGTATTTTAGCACAAAAAAGGCCATTTAAGCAGTGTTCAAACGGTATATGCGATATGTGCTTGGTATGTTATATTATATTCGTTTCAAAATGATCTTACGTCTAATAAATAAAGTAAATTTTGGGTTTAGAATTTTAGGAAGTGCATTATAAGCAAGACGATATCGCATACCCATAAAAGTCAAACTTCTTCTTCTTCTTGTCGTTTCACTGATTCTTTATTGGTCACCGGTCAGTGATCATGTTGAGGTATGGTGTCCCTGAAAAGGGCCTATGACCGTCGATGAAAGAATTAGTGTAGTCAAACTGAAAATTAACTTTATTCAAAAGACGGAAATAAATTTGGAAAAACGTAAAGAAAATTAATATTTTATTTTTTGCTAATATTATTTATTTTTATTGGTAGATTAAGCCCATTTCGGAATAGTACACATATTATTAACCACCCTGTATATGGATGCTTGCTTACCTACATCTCATCTTATCTCTGCCTACCCTTTTGGGAAACAGGCGTGATTTAATGTATGTTTATCTTACCGCAAGCTAGCAAAGTGTTCCAGCAGTTCACCTTCCCTCAGCCCCGTGACGGGGTCGGATGCTGCGAACTGCTCGCACTGCATCACGTCCAGGTCCAGCTGGTACAGCGCCCCTGAGGATATCTGCCTGACGGCCGGCTCGAGGAGCAGGTTGCGGAGACGGACCGCTATACGGTTGGTGGCGGCGCGAACTGCTGCCACTCTAACAGATAAAATCATATTTGGAGAATACAGTGACACATATATCAGTTGGTATTCTTATTGGCCTGGACTAAGAATAATTAATAGATAGGAGAGCACTGGTGGAGGGGTGGTGGTAGTGGCCCCGCCTTCCAATCCACAGGTTGTGGGTTCGAAACCTGTCGGACACCAATGGTTTTTCTATATGAAAAAATGTACAATATGCTCTCTGTAAGCTGATAAAATTATCAAAAACAGATAATTTAGAAAAGTTAAGTTTTTTTTCGATAATATTTTTCTTTCATTTTGTTGATAAAATAACCTCCTTTCGGGATGGTATACATAAATAAATAAATAAATATTCTAGACATATTCACACGGTCAACTAATCCCAAACTAGGCATAGCCTGTACTATGGGTACCAGAGACTGATATATATAATAGATAAATATTTAACACCCAGACACAGAACAAACATCTGTGTTTATCACACAAATGTTTGTCCAGTGCGGGGATCGAACCCGCGACCTCAAGCGCAGAAGGCAAAGCTACTACTAACTGAGCTATGAGGCCAGTCAAATGTTATGAATGACCTTGTATATTGATTATGAATTGTATGCATTTTAGTGAAGGCGCTTTTACCTAAAGCTAACACCGAGGCGAGGCATGTCACCTCTGCCAGGCCTGGCCTCGGTGTGCACACATCATCGTGAAGTTTTACCTGGCATGTTCCGGCAGTTGATGTAGAGACTCCATAACGCCTTTCAGGTAGCTGATCATGTCGGTGACGAAGGATGACGCTTGTCCAGTTGGCTCCACTAAAACACACAAAATATTGGCCTCACTAATTATAAAAACGGTCAAGTGCGAATAGCACTCGTGCCCTGAGGCTTCTGTACTTTTATACGGGGTGAGAAAATCGAGATCTCAAGTGTAAGAAGTGCCATACGCTTATTTTGGGGTCGCTCACGTAGTTCACTGTATGGTATTAACCGCAAATATACGTTTTTTTTCGTAATAGCTTCCACTGATTGGAAAAATCTGTCAAAAGATAAAAGTATTGCTATACTTAAAAACGAGGACAACCTTTTAGAAAATTATAAGATATGGTTACCTAGAAGCCAATCATAGTTTTCCAAATCGAGAAATTCGTCGACTTTCTTCTGTAAATTGTCGCATATCTGTTGCTCGGCCTCGTCTCGCGCCGATTGGAACAACCCGGCCACAGGCTGAAATAAATAAATTGGATCAGGACCAGAGATAAACAAGATTCGGCATGGCCTACTTACAAAAAAAAAGTTGGCTGTATAGACATAAGCATCATTTGTTCACTTATGTCAACTTAGCAAACCGTCCACTGTTTTTCACGACTTCGTAATCGGTAAACTTCGCAATCAGTCAACTTCTTGATCGGTCAACTTAGCAACTAGTCATCCTCGCAATCGGTCCTTTTAGCGTTCGGTCAAAAATAAAGATTGCAAAAATGTCAATCAGTTATTGAGAAAAAGGAGAAAGTGTGATGTTGATTTTGAGAGGACATACAAAAAGTATTTAAAGATACTGTTACGAAATGAAGTAACTCCAATAAACTTTCTGAGGAAAATTAAGAAAAGCCACTAAGTATAATTTGTTGTATTCTTTGCGAAAATACTGATTAGTTTGAAGCAAATAAAATAATTTTGTTTTACCTACACTGTTTAACAAATGTTTATTTTATACTACCTGCTCGTCAATGGCGTATTATGTGTCATGCAAACCTTTCCTAAAGTAAGTCATTACAGCCCTACGGTCTAGCCGGGTCATAATGTTGTACTGAATTTCATTATTTCCCATGGGACATAATGTGATTTGAATTTGGAATGCAACCCATGTAGTCGTGCTTGATCGAGGTTGGTTTCAAAAATGTTTGGGTGCAATGAGATTTTATTCTAATTAGGCTGTATGTTAACATTTTCTTTGCACTGCCTACAAATTAAAAAAACAAAAACAAAAAGACAGTTCGAATGTCGAACTGACCACTACAGAATAGACTACAAAAAATGAAAAAAAGGCGCCAAGCGCTCAAACTGCTGTGCTGTTATCTACACCGAAATTGAGTTTCGATTAAAATAAACTTCTAAAAAATGTCAAGTGACGACGACAGTGATTTTGATTTGACTCCAGAATGCATACAATCTGAAGCCTCTGGTATAGTTGAAAACTTACTTCCAGAAAAATCATTTCTGTCTACTTGACAGTCATTGTTTTCAATTGCCTCGCAGAAAGTATAAAAAGTAGAGTATGCATCGCGGGCTTAAATGTGTATTTGTCTTGGGCGATCTTGAACCCCTCCTACTCAGGATTCTTGCCTTAACTCCCTCGCTCCGCTCAGGAGTTAACCATAGAATCCCTCGTTCTCGGGGTTATAATATAGCGCCCTTGACATAATACACTACGTTAAGCCTTGTTGCATAATCTACTATTTTTGTTTAAGTTTGAAACATAATTTAATATTAAAATACTTTTCCGAATTCATTACTCTCGAGTGTAGTTTGCCGGATACAAGAAATAGGGGACCGTTTGATACGCGGACCTTTTGAGAAGTGGACGGTTTAAGAAGTGGCCCGATTGCGAAGTTGACTATATACGAAAGGGACCGATTGCTCATCTCCTACAGAAAATTTTAGTGGACGGTTTGCTAAGTTGACCATAAGCGAACAAATGATAAACATAATTTTAAATTAAACTAGCAACTAGAAAAAATACTTATTAACTACAAAACTCGAATCACGAAATAGATATAAGGTAAATAAATGTTTTGTAGTATGATAATCTACGGCAGCTCTTACGACAAAATACATCAATAAAATATAGCAATATTAAAATCTAGAACCTACTGAAACCTGCTTATATATTTATGGATAAAAAGTAATATCTAACTACTGACACAAATACTATGGCCAGGCCTCTTGGGCTTACTTGATATCGCTCAAATTCGTCGTCCTCGCGCTCACTTCTAGAGCTGAACTTCTAACAAAAGAGACAACATATATTTTCACGGATATATCAAGATTTTAAATTTCTTATACATCCTACACGCTTCGCTCGCTTGATCAAAAATAATGTTTACATAATACCTACATCACACTTATTATTATAAATGCGAAAGTATATATATTTGTCAAATTTTCAAGACGTAATGGGTCAACAGGTTTTTGATGAAATATGGTAGGTATGAAGATAACAGACCCTAAGGAAGGACATAGGTTACTACCCCATGGTCTGTCATGAAGTGAGAGATTTAATAAATGATTTACCTGTGTGAAGACGGGTCCGGAGCCGGTGATGTTGCTGATGAACTCGTAGAGGCACACTGTTGCGTCCTCCAAGTACTGAGTGTCCACGATAATCTGGAACAAGAGGCATGTTTAACTTCAGCACCTGTAGTAACATTTTTTATTTCAGTTTGTTAAGCCGTGTTAGCCTTGGTAGTTACCCTAACTTTCGATCCGAAGGTCGTGAGTTCGTGCCCCGGCTGCGGCCGAGCAGTAAAGAGGCGGAGTGCCACTCGTCTGCCCCCTCCGAGCCCCAGCCCGCTCGAGAACTTCTGAGCTCGAGTAGCTCAACAGTAATGGCGACAGTATCTGTCACTCGCCTGCTCCCTCCGAGCCCCAGCCCGCTGGAGTAGCTCCGAGTAATGGCGACAGTATCTGCCACTAGCCTGCCTCCTTCCAGTACCAGCCGGCTCATGCCGCGCCGCTGTCTCTCGCCTACCCCTTCCCAGCCCCAGCCTGCTGAACTTCAGCCAGATATAAATAAACAGCGTAATAGTGACAGTACCTGCACTAACTGCATGAGCGGCAGTGGACTATGAAAGAGCGCAGACAGGCAGCCGGTGAATGAGCGGCTGAGCAGCAGAGAGGCAGAGTGCCGCGCCGCTGCCGCTCGCCTGCCCCCTCCCAGCTCCAGCCCGCTGGACTTCAGCCAGATGTAAATTAACAGGTTAATAGTGACAGTACCTGCACTAACTGCATGAGCGGCAGTGGACTATGAAAGAGCGCAGACAGACAGCCGGTGAATGAGCGGCTGAGCAGCAGAGAGGCAGAGTGCCGCGCCGCTGCCGCTCGCCTGCCCCCTCCCAGCCCCAGCCCGCTCGAGTACTTCAGCCAGGCGTAGATGAACTCCTTCACTTGCAAGTACACCGATGGGACTATTGATGAGAATGGGAACCTGCGAAATGAGGGAAAGCGGTGGTTATTTCTTTTATATTTATTTATTTATTTGTCTGAAAACCAGCGCCACTGCATATAGAGCCTGGTGACCTGAAATGCAGGTTTTACAAACCTACCTCAGGCGCCAGTCTCCCACAAAACAGGTCTATAATTTAGCTGTATAATGTACTCTAGCTCTACTTAAGAACGTTTTTGTGGGAGAAAAATAAATAACTTTATTATTATTATTATTTTGTGCAGCGGCAATAAGCTGAGACAATGCCTGTTTTGGCTCACACAGCACGGGAGACTAATTATTATTAGCACATAAATATTTAACAGGCATTAGGAAAACATTTAGGTCTTGTTGCTTGTACTTGTGTGTTGTGTTGTAGTTAATAGTACAATTATTATCATATCTCTCATTCCTTATCTTTATTCTAATGTTTATTTGTGTCTCCCGTCTTTGTTTGTCAAAATAAATTTATTTCATTTCATTTCATTATAAAAGGTGATTCGGTGAAAGGTGATGAAAAACAAAGAATATTGCAAATACTTACGATTTCGGGAAAGGCTGCATTTCCAGATCACTTGCGTCGTAAGGGAAGTTGTTAACTACGTCATCATACTCTTCTTCATTTTGCACCTGAGAACAAAACCATTTCGAAAATAATACACCATATAACGCTACATACAAATAGTGTTTTTTTTTTCATTTTCAAACTCTTGCAAATCATTTGTTTTGGTCTTTTTATCATAAACGCACCAGAAGTTCGGAATCAAAATTGCCTATAACAGCTGAATAATTGAGTTTGAACTGATTTAACTCCAAAGTAGCAGATATTGGAAAATGTTTTTTCAATGAAAAATCTTCCAATAAGTCGTATAGCAAACTTTATTGCCAATTGGATGTAGAATAAGCCCCTTTCGGGATAGCATACATATTCTGAATCACCTTGTACTAGGTTGTTTTTTTATGAATTACCTGAATAGGTGTAAATGCAGCCTTGTCTAGTATATCCCTGAACACGACCACCCATCGCTGCATGAGTACTTCTGTATAATGCTCCGCCATTTCCTGCAGTAAAGTCGGTAGCGGATCTACTGGTAGACCGTAGCATCTGAATCACACATTTATTTCAAAATGATTCTTACTTTTTCTCAATAAAGTCTACTTTAAGATTGACTTGGGAGTTTTTTGGAGGGTTGGTGATATCTATGAACTATGAAATATCGCAAACACAAAATCGACTTTCTCCTTCTTCCTACAATCATACTTTAATCCTACTAATATTATACGTGCAAAAGTTTGTGTGAGTAATGTTTGTTACACTCAGCTCTGGCAACGGCTTCACGATT
The DNA here is from genome assembly GCA_947579855.1 of Anticlea derivata. Classification (NCBI taxonomy): domain Eukaryota; kingdom Metazoa; phylum Arthropoda; class Insecta; order Lepidoptera; family Geometridae; genus Anticlea; species Anticlea derivata. Next base: position 10,328,004 of record OX388268.1, read on the forward strand.
TTCATCAAATTTAGTTTAAAGTTACTTTATGATCTGTAATGGGGCACAAGGCATGTAACGATTGCTCGGAATTTAATTAAATTTGGTTTAAATTTACTTTAGGTTCTGGAGTAGCATATAAAATACTGTTTATCCAGGTACCATGCGAGCGAAGCCGGGAGTGGAAGCTAGTTATGAAATAAACATTAGCCGACATGATCAGCACATATATCCTTAGCAGGCTAATAGTATAAAACTTTTTTTTTATGGTAATAGTTTTTAGTTGTACATTCTAACGTAAAACCCAATGCAGTGATACTCACTTGACAGTATTGATGAACAGCACTATCTGATGCTTGATGGAGAGCATCAGGGTTGGGTCCGTGATCAGAGACGTGTTTGTGCGCAGTGTAGACGCCACTTTGTTTACTGACATACTCCAAGTGTCTAGAAGCCAATCCTGAAAATAATATCAAAGTAAGTTGTATGTATGTATCAGCGCCGAAGAACGAACCGACGGCAAAGCGTTTCATCCGACTAACAATTGAAATTCAATCTTATTTAATTATGGATATGGCTGTAATTACTAAATCACTCGCCTCTCCACCGTGCACAAGTGATAGAGCCTGAGGTTTAATTGTTTAGCATCCCCAAATCTAGGGGAAGGTTGCAGGTACAAATCCAGTCGGAGACGAAATTTTCGGGATATTATAAACAATCATAGTATTCCTCCTAGCCTTGGTGGCCCCGGCTGAAGAATTGGCCCCTCCACATCTACCTATCCGCGGATGTCGTAAGAGGCGACTAAGGGGAAATGCTAGGGGATGGGCAGCAGCGTCCCTCATTTTAAAAACTATAGCTCTAACTGAGCTCGCCAACCCGCATGCCGAGCGTGGTGAGTATGGGCAAATCCCCCCACATGATAAGGAATTTGCTGCCAGGGGGAGGCCATGTTCAGCAGTGGACGTCGTACGGCTGAAATGATGATGATAGTATGCCTTTAGTGTGGGTTATCACTATAAAATAAATAAAAAAGTGTATACAGTACGGCCGGCGGATCTAGACCGGTCTGAAGTTGCGCTTTCGGAAATTGTGCGCAGGTACAGGCGAGACAAAAATAGTCTTACCACCTATTCGACCCTAAAAGTGACTACTGCGCAGCGTTGCGAACGAACTTAACGCCGGTCTAGATCCGCCGGGCGTACTGTACTTGCCTTTGAGACGAGTCCAGCGGCCGCGCTCAATAAATGCTCCTCTAGTATGAAGAAGCCGAGGACCGCGTTCAGGTAGTCCCGAACGCCGCGGATGGAGTCATGCAGGTTGCTGGACGCAGGTATCAACACTAGACGGGCTTGCTGCTTTCTCTGAGCTCTGACAACAAACACATTTTATTTATTTTAATGGAGATCTAGCTTGCGCCCGCGGCTTCACTCAAATCCAATCAGATATAACACCCAACAGTCACATACATAGTGCCGAGTTCAAAATAGGATTCCCTGTGTCGTGGGTGTCAGAAACTACGAGTACCATGGTACCACAATACCCAGATCAGGAAAAAGTATTTGCAGAGCATACAAACATTTGTCCCGCAGCGGGAATCGAACCCGCACCCCTTGCGTCTCAGACGGACACTCGCCCGTTACGCCATCGAGGTTAAATCATCATCATCATCATCATCAGCCTGATGAAGTCCACTGCTGAATATAGGCCTCCCCCAAATTAGGTTAAATCAAGAGGTGTTTATTACAATAAAATAACTAGGATGACTTTGAAACGTCTTAGAAATTAGGCGAAGCTAAGCCTTAGATAAAAAGTAGCATATATCCTATTCTAGGCAAAGAACTCTTGTCTATCATCCAATACAATCCAAGTTTGGTCGATATCGGTTGAGCCGTTACGGCGTGACTGAACCAGAAACATCCTCACAAACTTTCGCATTTATAATATTATACTCTAAACCGACGAGCATGTATGAGGAATGTGATGAGAGTGAATGAAGCAAAAGAGGTACGTCAGGATCGTAGCAAGTGGATAACCGTGGTCTCTGCCTACCCCTCTGGGAAACAGGCGTGATTTTATGTATGTATGTATGTAATATTATAGTAAGATGATTTTATCATCATCAGCCCGCCTTCCGATCCACAGGTCGTGGGTTCGAATCTAGGTCGTGTACCAATGGATTTTCCATTCGTAATTTTTTTATGCGCTATACTAGTGACCTCAAACCGTGAAAGAAATGACCTTAGATCTGAAGGTGAGCTCGATAACACTACAGCACTAGATAATACTACACCGCTGTACCTGTAGTATTGTATGAAGTCATTCTTAGCTCCCAACACGGTGTGTATGTGTAAACATCGATGCAGCGGGCTGAAGTCTACTAATTCGTGTGGACACTGTGGTGCCGGTTCTAGCTCGGAGGTGCTTAGCATCATTTTATCTGAGAAAATAAGGAATTCATCATCATACGTTTTTTTTATGTTATACGGAGGCAAACAGGCTTACGGCCCTCCTGATGGTAAGTGGTAACCGTCGCCTATTGACATCCGCAACACCCGGAGCGTTGCTAATGCGTTGCCTGCCGAACCTCTCCCCCCCCCCCCCACCCCTAAAGAGCTCTGGCAACTTTACTCACCGCAGGAACACAACACTATTTAAAACCAATAATGTTATTTGGCTGCGATCTTCTGTAAGGTGGAGGTACCTCTCCAGGCGGGCTGCTCCAATTTAGACCGAGAAAATCTCGCGGTGCCCTACCTCCTCCTAAAATAATAATATACTTGCACGAAAGGAGCTACTAAGAGGCGCACTTTAATCCTTTCACTACACTGACTCTTTCGTCGACAGACATAGGCCCTTTTCAGGGCCATCATACCTCGACCTGGTCACTGACCTAATACAGGATGACCAAGAAAGAATCAGGGACATGCAAGAACAAGAGATCATCATCATAATCATCATCATTTTAGCGGCAGGACGTCCACTGTTGAACTTAGGCCCCATAGATTTCCGGAGCAACCAATAGAAAACCTCGTGAGTTAGTATTTCTATTAGAAGTGATCGGCTTGCCAACTGTCACGAATGGCACTCGTATTTGTATGAGATGATTAAATCCTGAGGAAGGACGTACAACATATTAGGCTTGTTGTTATCGCGCGAGCAAAGCCTTGGGTGGACGCTAGTCTCCTATAACTAAGGTATGAAGTAACTTAGTAGAAGTGAGAATTATATACCTTTCTTGTTTTTGACAATGGCTGCTAGATTCCTGCCCATCATTTCTTGACTTTGCTTCAAAGCCATAGCGCCAACCTGCAAAAAACCAACGAATTACATAGGTACATTTTGCAAAAAAACTGACACTCGCTATTCATTCAAAAAAGTAGAATGGGTACATAGCGAGTCGACGCGTACTGTCGCTACTGTCTGAAAACCAGTGCTACTTTGCATGGCACCATGACAGGTAAAGCAGCAATAAGCTGAGCCAGTACCTGTTTGGCTGCATCCGACACAGCGTGAGACTGGTTGGCACCTGCTGGTTAGCTGGATACCTAGAACAAACCTAGTAGACACCGACCTAGTTATAGATAGGTATCTACCAAGTTCGTTATTTGTTATGTCATTTGTGTTCTTACTCTTTGTTATGTTCGTATGTCTGTTCGGTGTTTTTTGTGTGTATGTCAAATAAACATTTCCTTTCTTTCTATTCATACTAACCTGAGGGCTAAGCGTCCGTATATTCTCGAGGAAGTCCCTCAGGTCCGCCATAGAGGCGTCTCGGATCGCCTGTCGCAGCTTCGGAATGTGCGCCGATATTGTCCCGCACCATTTGTACGGACCCACCCGGGGCAGTAACACGTGCTCCAATTGCTCCAGGGTCTTCAGAGCTGGGTAATATCTAGAAAAAAATGAAATAGGCTCACTTTTATGCCCAAGAATTGTAGACATCCCTCTTCCTTGAAGATGTCTACCCTTAGACATCTTCCTAGATTAGACCCAAAGGATCTTATCACCTGGGTAATCAGAGGCATGTCCGAGTATTGGGCATGGACATGCCCACATTTTGCACTAGTAAGTAGTCCATACGTGGCAGGTTGCACGCCGATCGCCGCTTTAGGAATACTTACTGGCTCTCAGAATTAGCAAGTAGCAGTGGGCAGGTTATATAGCTCGCAGAACCGTCAAACGATGCGTTTAATCCTATCTAGCTAGAAGAGTACACACAAACATACAGACACAGATTACTAAATAAAGTATGATAATATGCTACGGTCAGTTTCTCTTCTGTTTGGTGGTATGTTACCCTAGTGAATTACTTGAATGATGATGAATCTACAATCTACAGTAGCAGAACCTCAAAGCCTCTACACACTGCACTGGCCGATATTGCCTCTTGCAGGGAGGTGTGTAGACGCACTTACCTCTTAGCTTCAACCTGAGACTTCAGCTTGGAGTAGGTAGTGAGCAGAGGCAGACACAGTTCCATCTTCTCAATGGTCGCAGCTATGTTAAGTTCCACTCGACGAGCCCGGATCAACTCTTCGGCTTTTATACACACACCTGATATGACATTGATTTAATTTTAAAAATGTTTTATTTGCATAAATTCTTACAAGTTTGCCGTTATAAAAAACCCGCTAAATCGCAGCCGCTGATCAGATACAAGCAAAAACAAGATGGTCAGCATCTGCGCTATACGGATGGGTTAAAAGACACCTGCTTAGCTATTCTGTAAAAATTCAAACTCGAACTCTAATTCACTCAAGTGATAGAACTCACTTCGAAAGTCTTCAGCTCTTCGAGGTTCGAAATGTCTTTACAGAATGAGCCTGCTGAAGGCCTGCGCTATCGACTCCGTATCTTCAGAGGAGCTTGCCTCTAAATGCCTCCAATGTCTCAAAAACGCGACACTTTAGGATACTAGTAATCTAACATTATTATTTGTATTGATCTCGATACGAGATTGATTGTGTCGATACGAGACCACTAGCCTATTCGGTAGATACATAACCAAGATTCTTTGGCACCACGCCGCCGGGGCGGCGCGGCGTATCAATTTAGCACAGACTATTATGTCTGTCGTCTAGGTAACTGACCAGGATACCTTAACCTGGTCACGATTAAATCAAAAGAATGTATAAATTTACTTATAGAGAAAATACAGTTTATATTAAAATAATAGCATATTGCCAGTGTAAGTACCAATTTGACGTCAAAGATTCTTTACCAATTATCATTAATTTCGGCACCTTGTTGGTAGTTTTGGCGCAGTTTGAGAAAGCCGGTGCATAAAATGCCAGTAACTGCGAGTGAGGAATGGTCTGTAGGAACTAACCTTCAGTAGTCTCCTTGACATTGGCATCCACATTAGATATCTCTGCATGCAGTTCTTCAGCATGAGACCTGACATCCAACAGCTCACGGATGGAGTCAATGAATCCCTGAAAAAGAATTAAAATAGTTTGTAGAAATTAAAGATACCAAAGAAGATATAAATCAAATATTTAGTTCAACCTACCATTAGGTAGTGCGCATCCACCCAGCAAAATGTTGTTTAGGGATTTCAGGGTTAGTTAATAAAACAAAAAAGTTATCAAAATTATATTTATTTTATTCAAATGCGGTACAAAAACAATTCATCTTCATTAATAGTCATCAACATCATCATTTCAGCCGTAGGACGCCCACTGCTGAACAAGGCCTCCCCTCAGATTTCCAGAGCGAATTCCTAATATGTGTATGAAGAAATGGCTTTTAAAAGGCCTCTTTTGCTAAAGTTGCACTATAAGTTGCGCGTTTGCAGTATAAAAATAACAATGCATTGCTTACTACTACGTATTTATCACCAAAATAAATATATATGTATACCTACCACCAAAATAAATGATACCAAGGCTTTGCTAAGGATTATCTAGCAAATCATTGTATAGCTCCATGTTGGTTCCGCTGCAGTTTTTCAAGTATTCTAGTAATTTGTCCGGAACGCAAAAGTTTTGAGCTTCTGCCTTATTCCTTACTGTGTCATCCTCAATACCGAAAATAATACACTCAACCGCTCTCTTCCCCTTAATACCACAACGATCCAACATGGCGATCTTCTCAAAGTAGTAATCTTCTAAGGAAGCACCTCTCTTGACTGTCTTGTGCAACATGACTGTAAGCATTTTACCGTAGTTTTCGGCAAACGGAAAAGAAACTTTGAGTTTCTTCTGCCATTCGTCCCAAGAGAAGTTTGAAGTAAATCCTTGATACCAGAGCTTGGCAGTGCCAGCTAGTTTGGACATAGCAAACTTAACCACTTGCTGATCAGTCCAATTACAAGTGATAGCGATGTTGTTGATTGTACCTATCCAGGTGTTGATGCTTTGGTCTTTGTTTGATGGGTCGAAGTCTGGCAGACTTTGAGCTTTGGTTGAAATATCAATCGACTTTGGTTTCTGGATTTTGTTCATAGCTTCAATACCATCAGAGTCCTGTCTGGGTCGGAGCCCAGGATCGCGGTTCAACGGGCAGTTAACCATCGCGTTCAACGAATTCCTATTCAGTTTTTTTATTATTTGTTCCACTGGTGCATTTTGTACAGGGTTTATAGGAGCGGTCTGGCGCTCTGCAGGCGGATCTGCATGTCTAGGCCGCAGTCTAGGGTCACGGCTCATTGTCACCGCATTCATAGAATTGCACTTTGGTTGTCCTTCTACAGTAGATTTAAGAAGGGCCAAGGGACGGCAGTCTCGAACAGCATCAGTAGAAGTATTGCCTTGGACATGCTTCCACGTACCGAAGCTGAATACTTCTGCGTTCGAAATACTGCTCGTTTTAATACTTAGGTTGATATTTTCTACATCACGCACTGAAATGTGCTGATGCACCTTCCGGGTTCGGAGCTCCTGCGGTATCGGCTGGCGATCTGTCAAACTTAGCTGGCCTCCTTCTGTTCTTGGCTGGTGAACGTCAGAGGTCATTAACGTGCGTTCGTGGCTAAGTTTTCTAGTAGCGTCATTTGAATCATCCGAAGACGCTTTTTGGCCAGATGCCATATTCAAAGAGTTATGCGAAGTTTCTCTTTTTGTACTAGATCCAAGGCTCACTAAAGATGCGTCGCCACTTTGGCTAGGATGGCGCTTGGAATAAACGGTAAACGCAATAGCTTTGGGCAAATCTTTTTTGTGTGCCAGGTGACACTGGACTACAATATCATTCGTTACAAAGCAATCTGCATTGGTCTTGTGTGGATTAGATGATACCGCGTTCGACAAATCGTCTTTTGGTTCAGTTTTCACAACTGTCTCTGCAAAGTTACCCTCAGTAGACACTTCTGAGCTTTGGCTGGGATGGTATTCAGTAGAAACGTTACACGATACATTTACGGTAGAGTTTTGACTAAATGTCACCTCGTTAGTTGCATGGTCATTTGGTTCACTTTTGACATTAGGGTCTGGAGTACTACATTGGCGACGCGCAGTATCTGCCACATGTGTATAACTGTTTGGTGTATCGTCGCTTGGTTCACTTTTTGCTGTAGGTTCCGGAGTGCTACATTCACGTCGCGCAGCGTTATATCTCTGAGCACTGTGAATGGTCATGTGATTTTGGCTTCCTCGATCATTGGGCGGGCGTTGTGTTTCAAAAGATGCACCGCGACTCCGTGGTAGTGAAGCACAAGCTTCACGGCGACATGTATACTTGGATTTTAAGTAAGAACATAGTTTACTTCTTGGGTTGTCGCTGAAATCACAGTAGCGTTCTGCGAATTCTTCTTGGTTGGAGCCACAACTCGTATCAGTTGCATCGTCGCGACTAGATTCAACAGTTTCTACATCAGGACCTGGGCTACAGTTGTGGTCTATAGTTGAGTTTTTGTTGGAGGTAATCTCATGAGAACCACTGGTCGCTATATTATCTGCAGCATTCCGGCTAGATTCCTCCGAGCTCGATGATATAACGATTTGTTCAATTTCTGTTTTGGAAACCGTAGAGTCACAGTGGAGCTTACCGGCCTCAAGGTTACTCTCAACGTGGTGACCTTCGGCATGCGTATGGCGGGTTTCACTATTGTGGCGCTGAGTGGACGTGTACCGACTGCCACCATGTTGGCGTTCGGCAGGCGTATGGCGGGTTTCACTATCGTGGCGCTCAGTGGACGTGTAGCGACTGTCACCATGTTGGCGTTCGGCAGGCGCATGGCGGGTTTCACTATTGTGACTGTTACCACGGTGGCTTTCAGCACGCGTATGACGGGTTTCAGTATTGTGGCGCTCAAAGGACGTGTAGCGACTATCACCATGACGGCGCTCAGTGGACGTTCGGCGACTCTCAGCGTGCCGGTTCTCAGCGGACGTATGACGGCTTCCACCAGAGTGAAGTTCGGCGGACTTGTAACGGCTCGCGCTATAGCGATGCTCAGCAGTCATGTGGCGACTCTCAACGTGGTGTCGCTCGGTGGACGTGCGGCTACTTCCACCATCGTCGAGTTCAATTGATAAGGCGCGACTCGGCTCATCGTGGAGCACCGTAGGCACGATGCGAACATGATGATAATCCCTAGATGAGGGATGACTTTGTTGACTATGGTGGCGATAGGCCGAGGCATAACAAAGTTGGCCGAAATGGCGCTCAATGTCCGTATGACCAGTTTGATTATACTCGGAGTGGCGTTCAGCAGACTCGTGACCCTGACCAATACTAGTAGATAAGGGTCGACTCTGAGCATGAAGACTTTCATCAAATCCGTGGCGGCTTTCGTCATGTTGACGTTCAGCGGACTTGAGAGTACGACTCTGTCCGCCTTCAGTAGACGTTTGACGGCCACGAAAGTACTGAACAGAATTAGGATCGTGTACAGAAGTATCACGGCTAGAATCATCATTTGCGTGAACAACATTAAGACCATTAGAAAACTCACGGTTGTTACAACGGTAGCGTGCTTTTACTCCACCACGATGGGAACCCGAAAAGAAACGGGCATTACCTTTAGTCAACTTCGATCTTAAATACGAACGTAAGTCGCTCGAGTTATTTATATCGGATTCAGCTTCCTTGGGCGCTGGGGGGTTATATTGGCACTCAGAAGTTTTATAGCTGGGTCGGCGGTCAACATGAACGTTGCACGACATACCTGACTCGCTGCGGTTTTCACCACGAGATTCATTAGACGCGTCTCGTTCATCAAGGAGCCCAGAAGAAGCATGGCTAATCTGAATATGCTGCTGTTCAGCGTTATCTTGGCGACGTTCACCATGGTGACGCTCGGAAGAATCGTGGCGTCTTTCACCACGATGACATCCAGCGGACGTATAGCGCTCATCAAAGACGTCACGTCTACTGCGACGTTTGTTCACACTGAAAGAGTGATGGCTGCTTCCTATGTAGCGTATGGTGGATGAACGGTCTGATAAGTCACGCCTATCGGGTGGTTGCTCAGCAGACATGCCGCGGCTTCGACCATGATGGTGCTCAGAAGACGATTTGCCACCCCCATCAAACCGATGTCGCTTCTGACCGTGATAGCGTTCACGGGACGCGTCGCGACCCCGTTTACGATTGTGCAAGTACAACCGTAAGTCACTTGTTGAGTTGATTTCAGGTTCAGCTTCCGCATCAGGCTCTCTGTCTTTCCGTTGTTCGGCCAATGCGTGATATTCAGCAATCTCTTCCATCTCTTCACATGTCATTTCTTCAGACTCCCAATTATAGCCCTCATTATCTTTATCAAGCTCTGTGCAATCAGCAAAGCTATTGTTGTTGTTTGGCTCCTCGTCAGAACCATCTTTGTGTAAGGAGTGAATACTGTGAGTATTGCCAGCATCAGGGAACACGTCGCTGTAACCACCAAGTCGTCCACGGTCCATGCAGCGCCTTTTTGGTTTGTGGCTATGATAATATGATGATATAGAGTCAGAAATCTTGTAGTTATCCTCACTTGCCTCGTGGCCATAGCTTCCTGAAGAAGCTTCATCATCGTGACATTGAAGTTCCGATGCATCTTTGCTGCGGTGACACTCTGTAGAACCGTTGGACACTCCAGAATAATCGAATGGCTTGCAGGGATGACATCTTCGCAGCATTCTTTTTGTTGGCTTATTAAAATAAAAAGAAAAATCATACATGTAAAACACATGTTAGTTAGTTATGGATGAATAACAATCATTAGTCATCACTTCAATAGAAAGGTCAATGTGACCATTGCACAAGAAACTGAAATCTGATATTAAACATTTTGCTGAGTAATCACCAATTTGGAGGCATAATAACTAATGTTAGTACCTAAGTTGTATCAGCTTAACATTTTCAGACAGGATTTAATTCAATAATGTAATTTTTGTCTTAAACTATTTTTAGTAGAATCACTAGCACTGATTTAGAGTCTTAGACAAAAGTGAGATCCATACATACCTACTTAGCTACTATCTGCCAATGGATCTTGGCAAACATTTTAATGCAATAAGAATTTTTAGATACCTTCTAAAATCACCTTTGCACATCCAAATAGTTTACTACATATTTACCAAGATCTATCGGTCAAAATCAGAGCCTGTGTCTGTAATTTTAGTGAGTTACACACATATTGCCATTGAGGCCTTTTCCCAATACAACATTCCATTTCCGTACCCATATCGGCATATGCAAATAATATTCTTTGTATAAATTACTATGAAACAATATCCACTACACCATTCCATCACTGACCAACACCATAGCATGCCATAACTGAACGACCAACGGACCAACAGCGAATTCACAATGAGAATATAATGATAGGTACATTCTAGTGGACGTAGTGTCTGTCGTGTTTTTTTTCATGCCTGATACGTTCATAGCATTGTATGGGGTAGTGGGCAAAGCTCTTAAGATGTGAAAAGTGAAGTGAAGCATACTGTTTTTGTATGGTGTCATGAACATCGCCTACAAAAACTTAGCTGTTCACTTCTCTCTGTCTCATGGGGACAAGTAATTCACGACCATAACGGACTCTGGCTTCTGTAGTTGAAAGTTTACTAGGACGGAACTCACCTGGTAATGAAAGTTACAGAGCTTTTCAATTTCCTTGTCATGCTGCACGATCCTCTCATCGAGTTGCTGCACGAAAGCCTCATGACCTTCACCTTCGTAGACAGAACGGAATGCCGGTCCCCAGTAGTCGTCAATACCTTCTATCTCCTGCAAAACAAACACAAGCACCGCTTGTAACAATGGTTTTTATCGTAATTCGTTTGGATTTTCCTTGTCATGCCTTGAAACTTAGTTTAGTTGGTTTGCACATAAATTATTTAGTAATATAATGAGAAAAGTGGGTGTTTGTACCTGTATGGTCGCATTCATTTTGCTATTTTATTGAGTTATTTTGAATCCTGAAAAGCAATATTATCAAAATTTTACACTTCTTCATAATATGAAAAAAGTGTTAACATAGCACATTTCCTAACAAAAAATAATTAAGTAAAGAAAAATATTGTTTTCGTCCCGCAGTTTTCATTTGACAAATGATTTGTTTGATTGATTTCATTGATTTGATTTGATGTCAATCAAATTCGAATTTGGAATCCACAGACTGTACTGTAAGATGATTATTCGAACATAAAACGAGTGTGTGAGATGAAAGACGAGAGGACTAACGAGAGAGACAAGAAAAGAGACAATGACAATGACTTTAAATCAATTTTAACATTGACATTTTAAAATAATTGCTTCATTGCTTTGCGTGAAACGGAACGGCTCGGTATTGCCATATCGCCTAGAAAATATTACCGACCTTTAGGGTACTACAAGTTTCCAACAACTTGTACGCGAGTGGAGAGACTACACTTTTCATACATTTCGTAAAGACCCTTATCTCCCCTTAATTTACAAAAAAAAAACATCATTTCATAGTACAAAAAGCCCCACCTCTCACCACCACTTCCACCTAATATTTTAGAAGGCTTACTGACGCGGACGTGTATGTTTTTTATATTCTGGTGAAATCAACGTTGATAAAAACGATGTTCACAAAACTATACAAAACGCAAAGCGAAATACCACTTCATCAACAAAACAGGCAAACAGTACAAATGTACATAAGTCGCAAATATTTTTGTCGAGTCTACATTTTTCCCACATTATCGGCAATATTTATTTAATTAAATGGCAACTCCATACAACAACTGTCAAATAAATTGACAAATTGAAATTACAGCCAATTTCCCAAATTCGCAGTAGCGACGAGCGGTGGAAGCGAGTGATTCGCTCTATAATTTCGTGGAAAAGCTTGCGGTAGTGAATAAAAACGGCGAATAACTCGTCGAAATCCATGTTGCCTACAAATATTTAATTCACTATTGTTTCAAACTTAATTACTCCTAGTCTGAAGTCCGGCAACCATGGCGCACTGTATTCGAGTTTTGCATGGCCAGGTAAGATTACACTTAAGCCACGTTCCCATACGTTTACTCCAATAAATCCTTATCACGACTCAAGTCAAAATATCTGCCTTTATCCTGGTATATTTATTTACGTAATTATCGCTAACGCGAGCACTGCAAGTTATTGATAAGTCAGATGAATGAATAGGTCACGTACAATAAGCGTGAGGTCAAGGGGTTATTCGTAGTATCTCCAGCTGGATTGAATCGGTTACGGCTCACTTATCGCGTATAATCACTGGCAGTTGGTACAATTTCTTCCTCAAGGCTGATAGGAGGTCTTTCGTTTCAGGGTAGCAGGACGAAGACGGTCCTCTTGGAGATTCAACAAAGATGCTTCAGCGTGTCCCCTCTAACTGCTGCGGCGGCTCAGGTACCCACAGACCAGAAAAAAGTGATATTTCAAGTGTTTTCAGTGAAAGTTCATAGTTGTTATGTAACCACAAAAGTGTTGAAAATGGGTCTTTTACTTGTTTTAGAATGCTGTAAAGTGTTTATCGGTGTTTTGTAGGTGGCTATGTCGAAGTTCGACCCGGCTCCGCTGCCGTACGCCAAGCTGACGAAGAATCTGGAAATTGTCAAGAAGAGGTTAGGTCGAGATATGACCTTGTCCGAGAAGGTTCTGTACTCGCACTTGGATGACCCTAAAGGACAGGTAAATTATTTGTTTCCTTCGCACACTTATTTTATGAGGATAATGCACTGACCTTTAGTTTAGGAAACTTTGTAAATTCTTCTCTTTTATGAATTTGTTGAAAAAATACTTTTTCATATAAATACTTAAACTAAACTAAATTAATACATAATTAATACTTTTTCATATCTCTTTAATTTCACTCCACATTATTTCAATATACAACTTGTACACCCAGCTTCGCTCACATGGTTACTAGCTAAAAGGTAGCCTAATGTCATTCTAGCCTAAGAACTCTTATCTATTCCAAGTTCCAAAATTGGTTGAACCGTTACAGCGTAATTGAACCGCAAACATCCTCACAAACTTTCGCATTTATAATATTAGTAGGATACCTTGTGTAGTGTCCCATTTGTAAACATACAGGGGCCAATGATTTTATATCTTCTTTATCAATAATGCAGCATTTATTTTTTATTATTGTATAGAGTTGAATATTTTCATAATGATTATCTAGTCATTGACTTGGGTGATATTTAATCCAAGCAAATAGTAATTTAAAAACTTGTGTTATAATTAAATGCAAAAAAATACAATTTATTTTTATCATAAGAACATGTTTTGATGGCTGATAGAGTGGAGTGAAAGAGAAAATCATGTTGTGCCGACCCCACATGAAGTGGGATAAGGGCAGGGAGATGGTGATAAGGCTGGCCTCATAGCTCAGTTGGTATGGTAGTAACTCTGCCTTCTGCGCTAGAGGTCGGTTCGATTCCCATACTAGACAAACATTTGTGTGATGAACACAGATGTTTGTTCTGTGTCTGGGTGTTAAATATGTTAAAATATTTATCTACTAAGTAAATCAATCTCTGGTACCCATAGTACAGACTATACCTAGTTTGGGATTTATATTTTATTTATTATAAGAACATGTTTTGATGCAGAAATTTTGTTGATATCTCATAAGAACGAAACAGATGCAATATTTTAAGCCCCAATGAACTACATACAAAAGTATGAAATGAAATGAAATAAAACTTTATTGAGGACCATTAAAAATAAAACACAGTTTTATAAAGATTAATCTAAATAAGGTCTTACAATCGGCGGTCTTATCGCGGATCGCGATTTCTTCCAGACAACTGTTAAAGTATGTACAGTTGTATTCTAATCAAAAAATACACAATGCTTATTATCACAGGCATTTGTTTTCTTTATAAACCTGTAATTTCTGTTTACACAACTACACAGCTCAACAGGTTTACTTGTAACTATGCATGTTTGCTCTTGACCCAGTCTTTAATGATACAATTTACTTGGAATATTTATAGGGAGGTACCTAATATTCATGGAAATGAAATTCCTATATTATCAAGTGAACCAACAACTAAGTATCTACAGGGTGATGTTTCCAGTCCTAACCACAATATAATAAAGTCCAATTTTGCATCTTCTGTTCAAGATACTGGCATAGTAACATATTAATCCTACTGTTATTATAAATGCGTAAGTTTGTGATGATGTTTGGATGTTTGTGGTTCAATCACGCCCAAACGGCTGAATGGATTTGGATGAAATTTGTCACAAAGATAGATTATAGTTTGGAATAGCATATAGGCTTCTTTTTTTTCTTCATAGGTACCCCGCGAGCTAAGCCGCGGGCGGAAGCTAGTTACCAGGCCTCATAGCTCAGTTGGTAGTAACTCTGCCTTCTGCGCTAGAGGTCGCGGGTTCGATTCCCGCACTGGGCAAACATTTGTGACTAACACAGATGTTTGTTTTGTGTCTGGGTGTTAAATATATATCTATTATGGATATAAGTCTCTGGTACCCATAGTACAGGTTATGTCTAGTTTGGGATCAGTTGACCGTGTGAATATGTCCGGAATATTTATTTATTTATTTATTTTACCTATAAAGATGAATTCCGCACTATTACACCTTTTTAAGATCACTCTCACATCTGAATGCAATCTTGAGATCAGGATTATGTTTTGCATGAGAAGCTTAAACACCCTCAAGATTGCTCTCATGTTTGAGAGCTATTGATAAATACATAGTGATTCAAAACTAAGTCTCATTTGAAAATTCTGTTCAGGATATAGAGCGTGGTACGAGCTATCTCCGTCTGCGGCCTGACCGTGTGGCCATGCAAGATGCCACCGCACAGATGGCCATGTTGCAGTTCATCTCATCAGGCCTGCCTCGTGTGGCTGTACCTTCCACCATCCACTGTGACCACTTAATTGAGGCTCAGATCGGCGGTGACAAGGATTTGGCTAGAGCTAAGGTATGTTTTCACATTTCAACTGCATAGGCAAAGCTGTGGGCTTCGGCTGTTTAAATCTAATTGCCATGTTTACAACAGCATCTGAGAAATAATTTATAGAAGTTAAACAGTATTTACGGTGTTTGTTTATTTTTATAGTGATTACCTACACTAAGGGAATAGTATGACTTTTATAATATCCCCAAAACATTCACAATCTCGTCTGAGTCACAAATTTTTGGGATATTATAAAAATGATATTTAATATTTATGGTATGTTTCAAGTAGTCCTACTACTAAATTCAAAAAGAAGGTAGTATAGACAGTCCCAGTAAGACCTAGGTACCATATAACAGTCTCTCACAGCTCAAAGTAACAAACAAACATATTTAAAAAACAATTCGTTAACAGGACATCAACAAAGAGGTTTACAAGTTCCTGGAAACGGCCGGCGCTAAGTACGGCGTTGGCTTCTGGAAGCCAGGCTCCGGTATCATCCATCAGATCATCTTGGAGAACTATGCCTTCCCCGGCCTGCTGATGATCGGAACTGACTCCCACACACCCAATGGAGGCGGTCTGGGCGGCCTTTGCATTGGTGAGTTTTGGCACATCTGATAACTTATTTATGCAACTAGCAACATAAAAAGTAGCCTATATGTTATTCTAGATAAGGAACTCTTTATATTCCAAGTTTCAACAGAATCGGTTGAGCCGTTAGGGCGTGATTGAATAACAAACATCCAAACATCCTCACAAACTTTCGCATTTATAATATTAGTAGGATTATAGTATGTTACTGTGCCTCTTAAAGGAGGCTCTAAGATTTATTCCTTTCACTATACAGATTTTTTCACCGTCGGTCATAGGTCCTTTTCAGGGCCACCATACTTCAACCTGGTCACTGACCTAATACAGGATTACCAAGATAGATTCAGTGACAAGGCAAGCAAACATATACCGGAGTATTATCATTATACTTGCTTGCACAGTACTTATAGTGGAAAATGGTACAGACAAAGAAAGGCCTTTACCCAGCAGTGGGTCAAGTTGGGCGTTGGATGATGATGGTGAACTTATGTAGTGGTGGCCCTGGCTGACGAATAGGCCCCCGGAAAAGGCTAGGGGATGGGCAGCCTCCCCTATATTAACAACGATTGCCCTAACTGAGCTAGCCAACCTGTTTGCCCAGTCTGATGAGTTTGGGCAAATTCCCCCTACGTGATTGGAGGCTTATGTTCAGCAGTGAACATCCCATGGCTGAAATGATGATGAATCCTTACTTGCTTGTGATAAAATGATTCAAATTTTGATTCGCAGGTGTCGGAGGCGCCGACGCCGTAGACGTGATGGCTGACATCCCTTGGGAGCTCAAATGCCCGAAAGTCATTGGTGTCAAGCTTACTGGTGAGTGAACAAAATAATGATTAATTTCTTACGCCCACATGACCCCTAGGCTGAAAGAGACATTGTCTAATTCAATAAACGACATACTTGTTTTGACAGTTTTTAATTCAGATGTTTGGGCATAGCCTGTTGCATGTGCACGAAAGGAGCCTCTAAGAGGCACCAAGAAAAATGATAGGCACCAAGCCGTGTTTGTTGCCTGATTCTTCTAGGCTTGGTCGCGAGGAACAGGCATAGCTTCACCTAGTTTCTAAGACGTTTCAAAGTGATCCTAGTGATTTTATTGAAATAAATGCCTTTTGACTTTGACTTTGACTTGAGGCGCACTTTAATCCTTTCAATAAACTGATTCTTTCACCGACTGTCATAGGCCCTTTTCCGGGCCAACCATAGTTCAGCCTGGTTACTGACCGAATACAGAATGACTAAGAAATAATGTAGGCCAAGCCAACCAACAAACTAACGCCTTTTTTGTATAAGTTAGGCTATTTAATTGTGTTATTTAGTTATTTAAGTTACGCAACACACATTTATCTACACCAGTCTAAATATTAGCTTTATCAAAAAATAATGTAACGTAATCAAAAACTCCTATCAAAATAATGAAAGGTAAGTAAACAAAATGGTAACCTTTGACCCCTAATTTCACCCACTAGGTATGAACGGACCAAGTTTCGAAGGATAACCTTTGACCCCCAATTTCACCCACTAGGTAGCACGTTTTGAAGTGCCACTGGAATAGCTCTCTCCGTGTTGGAACACAGCCAATGCCAATGTCGATTTGTTGTAGAGAGAATAGCATTTTTATCTGTGAGGCAATGTGCAGTGAATGATAAAAATAAACTGCAAGCAACCTGAGCGCGAATAATTATTACGATACGATAACAAATATCCAATTTTAGCCAATCAAAATCATTAGCGGACTGGAGTGGAATTCAGAGTGGTTACATCTTATCATTAATATTTAAAAACTAACGATACTGACTTAGCCGTGGTGGCCCCGGCTAAAGAATAGGCCCCTCCATATCTACCTATCCGCGGATGTCGTAAGAGGCGACTAAGGGAAAAAAGCTAGGGGATGGGCAGCAGCGTCCCTCATTTTAACAACGATAGCTCTAACTGCGCTCGCCAACCCGCATGCCCAGCGTGGTGAGTATGGACAAATCCCCCCACATGATAGGGAATTTGCTCTGTCTGTGGGGGAGGCCATGTTCAGCAGTGGACGTCGTACGGCTGAAATGATGATGATGAACGATACCGACTTACTAAATGAGAATCAACGCACAGTTAACTAGGGAAATTCTAGGAGTACAAAATTTAGAGTGTATCTTCCTGTTATTTGTAGGGGTGCACTAAGAACGGAATTCCCGAAACTAAGGGGGTGCAGCAGAGGTTTAAGTTTGTATGAAAACTCAAGCGAACGAAGTCGCGGGAGCTTCCTAATAACTTTGCTATCAAGCTGATTGCTTTGCCCTTGAGGGCATGCATCTGAAAACGATATCGGCTCCGGTCAAGTAGACGGATCTAGAATTGCTAATGATGTCCACGCAGTTGTTTTTAACTGTTTAATTTACTGTTTAATAGTCATAACAAATAGGCGTTCATAGGAGCGTTTTTTTTTTTTTTTATACTACTAAAGTGGCAAACATGCATACGGCCCACCTGTTGGTAAGCGGTTACTGTAGCCTATGAGCGCTTGCAATACCAGAGGCATCACGCACGCGTTGCCGAACCCCTCCCCCCCTCCCCCCTCCCCCCTAAAGAGCTCTGGCAACCTTACTCATCGCAGGAACACAACAATACACCTGAAGCCGTGTTCAAATGGCTTGCGATATGCCATTTTACGCGCTCCAAAATGATCCTTACGTGAACTGAATAAAGTATACTTGATGACTTGACTACTGAATTAAATTTTCGGGAGAAAAATGATGAAAATAAAAAATACACATTTATTTCCTGAACTTTTATCAAATGTCTCTTCTTTCAACGATCTGGTTTTGGTCTTTTCACGCTAAGTGCATGTTGGTCTTTGTGATTACTAGCATCCGCCCATTGCATCGCTCGCGGTACCTAGATAAAAAGTAACATTATATGCTATTCTATGTAAATAACTCTATCTATTCCTAGTTTCATCGAAATCTGAGACGTTACAGCGTGATTGAACCACAAACATCCTCACAAACATTCGTTGGCTCAACCGATTTTGATGAAACTTGGAATATAAAGAGTTCTTTGGTCGGTGTTTAGAATTTTCCTAGAATATAATATAGGCTACTTTTTATCTAGATACGACGCAAGTGAAGTCGCGGGCGCAAGCTAGTTATTCTATATTAATGTAAGGCGAGAAGTTCAGATGCGCAATTGGTATCAAATTCCAGACTGCATACCTACCATTCTGTGTCCTCTGTGTCAACAATTCACGTGACTTTAATCTGAGGCTAGAATTATAGTACCTACTTATGTTCTCTATACTATCCATTATACATAAGCACGTGTGTTATATGAATAGAATGTTATTCTTAGTTTTGTTTACAGAATTTTTCTTTCTCGTACGTTTTAGTACCTACTTAAAGATTCTAGGCCCTGTATAAACTTTGCGATTTTGTTTAGGCAGTGACGTAAGTTGACAGTCTCAAAGATGTATGGTTAAAATTCGTGTAAATAAGTGCTGACACGATTGCATTTGAATGCCAATAAGACATCATGGTATGGCCCTAGGTCTTAGATAGGTCTCCTAAGATAATATAGGTTTTCTAGTCTTACTTAAGAAGTCTAATAAAGGCATCTTTTCTAAATTTCAAAACAAATGAATTTATATTAAGTATTGTTTAGGTATTTCTATCTCGGCCTATTTGGTGCCTTTTTAAATATTCTAGGTCTTGACGTCAAATAAAGTTCAAAATCTTCACTGAATTTCAGTTCACAAATGTCAAAGAATAGGTATTCTTTTCTTATCAAATGGTCTCAAACCGAAGTAGTAAAAGTACGTCGTCAGTATTGCGCGTTATTATTTGTAAGCGAGTTCAAATTGGTCTTTAAATGGCCTGAATGACACCTGCTTGTTTGATTATGCGTGTTTAGCACTTCCCTGTTACAATTTCGATGGCGTTTTAAAACACAAAAAAATGCAAAGATTCTAAACTATGTCTAAACTAGTGGTTCACCCCGAACTCATAGCTCTTTAGGGGGGGGAAGGGTTCGGCAGGCAACGCATTAGCAATGCTCCAGGTGTTGCTGATGTCAATAGGCGACGGTAACCTCTTACCATCAGGAGGGCCGTAAGACTGTTTGCCTCCGTATAACATTTAAAAAAAACTGAGATCTCACGATGTTTGGTAAAACTTAGTGCGTTGATGATCATTGAGGCACATACAGCCTGGCGCTACAATGGCGAAATTAAATTAACACACGGGTAGATCTACTTATCAGTAATCATAAAAAATATATCTGATAATAAAAGTTCATAAATCATCCTTTATGTGAGCGCTACGTACAGTCAGCATCAAAAGTAGCTGATGATCAGACATGTCTCAAAACTCCTGATTGAAAATATTTTACTTTAGGAGTTTCTTCCCAATATTCCAAAAGTACGTGATGACTTAAAAGTGTCACAAAGTCTCTGATCGTACTATTTCCAGAAGTAAATGATAAAACATCTTTTCTGAGTTCATGAATGTCTGTAACTCCATATGTATCTTCATACTGATGATAAAATGCAGTTCGAATGAAATCGCGGCTTCAGAAGTAGCTGATGCTAAATTATTTCTTATATACGTGAATATCTATACTTTTCAACATTTGACGAAATAAAGTCGTGGGCTCAAAATTAACTGATGCAAAATTGTTTCATAAATACGTGAATATCTTTACTTTTCAACATTTGGCGAAATAAAGTCACAATTACAGTGGGGTCACAATTAACTGATGCAAAATTGTTTCATAAATACGTGAATATCTTTACTTTTCAACATTTGGCGAAATAAAGTCGTGGGGTCACAATTAACTAATGCAAAATTGTTTCTCAAATACGTGAATATCTTTACTTTTCAACATTTGGCGCAATAAAGTCGTGGGGTCACAATTAACTGATGCAAAATTGTTTCTCAAATACGTGAATATCTTTACTTTTCAACATTTGGCGCAATAAAGTCGTGGGGTCACAATTAACTGATGCAAAATTGTTTCTCAAATACGTGAATATCTTTACTTTTCAACATTTGGCGAAATAAAGTCGTGGGGTCACAATTAACTAATGCAAAAATGTTTCACAAATACGTGAATATCTTTACTTTTCAACATTTGGCGCAATAAAGTCATGGGGTCACAATTAACTGATGCATTGGTATACATGTTATGAATCACCTTGTAACATGTCATGAATCACCTTGTATTACCTACTATTTGCCCAACAATTTCAGAATAAAATAAAAGGCAGGTTGAGGGTAGATTGATACTTTTATCTGGTTACTATCAACATCAGCTACTTTTAGATATAGCAGGCACGGATTTTTGAAAATAATACTAGTCATGTATTTTTGAACTAAGAAATTATCATGAACTTATGGGGTTAGTGTCATCATCTCAATTTTAGTACATTTTACAGTCACCTTTTAAAGGTCACCTTGTCATGCTATCACTTTTTGATACAAACTTCAATCACTAGTTTTGACAATCTAAATTTGATCATCAACTTCTGATGCTGTACAGTACTGAACAACACCGCGCCGCGCGCTGCACAGCTGGGCCGCCGCCGCTTATTGGTTCGAGAACAATTTGGCAACGTCGCAATTTCAGTGTCTCATTCTAACAGTACTTTGTTTGCTCTTAATACGGTGTTATGATCCGTGACCCCGGCAGATGACCTCTGCGCTACAGTTTTTTGCGTACAGGTTGCTCCCAGATGATAATAAACAAAATTGAGTTATTTTGGGAAATCATTACATTTAAATGAAATAAAAAAGTTTACTATAATCTGAAAACGGGTAACTGGATACGTAGGTTAATTAAATGTCGCCATTGTAGCGCCATGCTGTATAACGTAAGCTTTGACGATCGCATTTTTAGCATGTCTAACTAATATCTAATCTCCAATCGAAATCATAGTGTTTTTTTGTTGGTTGGTTTGCCTTTGTTTCACAGAGCAACGGATCGACCTGATTTTTGAAAGTTATAGATCCTGAATATAGGCATTGTTTATTCAGGCACCACGCGAGCGATGCCGTGTGCGGAATCTAGTAATTTATAATGGCCAACATACACCACAAACATGCACTTAGCGTTAAAAAAACTTCCGACGATTTGTAACACTGAATTTTGTTATCAATCTTGGCAATGTCAGCGGAACATTGAAGACAAACAATGGTAGCAGAGACCATGTTATCGAATTAAAACAACAATACACGTAATACTGCATGTAAGATAACGTCTTAGTGCAAATTTCTATATATTTTCGTCGCCTCACGCTGTATAAATCATCTGGAATAGATAAATAAATAAAAGGGCATAAAAGGGCTCAGCTACTTTTCAGCCTCGCCATAAAATGTCTGCTGTCGTCACAGCAGGTTTGATCCTCGGAAGCCATCAGCCGTTATCAGGCGATGTACGTATGATAGATGTATAATGGATGATGGAATAGATGCGACTGTGAATGACAGGCCTTAGAGGCCTTTCATTCACAGTCGCACAATATTCAATATGGTTTTAAATAGACTAGAATACGCTTAAAAACTAGATCTACAATTTTAATTACACAAAAACGGTCACCACTCAGCTGGTGCCGCATAGCGCAGTGGTGCTGCTGCGGCGCTGGTTTTCTGTGGTTTTTGCTACATGCTGATCAAGATAATCTTCAAAATCTCCAAATAAAGTTATTTGGTTGAGTATTTTCATTGATTATTCCATCATCAGTGGAGTCAGAGAAAGGTTGAAAAATATTAGCTAAGACTTATTTTTATCTGTTTGAACATTGATAAAATTAAAATGATATCAGTAAACGTTTGAAATCAGAGTCACGCAATATCTACATTATTAAAAGAGAAGGAGCAATTCAATGACAAGATATTCGCCCAGCCAATAATATAGGACCTTGAAACATTAAATTATAAGAATGTGATATTTTTATATAGTGAAGGCATACTAAGAATGGATTTTTCGAAATGTAGCCCCCTAAGGGGGTGAAAAGAGATATGATATTTTACTTTATTTAACATTACGCGGACGAAGTCGCGGGCGCCTGCTTGTGTTGTAATAACCCTCACATTCATGTAATAAACTAATTAGATAAAAAATACTTTTTATCATAATCGTAAGTAATGCAACCTGCAGAGCCGCCGTCGCAAAATTGATGGTGGCCGCTAATGATTTGAATTAACAACTCAGCGTTTCCGTGCTTCGCAGGGCAAGTTAGATTATCGATCTCGGCTTTAACATCCGCTAAACCCGAACCCGCCTGAACAGACAAATTCAATTTTTTTTTTTTTAAAGTAAGAAGAGAACATGTTTATTTCAATAAAATCACTATGAAACCTCTAAGAAATTTAAACGCATACCCAATTATGTCACAAGTACGAATATATTACAAGCATATTCATTCCACCAGGCAAACTGAAGGGATGGACAAGCCCCAAAGACGTGATCCTGAAGGTAGCCGGCATCCTCACCGTGAAGGGAGGCACTGGCGCCATCGTGGAGTACCACGGGCCTGGCGTCGACTCCATCTCTTGCACCGGCATGGCCACCATCTGCAACATGGGTGCGGAGATCGGAGCCACCACTAGTGTGAGTACAGCCACTGATCCTCCAACACTGAGAATATTTAGTAACTGATCCACCAACACAGAGTATTTAGCCACTAATCCACCACCAGTGAGATTACTTAGCCACTGATACACCACCAGTGAGAGTACTTAGCCACTGATCCACCACCACTGAGAGTTTGTAGCCCTTGATCAACCACCAGTGAGAGTACTTAGCCACTGATCCACCACCACTGAGTGTTTGTAGCCCTTGATCAACCACCAGTGAGAGTATTAAGCCACTGATCCACCACCAGTGAGAATATTAAGCCCCTGATGCACCACCAGTAAGAGTACTTAGCCACTGAGCCACCACCAGTGAGAGTATATCACTGATCACTTAGCCACTGATCTAGACTGCAATTTTTCTACCTTTAACCGTTCCAATACCACGCAATTTCTAATACTTATGGTTTTATCAATAAATTAAATGAAATAATTTATTTGCGTGAACAGTGGTGTTACACAATTTGGACATAAATAATAGTGATTAGACTCACACAATTCACCAGGAAACCCAAATAATAAAATTTATTATGGAAATATATTATTTAGTATGCTTATTTCTTCATGAATATAATTATGTATGTCCTCAGGTGTTCCCATACAACTCTCGCATGGAAGCCTACCTGAAGTCCACCGGTCGCCACGACATCGCCGCGTCTGCGAACAGCTACAAGAACCTCCTCACTCCCGACGCAAAGGCGCCTTATGACGAGGTAAAGAAAGCTGGTTTTCGTATGAACTGCTTTGGTATATTTGCTAAAATTTAGTCTGAGATAATTTCGTGAGTTCATAATCAATTTATTTATATAGAATATTAAGGCTCGTATTCAGAGACACAACTCAAGCATAGATTTCATCTCAGATCAGCTGAACTCAATTTAAGTATTGAATCTCTTCTCAAACATAACTTTTATTTAAGAACGGTACTTAAACTACTCTCCGCTGAATCGAGTCAAATCTGTACTCAAATGTTCTCGTTTACATTTTGATTTATTTATAATTTTCGATCCGTTTTACGCAGAAATTCAAACAGCCAGGGTGGAAATAGAACAGAACTTTAAAGTGAAGTATAAATATGCATCAAAGTACGTGTAACGGAACGAAAATGTCATTTGATTAATGTCTAATCAAATCTAAACTCAAGCACCGATTTCGTCTGATTGACGTTTCAGATTAAGCATTTACTCAGGTGAACTGTGATCATTGAATCTATACATAAGTACTGTTCAAGAATTAGAATCTCGACTCAAATCGAGATTTAAGTACAGATCAATGCTTGAGTCTTGTCTCTGAATACGAGCCTAAATATAAACAATGTTTTATTCACCTTAATATTTGTAATGTATTCTACACTGTTTCAATAACTTAAATAGCATATTACTTATTGGTCAACAGCGGTTGGTTCTCCGGGCTTTTTGCCTTTCCATTATGAGATATTTTGAGAATTTACCAATTCGCAGGGGTAGGCAGGACCGGGAACCACTTAAAACAGTTTTTTGGAGTTTTATGCCAATTCAGTTCAAATAAAAAGTATTGAAGAGAGAATAATAGGGTTGGGACAATACAGGAAAAAGGATGTGTTAGAAGGGTATGAATGAACGCACTAACCATTGGAAAATTTCTCCTACAGCTGGTCGAAATCGACCTTAACACACTGGAGCCGCACGTGAACGGCCCCTTCACTCCGGATCTGGCGAACCCCATCTCTCAGCTCGGCGACATCGCCAAGAAGAACGACTGGCCCATCGACGTCCGCGTAGGACTCATCGGCTCCTGCACCAACTCCTCGTACGAGGACATGGGACGCTGCGCCAGCATCGTCAGGGAGGTACGTACCACAACTTGCGTGAAGGTGCTAGTTTAGAATTCCACTGCTGGACATAGGCCTCCCCCGAAAGAGTTCCACCAAGAGGTCAACCAACCGCTGCAACTTTCACAATGTCGTCGGTCCATCGGGTAGGGGGGGCCTTCTAACACTGCGTTGGAACATTAAGATAAATGTCTTGTGGCTAAGCTATATTCGTCTTTCATAGAAATATATGGTCTTCAGAAATTGCGTGATCATCTCTCATATTTATTTACAGTTTTTTTGTAATAAATACATATGATATCTCACTACACCCCCTCCGAGATATTTTGGGATTTTTCATCACTCACCGGTACCAAGTGAGTAATCACGAAAATAACAGACTTGGGCTGTGTTCTCAGTTATCTGCTAAATCCTAAAGAAGAAAGTAGTTTCTAAGAAGTAGTAGATCCTAAGAAGGAGGTAGGGCAAAGCGAGATTTTCGCGCTCTAAATTGGAGCAGCCCGCCTGGGGAGGTACCTCCGCCTTACAGAAGATCGCAGCAGAATAACATTATTTGTTACAAATAGTGTTGTGTTCCTGCGGTGAGTAAGGTTGCCAGAGCTCTTTAGAGGGGAGTTCGGGGTCGGCAACGGTCATAGGCCCTTTTCAGGGCCACCATACCTCAACTTGGTCACTGACCAAAGATAGGATGACCAAGAAAAAATCTGTGACACGACAAGAAGAAGAAGTGAGGAGTTAGGAATGTGATCTTTGGTTGCAGGCTCTGAAGCACGGAATAAAGTCAAAGATTCCGTTCAACGTGACGCCCGGCTCCGAGCAGGTGCGCGCCACCATCGAGCGTGACGGCATCGCGCAGACGCTCAGGGACTTCGGAGGCACTGTAAGTATTATCATTGAGCAAGCGAGCGAAGCGAGTCATCGCTCATACAACCTGGATAAATCGGCTTTGTATTTTTATTTGTTCGAACATAACTTTCGAACCGTTAATCCGATCTGCATGGACTTTAATAGGTTAAAAGGTTGTACAATCTTAATTTACGGCTACCAATATGAGTTCAATCGACCAAAGGGTTGATAAGATAAAGGCGCCCAAAGGGGGTTTTAAAAAAAAAAAGTCTTACCAGTAAATGTAGTGGCGTATCACTGCCACTACATGTATTCAGCCGGCATTAAACTCATTAAACCAATATTGTATATTATGAACCCACCTTGTATATTATGATTCCCCATATATTTATAGGTGCTCGCCAACGCCTGCGGCCCCTGCATCGGCCAATGGGACCGCAAAGACGTGAAGAAGGGAGAGAAGAACACAATCGTGACGTCATACAACCGCAACTTCACCGGCCGCAACGACGCCAACCCCGCCACCCACTGCTTTGTTACCAGCCCTGAACTCGTTACAGCACTTTCACTCGCTGGTTTGTACCTTATGTCTGTGCACATAGAGTTCCTTTTACAGCAGCATGTGCAGTACTTTATGATAATAATAATATCAAGTAAATTAAAACTAATACCAGTAAATATTTAGAAAATACCCAAGAAACAGTTGAGCTATCTAAAGACCGTTGCAGACGATCTATAGATTGATCCAGATCACTACCAGTCGGAAGCGTCCCCAAGACGCTGGCGGAAATGCCATGCTGGATAATATTAGCTATCGAATTAATAATATTAGTATGGATTGTTAGGTTTTCAACAATCTTGCGTTCAATTCTTCCCCAGGTCGCTTGGACTTCAACCCGCTAAAAGACGAGCTGACCGGATCGGACGGGAAGAAGTTCAAGCTGTCTGACCCGTTCGGGGACGAACTTCCCGCCAAGGGCTTCGACCCCGGCCAGGACACATACGAGCACCCGCCACCTGACGGCAGCAGTGAGTAACTAATAAATAAATATTCCGGACATATCACACACGATCAGCTGATCCTAAACTAGGCATAGCCCGTACTATGAGAACCAGAGACTGATTTACATAATAGATAAATATTTAACACCTAGACACAGAACAAACATCTGTATTCATCACACAAATGTTTGTCCAGTGCGGGAATCGAACCCACGACCTCTAGCGCAGAAAGCAGAGTTACTACCAACTGAGCTATGAGGCCTGTCAAATAACACCCAACAGGCTCAGAATCAGCAAGTTGAAGTGGTAGTGGGCAGGCCATATAGCTCGCAGAACCGACAACCGTTTGGGAGTAAAGGTTCTCGAATGGTGACCACGAACCAGGCGACGCAGTGTTGGAAGACCCGATGGACCGACGACATTGTGAAGGTTGCGGGAGATCAGTGGATAGAAAAGGCTCAAGACCGTTCGTCGTGGAACTCTTTGGGCGAGGTCTATGTCCAGCAGTTTTATTGATTATCAAAAAAAATGTTTTTTCATATACCGAGGCAAACAGGCTTACGTCCCTCCTGATGGTAAGTGGTTACCGTTGCCTATTGACATCAGCAACACCTGGAGTATTGCTAATGCGTTGCCTGCCGAACCCCTCCCCCCTTAAAGAGCTCTACAACACTATTTGAAACAAATAATGTTATTTGGCTGCGATCTTCTGTAAGGCGGAGGTACCGCTCCAGGCGGGCTGCTCCAATTTAAAGCGATAAAATCTCGCTGTGCCCTACCTCCTCCGAAAAAGTTAGTTTTTCTCGTGAACGTATATCCTAATTTCTGAGTCAATTATTTATGATTTTAACAGAGGTGCAAGTCGACGTAGCTCCCACCTCCGACCGCCTCCAGCTCCTCGCTCCGTTCAGCAAATGGGACGGAAAGGACCTCACGGGCCTCACGATCCTCATGAAGGTGAAGGGCAAGTGCACCACCGACCACATCTCCGCCGCTGGACCCTGGCTGAAGTACCGCGGACATCTGGACAACATCTCTAATAATATGTTTATCACGTGAGTTATTATATTACACATAGACGACTACACAGTGAAAAAGTGGGACAATTCTTTGCATGATCTGCAAATATTTGTTTCCTGGTCTGGGTGTTGTGGTACTTGTAATTTATTATTTACTACTCACGCTCACGTGGCACCTAGATAAAAAGTCTAGGTGATAGATAGCATGTATGCTATTCTAGGTAAAGAACTCTATCTATTCCAAGTTTCATCGAAATCGATTCAACCATAAACATCCAAACATCCTCATAAACTTTCGCGTTTATATTATTGGTAGGATATAATATAATAGGAATTATTATTAAAATATTTATTAAATAACATAAGATATACAAGGTGATTCATAACATGTATACCATCCCGAAAGGTGGTTATTCTATCAACAAAAATAAATAATATTAGCGGAAAAAAACATCAATATTTTCATTTTTATTTCTCACAAATTTTCTCAAATTAGGGTTTTTGGTATTTTTATCATCTTTAGAAATAAGAACTAAACGTACAAGAAGTTCGGATTCAAGATTGCTACCTAAAATAGTTGATTCATTTAGTTTGACCTGATTTGACCCCAAAACAGCTTATTTTCGCATAAAAATGTTAAATTTCCTAAATTTGAACCTACTTCAGGCACCAGCCCCATCACGAAACAGGTTTTGGAATAGATTACATACCTACTTTGTACAAAATTTTTATATTTACGAAACCTACTTGTGAAGGGAAATAAATCTGTTTATTATTACTATTTAAAAAAAAACCAGAAGTCGTAGATCAAACTTTATTGCCAATTGGGTTGTAGAATAAACCCCTTTTGGGATAGCATACATATTATAAATTCCATTTTGTGAAAAAGGATCATCGAAAAAAATGATAGGCACCAAGCCGTGTTTGTTGCCTGATTCTTCTAGGCTTGGTCGCGAGGAACAGGCATAGCTTCACCTAGTTTCTAAGACGTTTTAAAGTGATCCTAGTGATTTTATTGAAATTAATGCCTTTTGACTTTACTTTTTTTTAAAGTTTATGTCATTTAATAATAAATAATAAATAAATATTCCGGACCTATCACACATTGTCAACTGATCCCAAACTAGGCATAGCCTGTACTATGGGTACCAGAGACTGATATACATAATAGATATATATTTAACACCCAGACACAGAACAAACATCTGTGTTAGTCACAAATGTCTGTCCAGTGCGGGAATCGAACCCGCGACCTCTAGCGCAGAAGGCAGAGTTACTACCAACTGAGCTATGAGGCCAGTCATTTAATTGTTTATTGTTTATTGACATAAAGTAATAAGTACAGACATTGTATGAATTCCCTGACTCCTGAGCTAGGTAAGATAACCTGTGTTACTTTGACTTATTATGAATCACCTTGTAGAAAAAGCACAAAAAAAAACCACTAAGGTATTACGTTTTTGGCCGCAGCGCGACAAACGCGGAGAACGGCGAGCTGAACAAGATCCGCAACCAGCTGACGGGCGAGTACGGCGCGGTGCCGGCCACCGCGCGCGCCTACAAGGCGGCCGGCGTGCAGTGGGTGGTGGTGGGTGACGAGAACTACGGAGAAGGCTCCTCCAGGGAGCACGCGGCGCTGGAGCCCCGCCACCTGGGCGGACGGGCCATCATCGTCAAGAGCTTCGCCAGGTACCTTTTTTTTGTCGATCACGCTTTTTGCCGTCCTATTTATTGATTTAAGCGAGCCATTTCATTCTGGGCCTGGTCCATGTACCTACACTACACAGAAAAATTAGGAAAAATAGGAGATTACAAGAAAAATACAATTTCATTAATTTGAAGACAAATGCGATGGTACAAGAATAAGGTAAGTTCTTTTACATGTGAACACTATTTGAAGGCCGCCATTTTTATTTTATAATTGGCGTTTGACATGACATTGACATATTTTTCATGTCATGTTGTTTGATTTGATGTTTTTGTTTTGTCAGATAAATGTAGGTTGTCAAAATGACATTTCACGCACGTCCATCCGCAATATTTTTGTAGCGCTGTGTGTTGCTCTCTTTCTCGAAGGAAATCATAATGTACCTTAGAACGAAGTCAATTTAAATAAAATAACCAATTAAATACGTTTACTTTATTGCTTAGCCATATTTTAGAGTAGTCTACACAGTGCAGGCCCAGGCTCCATATATTGATGAAACGTCTCTTTTGAACATAATACAAAATTATAAAGTAAATTTTAACATTTCAAAGTTTGGGCACCCATCTTTGGGTAAAGGCCTCCTACATCCATCGCCACAGATCTCTGTCTGCAGCATGTCTCGTCCAGGTTGGCAAACCTACTAATATTATATATGCGAAAGTTTACGAATACGTTTGGTTGTTTATTGTTCAATCAAGCCAAAACGGCTGAACGGATTTCAACAACAAACATCCTCACAAACTTTAGCATTTATAATATTAGTAGGAAGTAGGATATCAGGATATCAGGGGTGTAAGGGGTTCCATTAACAACTTACGGAACCCAAGCCAACCTCACCGGCTCGTGGTACACCCTGCCGTTCAGCGAACGAGGCTCTGTCGTCCCACCCACCAACCCGCACTGGACCAGCGTGGTGGGTTATGGTCCAACCCCCCCCCCCATATATGATAGGCACAAAGAAAAGACGGCCCCCAGTCCCCGGCAGCTCCGCTATTCCTGGCACTGGTAGCAGCCACGGTAACGGCGGAGCAGGGGGTGCTAAGAATCCCCGGCAGAGGCCCAGCTACCAAACCCCACGAACCCTGGACCTGGTAACATTCAACGCACGGACGTTGAGGACCGACGAGAAGTTGATTGAGCTGGAAGAAGTAGTAAGTAAGTTGCGCTGGGATATCATAGGATTATCAGAAGTCCGAAGAGAGGGGGATGACACGATAATCCTGAATTCCGGCAACTTATTCTACTACCGGGAGGGAGATCAGCTATCCCAACACGGTATCGGGTTTCTCGTCCATAAGTCCCTCGTCAACAATATTGTAAAGATAGTGAGCGTTTCGAGCAGGGTGGCATACCTTATACTCAGAATCACCGAACGGTATTCGCTGAAGGTCATACAGGTATACGCCCCACACTCAAAACGCTCAGACGATGAAGTGGAGGCCATGTATGATGACATTTCAAATGCCATGCATGCCTCGAAAACACACTTTACAGTTGTGATGGGGGACTTCAACGCGCGGCTAGGCACGAGGAACGGCGATGAACTGAAAGTGGGGCAATTTGGATTTGGACAGCGAAACCAAAGGGGTCAGCGTTTGGTCGACTTCATGGAGAAGGAGGGACTCTTTGCGATGAACTCTTTCTTCAAGAAGCGATCGTCCAGAAAATGGACGTGGCTGCACCCCGGCGGTTATAAAAGCGAGATAGATTTCATCATGACGACCAAGAAGCAAATATTCAATGACGTCTCTGTGATCAACAGGGTCAAAACCGGCAGTGATCACCGTATGGTTAGAGGCTCATTGAATATCAACATTAAGCTGGAAAGGTCTCGTCTGATAAAATCTACTCTTCGCCCAAGTCCTGTCCAAATTCAAAACCCCGAGAGCTTTCAGTTAGAACTCCAAAATCGCTTCCAAAGCCTGGCTGAATGCGAAACAGTGGACGAGTTGAACAACGGGCTAGTGGAAATTGTCCAAGCGGTTGGGTCGGAGTTCTTTAAGACCCACCGTAAAAATAGAACCCAGAAACTCTCTGAGCACACTCTAAAACTCATGGCTGAGCGAAACGAAATGAGACTGCATTCTTCAGTGGACAGGTCGAAATACGGCGTTCTCAATAGGCAGATCTCTAAGTCCATGCGACACGACTTGCGCCTTTTTAATACAGCTTGTATTAAACGCGCCATAGAGCGCAATAATGCTCGAAAGTGTTCGCAAAAGATCTGTCTATTGGACAAAGTCAGTTGACGAAACTGAAGACCGATAGCGGCAATATCGTCTCGTCGAAGCCTGAGATTTTACGAGAGCTCGAGAAGTTCTATGGACAACTGTACACCTCATCGCAAAGTCCTGCTCCAAGCACGGCAAGCGATGCAAGAGCCCGTCTGACCCGGCACTATACCGAAGACATCCCGGACGTCAGCCTATACGAGATCCGGACGGCCCTCAAACAGCTTAAGAACAATAAGGCACCGGGGGAGGACGGAATAACGTCAGAGCTTCTGAAAGCGGGTGGAACACCGATACTTAAAGTCCTTCAGAAGCTATTTAATTCCGTCATCCTCGAAGGTACAACGCCTGAGGCGTGGAACAGGAGCGTGGTGGTACTGTTTTTCAAGAAAGGTGACAACACCCTCTTGAAGAATTATAGGCCCATCTCGCTGCTGAGCCATGTCTATAAGCTGTTTTCGAGAGTTGTCACTAACCGGCTCGCCCGTAGGTTTGACGACTTCCAGCCTCCCGAACAAGCCGGGTTCCGCAAAGGCTTTAGTACCGTAGACCATATCCACACGCTTCGGCAGATTATACAGAAGACCGAAGAGTATAATCGGCCATTATGTCTAGCGTTTGTGGACTACGAGAAAGCCTTCGATTCAGTCGAGACCTGGGCAGTGTTACGGTCACTACAGCGGTGCCAGATCGACTACCGGTATATCGAAGTGTTGAAGTGTTTGTACAGCAAGGCCACCATGTCTATCCGACTCCAGGACCAGAGCACAAAGCCTATCCAATTGCAAAAAGGGGTGAGACAGGGAGACGTTATTTCTCCGAAACTGTTCACCTCTGCATTGGAGGATGTTTTTAAGCTTCTGCACTGGGAAGGACATGGCATCAACATCAATGGCGAATACATCACTCACCTTCGATTCGCCGATGATATAGTCATAATGGCAGAATCGCTGGAGGACCTTGGCGCAATGCTCAGAGACCTCAGTAACGTTTCTCAACAAGTGGGTCTTAAAATGAACATGGGCAAGACTAATATCATGTCCAATACTCATGTTGCACCCATACCGGTACAAGTTGGGAACGATACCATTCAAGTTGTAGACCACTATGTCTATTTGGGTCAGACGATTCAACTAGGTAGGTCCAACTTCGACAAAGAGGTCAACCGACGAATCCAACTCGGATGGGCAGCGTTTGGGAAACTTCGTCACATCCTCTCGTCGCAGATACCGCAGAGCCTCAAGACGAAAGTCTACAATCAGTGCGTGTTGCCAGTGATGACTTATGGCACTGAGACTTGGTCGTTAACTATAGGCCTCATATACAAGCTCAAAGTCGCGCAGCGTGCTATGGAGAGAGCTATGCTCGGAGTTTCACTACGTGATAAGATCCGAAATGAGGAAATCCGTAGAAGAACGAAGGTCACCGACATAGCTCTCAGAATTAGCAAGTTGAAGTGGCAGTGGGCAGGCCATATAGCTCGCAGAACCGATAACCGTTGGGGAGTAAAGGTTCTCGAATGGCGACCACGAACCGGGCGACGCAGTGTTGGAAGGCCCCCCACTCGATGGACCGATGACATTGTAAAGGTTGCGGGAAGTCGGTGGATGGAAAGGGCTCAAGACCGTTCGTCGTGGAACTCTTTGGGGGAGGCCTATGTCCAGCAGTGGACTTCTACAGGTTGCTGATGAGGATATCAGACATGTCATATCCATTTTGTTATAAAAATGTAAAAACTTATAAAATATAAGACAAAATAAGGACAAGGACAAAACTTATCAAGAATAAAACAAATAAAAACATCATTCATCATCATCAACTGTGCGACCGGCTTGTGTTTTGAAAGCCAGTGGCCAATGTTACCGGAACCATAGCGAAAACTAAAGCCGATGTTCAATTTTCCAGAATCCACGAGACCAATCTGAAGAAGCAGGGTATGCTTCCCCTCACCTTCGCTGACGCCGCCGACTACGATAAAATCAGACCCGATGATAAAATCTCCCTACTTGGACTGGCACAACTCGCTCCCGGCAAGGTAAATAAAAAAAAAATAAAAAAAATATTTCGGACATATTCACACGGTCAACTGATCCCAAACTAGCATAGCCTGTACTATGGGTACCAGAGACCGATATACATAATAGATATATATTAACACCCAGACACAGAACAAACATCTGTGTTAGTCACAAATGTTTGTCCAGTGTGGGAATCGAACCCGCGACCTCTAGCGCAGAAGGCAGAGTTACTACCAACTGAGCTGTGAGGCCAGTCAATCAATAACAATCTCTTCTTAAAGGGAATTATGGGATTTTTCAGAATCCTTTTCCACTTTATTTTGCAGCTTCAAGGGGGAAATGAAAATTAAAGTTTCAAAATCCCCTTTGTAAGGGATTCTTAAGGGGGAATTTAGACTGACTCATTCTAGGTCAATGATACACCTAACAGTCACATACATGTCCTGACCCCACACTAGGATCCCTGTGTTTTGGGTATCACAAACTAAGAGTACCATGATACCATAATACACAGACCTGGTATAACAGTAGGTCCAGCGCAGGGATCCAACGCGCACCTTTTGCGTCGAGGCTAAAAACCTGCCACGCCACCGAAGACCAAAAGCAATTAGTATATTTGGGAAATTCAATTCAATGCGTTTATTTCAGCTTAATAAGTTAAAGCCGTACATATTTCAGCCATAGATTAGAAGTAGGTAATTAATAAGGCAATTTTTTTTTTTTAAATATTGTATATCTTATTTCCAGCCTCTCGATTGCGAGATCACGCACAAAGACGGCTCGACCGAGCGCATCAAGCTGAACCACTCCTGCAATGAACAGCAAATCGCCTGGTTCAAGGCGGGTTCCGCACTCAACAGGATGAAGGAAATCGCCGCCGGAAAGTGAAGCAGCTGAATCCACTTGCACTGGACCGTAGTTTAGATGAAAATACTAGCGGTGTTGCCATGCTGTATTTTAGTATGGTGTCTTATTTGGGTGATATTTAATAGCTGTGACTAATTGAACTATGAATTAAAACATTTATAAATGCAAATAAAGCCACCCATGTATTTGAGCAATTTACCATATTTTATGGAAAATACAGGCTGATATTATAGTGCCATGGTTGCTTTACAAAAGTATTATTGTACTGAGTATTTATTCAAAATCGTCACCCTATCAATTTGAGTAAATAGTTTAGGAAGCCTTATACCGGTGCAAGATCTTAGCTGTACTATTAGCCAATTTCTCACGGACAATACTGCGGCGGTGATGAATCTTAGTCTTACCTATATTTAGTGTAGTTGGTACAAATGAAGTTAGATCATAAGTTCAACTTTCAAATGAATTCAACAATTTAAGTCAATTTGTTTTCTTTATAATTATTTATGTAAATACGATACTTATTTACCAACAATAAAGTTACCTAAAAATCCTTGTTTTTTTTTTTAAATTGGTATTATCATTAGAAAGTACTGAAACCAACTAAGATTGGATCTAGCTGGAAGCTGTGTTGCAATTGCCTAAGCGTAATGGCAATGAAGTTCGTAACTTTGAGGGTAATTTTAACAATCTTAGCCGCATTTAAAACTTTCCAAACTTGACAAGGGAAAACTTCAAGACCTTAGCTAGAATTTTATGTTTGAATAACTTCAGATGTCGCTATAATTGATAAAATCATCCTTAAAATTGCGATCTTCATTACCATTTCGCTTACGCAATAGCCTGGCCGGTGCAGCTTACACAAGCGAATTTCTGAATTCTGAGTATGCAATTAATAAGTGCATCTGGTACCCAGCAGTAACATGGGTAACAAGAACTCGCATTAAAAGTGAGCCAGCCTTTATCAAAAAAAATCCTGTCCACATAGAATAGATGTGTTATTATTATTCTAAGCCTGTCCATTTTAGATAAAGAGCTGTTTCTTATCAAATCACATACAACATACATAAAATCACGCCTATTTCCCAGAGGGGTAGGCAGAGACCACTTGCTACGATCCTGACATACCTCAGAGTGCTTCTTCATTCACTCTCATCACATTCCTCATACATGCTCGTCGGTTTAGGGTACTCTTGACCTGCCTTTTTCTAAAACGTCACCGATTCAGATCACATACATACATAGGTACTTATAAGGTATATTCAACTTCGCGATTTTGTTTAGGTGGTGACGTACATTCAAATCTCAAAAGAACTGTGTGCCTACATGCTCACAATTGAATGGCTGAGGTGCTGGTAGGGCCCATGATTGCTGCTGCTAAACTAGTGCGAGCAATATGTAATCTAAAATATTATAAAAAATTAAACCCTTACTACTACTAGATAACAAAATTGAGTTTATTTAGTAGTTAGGATCATTGTTAAATTAATAATAATATATATCGCGTACTCCCCATTTGAACGCAACTTGATGCCTAGTCGAACCAAGTATTATGTATTTATCCTTAGACGCAAATTTAAAATAAAGGAATGTACAAAAGGTGGGCTTAATACCAAGGCATTATCTACCAGCCAGCCTCATTAGGTAGAAACAGAAGGTTATTATCATCATAGCAAAATGGTTCAATAAAACAATGAATAGCATACAACTATTTATTACACAGCTCATTCGTCATTGTCCTCATTGTCAGAGTCTGCATTGATGTTGAAGTAGCGGAGCTCATAGGCATCATGTGCGGAAGCTACCACTCGGAGCCAGTCACGCAGGTTGTTCTTCTTGAGGTACCTCTTAGTCAAGTACTTTAGGTACCTCTTGGAGAAGGGAATGTCTGGAAAGAGAGAAAAGTGTGATGAGAAACTGATACCTGCCATAGCTAAAATTTGCCTACTAATTTACCTACCTACAATTGAATTAATAAACCCCGGCATGTCTCCCTATTGCAAACTAATGATGATCTCGGTGGTATAGCAGGCGAGTGAATGTCTAAGATGCAAGGGGGTTCTGGTTTGATTTGCATGATCTGCAAATATTTGTTCCAGGACTAGGTGTTTTAGTACCATGGTACTCATAGTTTCTAATACCTACAACACAGAGAATCTTAGTATGGGGTCAGGACTATGTATGTGACTGTTGGGGACTTTCTTGACTTTTTTATCTACTAATCAATAAATGGCGATTTATGTTTAGCAAACATAATAAGAAGGATATCAGTATCACATCCACTGACATAAAACTTGGATAGGCATATAATTATGATCAGGAACCTTTAGCAATCCTTGTTACAGCATCCTTCAAAACAATGGTCTAGCAGGCACACATAGCCACAGTAAACTTTAAAGAATTACAAGGAGCCTCCAGAGACCAGGAACCGGCGTCCAGTGCGATTTTTGCTGTGTGCCCTAGCAGGAGGCATACATGACACTGCATGAGATCATGATTGTTTCCTATTGTTAAGGCTTCCAAGCCGTAATTCTTCGTGAACCTAGCGCGACGTAGCGTTATTCACTAGAATAGCACACGAACCTGCGTTGATGGCCACCTTCGTCTTGTCTCGAGCAATGACAACGTGATTGCCGAGGTTATTTGTTTTCCCCTCAACTTTGACGTGTTCCTTCAGATATTTCTCGAAGTTGGCCACATCGAGGATGCTGTCCTCAGCGGGGTGTGTGCAGTCAATCGTGAACTTCAGCGCGATTTTCCTCTTTTGGCCCTTGCCGCGGATTTTACCACCCTTGATACCCTTCTTGCCAGTCTTCTGGTGTAACTGAGCTTTTTTAGCCACAGGCTTCTTTGCGACCACCATCTTGGCAACCTGAAACGTACGTGGATGGTTTTTATCACAAGTTAACAGTGAAATTTACTCGATTTTCATTAGATTTTAGCAAATAACCTACAGAACACGTGTACTGTGGTTACAGTAAACTGGAAAATGGCCGATCCAAACGTCATTTTTTCGACAGGTTGGCTAAACACAATTTTGTTTGTTGCCAGTTTAAAAAAATATTCTGTTACCTAAAATGTCATCAAAAAGATGTCATTCTCGATACATAGAAGAGGCCACCTTCACCTTGATCCCTTTTAGCCTATCAAAGACAGAACCGTAGAGTCTACGCACAGAACAAACTATCGAACAGAATAACCATTTGATCTGGTATATACAAAATTACTCTATGCATTTGCGTTGATAGGAGGCTCTCTAACACATTAGCTCTAACTAATCTCTAGCTCTAACCATAGTACTAGTATAGTATTATGTTATCTGTGCTCTAACTAAAATATTACTAATCAATCCAAATCTAATAACGATGAATAGGTACTATCCGATTGCTATGTCCATAGATAAATCCATAGAAAAAGATAAATCAAGAGAGTCGGAGTGGAGATACCAAGAACCCAGGCAGCCAAACTTAGCTTAATTTTATTGGTAGATATTAGCGCAATACATTTTATGGTATTAATCTATTTTTTCCCGACTGCCGAGAAGGAAGGATACCCTCCTTCCTTCTCATGTGACATACAGTTAAAGGTAAATATTAGGCACAATAAAATTTTATAAGAGTACTCAAGGTAACTCGCAGCGGGGCGCGCCCCACTCCGGATACCGACCGTGGAAATCAACCATTGTCTTCACAAAGTACGACGGGCACTGTCGATTAAAATTTCCCATGAATGAATGCCGCTATTCGCCGACCGAACGACGGCGAGGTCACGACTTTTTTACCTGCCTTGAGTTCATGATGTAATAATGCCTTAGCGTTCTACAAGTCAGTCACTTTTCTGTCTTTGGGGCGTTGTGTTTTTGTATCGCTTTACTTTCGTATTTTAAGAATTCTGGATAAAAAGTGGGGCGCGAACTTTTGAATTGTGATAATTGTGGGCATGCGCATTCGTTATCTTCATCGCATTCGTAGGTTGGAATTGTATTTGATTAAAGACGACGAAACAAGCATCAGTCAGCCAATCAGTTTATTTACGCGGTTGCTTAGAATCGCTTCACATTTTCGCTATTTTTATAGCTAACCTCACTTCCGTAAATCGCTGGTGAATCACTGTCCTTAAGTTTCGTGTCCGACCGAGTACATAATCATTTTTGGAACTTTGTAAATGAAAATACTGAAATGTTCGCAAAACAAATTGAACAAGAAGAACAACGTGAGTGAGTTCATTCTGCGCATTTAAACACTAATCAATAAGGAGGAAGGAAATATCCAATAAAGTTACACAAATGACATCAAAATGGATAACTGTTTCGCCGCCTGTGGCTGTGATGAGTTCGGAATATCGAAATCAGACTTGGATCGATTCACGGATAAAATAGAAAACGTTCTCAATGACGAGAAAGGTAGGAAGCTCTTCAGGAACTTTATGTTTACTTCTAAGATGAAACATGGACGGAAAACATTGGATTTCTGGGAACATGTTGAAAGATTACTTTCCTACAGAGAGGATGAAGAAGGTGTATCTTTGCGCAGTTTCCTGAGAGATATAGATGTAATGTTAGATGAAGCGGACAGGATTGATGAGTTAGATTTCGCCTTGATGGAAAGGTTGACTATCGCTCGTGACTCAGAAAACCATGAAGGGATCATGGAATCACTGAAATTGGTGAAAGTGGAAGTAACAGGTGCATTGAGAAGAGAGTACAACGCTTTTAGGACGCACTTTTTGAAATTCAAACAATGAATTCTTTCCAGGTGTAAAACGATGCAACCCACTGTGCCTTGTATTTTGGATTGCATTTTAAATTTTCGCGCCTAAAAAATTAGTAATTTTTACTTTGCATTTTGCTAATGCCTCGTCTGTTGCTGTCAAAGTATGACTGATTTTCAATTCAATAGAAATATTTCGTTGTCAGCTTTATTTTATTATTTATTTCATAATTATTATGTAAAACTAATTATTACATAATTTTTGGAAATAAAAACATGTCTCAACACGAATTATATTAAGTAAATAATTTATTTTCCAAAACTTATAAGAGAGAAATGAAAAGCCCAAATAATCTTGTCCATCATTTTAATAAAATATCGTAAAAGATCTGTAAGTACTAAGCAGTGTACTTTACAAGATAGGTCATATTTTATTATCATTCAAATACCAAATGTGCTGGTTTTCCTGTTATCAAATTGTTAAATGGAGTACTGGGTACATGTAAAATAGAGACATGACCAAAAGTATTGAGTACTTTTGCACATACCTACAAAGGTTCAGAAAATTGCTGCAACAATTTCATTTTTCATTGACAGTGATTTAAAAAAAACGGACACTAGCTGGTAAGAGATGTGGTGCCATGAACATAAAAAAAATAAGTACTCAGTAATTTCGGCCATGGCTGTATAACCAGTACTTCAGAAATAAGATATAGGTTGACCTCCTTTATCTACTTTAAAATCAGTGAAGCAAGCGATGCATGAGCCATAATTTTCTAATTCAAAATGTTGTCCTCTATGCCATTTGCATAAAGTTCAAATTAGCTATGTATATTGACACTCATTACTTTTATGGTTCACTGACATCGAGACATATATATCCTCATTGTTTCACTGATCTTTGTAAGAGTATGAGCATATTTGTCACGTTCAGCAGATATGAATACAGAAAATGCTTTACCTACAAACTTAACCTAAGATTTCATATGTACCTAGTAGTACATTATTTTAAAGAATTCTACTAGAATAATGCAAGTGACTTCAATACGAATTGCAAAGGTCATTTGGTTGTTTGTAGGTAAATTTCTGAACAATTTCTTTAAACAATACAAAGATAAAGTTGAACATTTGATAATTAAACTGCTTTGAACTTATTATCTACTTACAGGCACTCAATACTCAGTTAATACAAATACTGGTACATAATGATTATGTATTATTTTAAAACTGTACTTAGTGTAATTGAATTTGCACATAGCTTATCAATAAAATTACAATAAAACTTATTCAATAATAAATCAATTACAATATTCTTATCATTTTCTAAATTAGAGTCCATATCTCATTTATAAAATTTCTTCACTAAAAATAGATTCATCAAATTAATATAATTTAAAAACAAAATATCACTGCACTATTTGCACAATGGTTCTGTCACCAACAGGGCCTTTTCCACCCCATGTCACCAACACAGGGTGACCAAGAAAGAACCAGTTATACGACAACTTCAGTTATTTTGACCGGCGCACAACTAAAACCAGTTACCTAGGTCTTCTTCCATGAGTAGTACATCTCCAGAGGTTTGTTTATCTGAAAAATTAATATGACTTAAATATTGGTCACTAACTTTATCAGCTAGATTGCTCACGCCCTCTCCTTTGCTATCAATAAACAAAAAAGAGGTGGACATACTTTTACTAAGCCAATAAAGTTAAGTAAGGGAAATTATAAATCTAGTTCAAAAGCTTGTTTTAGCATCCATAAAAGTTGAGCCTCAGCTTCCGAACTTCTTTTTTTAAAAAGTAGAAAGAATCTTAAACAAAAGCACTTTTGCCAACAGTAAACTGGGCTTTTGAGAAACCTACCTTCCAAAACTTGTCGTTTATCTGCCTCAGCGTCTGTGAGCCAGACAAGGGCACAAACTGTCCCGCAGCAGGGGCCACGTAGATGCAGAAGTTGAGCAGTCTGTATGCTTCGGGCAACTCTGCATCCAGGTCCAGCGTGAGCCGCATGGCCAGGTACTTGCTGAGGTGATCCACTGGAATGTTCAAAGTATGGTTATTAGTAGTTTAAAGAAAAACTAAGGCTAAAATCTTTAATCGCTGCACCCCTACGCTCTGGCGATGGCGTCACGGAAGAAGACCAGCGTTATAGTGACCGTTTCCTCTTGCTCCTACTCTGTTCTCTTACTGGTATGAGCCTAAGGATAAGCATATCCTCATGCTCATACTAATGGACAGTCGATTATTATCGGCCTCTTAGATACCTATTTTAACTGCATTACATTTTATCATTCAAAGTCGAAAGGTTTTTAAATGCTGAGTGATGACGATTTTTGCTGTCAATCTAAAGAATGTTAATATTGTGAATCTGTCATGTTGACTATTTCTGACGCAAAATAAACGTTTTTATTCTTATTTATTGTTTTCTATATATCATTTTCCAAAATCCATAAAACATTTAAACTTCCATCTGTAGCCGTGATGGCGTAGTGGCAGCTTCACTTAAGAGAGTACTAACCAGAAGCATTAGCAGTGGTCTTGAGGTACCGCACAGAACTGTCCCTCAGCGCTCTCATCAGCTGGTTGTCGCCCGTCATCTCCGTGGGGTGCGGCTTGAACACCAGCTCTATCTCATTCGGGTTCAGGGGCTCCCCCTCGCCTTCCGTGTCCATTGAGTTTTCGCCTTCTGTTCTGGAAATTGAGTTAAGTACAATCAGGAAGCGTGCAGCAAATAAAACGGAAAGATTGAAGAAGAAGAAGAACAGTAAAGAGAATAAGTACAGCCAGCATCAAAAATTAGAAATGATTCTGAATTCATGAACTTTAGATTAATAATCTGAAAAAAATAGGCCTGTATAGTAGAAATATGAGGATTATCAAATTGTGTGGTATACCAGGTATTCTGTAATAATAATAAAGTTTCTGGGAGTACTCTGATCACACTTTGTATTTATTTATTTGTTTCTAGATCAGCTATAGCTGTTATCTTATCTATCACAGAGCATTGA
Organism: Anticlea derivata; assembly: GCA_947579855.1. Lineage (NCBI taxonomy): Eukaryota > Metazoa > Arthropoda > Insecta > Lepidoptera > Geometridae > Anticlea > Anticlea derivata. Next base: position 10,370,708 of record OX388268.1, read on the forward strand.
AACTGAAAGTCAGTTGTCATAACACACATCAACCTAAATTTTTATGCACTAAACACAAGATTTGTTCATTCATAGTTGGTTGTTGAGCTTGTTTTTTAAATTCATCGACAGATAACACTAACATCTAATAAGAAAGAAATAATCCTACTTCCTACAACAAAAAATGCATGCATTTGTTCCTACTTAGCTTCATAACAGCAACGGATTTTCATGAAATTAGTTACTTTAGGTCCTGGAATACATGCTACTTTATTGTGAAGCCATGTGAGCGAAGGTGAGGGCAGAAGCTAGTTAAATGTAAACAAGCAGAGCGTTTATGAATTAGGAATCTCACCTGCCAGCATCACTTGATTCACTTTCCTCACTTCGCTCCGAAGTCAAGATTGACTTAGCTCTCTTAGTTATGCTTGTGTTCTTTGAGATTGAGCTAATATTGGACGGCACAGGAGATGGCGTGCTTCGGACCGAGGCCGGGTTCGAAGTAGACTGTCCTGACTGGAGAGGTCCTGGAGGGTTACCAGTGGAAGCACTTTCCTTGGTGGTTGGGGCGGGAGTACTAGGAGCACTCCCGTTTGTAGGGGTCGGGGGTGCTTCCGTAGTACCATTCGAGTTACTCGCGCTACTACCGTTAGTAGGCTCATCCTGATTTTTTCTCGACCGCTGAGGCCTGTTTTGAGACTGCAGCTTTATTCCCTCAGTAATAGAGTTCACTAACGAAGCCTGCGAATGCGACATGCTAATTTTAGCCAGAACGCGCTCCTGGTGGGCTTCATATTCGTCTCGACTCGGATAAATCTTAGAAATCAGCAAGTCAAAGTTCGGATCGGGGCGCAATGACCTTTTTGAAACTAGCTTCTTTCGACACGTCGGGCACTCTTTGTTACCAGACCGCAGGGCGGTGATGATACAGTCGTTGCAGAATCTGTGCAAGCATTCCTTTGTCGTCATCGTCTTCTTGAGCATATCCAAACAAATTGGACACATCAATTCGCTATGCAAGCTTCGTGGGGACACCGCGATTTCTGTTGCGTCCGTGATCACCTCCTGGGGCGTCCGGTGTAGTTCGTAAAGGGAAAGTTCCCATGTTTTGTTCTGGGATGGCTCCGTGGATGACATTTTGGCGACAGACCCTTAGGTTTTATTTTGTTTCTCAATTTACTTTACTATTTTTCACAAAGTTGCCGCAGCCGCCGCCATGTTGGACTTTTTTTTTTATTAACAACTAGTGATGTGAGTCTGCACTGCACACTGCTGTCAATCGATAAAAATAGTGAGGCCCATTTTCGTAAAATATACCGGTTTTTATTCTAGAAGAGTTGGGTGTTATGTGTCTACCCACTGTGATATGATAAGACCTAGCTTCTTAGCACTGCAGCCTTCAGTAACGACGAGGGTGCGCATGCGTAAAGAACATTTGGAGAGCAGCGTTGGAAGTCCCCCAGGCCCCCAATTCTACTAATTCAATGACTTGAAAATGATAACTTGCTTCCTATAGCCCTTTTCAGGGCCACCATACTTCAACCTGGCCACAGACCTAATATAGGATGACCAAGAAAGACTCAGTGACACGACATGCAAGCAGTAGGTACCTACACGATGTACCAGCGTAATTGCGTGCACTGTGAAATATTACGACGGGTAGGTAGGTAAAAAGTTTCACTTTCTTTTATCTTATTTATTATCAAAGGAAATGGAAATACATTTTAATTTTCCACTTTCTAGCAGTTGCAATTGGAGAAACTTCAACTCACGGTTCGTTTTACATCGGCCATTAGTCTTTAGTTTCCAAAGATAAATGAAACTGCAGCGTAATATTACGTATACAAGGTGATTCATAACATGTATAACATCTAGAAAAGGGATTAACGAAAAGAAAGAATATTAGGTAAATAAAACACCAATATTTTGGTATTTTTATTATCAACCTTATAACTCGTTCCTAAATTTTCGAGAAGTTCGGCATCAGGATTGAAACCTAAAACAGCTGCTTCATTGACTTTCAACTGATTTGCTTGACCCCAAAACTGCTGACTTTTGCATCAAGTTTTTTCAATGAAAAATGTCGAAAAACAAACATAAAATGATATGCTAAAGAACAAACTTTATATTGTATGTAATTCGATGTGTTTTTATTTTTAATTTTGTGTAATGTGTTGTGATTTTATGTAATTAATTAAGTAATTTTATTTATTAATATTTGACTGGCCTCATAGCTCAGTTGGTAGTAACTCTGCCTTCTGCGCTAGAGGTAGCGGGTTCGATTCCCGCTCTGGACAAACATTTGTGTGATGAACACAGATGTTTGTTCTGTGTCTGGGTGTTAAATATTAATCTATTATGTATATCAGTCTCTGGTACCCATAGTACAGGCTATGCCTAGTTTGGGATCAGTTGACCGAGTGTGATATGTCCGGAATATTTATATTTATTTTATTTATTTAATTATTATTTTTAACCTTATTAAGGACATAGTCTGAAATAAATGAATAATAATAATAATAATAATTGCTAATTGGGTGTAGAATAAGCAAGTTTCGGGATGGCATTGGTACATTTTGTTTATTACACAACCTACCATTTTGTAAGTTGATGAAAAAACTTACAAAAAAAAAAAAAAAAAATCCCAGCTGAGCGAAGACGAAGAAGGAACCCGCAGTGTCTCCAACTTTTAGAAAAGGCTGCAGTTATTTTTTAACCAACTTTTGAACTCAATTCTTAGGTACAAGCAAATCAGTGTGTTAAGAGATCGTTGTGGAGTGAAAGAAGACGTAGTGATGAGGATTGAGAAAGGTATGCTGAGATGGTTTGGTCATGTAGAGAGGATGAACGAAAGAAGATAGTTATACACTTGTGAGAACAAGATGTGGATACGAAGCCATGTATCCCATTATGCCCGTGCGCATTCCCGCCGTCATTATATTAAATTGAAAACGGCTAGGTACTCATACCGCGATCTGTGCCAGAGTGGTGACCCCGACTAATTACTTGCCACCTTCGCTCGAGGGTAATTAGTCTTCTTAGGTAGTTGTAGCTTGTGGTGGAGGCTTTGGTTTTATGACAAACGGGGACCGTTATATGACGGCCGTTATACTTTAATTAGTTTTTCCATTCGGTTAGTTTGGAGTTGGATTGGAGTTCTCTACAATTTCGAAGCAGTTACCATTATCTAAAAAAAGGTTAAATACGTTATTCATTGACATATTTGTTCTTTGAAAATGATATATATATAACTGTGGCTGATATACAAATCGTTATTTTCCATGTGAAAAAATCTAAGCACAAGAAAAAAATATTAATTAAAAGCTACATTATTATAATACCAGCCATATGTACCTATATACAACCTACCTGGCAATAATTTAAAGTTTTTTTTAATTGCTATTTTATATCTCACGCCAACTACCGTCTGTGTAGGTACACCTACCTCATAGGTTGGCTGGTGTAGAAAATGCCCTGGCATAAAGCACTCCTTTTGTAAAAGAGTATTTTACGACCGTCATATAACGATCACCGTTCCTTTGAGGCAACAAAAGCTTAATTGAGGCGGTTGTAAAAATCTAATTTGTTGGCGCGGTAATTATGAGAAAACTCGCTAATGGTGATAGAAATAGGGTAACGGAATTCTGTGTGGACATTGAGGACCGCTAACTTATGGCCTCGTTGTTTTCTGGTCGTCTACGCTGAAGCTACGCTGAAGCCGCTGAAAACCAGCGCTGAGTGCACACATCAGTGTGTATCCAGCAAAATGCTGAGCGGAGGCCATGTTTTCCACGAACTCTGCTGCGCTCAATATTTTTATCATTTAGTATTTAATTTAATTTTAGTGTATACCTAGTAGTTCGTAAGGAAAATAAAATCTGTCATTATTTCATTCAATCTTTCATACGCTTTGTCTACGCCGCGCCGCCCTAACCCAATGCTACGGCTACGCGGTGGCTATGCTGTGGCTACGCTACAGTTACGCTGTGGCTATGCTGGTTACACTGTAGCTGCCCTATGGATACGATGTCGCTGCGCTGTAGCCACGCTGAAGCTATGCCACCGCGATGCTACGGCAGTGGCTACACGCGTTTTTACGCTGTGACTACTTTATGGCTACGGTGTTGTTACTCTGCCGTTACGCTGTGGCTACGCTGTTGCTACAAGTTGTACGGTATTGCTGCGCTAGATCATGTCTAACTTTTTAGGAGTTAAGTTAGGCATGATCTTAAAGTCAGTTGGTTTCGGAATGTTATTTCTTGAGAAAAATAGCATGAACAAGGTATTATTGCGGGACAAAATATGAGTAAGTACCTGCAGCAGTTTATAGTCATTATTACTTAACAAATATCTTCAAAGCAACAAAGCTGAGAAGGCGGCTTTTATGGTTCAGCTTGCAAACTAAACAAAACTCAATACTCGCAGCTAATCCCCGAGATAATTCCCTCAATTACACTCCGGTCCTTCCAACCACAGTTTTCAACCACAAGTGCTCCAGTAACCCATAATGCATAAAATTTACGGTAATGTTGGAAAATTGGCTGCCACATCCATAATTATATGGAACCGCGCAGGCTGCTGGCTGATAAATAGAAACTTAATCATTCGAAATAGATTAGAGAAAGGACCACTTTTGCTCCTATTATAAAAATGGAAAGCTATATTATAAAAATGTTTGAGCAATAATTAAGTAAGTTCATATAAAGTAGTGGGAAAGTCTGGCCTTGGTGCCGGTAAGGAGGGGGGGGGGGGCAGACTTAAGTCTAACTAAAAAATATTCCGGACATTATCACACACGGTCAACAGATCCCAAACTAGGCATAGCCAGTACTATGGGTATCAGAGACTGATATACATAATAGATATATATTTAACACCCAGACACAGAACAAACATTTGTGTTAGTCACAAATGTTTGTACACTGCGGGAATCGAACCCGCGACCTCTAGCGCAGAAGGCTGTGTTACTACCAACTGAGCCATGAGGCCAGTCTCATAGTCTATAGTCAGACATACATTTGTACCTATACCCTATACATACTTTTTCTGATAAAATTATATGTTGTTGTTAGGGACAAATAAATGCTCTTTCTTTCAATCTAGGCTACCGGACAAGGTCACTGCTCATGTTCATTTACGCATTACACTTTAATTACGCAGTGGTTACTGCATCACGACTGCGCCGCCACGGTCGCTAATCTAACGGGCATGCTGGTCAGAATATTTGTCATTGCAGTGAGTTCTTTAGGACAAAGAACTTCTTTGTACTGATTTTTAACGCTCGGCCCGACTATAATGAGACTGTAATATGTTTGAAGACCTAGGGTGTCTTTCTGTGACCTCGTAGCTCCGAAATTTAATACAGTTTTTCGTAAGAAAGCTGACCATCAATGGAAAATACTAAGTTCTCAGTCAATTTTTTTTTTGATTATCTTTGTTCGTAGTACGCATCACGAAACTAGTTGGACTAACCCGCACATCTAAGGATATGTCGTGCTATTTGGCAGAATTACCAGGATATGATGACAACCTTCGTACCACATGATTAATGGAGTTAATTTCGGGCGTTGGATACAGGATTGAACTTTTTGCCCAATTATGTAAATTGAAGCTAAAGATGGTGCGGACCTGGCATGAAGCCGAGCCCGATAGCGTGATTTGGCCTGTTCATTTGGCACGGGTCGGTGCTCAGCTATCATAGTTAGGTCTTATCTAATAACGAACTGGCAGATGGCCCCAAAGACTGGTTACAAATTCTTGGATGGCCCAGCTTACTGTGCGGTAGCCTACACATAAATAACATTCTACTAGATACTACTTTTATGGCACAGATTAGAGAAATTTCATATTTACAAGGTATATAGAAATAAATAACTGATCAGTTTTTAAGGGGAGTTTCAAAGACGTAGGTATTTTTTTATATTTTGACTTATAAGTACAGGTTCTCGTCGCATTAAGAGATCCCGAGATACGAGGGCTGATTGGTTGACTGTTGCGTGGCGAATTTGTAATGGGATTTGGTTGATAAATGCATCTGCTCAAGGTTCATTCACTCGATTGTTTACGCCGAATTCAAAACAGGAAGATATTAATTAATAATCCATTAAAAAATACCTGCGCCTCAAGACGAAAGTCTACAATCAGTGCGTGTTGCCAGTGATGACATATGGTACTGAGACTTGGTCGTTATCTATAACACAGATAACATAATACTATACTTACTATATATTGGCCTCATAAGTAGGTAGCTCAATGTCGCGCAACGGGCTATGGAAAGAGCTATGCTTGGAGTTTTAATAACAAAGATCCGAAATGTGAAAATCCGTAGAAGAACCAAGGTTTCAGAATAAGTACCTAAGTTGAAGTGGCAGTGGGCAGGCCATATAGCTCGCAGAGCCGAAAACCGACAACCATGATATAACCTTATCTTTAGTTACTACTACAATAAGATATTTTTTACAAAAACTAACAACGAGACAACACGTTGTACAACACGTTCTCATGAACCTCCTCCTTTTGGAAGTCGGTTAAAAAATCGTATGAAGTTGTTTTGTTGGCGTTCTTTCTATCTAGATAGACACCTATATGTAATAAATAGAGCCGCATAAGTATAGGTAAGTAAGACAGGTGGACGATTGAAATAACTTTGTCCCTTTTATAAACCCCTTTATCTTAACGTCTTCTAAATTATAGAGTTATTTTAAGTGTTCGTAATCAGTCGCAAAATCTCACGTGATATAAACTTTACTCCAACGATATAAAAGTCACAGAATTTTTACCTTCCACGCTAGTGCAAATCTGTATTTTGAGTCTTAAGTCCTAAGAAATAAGAAAAAAATGGCCTAATATTTTTTAAAATAACGTAGCTGCAACTTGGATCTTATTGCTATTGTAATAAGGGTGTTCTCGTTGTAGGATTAAGTTGTTAGAGTAAAAGCTGCAGCGCACGTCCCTTGTTATCTTTCACGCTTCGATAGGTGCTCTCAATGCACTATGTTCCTATCATTATCACTAATAGGTACATACGCGTACAGAGCGCATTCACGCGATGTTTTTGCGTATTCACCTTTGAACGAGAAAATATTCATGAATGTATAATTTAGTACAGTCGTGAGCTTTTTGTTATGTATCGATGATAGAGCTTGTGATTGTAATGCTAGAAATCTCGATATTGTACCTATTTATAATAATTTTATAACTTTTAGAGTAATAAAATTATAAAGACCAATATGTAGAGTAATACTCTACATATTTGTGTACATATACCATGTAGTTAGAGCAAAGATTTAATCTGTGAAGATGATCAGACAACAAATACGGCTTGGTGCCTATAATTTTATATCTACGATCCTTTTTCACAAAATGGAATGTAGAGCTTTAGTGTGGTCAGTCAAAAACTTAAATTGAAATCAAGAGTGACTTTATTTTAGATTCATTCACATGAGCAATCTAGGTTTTCTCTCCAACAACTTGGGGAATCGGCATTGTAGGTATGTTTGTTTTAATGTGTGAAAAGAAATATTTATTGCAACTCTACTTTACTACGATTTTACTTTAAACTGATGAATGAATGAATGAATGAAAGATTGAGATGAAGTAATGACATTGACCAGGTTGCGAGTATTGTACCTACACATGTAATGAAAGTTTTTTTTAATTTATTTATAATGGTAAGGCCATTAACTCACTTTTGCAAGTGATTTTGAAAGTGTGTGTCGAAAGTCCTTTAATCCACTCCACTGATTTATATCTGTTTATAGGCCCTTTTCAGGGCCACCATAATTCAACCTGGTCACTGAACTAATACAGGATGACCAAGAAAGATCAGTGACACGAAAAGCAAGCAAGCAATGTGTGGGTACCTAAAGACGTTTCAAAGTGATCCTAGTGATTTTATTGAAATAAACGCCTTTTGACTTTGACTTTGCCTTTGATATCGGAGGGGCGTGCATTTTTAGAATGAAAGATCTCTACTCTACACCAACGCACGTATCACTTGCATCCGACTGTACAGTAAACGCATCAATTGAAGTCATGTGATGGATTGCAGTACAGGCGCTGTCACCGATAGCCAACAGAGGATGCTCATTGATTCGCAATTACCTTGCTTGAAGTCTTGTCTTCCTAAGAAACGGGAACCGTATTATGACAATTGTAAATATTTTTTGAAGGGCACAGTGAGATTTTCTCGCTCTAAATTGGAGCAGCCCGCCTGGGGAGGTACCTCCACCTTACAGAAGACCGCAGCCAAATAACATTATTTGTTTAAAACAGATTGTGTTCCTATGGTGAGTAAGGTTGCCAGAGCTCTTTAGGGGGGAGGGGTTCGGCAGGCAACGCATTAGCAATGCTCCAGGTGTTGCTGATGTCAATAGGCGACGGTAGCCACTTACCATCAGGAGGGCCGTAAGCCCGTTTGCCTCCGTATAAAACGAAAAAAAAAAATATGGCCGTATTGGTCCCTGCTGATGAATAGGCCCCTTCTTATCTCCTACCCGGGGATCTTGTAAGATGCGACTAAGGGATAAAAAGTTAGGAGGTGGGCAGTATCGTCCCCTATCTCTAACTGCGCGTGCCCAACGTGGTGAGTAATTGAGTATGGGCAAATTCCCCCCACATGAAAGGAAGTAGCTCTAGAAATCTATAGGGGAGGTGGATGTTCAGCAGTTGACTTCCAACGGCTGGAATGATGATGATGAAATAAATGAACCGTGTTGGCCTAGTGGAGCGCTAGAGCCTGGTTCATTGAAGTTCAGGCAGGGGATGCCACGGGCCAGTGAGGTTGGCTTGGGTTCAGGGGCCCAATTCTACTAGTTCAATGGCACAATGGTTCAATGGCAAAATGGCCACTTTTGACACTTTTGGTATTCTGCTATCACGGTCGTATATCAATGGCAGTCATTATTTTCGCAATGAACCGATGAAATCAAAGAAACGAAGGTGGAGACAATCGTAACTGAATCATAATGGTGCGATCATTATCATGTGATTATCATTTTCAAGTCATTGAGTTAGTAGAATTGGGGGCCAGATCGGTGTTGTATGCTGTTACATAACCATAAAATGAAGGTAATACCCCAGTTAATGAGGGACTTATTATGTGGGGTCGGCACAACATGTTTTCTTCTTTCGCTCTGATTGATCATCTCATCTCCGCACTCACTTCTTTCTTACTCTCTCTTACGCCATCTCCTACGACAATCCATCCATCATTTCTTTGGCCTTCCTCTACTATTATATTCCATCTACATCATCATCATTTCAGCCGTTCGATGTCCACTGCTGAACATGGCCTCCCCCACAGACAGAGCAAATTCCTTATCATGTGGGGGGATTTGCCCATACTCACCACGCTGGGCATGCGGGTTGGCGAGCGCAGTTAGAGCTATCGTTGTTAAAATGAGGGACGCTGCTGCCCATCCCCTAGCTTTTTTCCCTTAGTCGCCTCATACGACATCCCCGGATAGAGATATGGAGGGGCCTATTCTTTAGCCAGGGCCACCACGGCCTACATACATCTACATACATAGTTTTTATAAATTTCGCTATAGGGCTCTATCCCAGCTATCAATAGAGCCTGATTATCGGGTGAACGAGCGCCAGCAGCGATTGCATAATTCGATGCTTAGGCAAGCACGTGTTGAGCAGTCATCGTCGTACGAAACTCAACCTTTTTGAAGGGTGGTAGCCGCCGAAATTACACGCACAGTATGAATGTTATCAAAGAAAGTCTCTGGGGTAGGCAACGCGTTATGCCCCTGGTATTTCAAAGGCTACGGTAACCACTTTACCAACAGAGATCGAGAGATTGTCACCTAAATTTAAAAAAAAAAAAATTAAGTTCAAAATAAAACTCCGTTGTTGAACAAGAGTGTGCTATGTATGGCCGTTCGTGTGTACAATCACCTACCTAAACCTTTACTTGATACTTCAAGCCTTGTAGTATTCAAAGTGAGACTGAAAAAGTGACTATTGGAAAGGGCTTAACTATTCAACCCATGATTATTTTAATGACATTTTTTGTAATAGCACTATTTTATTGTAATTTAAAGCTCTGACATACCTACTTAATTTTTTTGAAAATATGTTGATTGCATGCGTAAAACGCTGAATATGGCTGCTCCTAATTTGTATTGTATTATGTAACAACTGTACCTAACCCATATTACGCAATAAATTACTTTGATTTGATTTGATTTGACCCTTTTAGTAGAAAGTGTTTATTGCCTCGGTGATGCGGTTCTCAAAATATATAAAAATTTGAATCGTGTACCTAATCGAAACGTACGATCATCGCATGTCTCGGAGCGATACTCGCCTCGCATAATATTTGAATAATCAGAGTTTTCGTGTACCTAATGTGGAACTTGGAGCTTGTATTCGTTAATTACTGAGTATTAAGATAGAGATAATCCGTATGCGACTCTCGCTACAAAGCGTGCGAGTAACTCTCTCATGTAAATCGGTCGTGCGCAACCCGTGACCGTCACCGTCCATAAAGTGACGACGCACGTGACTGTTGGATTACTCTAGCAGAGCGGTCGGTAATCAATTCCCCCTCTGTTGATTAACCTATGGTTAACTCTATTCAGGATTAATGGTTCATTGCGTCGACTTTGCCTTTAGTTATTTATTATCATAGTAAAATTGTCCTTAGAATTTATAATAGTGTAGGAAAAATATCTAGGGTTCTAGTTTCTCATACTCGCCCGAATGAGGAAATCCGTAGAAGAACCTAGGTCACACATAGCTTTCAGAATTAGTAAGTTGAAGTGGCAGTGGGCAGGCCATATAGCTGGCAGAACCGACAACCGTTGGGGAGTAAAGGTTCTCGATTAGCGACTAATAACGACTAATGAGCCTCATTCCTTGCGCAAATAATTTCTTTGGCAATTCCTCGCGGTAATACAGTGCTCTTCGCACATTGCCGCATGATCAAAACTATTTATATTTATAGGCTTTTTATTTATTTGACGTACCTACTACCTAAAATATACTTACTAATGTAGTCTATACTAAACTGTATACTTATGATAAATTATAATAATGAGTTTTGATATTTTTGCTTTCGTGAAAGTGAACTAAATGACCAGTGTGCAACGCATATAATTATGTATTAAAAATAAAGAGATAACAATCATATTAACCACACTTTCCCTCTTAAAATGGGCGTTAAAAAAGTGTGAAAATATGTATGTTAATGCACAAATAATTTGATCTAAATGGTCAAATCTAAAAGCAGTCATTATTATACATGCGCGCATCCAAATTGCTGTGTGAAACGAATTATGGTGAAAAGCCTACATTTGTTAAATGCAGTTTATATCCTATTAGGCAATGTGATATTTAAGACAATTAAAATTATTGGATTAATGACTAGATATCATACTAAAGATGAATTGCGTTCACGTGAATGTAACGTTATCGGTCATGCACGCGTTGCGCACTAGCATTTTATGCACACGCACTTCATTTAAGCACATTCGACAGTACCTACTCAGTTTTTTTTGCGATACGCAACTCCCTGTAATAATCATTTACGTGAGTACAGTCAGCATCAGAAGTTGATGATCAAATTTAGATTGTCAAAACTAGTGATTGAAGTTTGTATCAAAAAAAGATAGCATAACAAGGTGACCTTTAATAGGTGACTGTAAAATGTAAAGCCCACGACTTTATTTCGCCAAATGTTCAAAAGTAAAGATATTCACGTATTTATGAAACAATTTTGCATCAGTTAATTTTGAGCCCACGACTTTATTTCGTCAAATGTTGAAAAGTATAGATATTCACGTATATAAGAAATAATTTAGCATCAACTACTTCTGAAGCCGCGATTTCATTCGAACTGCATTTTATCATCAGTATGAAGATACATATGGAGCTTCAGACATTCATGAACTCAGAAAAGATGTTTTATCATTTACTTCTGGAAATAGTAGGATCAGAGACTTTGTGACACTTTTAAGTCATCACGTACTTTTGGAATATTGGGAAGAAACTCCTAAAGTAAAATATTTTCAATCAGGAGTTTTGAGACATGTCTGATCATCAGCTACTTTTGATGCTGACTGTACAACGTCTGAAAGCTGGGGTTTCGTAAACTACCTACTCAAAAATAATTAAGAGCCATGTGGGGCTTACCTACTTATCTTATCGTCATCTCACGTCACCGCCTAAACAAAATCGCAAAGTTGATGGTACGGGGCCGACCACTAAAAAAATAGGACTTTCCTAGCTGCTTAGCTTGAAGAATGCTTGGAGCCTACCTACGCTTTCCCTGGATAATGTTTTATTGCCTCCCCCGCGATTGGCCGTCTGACTTCAAAGCCGAGAGCCATTGTAAACCCTTTTCACATTTACGAATTTAACGTCGCGAAAACGCGATACTTACCCATTATTTTCGTGTATTATTCTTACTTCCGCGCCAGCAACGCTGGTTTCGCGACAACGATTTTAAAATCGCCTATTGCAAGATTTTATCTTGAAAATAGTTTCGCACAATACATTCGCCGCTAAACTTTTTCATACACATTTACTTGCATTTATATAATTGACGAAACAGGTGTATAAGGCGAGTGTGAATGGGACCGTTGGAAGGGGAAGACCTAGGCGTACGTTTAGTGACCAAATCGGTGACGTTTTGGAAAAAGGCCAGGTCATGAGTACCCTAAACCGACGAGCATGTATGAGGAATGTGATGAGAGTGAATGAAGCAAAAGAGGTATGTCAGGATCGTAGCAAGTGGAAAACCGTGGTTTCTGCCTACCCCTCTGGGAAACAGGCGTGATTTTATGTATGTATGTATATAATTGTATTTATAGAGTAGGTAGGTATATTATTTTAATATGGAATTAGTTAAAGTAAGTTTATTGAGTAAGTTTTTCGAAGAAAATGCTAACTAGCATGTGCATGTACGCATGTACTTGTTTTTGTCCTGTGAAATCAAGAGTTTTCTATCTACTTTTTTTTTTTTTACACAACTGAGATGGCAAACAAGCATACGGCCCACCTGTTGGTAAGCGGTTACCGTAGCCTATGAGCGCTTGCAATACCAGAGGCATCACGCACGCGTTGCCAACCCCGAACCCCCTCCCCCCCCCCCCTAAAGAGCTCTGGCAACCTTACTCATCGCAGGAACACAACACTATTTGAAACAAATAATGTTATTTGGCTGCGATCTGTAAGGTGGAGGTCTCCAGGCGGGCTGCTCCAATTCAGAACGAGAAAATCTCGCTGTGCCCTACCTCCTAAAATCTACGCGCGCACACAAAGAATTTAATAAAATAACTTGTCACAAAAAAATTAACTGATGTTTATAGACAAAAGTTTCTTCTGTCGCGAAGTTAATCAATTTCATGACGATTCTTAAATGTAATATCGGCTTTAAATGCAGGCTTTGACGAAAATGCACTAGGTATGTACAGTCGTGCACTCTTGCCAAGTTCAAGTCCAGACGCAGCACAGCTCAGCATAACAGTCGAAGCCTCCGAGCGAATCGCACGCGTAGCGAACGCGGCAGCACGCGTGTCCGAGTGTTTTCAGAAATCAAATTCCAAATACGAGTGTTTATTTTTAATTTCTCTGAGACAACTATCCAGCTACGCCATGCGGAACCTCGTACGGTAAGCGAATAATTATAAGTAGTTCATTCTAGTCAGTAATTAGTAGGCTGTTAGTCGATTTATCGTTAATTTATACCCTTGACCGAGGGTTAACACTGCATAACCTAGGTTATTGCACTCAGAAGTTTACGCTAAACATCTTACTGCTGCGTCATAAAATTTTACGGAAGTGCTAATTAGGTTTTGTGTAAGGAACTCTTTGAGACGGCTGAGACGAACCGGCTGTTTTGGAGTTAGCACACTTTAGTTTTAAAAAGTATGTAGTTCGACATTCAAAGGCCCCGGTACAAAAAAGTGTTAATATTTTCCGTCAATATCTCTTAGATTTTGAGAGTAGAGTTTAGCCCTGTTCAAACTGCGTGCGATAGTCATCTCATCAGAAATATATTTCAAAATGCTCCATAATCTCTACTAATAAAGTCAAATTTGAGTTTGACTTTTAGGGCCTTGCGATTTCGTTGAGGCTATCACGTAGTGTATTATATAGTCTTTGGAGGCTATATCGTTCGACCACAAATGTCAAAATCAAAACGGACTTTTATTAGAAGTAACAAGGATCATCATGAAAAAAAATATAAAAAAAATTGATGACACATCACAGACATACCTCATCTAAAGTTAATTTTAAAATGATCCTTACATCTTTTGAATAAAGTGAATTTTGAGTTGGACTTTTAGGAGCTTGCGATATCGTTGAGCTATATCGCAAATGTCAAACTCAAAGTTGACTTTGTTCAGTAGAGGTAAGGATCATTTAGAATATCAAGGACGTATCGCATTCTGTTTGAACACGGCTGGCACCATGGTTCAAGTATGCGCTTGACCACATTGTGGGCACCCCATCATAAAACCAGAAAAACAATAGCGAAAGATTTCTCATGACGATAAAAATGCGTGTGAGTATACTTACACTTATGATTCAGAGTCTAAGGAAAAAGTTATTTAACGCTATGAATGAGCCGTTTAGGATGAAGACTATTTTTATTGTGTATTTAAAAATGGAAGTATGAAAGCTTTTCGAGTTTTACTCCGGTATTCTCAGTCGTTAAACATTTTTCACTCCACTCACACTGACATCAGATATATTTTCATAGCAATTCATAGAAGAAGCTACGAGTACCAAAACACCCAGACCCAGACCAAATATATGCAGAACATGCAAGCGTTTGTCCCGCAGCGGGATCGAACCGCACCCCTCGGACTTTTCGGAGGAGGTAGGGCACAGCGAGATTTTCTCGCTCTAAATTGGAGCAGCCCGCCTGGGGAGGTACCTCCGCCTTACAGAATATCGCAGCCAAATAACAATATTTGTTTCAAATAGTGTTGTGTTCCTGCGGTGAGTAAGGTTGCCAGAGCTCTTTAGGGGGGAGGGGTTCGGCAGGCAACGCATGCTCCAGGTGTTGCTAATGTAAATAGGCGACGGTAACCACTTACCATCAGGGGGGCCGTAAGCCTGTTTGCCAACGTATAACATAAAAAAACCCCTTGCGTCTCAGAGCGAGACTGCCCGCTACGCCACCGAGGTCCTCAAAAATGAGTCCGAAATATATTTATTACAATGATCTTCATAATAACCGTAAGCCCTAAATTACTTCCTCAATGTAATTTACAAACGGCTGCAGTTAGTTATTATGCGCTGTAAATAATCAAGTAATTGAACCTCCTTCGCTTGTTAGATATTTATCTCAAAACCCCTTTCGTGGAGGATATTCAATATCAGGAAAATTCGTGTACTTATTGAGGAACAAAGGATTTTATATTGCACTGCGAATAAGCGCGTGTTGTCATCTTTTTAGGGTTCCGACGTCCGACTATGAACACTTAAAGTTTCGCTATGTCCGTCTTTCCGTCTTTGTCAGACGTTATACCTGCTCGTCAACTATTAGTGCTATCTGAGGCCCGATTCTGAGATATCAGTGATATCTCACTTCTCACTTTTCGACTTTGAAAAGTGAATAGCTTACCGTTTTTGTATGGTGTCACGAAAAAGGTGACTAAAATAACCAGTAATTTTTTCGAAAAGCGAGAAGGTAATGAAATCTTAGAAAAGGGCCTCAGGTTGAAGTTTTGCACGGTAATATATAATTCTGACGCCCAATAATATGAAATCAAAACTTTGAGAAAACGTTTTTTTCTTTTTGGAGTAGCCCTACATGTGAAGTGGTTTTTTTATTTATATTATTTTTTTCTCATAACAAAGTCGCGAGCTACCAGAATCTACTAAGTAAAAAAAAAACTAAATCGCTAGCTTTATGTTTTTTTCAGTTTCCTGGGCTGCTGGGTCTTTTTATGTTGCTTTGAAGCATCTCATCGTGTTGTAGATTATTTACATAATGCAGTGTGTGATTATCCATTATAAAATATTCACGCTAAATGCGCCCCTCACTCATCCCTCACTTGCTAGATTTTATCGCACTGAACCCTTTCACGATATTGAATTGGACGTTCGCTTAAGTAATTAACTAAAATAATTAACTCTGTGAAATAAAAAAGTATAGGTAGCTTAGGAGGTAGGGCACAGCGAGATTTTCTCACCCTAAATTGAAGCAGCCCGCCCGAGAGGTACCTCCGCCTTATAGAAGATCGCAGCCAAATAACATTTGCTTCAAATAGTGTTGTGTTCCTGCGGTGAGTAATGTTGCCAGATCTCTTGAGGGGGAAAGGGTCCGGGGTCGGCAACGTGCTTGATGCCTCTGGTATTGCAAGCGTTCATAAGAGGAACAGGCATAGCTTCACCTAGTTTCTAAGACGTTTCAAAGTGATCCTAGTGACTTTATTGAAATAAAAACCTTTGACTTTGACTTTGCTACGGTAACCACTTACCAAAAGGTTGGATACCCTAAACTTGTTTGGTATAAAAAACTTACCTAATAAAGCGTCGTATGTATAATATTAAGTCCGCAATTTTAGGTAATCCAGACTATAATCTATTTCTGTGCCAACTTTTATCCAAATCCGTTCAGCCGTTTTGGCATGATTGAACCACAAACATCCAAACATACAAACATCCTCACAAACTTTCACATTTATAATATTAGTAGGATAGGATTTTTATTAGTACATTATGGTCTAAGTGTGTAACATTGGTGATTACCGCCGAGGCGTCGAGAGCTGAGGACGGTAATCATTAATACACACGTGTATCATACGACGTTTTTCATCACACTTGAGAATAAAATAATACTAAAATTATCTGTAAAAACGAGTTGTGAATTTTTTTTCGCAATGGCGGAAAAAATTAGTCGGTTTTATTATGCGCGCGCATCTTATAATGGCGATCGGCCATAGACTAAAAGAAAGAGTTTTTTTTTACGCGCACGATCTTTTTGTATCGAAACTTTTTTAAGAACAAAGCAACTTAACCAATAAAATAAAATAACTCACGTTTGTGAATAATAGCAATGAAAAAGTCACAGCCTAATTGGGGTGAAATTAGAGCCCCTTTATGAGCAAGTGTGTTGAAAAAATCCTTACGTTATCCAGTTTTGTAGATATGACAAATTATAGTTTGGTAACGATACACTGTATTTTCTCAGTCCACCTCTCTACTACTCTCAGTTCATTGTTTGCTTCGAGAGACAGTAAACAGACAAGTATTGGGTATCTCGAGACCGTCTGTTCGAGAACAATATGAAGCTATCCTAGGTATAGCTTCTAGGTAAATAAAAGAATAGAAAACTCTCTATTGTACACCACAAGGACATCTTACAAATTACACACAGGTACATTTAATTAAACCGATATTATTAATTATATTTCGAAATGAGGAAATCCGTAGTAGAACTAAGGTCACCGACATAGCTCTCAGAATTAGCAAGTTGAAGTGGCAGTGGGCAGGCCATATAGCTCGCAGAACCGACAACCGTTGGGGAGTAAAGGTTCTCGAATGGCGAGCGACGCAGTGTTGGAAGGCCCCCGATGGACCGACGACATTGTGAAGGTTGCGGGAAGTCGGTGGATGGAGAAGGCTCAAGACCGTTCGTCATGGAACTCTTTGGGGGAGGCCTATGTCCAGCAGTGTACTTCTTCAGGCTGATGATGATGATGATGATGACATTAAATTAATAGCGAAGTACAATAGGCGGTTTTATCGCTAAGAACGATGTCTTCCAGACAACCTTTGGATAGGTATGGTAGCTTTCTAAGTATAACTGTTACCTACCATTACATTACACAGACCTGTGTCTGTAATGTTCGTCAATTATTCATTTTGTCAAAGTGGGACGGAAAAATTCAATATCTTGCTGGTTTTGTATTGTTTTTGGGGTATGTACAACTGAAATAGTAATATTTAAAAACCCAAGCTGTATTTGGTAATGTTTCAATAACTTCATAGTTCCAAGTAAGGTTGGATTTAGTTAGAATATGCTAAGAGTGCGATTTGCCTTAATTATTCGCCATGGTGGCCCTGGCTTAAGAATAGGCCCCTCCATCACTACCCGTGAACGAGGTGGTCGTAAGAGGTGACTAAAGGAAAAAAGCTAGGGGATGGCCAGCACCGTTCCCTATCAACAAAATTCGATTGAGTTCGCCAAACCGCATGCTCAGCGTGGCGAGTATGGGCAAATGATTGTTTGGGTGCAAGCCGTACAAGGTCTATCGCACCGGTAATCTATCGGGGGGGCCTATGTTATGCAGCGGACGTAATGAAATGATGATGATGACGATCTTTATTGAGCCTCAACGAACGTCAACGTCGTTTACTGTGGTAAACGACGTTGACGTTCGTCACGAGATTTCATTTCGGGGGAACCATTTAGAAGAATTTGACAAATTAACTTCCAACAACGTGACACATTTTGAAATAAGAACAATTCTTTGATCACGCCGCGGGACAGTACAAGTCGCCAGACACTTTTTATCCCATCAAATTGTTTGTCACCGTCTTCGCAAACAAGTGTGCTTGCTTCCAGGAACCCCGGGATTCTCTGAACCCGGATTGACGTAAGTGACTTAAGACAGCATGTGTCATTATGCGCACGCACTGCATGCCGTTATAAAAACGCTAAGCAGCGTTTTGGGCGTATCGTGTGAGAGTTAAACACATCATTTAGGTACAAATGGGCTATTTGTAGACTAAAAGCCGGTGGGTATTTAGCTAAATGAGTGGTTCGGAGTGGAGATGCTTAAGATGTCGTTGACATCAAATTATCCACGACTCTTCTGTTCGATTTACCATACTATCTCATGCTTCCTCTAAAATAAATACATAAGTAAGAGTAAGCATCGGTGGCGTAGCAGAGAAGTCCCATCTGAGACGCAAGGGTTTGATTCCCGCTGCGGGACGAATATTTGCATGATCTGCAAATATTTATTCCGGGTCAGAGTGGTGCACACGACACAGGGAATCCTAGAGGTCAGGACTATGTATGCGACTGTTCGGTGTTATTTAAGGAAAATAATGTCAGTCCGATATCAGTGCGAAGAAACACACTCCTCTAAAAATGCCAGAGTTAGTGTACAGAAATTGCAACGTTGCCTTCTTCCATGCTGGGCATGCAGAACAAAACTGTGTTCATACTGTGTTCTTGGAAGCACGCAACAGAAACTGAATGGAATCTATTTACTCGCCATTACGCCACTTTTGCAATAAAGACCATAATTGCATGCGCGCTGTGGGAAACACACGTTTCAGCCGTACTGTACAATAATGCATAGTCAAATATAAGATGCAATCACGTAGGAAGCAGGCGACCGGCGCCGGTGCGGTGGCAGCGTTTGTGTTGAATGTGTTTTTTTTTTTTTTTAATCTGGCTTTGGTTTTCTACTTAGCATTCTCAGTGGAGTGTTTTTAGATATAAAGTATTGTGGTGTATTTATGATTAAACTTTATTTACAGAAATAAACTTAAAACTAATACAAGTTAATATTTACAAAATACACAAGAAACAGTTGAGCCATCTAAAGACCGTTACAAACGATCTATAGATAGCTCAACTGATCCAGATCACTACCAGTCGGAAGCGTCCCCAAGACGCTGGCGGAATTGCCACGCTGGATGGCGATGCTAATTCGCTGGGCCAAATAAGAGCCAGCTCTCGGGTTATTATTATCGGTGTATTCATTATAAACACTAAAAAGGTTTTTTTTTAATGCTATCTTTTCGGTCTCAACTTACTATGGCGACAAGACTCCCAAGCCATTTTGTTGCGGCAGAAGTAATCAACCTGCTTTCCAAGTGAATGCGTCAACTTGCCTGGCTTGTGTTAGCTTATATTAGCAGCCCAGGAATCTCGGTAAACGGTTTTCTGTTATTCAAATGGCGAATGCATCGCTAGCCTTCGAGAAGCCTTCGGAAGATGTCACATTGTGCTTCAAACCTGCGGAGTTTATGGCTGAAATTCCATAGGTTTATGGACTCTCAAGTAACAGTTAGGTATACTTAACACTGGTATCTTTAGTCGTTACCCAGTGAAGAGACTCACTCAATATTTGATAATGAAAACCATGAAATAACGTTAGTTTAAACGTTAATGTTTTCTTTCATTTGACAGCAAAAACGGTTTTAGTAAACTAGCCATCATCATCTTTTTATAAAAATATTTTTAATACTTTAATGACTATCATTTGACCATGACTTTAAAATTAAAGTAGAAGAAGCAAGATATTTATATAAAGAAAAGTAATAAAAACACTCGGCCTAAGATGCCATAGCCAGACCGAAAGAGAAAAGGTTTTTTTTTGGGGTGAAATTAAAAAAAAACAGCAATTTCTTTGAAAATAATGTCAGATTGATGTCAGCGTGACGGGAGTGATAGAGAGTGATAAAATATTAACGGCTATGAAAGCCAGGCATAGAACAGGTCGGTCTATGGGATTTACGATGGGTAGTTAGCAGCTCGTTTGTGAAATTACACAGTTAATCAAAAGCTACGGTCCCGAACTGTACCTACCAAGCAAAAATTTATGTTTCTACGACAACTAACTTCCGTCCGTCAGTGACAGTTAATCTGCTTGCTTGCTTGTCGTGTCACTGATTCTTTCTTGGTCACGTGTATTAGGTCAATGACCAGGTTGAGGTACGGTGGCTCTGAAAAGGGCCTACGACGGTCGGTGAAAGAATCAGTGTAGTGAAAGGATTAAAGTGCGCCTATTTCGTACACCTGCTGCTGACCAATAAATTTTCATCCTTCTTTTTTTCTATTAAAAATAAATCATATTCCAGTATTAAATATGCAAGACTTTTTGGCGGGAACTTGAGAAAGTGATGTTGTGCTCTCAATTTATTTTACTTAACTAGTGTAAAATTGAATAATATTATGTGATTATGGTGGTGTTTTGCGTAATATTGTTTGAGTAAACCGCACAAGTGAAGTGAAATGAAATGATTGCGTGTATCGTCATTTTTCGAGTCGGCGCCAAGAGGTCCCTTGAGGTTTTAGTAAAATAGCCACCATCATATCTTACTAAAACTGAATTTGACTTGACTTGACGATGACTTGACCATGAATAAGATGAAAAATAAAGACGAAAGAATAAAATTAACCAGGAAAAATAAACGTAAGACTTGGAGGTAAGGCCTAGATGCCATAGCCATCCCGAAAGGGGAAAAACAACAAAAAAAATAAAAATATGCAAGTGAATAGGTATTTCATTAGTTTAGTATCTCCAAACTTTCCCTCACATGAGTATTGAAGATTTCTTACAAATCCGACAACGGAATCGCGTGGTCTGCATGAATGCACGACATTCTGATATTAACATTGAGTACAGGTTGTATAAAGTACTACTCTCAAAACCGAAACGTTCGAACTTCTTGATTGATTAATTGCCCCACGGTTGCAGAAATTACTAGCTGCAACATCCTTCGATTTATAAAACTACTGGCTGCCCGCGCCTTCAGTCGCACTTACCCAACCGGGTAAAACGTATTCTATGTCCTTCTTTAGGGTTAAAGCTATACCCATACCAAATTTCAACCTACCTAATATACTGCGTCTTCAGTTTTCAGCAACCGTTGTTTTACACCCCGTACTTGTATTGGTTTAATTTAACGATGTCAATTATAGGCATTTCGGTATTCTAAAACAATTACACGGGAATGCATGATGACTGCAATGGAGCGATCGTAGCATGTGAAGTGTGGGTTGGCATTTCACGGCACTGCATTATCTTGACAGCCGCATACATGTTTTTTTTTTTTTATACAACTGAGGTGGCAAACCTGCATGCGGCCCACCTGTTGGTAAGCGGTTACCGTATGAACGCTTGCAATACCAGAGGCATCACGCAAGCGTTGCCGACCCCGAACCCCCTCCCCCCTAAAGAGCTCTGGCAACCTTACTCACCGCAAGAACACAACACTATTTGAAACAAATAATGTTTTTTTGGCTGCGATCTTCTGTAAGGCGGAGGTACCTCCCCAGCCAGGCTGCTCCAATTTAGAATGAAAAAATCTCGCTGTGCCTTACCTCCTCCAAAATGATAGATAGAGGCCGCATGGATTTGATTATAGAGCTATTTTGTTTGGCGAGCGTCTGCTGCTAAAACAGTAGGCATAATGCTGAGCCGAGGCCAGTTTGCTGCGGCAGCACTCATCACACCATTTTATTTTAATTGCCTTTGCTCGTGTTTATTTTTTTTTCTTTGTTAATTGTTGCACAATTGTGTGTGTTTTAGTTGCAAATAAATGAATGTCTATGTTTGGTAATCAATGTGGTCAAACAACAGATTGCACTTCTGGCGTCCGGTGTAGCTTTTCTGTTCTTTGAGGGAACAAAAAACCAAGAAAAACAACTTTTTGCCGACGATAATGAAATGAAAAATGAACCGAACCTAACCTATTGACTATCTGCTTAATTATTATAGTAGATTAAAAGTCTATCACAGAATAAACAATAGTAATGACGACACGACTATCTAAAAAGAAAAACGCCCCAGAGTGCCTCTATGGCGACGCCACAACGCCTACACTCTTGAATGTGTGTGCGTTGACAACGCCGACGTGCCTAAGACCCATTTTATTATAAATATTTTTAATTGTTAATTTGTTATACCTAGGTCTTTTGTTGAATAAATCATCATAAATACTATTTTTTTTATAATTATATAGATTCAGTCATTGTATAGTTTTTTTTTTGGGGCGATATATTCGGTTTCTTTCTCTTATTTACCTATGTCTGACGTCGTATACCCTTAATCAACCGGACAATAATCACTAATCGATTGACACCTCATTGATCAAAATCGAATGAGTAGTTTGGGCGCTACGGTGGAACATGTCCATAGACTGCTAAAAACAGATAACTTACCATTCCTTTCAGCTTTGCCGTAGTCGGTTAAAAAGAACCGTCTCGCTTGACCTGACTTTATTGCCATTAACCTTTTGATCTAGTTTACAGCAATTCCCATAAAATTATTCACGTTTATTGAACGTCAATTTCCGCTCTATTCATATCATTATCAGCTCTATCGTCTCATGCAAAAACTCTCACCATTTACTTGCACTACATAGCGGTAAGGAAAATATTGTGAAGAAAATTGCGGCTTAGTCAGGTCCACCCGGTTGACTAGGCTGAGGGGGTGGTAAAGGTGTTGGGCAAGCCTACTCTAAAACATATCTCAGGCACTAGAGAGTCTTGTAAGTTAGAAAAAAAAACATCTGACGGTGTTTATATCATCTTTAATAGATGTAATAAGGCCTTATTACATTTGGCCCAGCGCATTAGCATTGCCATCCAGCGTGGCAATTCCGCCAGCGTCTTGGGGACGCTTCCGACTGGTAGTGATCTGGATCAGTTGAGCTATCTATAGATCGTTTGTAACGGTCTTTAGATGGCTCAACTGTTTCTTGTGTATTTTGTAAATATTAACTTGTATTCGTTTTAAGTTTCTTTGTGTAAATAAAGAATCAATAAGGCAGCTCTATATCATGTAATGCAAAAACTCTCAACATTTTCTTGCACTACATAGAAAACATTGTGGGGAAACATTAGCGTCTTAGCTCTACACGTATTGACCATAAACTTCCTGTGGATAAGGTTGACTGGGCTGAGAAGATGGTATAGGTACTGGGCAAGCCTACTTCATCGAGATATTGTTCCAGGCGCTACAGCGTTCTGTAAGTGAGTAAACAGGTCCACCTGACGCTGTATAAATCATCTAGAATAGATGTAATAAGGCCCTACTACTATATAGCGGTAAGCAAATCGGTTGTTCCCTCAGAGTAGTAAATCCTTAGCAAACGATGTAAATATTAGCCAACTAGCGACGGCTCTGCAAACGATATTAATTAATATTTTCAAATAAAATGATGCACCACTTGTAACTTTTCTTAGCAAACACCTTCTTAGCAAGACAAAATTACCTTTTTTGCCGTGTTCGTACGGCGTGCGAAATATCATCTAAATGTATTTCAATTTTTTTTATTTTTTTTATTTATTCAGTGAACTAAAATACATAACAGGAATTGTGATGAGGAACACTGAAAACTGCTAAAGTTAAAAATGATCCTTATCTCTACTGGATACAGTTACTTTTGAGTTTGACTTCTAAGGGGGCTCCCGATATCATACGCCCTCAAATGTCGAATTCAAAATTGACTTTATCCAGCAGAGGTAAGGATCCTTTTGAAATACATTTTAGATAACACGCCTTATGAACACTATAAAAATATAAAGTAACTTTCCCACAGATTTAAGGGATTTCCTTAAAGTATAAATTGAGAAAATGGTTACTAAAAGTTTTATGACCTAAGAAATAATTAATCATTATTTGAAACGGTAATTGTGGTCCCCACAAAGACTCTACTACTCCTCAACCGATAGTTATTTCATCACTACGCTGTATCATATTCCGAGAGAGTAAAGTATTGTTCCTCTCTTATCACCGTCGATCGTTAATGCGCTGGTATCTGCAGTATCTGGCATCTAAATTGACGCATCCATCCCTGGAGATGCAATGCAGAACAATTAGTTGGATAATTAATTATTGCGACGGCTACCTATGGAACCTTAGTAGGTGTAACCTTAATCAGACACTTATGCTGCTAAATACAAGGTGATTCATAATATGTGTAGGTACTATACCAAAAGGGGCTGATGTAGAATATACGCCGTATACCTACGAATACCCTTTAATGGCAATAAAAAGGCAATTAAAAAAAATTTACATCACATTTACATTTTATATTTTAAAATTTTATATTGTTTTTTTAATTTCATATCTAAATTTTACATTAAAAAACATTTAAAAAAGCTGTTTTGGGGTCAAATAGGTTCAAACTCAATTAATCAGCTGTTCGAGGTAGCAATTTTGATGTCGAACTTCCTGTACGTTTAATATCCTGCAAGTTTTAAAGATATGGTAATAAAACAAAAAACAACGAATATTAACGTAAACTTACGGTATATACATAGTTACGGAACACGTTGTTTAAGTACCTGCTGGTGAAGCAGGTGGTGTTCTGAAGCAGTATTGATTTAATTGGATGCCTAGAATTTTCTACCAGCGCCAATACAGACGCCTAGCTTGATCGCATTTACATGCTTGTCTTTGAACGCTCTACTTACCTTATCAACAATTGTTTGTCAACTGGCCAATATTTGGGATTTCAATCGCGCGAACGCACAGCCCAAACCGCTGAAGCTATAAAGCTGAAATTTGGACAGTAGCTGCCTTATATCCCAAACACGTCCACTAAGGTATTTTCAAAATATCAACTCCTAAGAGGGTGAAAAGGGGTTAAAACGTTTGTATGAAAAATCGTATTCCTTGAACCTACAGATTTGAAATTTTAACGCATCGAGAGATTGATCTGAAACTTGGTACAAATACTTATAAAGTCAAATAATGAAATACGGACTTTAGGGTTTTTCAAAACTGCCCCTTTTTATCAAGATACCATGCGAGCAAAGCCGCGGGCGTACGCTAGTAATAGATATAGTTCGTGACCTGGAAATAGGCTATTTATGCGGGTATCCTACCATGCGAGCCAAGCCGCGTAATTTTTAAGTAGTCCCGCCCTCAAATTCCTCCTACGAAACCATTACGTGAGCTCGGAGGAAACTGCATTGTTTATTAATGTTAATTGAAATAGACGGGAAAGTTTAATTTCAGCTTCAAAGTTGAGTCTGCTGTTGTAGTTCTTGAACTCTAAAGCCTCGTCTACACTTGGGTTACAAGCTGCGACACTAAGGCTCGTATTCAGAGACAAGACTCAAGCATTGATCTGTACTTAAATCTCGATTTGAGTCGAGATTCTAATTCTTGAACAGTATTTAAGTATAGATTCAATGATCACAGTTCACCTGAGTAAATGCTTATTCTGAAACTTCAATCAGTCGAAATCGGTACTTAAATCTAGATTTGATTTGACATTATTCAAAGGAAAATGAGATCTACACTCAAGCGTGCTCCGGACCACACTTAAATATAGATTTTGTTGTATTTGGTGCAAAAAAAGCAATAAAGAAGTAAATATTTGAAGATAATAAGGATATTTTGTTAAGTTTTATGTGGTATACGAATAAAGAGTTATCTATTTTCAATGAAACGACGAAATCAAATCAGTTCAAAATCCAATGCGTAATATGGGACGCTGACGATCCCTTCGCATTGGAAGTTGTGAGTTTATGGAAAAGAACCAGATTCTCCAGAGGTGTCGTGAAAAATATAAACCAGCGCCAGCGCCCTATCAGCAGAGGGCTACCCGTAACGATGAACTGCAAGTTTTGGTGTGTTTGCGATATTACGTTACTGCATCGTTTCAGGTATGTTTACCAACCTACCTCACCTTACATAGGTACACCTACAACTAAGTAATAACAATGTTACTTTGTAATTTCAGCTGGTAATGGAGATCTACTTCACATTTATATCCTGGCTAACGAGGAAACGCCGGAAGACCACGATATTGAGCAATATCACATCACACACGACCAGAGCCGTGATATATAGCGTAACAGATAGACACGAGTTATTCTCGCATTTTTAATACAAATAATAAAGTAGGTATTTAAATATAATATAACAATATAGACCAAGTTTACTAGGTATTTTATTTAAAAAAAATTAAATGTGTTACAGACAATCTTTTATTTCCTACTATTTAATAAGAATTCACAAAATCACGATTCCCGATATCATCATCCTGCAGGACAATGTTTGCATGATATTCATACTTGTTCTGGGTCTGGGTGTTGTGGTACCATGGTACTCGTGGTTTATGTGATACCCACGACACAGGGAATCCTTGTTCGGGGTATTGTTTTTCAAATTAATCCAACCACCAAAACTATTCATAATTACACAAGTTTTGTAAAATAAATTGAGAGCACAACATCACTTCGCAAGTTCCCGCCATAGATAATATAAGCACTGGTTCCCGCCAAAACGTTTGACATTTTCTTTAAACAGCGTTCCATTACACGTCATTTGATAATAATTATACTTCACTTTATTGGAAGCTCTATCATATTCCCAGCCTGGCTATTAAAATTTATGCGTAAAACGGATCGAAAATTATAAATAAATCAAAATGTAAACGAGAACAGGCTGAATCACATGAGTACAGATTTAAAACTCGATTCAGCTGAGAGTAGTTTAAGTACCGTTCTTGAATAAAAGCAATGTTTGAGAAGAGATTCAATACTTAAATAGAGTTCAGCTGATCTGTGATTAAATCTATGCTTGAGTCGTGTCTCTGAATACGAGCCTAAGGCTCGTATTCAGAGACAAGACTCAAGCATTGATCTGTACTAAAATCTCGATTTGAGTCGAGATTCTAATTCTTGAACAGTATTTAAGTATAGATTCAATGATCACAGTTCACCTGAGTAAATGCTTATTCTGAAACGTCAATCAGTCGAAATCGGTACTTAAATCTAGATTTGATTTGACATTATTCAAAGGAAAATGAGATCTACTCTCAAGCGTGCTCCGGACCACACTTAAATATAGATTTTGTTGTATTTGGTGCAAAAAATAACAATAAAGAAGTAAATATTTGAAGATAATATGGATATTTTGTTAAGTTTAATGTGGTATACGAATAAAGAGTTATCTATTTTCAATGAAACGAGGAAATCAAATCAGTTCAAAGTCCAATGCGTAATATGGAACGCTGACGATCCCTTCGCATTGGAAGTAGTGAGTTTATGGAAAAGAACCAGATTCTCCAGAGGTCTCGTGAAAAATATAAACCAGCGCCAGCGCCCTATCAGCAGAGGGCTACCCGTAACGATGAACTGCAAGTTTTGGTGTGTTTGCGTATTACGCTACTGCATCGTTTCAGGTATGTTTACCAACCTACCTCACCTTACATAGGTACATCTACAACTAAGTAATAACAATGTTACTTTGTAATTTCAGCTGGTAATGGAGATCTACTTCACATTTATATACTGGCTAACGAGTAAACGCCGGAAGACCACGATATTGAGCAATATCCCATCACACACGACCAGAGCCGTGATATATAGCGTAACAGATAGACACGAGTTATTCTCGCATTTTTAATACAAATAATAAAGTAGGTATTTAAATATAATATAACAATATAGACCAAGTTTACTAGGTATTTTATTTTTAAAAAATTAAATGTGTTACAGACAATCTTTTATTTCCTACTATTTAATAAGAATTCACAAAATCACGATTCCCATTATTATCATCCTGCGGGACAATGTTTGCATGATCTTCATACTTGTTCTGGGTCTGGGTGTTGTGGGACCATGGTACTCGTGGTTTATGTGATACCCACGACACAGGGAATCCTTGTTCGGGGTATTATTTTTCAAATTAATCCAACCACCAAAACTATTCATAATTACACAAGTTTTGTAAAATAAATTGAGAGCACAACATCACTTCGCAAGTTCCCGCCATAGATAATATAAGCACTGGTTCCCGCCAAAATGTTTGACTTTGACATTTTCTTTAAACAGCGATCCGTTACACGTAATTTGATAATAATTATACTTCACTTTATTGGAAGCTCTATCATATTCCCAGCCTGGCTATTAAAATTTATGCGTAAAACGGATCGAAAATTATAAATAAATCAAAATGTAAACGAGAACAGGCTGAATCACATGAGTACAGATTTAAAACTCGATTCAGCTGAGAGTAGTTTAAGTACCGTTCTTGAATAAAAGCAATGTTTGAGAAGAGATTCAATACTTAAATAGAGTTCAGCTGATCTGTGATTAAATCTATGCTTGAGTCGTGTCTCTGAATACGAGCCTCAGGCTCGTATTCAGAGACAAGACTCGAGCATTGATCTGTACTTAAATCTCGATTTGAGGCGAGATTCTAATTCTTGAACAGTATTTATGTATAGATTCAATGATCACAGTTCACCTGAGTAAATGCTTATTCTGAAACGTCAATCAGACGAAATCGGTGCTTGAGTTTAGATTTGATTAGACATTAATCAAATGACATTTTCGTTCCGTTACACGTACTTTGATGCATATTTATACTTCACTTTATAGTTCTGTTCTATTTCCACCCTGGCTGTTTGAATTTCTGCGTAAAACGGATCGAAAATTATAAATAAATCAAAATGTAAACGAGAACATTTGAGTACAGATTTGAGACTCGATTCAGCTGAGAGTAGTTTAAGTACCGTTCTTGAATAAAAGGTATGTTTGAGAAGAGATTCAAGAGATGAGTAGAGTTCAGCTGATCTGTGATTAAATCTAAGTTTGAGTCGTGTCTCTGAATACGAGCCTTAGTTCTGTTGGCAAGGTAAGTAAGGTGGTTCATAATGTGTATACCTACAATTCCAAAAGGGGTTTAGTCTACGAGAAAAGAAGAGAAGAGGATAATTTAAAAAGAAATAATATAAGTGAACTTTTTAATTTTTTTCTATTTTGATTTTTATAAGTTTGTCACTTCGTACTCTTGGGACGTAAGACTTCAGGGCGCGAGTCCTACTCGCACTTTACCGTCTTAATTTTATCACTAGCGTCCGCGCACGGCTTCGCTCGCGGGATAAAAGATAAAAAGTTGCTAAAAATGTAGCCTATATGGTAATCTAGGTAAATAACTCTATATATTCCAAGTTTCATTGAAATCGGCTGATCCGTTACGGCGTGATTGAACCACAAAACACCCAAACATCCTCACAAACTTTCGCATTTTTAGTAGGATAGGATAGGATCCTTTCTTTTCCTAGGCACTACCGCTTGGCACTACTAGTAGAGTGACACAGTGTGAACGAGGGTTTATTTTATCAAAGGCTAAGATTGGAACTAACTTCGCGTCTGTTGAAACCATATAATATTTAATAGGTACTGTCTAGAATGAGCTATACTAGGTACCTACCTAAGATACCTCTAAACTAATTCTAATCTTTTGAACAACTGGATAGAAATACTAAGTATTCTTCTCCTTAAGCCGTATTTGCCTTGTGGGAGGTACGCTGACTTCTGATCCAAAGGTCGTGGGCTCGATAGAGCACCGGTAGAGCACCAATACGTTTTTCTGTTCGAAAAATTTCATGTGCGATTTTTTTACCCGTGCTTAAAATGGTGAAGGAAAACTTCGTGAGGAAACCAGTAAGTATAAGCGGCGATGGGCTTGCAACCTGTCACGTATAGAATACTCACTACTGCAAAAAGTGGGCATGTGCCAGTTTCCAAAATGTTTGGCAATTGGCACATGCCTACTTTTTTAATCTTAAAGGATCTGAATGCCTAAAGCTGCCCTTTTTTAACCGACTTCAAAAAGGAGGAGGTTTTTAGCCGGCTGTATTTTTTCTCCTTGTGATATGTATTTTTCTTTTTTTTTTTCCGGACATTTCACACACGTTCAATTGATCCCAAAATAGGCATTGCCTGTACTATGGGTACCAGAGACTGTTATACATAATAGATATATATTTAACACCCAGACACAGAACAAACATTAGTGTTAGTCACAAATGTTTGTCAAGTGCGGGAATCGAACCCGCGACCTCTAGCACAGAAGGCAGAGTTACTACCAACTGAGCTATGAGGTCTGTACTTACTTTTGTTGTACTTATTTACTTATTTATTGTATTGACTAGAAATCTAGAAAGAAATGTTGCATGTGCACTCGAGTGAGCCGAAGAGCTGAGGATAGTGTCGCCATCACTAGTGCCCTCTTCTATCAATAAAGCAAAATCAAACCATGGCACAGACCGTGATGGAGTTGACCTAGGCGTGGGAGCCCTGGGCATCGCGAGCTGCTTACGTGAGCAAGGGTCGGAGCTAGGATCCTTGCGCTTGGGGGCAAGTTTTTTTTTATGTTTTACGGAGGCTAACAGGCTTACGGCCCTCCTGATGGTAAGTGGTTACCGTCACCTATTGACATCAGCAACACCAGGAGCATTGCTAATGCGTTGCCTGCCCCTAAAGAACTCTGGCAACCTTACTCACCGCAGGAACACAACACTATATGAAACAAATAATGTTACATGTTGTTAGTTAGATATATTTAGTTCTAAATTGTGCCATTACATAAAAAATGTTAAGGATATCTTGTATCCTAAAACACTAGATGTTCGTTAGGAAACATGTCACTCACTTCACTTTTTACTTTAATTTTTATAGGAATTTAGTCGTTATTTCGTTTTTTTTCCCATATAAGCTAAAATGTTTGTTGTTTACTGTTAATACTTTGGTTGTACGCACATGATATTTATGTTACTAGCTAGTTCTAATCTGTGTTATATAATTATTATTTTTACTTTTGGTTGTAATGTGTTTGTGCGTCGAAATAAATAAATAAAATACTTGGCAACGATCTTCTGTAAGGCGGAGGTACCTCCCCAGGCGGGCTGCTCCAATTTAGAGCGAGAAAATCTCGCTGTGCCTTACCTCCTCTGGCTTTTTTTATGCATGTTATATCCGCTATGGATTTTTTACGGTTAATAACAAAAGGGTTACATACGTGTTTAAACTTTCTTTGGTTGATAATAATTATTTAAATTTATTTCTAACATTTTATACTTGTATCTAAAGAATCCAAGTCTACTTGGGCATGGGTAGCAGCGTTCCATATCAACGATAGCTTTATCTGCGCTTGCAAACCCGCATGCCTAGCGGCGTATCATCATCACCATTATCATTTCAGCCTTAGGACATATTTAGAAATCTATGAAGAAACAATAATTTAGGGGGACTTGCCCATAACGCTGGGCATGCGGGTTGGTTAGCGCAGATAAAGCTATTGTTGTTAATAGGGAATGCTGCTGCCCATCCCATAGCATTTTTTCCCTTAGTCGCCTCTTACGACATACACGGCCAAGTGAGGAGCCTCTTCTTTAGACGGGGCCACCACGAATAAATTCGGCAAATTCTTATTACGGCCCTGTAAATAGGTATTACGAGTTGACCTACTTGAGCTATGCAAGCAAACCGCGGTTAACGGCGCCGGAGCTGCTGGGAACAATGACTCACTGAATCAGTTTTGGGAATATCACCGTCTTACCAATTGTTGTACAAATAGATGTCACGAGAACCTAACTGTACCCTAACATTTGTAGATTTTGGGAAACGCTTTCATCAGGGTCTCATTTGTAGTAAAATATTGACTTTACCATCCAGCGGGTCAACTCTACCATACGAAATATGATTTTTTGTTTAGGTCGGAGACATTCTATAAGGTGATCTATAATATTATAATAATATCTTTATTCCACATTATACAAACATGTGTTATGCCAATGGCCCTTATTAAAAAATACCTTACGGACTAAGATACACACATCTAGAGTCAGGGTCTCAGTCTTCATCGTGTACGCCTCCCTGAAGCGACGGTAGACAACTCCAGCTGACCAGAAGTCAACCCACTATCCCGAAAAGGACAAAATAAAATAAAATTAGCAAAAAAAAACAATATTGTTTCAGGATTTACACATGCTGTTTTTGGAGTTTTTAGTTTTTTTTTCACTGCACACGGAGGGATGTTTACCAGAGTTAGCCTTACGCAGGAGCTTCTAAGACAATACCGACACATCCTGCTCAGCTCATTGCCTCCATGTTGGAAGACTTGTCTTTACCATGATCACATCGGTGCTATACCGTTTAATGGCCTTCCAGTAAGGGTTCTGTTTCCTGTGTTGTAGGAAACGATCGGTAAAAATTGTGCCAGTTTAACTCTTGGTATTGGAGACTAAGATGGTCAATGAATCATTCCCATTTCATACGTAAACCGTTACCTTTGAATTAAACAAGTGGTTCGCCCCGAACTGTGATCTCGCTGTGGCTGATGATCGTTGAGGCACAATTAAAACCAATAATAATAATCTAACTTTATTTCAGACATATACACAAACACACATGAATAGTCCATATCACATAGGTACATACCGATTGCGAGGATGACTAGTTGCTAAGTTGACCGATCAAGAAGTTGACTGATTGCGAAGTTTACCGATTACGATGTCGTGAAAAAAAAGTGGACGGTTTGCTAAGTTAGCCATAAGCGAACAAATGATTTATACGAGAGTTATTAAAATGACATTAAACAAAACAAAATTGGGCACAATGTGGGCTCTTGTCCAATGTTCCGTAAAAACACAGTCCGTGTCCACCCTCTCCGCATTTAGTTTCAGGAGTTTTATTGCAATTAATTATGATAAACTTTGAAATTCACACCTTTAACATGTTCTAACCAATAATAATATAATCTAATATCGACCATATAAAACCTTAAGACCACAAACCGTATAACGTCCGATAACTATTTGCATTATCCTTTTTTAAGCTGTGAGGCTTAAGGTGAGGGTTTAATTATTTTATGATTTTTGAATTGTTTTTTCTCTATAACCGCAAAACGCACAGTTTTGGTTTTTATGACAAATATAACTTGAGCATTTTATTTACGTAAATCCAAGACAAAAACGCGATTGGTAAAACTTTTCTCGATAGATTTATTTTTTAAAGTTGGGTCCTCTGCAACAGTTTTTTCGAAAATACTCTGAGACTGTCTAACAAAAATAACTTTTTTTTAAATATTTTGTTAGACAATAGCATTGGGTACCTAAATCCAAGACACTTTTTTTAAAAAATAGATAGATAGATTTTGTGATAATTGATATTTTCTTATATTTCGCTTACGTCGATTACTTTCGAGCGCCTTCTAACGCTTGCTATCTCTTTCCGCATTCAATTACAGTACATAGCGCTGTCACTTTCTTCACTCCGCACACTCGACAATTTATTATGATTTTTGTATCCTCTTAAGTTAGATGAATTCAAAGTAGATACCTTTCTCATAAACCAACCTAACTGTAAAACGGCGTAAAAGTCAATTGGGCCTTTTAACGCCGACACCACTCGTTTAAAGGAATGCTGACAGGACAATTACCTACGTCTAGCCTCCAGCTAAGGATGCAATAGCATCGAATGATTTTACTATCCATAGTTGGATGGAAACCATATTTCACAGAATAATTTTGCAATTATAATCCTGGCATGTAGCTTTTTATGATAGAGGAGATATTTACGCCTTACAGAAGATCGCAGCCAAATAACATTATTTGTTTCAAATACTGTTGTGTTCCTGCGGTGAGTAAGGTTGCCAGAGCTCTTTAGGGGGGGGGGAGGGGTTCGGCAGGCAAAGCATTAGCAATGCTCCAGGTGTTGCTAATGTCAATAGGCGACGGTAACCACTTACCATCAGGAGGGCCGTAAGCCTGTTTGCCTCCGTATAACATAAAAAAAAAAAAAAAAAAAAAAAAAAAATTACCTCCTTATAACACACCCAAAGCTCTCTGGACACAAAATAATTTACCGGAATAGATATATAATTAATATATATCAAACTATAATAGGCTTGTGCCCGAGGCTTCACTCGAGGATAAAAGCCTATACCTATAAAGGATACCTAGATAAAAGCCTATATGCCTTTAGGCTATACAAGGTGAATCATAATATGTATTCCATCCCGTAAGGGGATTATTCTACAACCAATTGGCAATAAAGTTTGTTCTATGACTTTTGGAAATTCGAGATTTTTCATTGAAAAAACTTTATGCGAAAATCAGCTGTTTTGGGGTCAAATCAGGTCAAACTCAATGAATCAGCTGTTTTAGTAGCAATCTTGATTCCGAACTTTTTGTACGTTTAGTTCTTAGTTCTAAAGATGTTAAAAATACCTAATTTGAGAAAGTTTGTAAAAAAAATTGTATTGACGTTTTTTTTGCTAATTTTATTTCTTTTTGTTGATAGAAAAACCCCCTTTCGGGATGGAATACATATTATGAATCACCTTGTATATAGGTAATTAGTCTATCTATTCCGAGTTTCATCGAAATCGGCTGAGCCGTTACGCCGTGATTCAATTACAAATATCTAAACATTCAAACATCCTCACAAACTGTCGCATTTATAATATTAGTAGGATAATTATGTAAATCATGTATCTAACAATACATTTTTTTTGATGAAAACTAATAAAAAACACTAGACTTTTTTGTTTAGTTTGTAACTTTGTAACGATATTTTCTTATAACTTCTAACTTTCTTGTAGCTTTTTATAAGAAGCTTGAAAATAATTGAAAATGCGTAACAAAAACGATTGTAGCACCGAAAGCCGTCAGCAGTATGAAAGCACATTCAATCAGAGGCGCTAAGATTCCCGTGAAACAGCCAAGTCACGGCACGAAACCTGTTCCATTGCATAATCAAAAATACATCGACCTTGAACAAATGGACAGCCATGTAAAGCGGTAACCGGTCATTCATAACGGTGTATTTAACTGATACAAAGGGAAAAAAGTAGATTGTCCCAAAGAGATTGAAGAAGTTGATTTCTCAGCTTTCCTTTTCAGAACTTTCTTAGCCTAGATGTCATTCCAGGAAGATTGGAATTGGCCTATTAGCGCTGTTCTGGCGCTGGCGCTGGCACATTCATTTAGTGAGACTAATTGCATTCGTCTCTCTCTTGTCTTGGTCAATTATAAGGTGTAGAAAGAGATGGCTTGAAGTCTGATTGGTCCTTGAAGAGTCAATGGCTTAGCGGCTCCATAACCTATGCCCAGATACATAAATACCACAGACTATAAGTAGGTAAGCTGTTTATTATAAAAATACCGGCCATTATCTTCACCAATCTTGACACTTTCTTCATTAAATTTTAAGAAACTATCATGAAACGGACATGTGACAATAACCACAGTAGCCAAAAATAAGAATTTGAATTGAGACAGATACTACTTTTTGGCGGGAACTTGCGAAGTGATGTTGTGCTCTCAGTTTATTTTACAAAACTAGTGTTAAATTGAATAATATTGTGTGAATAAAGTGGTACTTTGCGTAATATTGTTTGAGTAAACCGCACAAGTAAAGTGAAATGAAATGATTGCGTGTATCGTCATTTTTCGAGTTAGGTCCCTCCAGGTTTTAGTAAAATAGCCACCATTATATCTTACTAAAACTGAACTTGACTTGACTTGACGGTGACTTGACTATGATAAACGAAAGAAAATGAAGAAAGATAAACAAATTAACAAGAAAAAATACACGTAAGACTTGGCGGTAAGGCCTAGATGCCATAAACAGCCGAAAGAGAAGAACATGAAAAAAAAAAATGAGACAGATGCAGCTGCTAGTTAAACGATTTAAGAAGATTATATTAAATTATATTATATTAAACGAATTTTTAACCTTATTCAGCTTTTTTATAAATTAACTGATTGAACGGATTACGACCAGTTTATTTTTAAATCTGCACAAAAAGCGTGTAATACTTTGATAATTCGGACAACTTAAGCTTATTTGGTAGCGTGCGCCCGCGGCTTCGCTCGCGTAACTAGTAACTAGCCAAAAAAAACCATATTGGCACCGTGTAGCGTATGCATATGCGTAGCGTCATCTGGTTTCTAAGACGTTTCAAAGTGATCCTAGTGATTTTGTAGAAATAAACTTTTTTTTTTTTTTATATTTTTTTTATTTACAGAAAGAAACTTAAAACTAATACAAGTTAATATTTACAATAAACTTTTGACGTTAAGTTGAACATGGACTTTCTAGGTAAAGCACTCTATGTTTCCAAGTTTTATCGAAATCAGTTGAGCCGTTACTGCGAGATTGAACCACAAACATACAAACATCCTCACAAACTTTTCAATTAATAAGATTAGTAGGATAGTAGAATTGATCGATGCTGTGCAATTTGCATAATATAACAAGTTTTTAATACAGAATAAATTGATCTGAGTGATTTATTTGTGTCAAAAGTCAATGACTGAGTGTTATTGGCAAACATTTTGACAATTACGATATGGGTGTGGGTGTTTGATAGTAGAAAGTGGCTCTGTGTAATTTTGTGCCAAAGTATCGGACAAGTGAGATGACCTCAGTGGCGTAGCGGGCAAGTGCCCGTCTGAGTCCCAAGGGTTCGATTCCCGCTGCGGGACAACTGTTTGCATGATCTGTAAGTATTTGTTCCGGGTCTGGGTGTTGGTTTGTCAAAGTACTCGTAGTCTCTGATACCTACGATACAAGGAATCCTATTGTGGGGTCAAGATCAGAACTATGACGTAATGTGACTGTTGGGTGGTAAGTCAAATAAAATAAGTGTAAGAAAGTGTGTAAAAGCACTGTAGATATAGTTACCTATGTATGTATAGTTTCCTGGTATTACGATGCCAGCAGACCGGCAATGTCTCATGAATCATAATGAAGATTTGTCTCTCTGTCGTTATGTGCAGTAATTTTGAGTTTAGGCTGCTCTTCAAACCAGAACAAATTATACAAGGTGACACATAAGGGGCTCATTATATCATCAAAAAGAAATAATATTAGCAAAAAAAACTGATTTTTTTATATAAGTATTTTTTCAGTTTATTCCCGAACTTTTTCAAATTATCTATTTTTGGTCTATTTACCATCTTTACAACTAATTACTAAACCTCCGAGATGTCTATCTTCGAGATTGCTACCAAGACCCCAAACAGCAGATTTTGAAAATGTCGAATTTCCAAAAGCCGTCGATCAATCTTTATTACCAATTGAGTGTGGAATAAGCCTTTCGAGATAGAAAACATATTATGAATCACCTTATACTTATACTTGCACGTTTTATAAAGAAAAAACATTATCTATTTTTGTTATCTAAGTCGTTAATTCAAAATTATGCAGAAAGGTCGTCTACCTCTACAGTTTATAATAATATATGTAGGTAATATAAAGTTTTATTTATTTTTAAATACCCAAGAACTATCAATCTTAAACCATAGAGTACCACGAAAATCCTTTCATTTGTATGTCTGGTGTCTTCTAAAGGCACGCATTGCATGCTAAGTGACGAACTAAGAAATTCTCACAAAGGAACGAGAAAGCATAGGGTTGTACATTTCTGATCGTTCATGTACCCGGCTTTTTATTTAATTGGCTTGCGCTCGCGACTCCGCTCGCGTTGTACCTAGATAAAAGTACTTATGCTGTAGTTCAGACTATTATCTATCTATGTGCCAAATTTTAACCAGATCCGTGCAGCAGATTTTTGGAGGAGGTAGGGCACAGCGAGATTTTCTCGCTCTTAATTGGAGCAGCCTGCCTGGGGAAGTACTTCCGCCTTACAGAAGATTACAGCCAAATAAAATTATTATTTCAAATAGTGTTGTGTTCCTGTGGTGAGTAAGGTTGCCAGAGCTCTTTAGGGGGGGAGGGGTTCGGCAGGCAACGCATTAGCAATGCTCCAGGTGTTGCTGATGTCAATAGGCGAAGGTAACCACTTAGCATCAGGTGGGCCGTAAGCCTGTTTGCCTCCGTAACATAAAAAAAAAAAAAAAAAAAAGCCGTTCTGGCGTAATTGAGTAAAAACATCCATCCATCCAAACTTTTGCATTTATTCTATAACAAACTTGCACGCGCGGTTTCGCTCACATGGTACCTACGAGGAATATAAGTAGCCTGTATATTATTTCAGGCTATTGACTATACTTATATTACAAATTTCATCCCAATCCGTTCAGTGGTTTGCGCGAGAAAGAGTTACAAAAGTCTTCTCGTCTTTACAAACTCATTCATCTACAATCACTCCCGGCTAAAATAGCAGGGAGCACAGCAGCACATTGACAAATCCGGCTTTTTTCGAACATTATCCGGCCTTTCCCTATCAGCCCCCTAACTATAGAAATGAGTTCAATGGAGCTTAGACAAATGAAATATAGCGTGGAGCCACAATTCTATAGGTATTTTGGTGATAACGGTACTCTGAACTTCTGAGAACGCTATTTCTTTATTATTTACCAAATTTTTCAAAAATTCACACGATTTGCAAGATGGTCTTAGTTTATTACCAGAATCTTAGAAATTCGCTTCTATAAATAGATGGTACTTTTAAGTAGTAAATGGATTAAATTTATGCCGTTGAACGTTCGGCTACGGTTTCATGCGATATCGGTGAAATTACAATACCGTTTTATTTGCCCCTATATCGGTGGAATTATTAAATCTGTGGCTTAGCTTCTCTACCATTGCGTGTGCTCAACATGAACATCGTTATCTTGGGTGTATGAATCCGTTGATTATGTTTTATTTAGATAAGTACTTAGGTATATACATACATTAAGGAAGATGTACACACTTCAAAAGTGTCTAGGGATCATGGTGTATTTATAAATATTTACTATTAAAATTTTTTTTTTTTTGTTTGAACAATCCTTGTTACATAAGAGGATGATGATGATGATGTGGATTTAATCTGTTTTGATATTAAACTCTTTAATATTGCAAACACTTCCTATAGCGATATTTTTAAAAATGGAACGAGAAAAATAATTAGCTTTCAAATCTTAATTTTGCTTTCAACCTCTTTGGTCGTAGTAGGGAATTGGGCATTTTTAAAATACGCCCGGTTGCGGTACCGGAAGGTTTGTTGCGAAATTCGCAGACAAATAAATCAAGTGAGTTTTTGTTTATGAGTCGTATAATTAACTTTCATGAACAGTATATTTTAAACGAGGCGACGCGACGGTGCGCGGTGGCCTTTACAGGAAAATTTGAATATTGCTTGCTTGTTGTGTCACTGATTCTTTCTTGGTCAACCTGTATTAGGTCAGTAACCAGTTTGAGGTATGGTGACCCTGAAAGGGGCCTATGACCGTCGGTGAAAGAATCAGTGTAGTGAAAGGATTAAGAGTGCCTCTTAGAGGCTCCTTTCGTGCACATGTCACATGTCTTCGAATTTATAGGTTCTAGGCCACGCCGGTTTCCTCACGATGTTTCTGTTCACCGTTTATGAGCTCTAGTATAGCGCACATAAATTATGCGAACGAAAAATCTTTTGGTGCACCACAGGGATTCGAACCCACAACCTGTAGATCGGATCGGATTGTAAGGCTGCCACTACCACCACTCCACCAGTGAATATTATTGAAATAATTCTTTCGTGAATGACTTTTGTTGTTGTAAATGAAGAAATGAAGCGAATCATTTACATAGCGTCTGCACGCAGGTGGAATTTATCTTGATTTACCGATTTAACTCGCGGCATGCGATTTATCAACGCGATAATTTTATTTATTACCTAGATTAGAGATTTATTTTATTGAGATTTACCTAGTATATTAACTAGAGGTCCCTTTTATCAGCTGCTGATAAGTACGCGTAGCGCAGGAGATGTATGGAAATTTAATTTAATTATGTAAACCTATAGATTACAAGACACAAGATTTTATTAGTAAAAGCAGATTTTACAAGTCTAATATGCTAAGTAACAATTTTAATATATTTTATTTTATATAATTTTATATTTATACATACATAAAGTAATTATCATTACTTTCTCAATCACCTAACATTCATTATATTTCGCTTTATACACTATTTATTGAAATATAAAATTTCATTTATCATCGACAGGCTTCATAGCTCAGTTGGTAGTAACTGCTTTCTGCACTAGGCTAGGGGTCGCGGGTTCGATCCCCGCACTGGACAAACATTTGTGTGATGAACACAGATGTTTGTTCTGTGTCTGGGTGTTAAATATTAATCTATTATGTATATCAGTCTCTGGTACCCATAGTACAAGCAATGCTTAGTTTGGGATCAGTTGACCGTGTGTGATATGTCCTGAATATTTATTTATTATTTATTGCAATATCAAATATTGTAGTGTCCCAGCGGGAGCAAAATTTATTTGTAACACCATTTTTTATTATGAATATGAATCATCATTATTTTAGCCGTGGGGCGTCCAGTGCTGAAAACAGGCTTCCCCATATATTTCTAGAAACAATCTGTAAACGACGTACCTCGCGAACCTGAAATTAAAAAAAAAAGAACATTAGAATTTATTATTTTAGTAACAGAAAAGTGATGATGATAATGATGTAGGTAGGAGTTTCAATTATATGTACTTACCTTATTTTTTTATTAAATGAAATCTACCCCCCGTTTGAGCGTGAACGACCGAAAGACAGTTGGCCTGTTGACCCGACACCGGCAATTTGTCGTGTGCGCTGAAACGCCGTAATTTCTTCTAAAACTTCAAAACCTTGTATCATTTCACGAATATTCACCACTCCACGCACCCTCATCCTCTACACAATCATTTGGGGCGATTTGCCCATACTCGCCAAGCTGGGCATGCTGGTTGGCGAGCGCAGAAGCTTTTTGGATCCTAAAATGGTATAATTTT
Source organism: Anticlea derivata (assembly GCA_947579855.1). Taxonomy (NCBI): domain Eukaryota; kingdom Metazoa; phylum Arthropoda; class Insecta; order Lepidoptera; family Geometridae; genus Anticlea; species Anticlea derivata. The sequence goes on from OX388268.1 coordinate 10,411,873, forward strand.
GAAACGTCTTAGAAACATCTCTTTGGCCCAACAGATTAGCATTGCCATTGAGCGTGGTAATTATGCCAGCGTCTTGGGGACGCTAAGAAAGTAAAGAAGTGGCTCCGTAGTTTAGTTCGTTAGAGCTTCCCCGTATCTAGGGGAAAGTTGCAGGTTCAAATCCCGTCTTAGTCGATATTTCTGGGATATTATAAAAAAAAAAAACAAAGTAAAGAAGACTTTCTGCGCTCATGTTGGACAAGACACTACAAATATTGATTGACCACAACCAGTCTAGACATTGACACTAGCGAAAGTAATGGCGTTGGTCCAGTTTCGCCAAACCGATTACACCTCGTTTAGTTAATCCGCCGGTAACGTAATGAACGTCGTCATTAGACCGTGTATATCGGTGATTAGTTCGTTTAAACGGTGATCAAATCTCTCTGTATCTTAACTAGATATAGGTACCTTTTTTTTATTTAATTATAACATAAACAGATTACAAAAGAAAGTTTTTTTTTTATGTTTTAATAAAAAAAGTTGTAGTAATGTCTTAAAACTTATTTTAGGTTTATCTTGACATTAGGTCCTCGATGATAAATCGTTATTATCTGTAGAAAATTTGTGAACATTATGTAGGCATTGAATGGAATATCATTTGTGTACTTAATTTCTATAAAGAGCAAGCGCATGCAGAGATAACACCCGTCACGGTAGAGTCATCATTACCATCATTTAAGTACATCCACGGCTGAAATCCATGGGGAGGATTTAAAGAGCGAATTCTTACCATATGGGGGATTTGTCCATACTCATCATGCTGCGGGTAGGCGAGCGCAGTTCGAGCTATCTTTGTGAAAAAAACGAGGCGCTGCTGCCCATCCCCTAGCTGCGGGGTCACCACATATAAGTTCTAGTTTACCTACCTATATTAAAGTTCTGAGTTTGCACTGGGAGTGATACCAAATTAATTTGATAAATAAAGTTTATTCTATTTTTAGTCCTACGATCACACTTAACCGGAGGCGCTCAGCAACTCCGTCCGATCGCTTTCATACTTGTCGCTTATAATCAGAACTGATGAAACTTGAGCCAAGTTTCATTCACACTTACAGGGTCCCTACAGACTTATTTTTAGCAACATAGTGACTTATATCCTCATTGCTTTTAACCATTTAGGGATCTTAGCTCAGCTGTTTAATTTATTGAGTTTTGGTGAGTAATTTTGGTTAAGGTTTACGATCTTAGCAAAGATCCGAATTCCGGATTTTATCACAACAATATTCAAACTACGTGCATAATTTTCTCCATTGCCCGTTGCGCGACTTTGAGCTTGTGTTTGTCTGCGATTGAACATACGGTAAGTAAAATATCTAGTTAGTACGATAGCTTCTGTAGAAGCCGTTTGTCGTGCATGTGGGCTGAGGTAACATCAAATCGTGCGCAACTCCCGGGTCAGACAGGTCACTGGGAATGTAAGATAGCATATGATGATACAATGCCACAAGCTTGCAAGTACCCACGCGCGGCGGAACAGTCTTACGAAATGAGGTTGTTGTTATGTTTGGCTATATAGATTCATAGATTCATTTATTTCATACAGGTTGTACATGTCACATTAAATTAAAAAAAAGAATATACATTGTATTGTAAGTTCATTACAAAATAATAATAATAATTAAATATATGTGAATAATAATAGAATAAAACTAACAATTAAATAAAAACACTATGTCTAACTAACTAACTATATTGCCATAGATAATAAATAAATTGAACAAATATTCGATAAGGTAACAGAATTCAAATACACAATAATAATAAAAGGCTTAATTAAAATGTCAAGTTGTTACCACAGATGTTTTGCTTATATCAGCTATTAATTTGCGGAAACATAATATTTTAAAACCACTAGGGGATGCTATAAGTTTTTTGAAATACTACCTACTTTAGCTACTATTCTATACATTTATTATATACTTATATGATAAATAAATAGTAACTGAAACCTTCTATGTACGTAAAGGTACAGATAAGGTACTCTGGTTACATTAATTCGAATCAGAGAGATACACCCGCGGTCCAAACGAACACAAATCTTGCCAGAAATCCAAAAGAGAATCAGTTACAAAAGAATGTTATTTTAAACGCCGGAAGTCAAATACACAACTTTCAAACATGGTATTACAATTAGGGTTCAAATTACAGACCTCCTGACACGAAACAGGTTTCAATCGACCTACATACACACTTTGTTAGTCACTTGGTGCTAAAGACAAAACTGCAGGAAATTCCAATAAAAACGTAGGTAATTTCTCGGCGCATGCATATTTGATGACTCAGATAAGATAAATTATATTTTAGTACGTAAGTATGCTTTCTGATTATGATTTGCAATTTATATGCCGCCGACAAACATACTGTATGGTAATTAAAAACCAAGTGGGCATAATAAAAATGGAGTTGGGCAGGAAACCTGGCAAGGTGTGGTGATGACAGGTGGAGTAAGTCGTTAACTTAACAGCGTCCAAGAACTGGATATCGGAACGTTGGTCGTCCAAAGTCTATTTCAATAAAATCACTAGGATCACTTTAAAACGTCTTAGAAACTAGGTGAAGCTATGCCTGTTCCAACACAAGCTAGAAGAATCAGGCAACAAACACGGCTTGGTGCCTATCATTTTTTTCGATGATCCGTTTTCACAAAATGGAATTTAAAGCTTCAGTGTGGTGCCGATCGAACTAGGTGAGGCTCAAAAGAAAAGTAATCTAATTATAAAAAAAAAGTAATCTTATTTTTATAATCTCTAATAAATAAGAGATTATAAAAATAAGAAAAAAAAAAATGTCCAGCAGCGAGGTGGGCAGACGATATCGCAAGTATCGCGGGCCGCAACTTAATGAGGCTTGCACAGGATAGAGGAGAATGGCACATACAAGGGGAGGCCTATATCCTGCAGTGGCTGTAGTCAGGCATGTGGATGATGATGATGATGGGCATAATAAGCGAGTGCAAATCTCTCAAACAAACATGGACGAATCGGCGTTGTATGTTTGTATGTATATTTATAAGAGCATAATTTTCGAATCATCAATCCGATATGCATGTAATTTAGTAGGTTAACAGGTTGTAATCTTAAAATTTACTGGTAAGAATATGAGCGAAATCGGCCAAAGGGTTACTAAGTTATAGGGGTCTAATAGAGTTTAAAAAAAAAGTAATACAAATACATGAAGTAAGGTGTCATATGAAAGAGCTTTGTTTATTAACTCCAAAACAATTTTTATTGTTATTCTAGACCGTATTATTTTTGAGATACAATGAAAATTGTAACATTTATAACCAATATAACGTGAGCTCCCATTCGGTAAAGTTTCAATAACTTCGTAGATCAGGTAAGGTTGGATACTGTTAGAACACGCTAAACATTTTAAAAGTTCATCTTAATTGTGCCTTGACAATCATCGAATCATCGGGGCTAACCACTAATAAGAAGAACCATGGTCAACGACATAGCTCTCAGAATTATCAAGTTGAAGTGGCAGTTGGCAGGCCATATAGCTCGCAGAACCGGAACCGCGAACCGGACGACGCGGTGTTGGAAGGCCTTGACAATGTCGTTGGACCAATGACATTGATAAAGTTGCGGGAGGTCGGTGGGTGAAGGCTCAAGACCGTTCGTCGTGGCACTATTTAGGGGAAGCCATATGTTCATTAGTGGACTTCATCAGGTTAATGATGAATATAAAACAGTTTTGTTAGTGACTGTTTTAACCCTCCGCTTATATTTAATCTTAAGTATATTCAATGTCACTTTTGCTGTTTCTAGTTTTCTAGAGTTCTGCTCTAGTAAATCCTAAATTATTGCAGTAATACCCATCGAAGTGTATAATGAAACTTTTAATATCATTCCCCTTGAGGCCGAAAATCAGGTCGAAAAGGGGATAATGAAACGATAAATATCCCATAATGCTACGGGATAAAGACATTGTTTTCATTCACAAATTTAATGTTTTATTATTTTCTTAGTCATATCTTATTTTTTAATTTTGACATTTGAAAATTTATTTTTACATGTTTAAGTAGCCGTGGTGGCTCCGGCTGAAGAATAAGCCCCTCCATATCTACCTATCTGCGGATGTCGTAAGAGGCGACTAGGGGAAAAAAGCTAGGGGATGGGCAGCAGCGTCTCTCATTTTAACAACGATAGCTCTAACTGCGCTCGCCAACCCGCATGCCCAGCGTGGTGAGTATGGGCAAATCCCCCCACATGATAAGGAATTCGCTCTGTCTGTGGGGGAGGCCATGTTCAGCAGTGGACGTCGTACGGCTGAAATGATGATGATGATGATGAAGTAGAAAATGTAAGTATAAGTAAAGTGGTCAGCACATATTTGGAAATGCTAAGTGGCATAGTTTACCATCGATCGTTGACCTCGGATCGATACCGGGTCCTTTAAGTTTCTTATACACGGACTTCACCGGAGAGTTCAGATGCTTGCTTGCTTTTTGTGTGACTGGCTCTTTCTTGGTCATCTTGTATTAGGTCATTGAGCAGGTTGAGGTATGGTGGCCCAGAATAGGACCTATTACCGTCGGCGAAAGAAACAGTGAAGTGAAGGAGAAGGCTCTATTTGTGCAAGTGATATGTCTTCGGATGTTCTAGGACATGCCGGTTTCCTCACGATGTTTTCCTTCACCGTTAGAGACCACTTAGTATTGCGCACATAAATTTTCCGAATGGAAAATCCATTGGTGCACAATAGGGATTCGAACCTTCGACCTGTGGGTCGGAAGACACTGCCTCCACTCCAACAGTGCTCTCGGCTTTTTGGAACGCGTACACTTGGTTACGAAAACGCAAGGGACATTTTCATTCACAAAATTGCAATTGAGTGCAGAATAGCTTGAATACAGTGTAACGCTAACGATCCGTCTGAATATTCCAGTATAGTCAGTCTTGACACAAACAAAATAAAAAATAACTGTTGCGTGAGCAAAACTGCCCGTTACGTTGAATCGATAAAACTTGACTTAACCAGTCTTAAAATATCGGAAACTACAAAAAACTTGCATATTAAATCAGCTGCTTTTTTGAGTTATTGGAATGCTTTATCAGTTGTTCACCGCTGTGTTTACTGAGATAGGGAAAATAATGATGATGAATATTTTTTACTACATTAGACTTCAACACGCTCGAAATCAGATAAATAGATAGAATTTATACGTATATTTTAGAAAAAGTTATCTATGAACTTTTATGCGATAAATACAGAGCTAATATTTACATAATACACAAGAAACAGTTGAGCTATCTAAAGAACGTTACAAACGATCTATAGATAGCTCAATTGATCCAGATCACTATCAGTCGGAAGCGTCCCCAAGACGCTGGCGGATTCGCCACGCTGGATGGCAATACATTGTTGTTTCAAAACTTACTGTAAGTAGGTAAATCAAATCAAAAGTTTGAGAGGTCAATTTTTATTATCAATCTAACTCTCCTGATCTGTCCCATCCGCGTACGTATATCTAAATCCTGTTGCTTAACTCGTGCGGCCTAAAGAAGTTCAGTTACACCTGAATAATTGTAAACACATTGTCATTGCATCGCGTGCGCAATTAGGTACCTAACTTACAATGTTTGGTAGACGGTCACTTTCCTCTTCAGAATGCGTGGATCAAAGTCATTGCAGTGGCCCGAATGATAAATGTTTCTGCTAAAATACGCGAGAGTATTTTGCGCATGATTATTGTAAAATTTTAGCAAATTGAAAGATTGAAAAATGTTTAGGCTTGCAGGGTTGTTTATAATATTGGGTCACTCTCCCACACTGACATCAGCATCAGATACCAATCAGATCAGATGGTGATTAATTTTTCCATAGCTCCTAAAATTCACAAATGGAAATCCATACAGGAGCCTTTTTTTTTTTTTTACAACTTGTGGCAAACCTTTGTGTGGCAAACAAGCATACGGCCCACCTGTTGGTAAGCGGTTGCCGTAGCCTATAAGCGTTTGCAATACCAGAGGTATCACGCACGCGTTGCCGACCCCGAATCCCCTCCCCCCCTAAAGAGCTCTGGCAACTTTACTCACCGCAGGAACACAACATTATTTGAAGCAAATAATGTTATTTGGCTGCGATCTTCTGTAAGGTGGAGGTACCTCCCCAGGCGGGCTCCTCCAATTTAGAACGAGAAAGTCTCGCTGTGCCCTACCTCCTCCACCTCTAAGAGGCGCACTTTAATCCTTCCACTACACTGATTCTTTCACCGACGGTCATAGGCCTTTTTCAGGGCCACCATACCTCAACCTGGTGACTGACCTAATAAAAAATGACGAAGAAAGGATCAGCGACACGGCAAGCAAGCAACCACGGCCTTTCTATAATAACAAAACTAAAAATAACTCGCGATATTAACATCTCGTTGCTGTATAGCGGTACGAAAATGACAAACCACTTCATAAGAAGCTATATAAAAAACATGCCTTTAATTAACCCATGTTTTCCGCCTCATCTGCCCAATTACAAACCTGATAAAAATTCAATTTTTAATACTTTTTACCGCTTTTTACAAACGCCGATGGCGCTTCATAACTGGCATGATTAAATGGCTCATTCATCTGCATATTTTATTTTTATTATAACTGCCCGTTGGAACTGTTTCTTAACTTGCACCTGTCAATTAGCGTCTTAGTCTTAAGTAGTTGCATTTCATCAATAAAATACACGGTTAATGATATAAGTGGATATAAGCCGTCTTGGCTTAGCGAGAGATACCTCGACTTTTGATCCGAAGGTCTTGTATTTGAACCACGGCTGCGCACCATCGTTTTCTATTCAAAATATGTATATGCGCATTAACATGTGGTAAAACGGTGAAGGGAAACATCGTGAGGAAACTTTTTGACAATGTGTTCCCAGTGCATAAGACCGACTAGGCTGAAGATGGTTGGTATAGGTGCTGGGCAAGCCTGTCAATCTAAACATGACCCAGACACTATACAGTAAAAAGTTCCGTATGTCGCCGTATAAATCAACTAGAATAGACGTAATAAGGCCTTACTAATGATATAGGTAACGGAAAAAAAACTGAGTCACCAGCATTAGTTACTAATCACGTTTATGAAAAAAGCTAAATCCAAAGTAACCTATAAAATCAAATTAATCCAAATGTTGTTACTAAACTGCTCACGCGCATGCTGATGAATGGGGTTTCGACCACGAAGAATTAACATAACTTCGTAGGTACTTGCAGTAGCTGTAATATTGGAAACTATAAAAAATAACTCTGCCCATAATATTGTTTTGTATGTTTAATCATCATCATATGTGTGGCTGTAATAATGATGATGATGATATTCAGTTCATTCGTAAGTGGGTAAGTTCGTAACTTGGCCAAATTGTCTAGAAACGGAACTAAAATCTTTCTTCATTCATTTTCATACAAATTAACGAATTGATTTATTGCTAAGACAGTGGCGGTGCCCTCAATTTATTGTAGACCTTTTGGCCATTTAAGTTAGTATAATGTATAATGCAAGGTTGAAATCAGAGCGTGGGCAGTAGAGCCTGAGATTTGGGTATGTAGTTTAGTACATTAGAATATTAATTACATAGTAATTAGTGACAATGAGCGGAAGCTCTTAGTGTCTCTAATTGTTTTTATTATTTTGGAAAACAAACATGTGTGCTAAATAACTGGAAGACACAGTGTTGATTGATTATTTATTATCGAGCAGGCGAACATCCCTTTTCGACAAGACGAGGAGTAACTCTGTGGCCTAATTAGTTAGCGTAGTTTCTGAGAGGGTTGTGGGTTCAAATTCCGCCTGAGTCGGAATTATTTGGGATATAAAAATCTTAAAACTTTAATTTATCTTGTCTACAAGATTGTTTGAATTTAGTCGCGAGTTAAGTCCATTTAAAACATAGCTCACCCGTGTTTACACCAATGTATTTACTGGTGCTCGGCCAGTTTAAATATTACATAGTCTTGGGTCTAGCACTTATTTTCTGCGAGGCTAGTGCTGGCAAATTTTTCTCATGCTGTGCGGGCACAGTGTGGTAGCATGATCGAGGCGAGGCTGGCAGGCATTGTGTTGACTCTCTCTGCGCTAACAGTCACGAGGCCGCGTGTGATTGGTGTGTCAGTAGGATAAGGTACGAGGAGAGGCGGTGCAGCTATTAGTCCAGTTTTGCTGCAATTTTTATTTTCAAAATCTTAGGAGAAACTTACAGCTAGGTTTACACAACATCAAATAAAAAATATATATAATATAACATGCCTGGGAAGACCAGTGCATGTTTGTTGACGGCGTATTATAAGTTTCTGCAGATAGGTATACTAAAAAATTACATGATACAAAGTTAGTTAGTTGACGACTTATTGAAAACAATAGGAACATAATTAAAAGAAGCATAGTGGAAAAACTAAATTAAAAAGGTTACATAATGAAGTTAGCTTACACTTTAAAAAAATTATCACTAAGTAAGCGTCTGAGCTTACTTGTACTGGTGTGAAAAATGGTCGTAAGAGACCAAGCCGTGGTGGCCCCGGCTGAAGAATAGGCCCCTCCATATCTACCTATCCGCGGATGTCGTAAGAGGCGACTAAGGGAAAAAGCTAGGGGATGGGTAGCAGCGTCCCTCATTTTAACAACGATAGCTCTAACTGCGCTCGCCAACCTGCATGCCCAGTGTGGGCAAATCCCCCCACACGATAAAGAATTCGCTCTGTCTGTGGGGGAGGCCATGTTCAGCAGTGGACGTCGTACGGCTGAAATGATGATGATGATGAAGAGACCAAGAGAGCCATCTCCATCCAGCATCCACCGACTTCTCGCAACCCACACAAAGTCGTCGGTCACCTTTATTCGAGAACCTTTATTGCCCAACTGTTCTCGGTCCTGCTTGCTATAATGGCCAGCCTACTGCCACTACAACTTGCTTACTATGAAAGCTATGTCGGTGACCATGGTACTTCTACGGATTTCCTTATTTCAGATTTTATCGCATTGTGACACTTCAAGCATAGTTCTCTCCATAGCTCGTTGCGCGACTTTGAACTTGTGGATGAGGCCAATAGTTAGCGACCAAGTCTCCAGTACCATGTCATCACTGGCAACACTCACCGTAGATTTTCGTCCTCGTACGCGGTAGGTAACAAACATACTCACTAAGCAAGCAATTTTAACTCTCATCTCGCACGCGAGGCCCGACGGGCTATGCTAGTCGTACGACTAGCATACGACGTCGTGGCAGCACGTTCAAGTAAAAGGCCGACCACATTTTTTCTGCGTAGTCTGTGGATACAAAAGTGCCAGCCATGTGCTACATCACTATTTTCACAGAAACGACCGGCTACATTACACATCCAGATTTGCTTAATTATACCAGTAATGTTTGTTATTCCACGCAGTCACTCATTACGGTCCTGACATCTATAGCATTCCTCACCTTAGCACCTTGGGTTCCTCGGTCCCGTCTCGACCTTATTACCATCTCGGAACCTTTGTGCGTGGTGTCACTGGTTCTTTCAAGGTCATGTCTTCTTTCTATAATATTTCCTACTTAAATATAAAAATGTAGAAAGCCTATCCTATTAAGTATAAAAATATAGCTAGCCTATCCTATCATACTAATATCAAAATGCGAAAGTTAGTGAGGAAGTTTGGATGTTTGTTGTTCAATCACGGCGTACCCGGCGTACACGGCCCACCTGATGGTAAGCGGTTACCGTAGCCTATGAGCGCTTGCAATACCAGAGGCATCACGCACGCGTTGCCGACCCCGAACCCCCTTCCCCCCAAAAGAGCTCTGGCAACCTTACTCACCGCAGGAACACAACACTATTTGAAACAAATAATGTTATTTGGCTGCGTACTCTGTAAGGCGGAGGTACCTCCCCAGGCGGGCTGCTCCAATTCAGAACGAGAAAATCTCGCTGTGCCCTACCTCCTCCTAAAGCTTGTAATAGATAGAGTTCTTTGTCTAGACTAGCATATGGCTTTTTATATCTATGTACCTAGCGAGCGAAGCCGGGGACGTAAACTAGTTCAACATAAACCTATGTCAACTGCAGGCATAAATCGTGTCGGTCTTACGGTAGATGAGGAAGCTATGGGGCCATAGGCTCTTGATCAAGAAAACCCTTAAATGTCAAATTTTATGGGTCGGCTTGACGAGTTGTGAATGAGTTCAAACAGTAATGGGCTCTTTCCGTTATCATCATATATCTTCCAGAGACTTCAATACTAAAGAGATACTTTGACCAAAGTTAGTGAAATCATTTTATGATTAAGCTATAGGTAGAGGTATGTAAATAAAGCTATATTTAACGCCGTGTTCAAACAACGTGCGATATGTCATCTAAATGTATGAAAGCACTAGCTTCCGCCCGCGGCGTACCTGTGAAGATAAAAAGTAGCCTATATGCTATTCCAGACTATAATCTATCTCTGTGCCAAATTTCATCTAAATCCGTTCGGCCGTTTGGGCGTGATTGAACCACAAACATACAAACTTGGGGACGCTTCCGACTGGTAGTGTTCTGGATCAGTTGAGCTTTCTATAGATCGTTTGTAACGGTCTTTAGATAGCTCAACTGTTTCTTGTGTATTTTGTAAATATTAACTTGTATTCGTTTTAAGTTTCTTTCTGTAAATAAAGTTATATTTACAAACATCCATATATTTACAAAACACAAACTTTCGCATTAATAATATTAGTAGAATAGGATAAGCATGAGCCCGGTCCTATGAACTTTACGTAAAGTATAGAGAGCATGAGTGTTAATTGGCACGTAGCCTCGTCTGGATAAATAGAGTTATGCAAAGAGGTTCTATTGCATTTTTATGCAAATCAACTAGCTGATTAGAAGTTACTCCGGTTTGGATACGAGGAAATTGTTTATAGTCTGTTGTATAAGATACACTCCATTCCAATTGAGTTAAGTAAAGATAAAGCCTGTGAATTTACTAGGATCTGTAAAATGCAAGAACGAAAGGAGCCTCTAAGAGGCGCTCTTTAATCCTTTCACTACACTGATTCTTTCATCGACGGTCATAGGCCCTTTTCAGGGCCACCATACCTCAACCTTGGTCACTGACCAAAGACAGGATGACCAAGAAAGAATCAGTGACAAGAAGAAGAAGAAGCAGGTAAGATTTAGTTTTTAATTCAGAACTGTTAAAATATAGTTAACGAATTATCTTAGCAAAATGACTTGAAAAAATCCCCTCCGTCTTTCTAGTAAGACTACTGGGAAGTAAAAGAGCACTACCTTTCCTTGTAAATTCTGTATTATATTATATTTATGCATATATATGTATATATATTTAGTTAACTATATATTTTTACAGGTAGGTATTTATTGTGGTAGTATTATAATGTATGTATGTTTATCTTCATTTTTAGGTGTTTTATATGTAACAGTATTTTTGTAATGAATGTTATTTACTATTAACCATATTTGTTTAGGTACACGAACCTCCCTCTATAATCACTTCTCTCTAGCCTCAAAGGTTTGCTGGAAGAAAACTCTTTTTAGGGTTAAGCTCGCCTTTGTACATACCTTTCTTTTTTATTGCTGTAATCTGTGTTTTCTTGTGTACAATAAAGAATAAGGAACGCTAAGAATAGATCGAACGTTCCCTCGTGTCACTTGTAGTAATATTTTATCTATGGCGTCGCGTCAGTTTCGACGTATACACACGCGGCGACTTTGGCGGGAACTTGAGAAAATGATGTGCTCTCAATTTATTTTACAAAACTAGTGTTAAATTGTATAATATTATGTGATAATGGTGGTGTTTTGCGTAATATTGTTTGAGTAAACCGCACAAGTGAAGTGAAATGAAATGATTGCGTGTATTGTCATTTTTCGAGTTGGCGCCAATAGATCCCTCCAGGTTTTAGTAAAATAGCCACCATTATATCTTACTAAAACTGAACTTGACTTGACTTGACGGTGACTTGACGATGATAAACGAAAGAAAATGAAGAAAGATAAACAAATTAACAAGAAAAAATACACGTAAGACTTGGCGGTAAGGCCTAGATACCATAGCCAGACCGAAAGGGAAGAACAATAAAAAAAAAAATGTATACACACGCTGTACCAAAATAAGTACCCATTTAGACCGAAACGGGTGACTACGAGCTTGTAAACGTCTCTATCTGAACTTATGCATTACATCCACGTCGCCACCCGCCCGACATGGTGTGAAATAGACATAAAATCTATTGAATACCGATCGTTTCCGAATAAGGCATCTTGCTCTGTTTATTCAAGAAGAAATTAAAAGCACGGTCGGCGGCAAAGATTTATCAAAGAAGGTACTTACCTAGTTTTAAATGTCTAATGCGATAAGCTAATAGAGGTATGTAGGTATATACTATACATATATCTATATTTCTAGGTTTAGATGGTGATGTGCCTTTTCATACTGTGCATTTATGTATTATTATTATTACTTATATAATTGGGGAGTAAAGGTTCTCGAATGGCGACCACGAACCGGGCGACGCAATGTTGGAAGGCCCCCCACCCGATGGACTGATGACATTGTATAGGTTGCGGGAATTCGGTGGATGGAAAAGGCTCAAGAGCGTTCGTCGTGGAACTCTTTGGGGGAGGCCTATGTCCAGCAGTGGACTTTTACAGGTTGTTAATGATGATCATTACTTATATCTGAGTATTTTCAGCAAAAGGCTCGATTTGCTGTTAACTCCATAGTTATAGCCCATGCGCTATGCCATCTTAAATTTAGGTATGCAAAGTTTCAGCTCAATCAATCAACTTGCTGAGGAGTTCCATGGAACTGCATCTGACTCCATCATCGAACCAGCTCGCAAAATGCTTTAACCCTTCCTCATGGTGCACACTATCTCCACACCAAGTTTCACCATGATCAGTCCCGCCATTTAGTCTGAAAACGTTACAAACAGACAGATACACAGATAGACAGAGTAACTTTCGCATTAATTATATTAGTGTGGGTAATTCATGTCATCTATGAGCTTTATTTATATTGAATTGAATAATGTATATTATTGCCTGCCAGTATTGGTCCATATTTAATACTAGCTTCCGCCCGCGGCTTTGCTTGCGAGGTACCTACATAAAAAGTAGCCTATATGCTATTCATGGTAAATAACTTTATCTATTCCAAGTTTCAACGAAATCGGTTGAGCCGTTACGGCGTGATTGAACAACAAACATCCAAACATCCTAACAAACTTTCGCCTTTATAATATTACTAGGATAGAATAGTAGGATACAAACGTCAAAAAACAAGCCATAGTAAGTTCAAAAAAGTTATTAATCATTTTGGAAGTATTCGTCGGCGAGCCAGTCGAATCTGCAGCCTCAAATCAGGAGACAGGTCAATTCGACACCGATCTTTCAACAGTTATAGTTATAGTAGTAGATATACGTAGTAGTCATGGGCGCCGGCAGAAATAATTTCCAGGTGGTGCAGATTTTAGTTTTCTTACAATCTTTGCCGTATATGATTGTTAATAAAAAGATGAATAAGTTCCTTCTGGTAAAGCGTGCTCCATTTTAGGCCACATCTCACTTGCAAAAGTGAGGTGGTGGTCAAACGCCTAACCATCTCCAATAAAAAAAAAAAAAAAGATGAAATTTTAGTCTGAATTTTAGAATAAAAAAATGATTTCCAACAGACGGCTTTTTATTTCAATAATTCCTGTTGATCCCGAGATTCCCAAGGGGTGCAAGTGCACCCTGGCACCCCCCTGCCGGCGCCCATGGTAGTAGTTATAGTAATTGACATATTTATGCCATGTATTTCAAGCAATAAATTATACTTTGACTTTGAGTTACCTGTTCACCTTTTGCTACTGTCTGTACCATATGCCCTATTTGGTTTCCTCATCGTAAAAGGCTCACCTACTTCCAGCGAGCTCAAACTGTACTTGATCGATTTCTCGATACGAAATCGGCTGGAGATAACCAAACTTCCTGCCATCTGATTAGTTTATTACTAGTTGATTTCATAACTAGTAGAGATAATCTTGGATGTCAATTTTACGGGAAATGGCTCGTCTCGTGCAACAACTCAATTAGATCAATCCTGGCCATGCGATGTGGAACAGTAGAGCTTTCGCTAGAGAATGCTCATCGTCCTCAACAATCAACGGGTGTGGGTACATCGGGTGTGGGGGCCTTGAAATACTGCTTCGTCGTGGCCGCTATTTGAAGACCGTTATTCTCAAATGGTTAAAAAAAAAAAAAAAAAAATTGTTTATTTGTATCAAAAATACAAAAATACATGTTTGCGGTACTTATGAATGTAAGCTTAGTCTAACAAGTTGAGATTGAATTATTGTACCTAAGGGAGCTCTGTCCCCCGCACTAGGTCTCTATTGAGCCTGTATAGCAGGGTCACAGCGACTCGTCTCGGACTCTCTATCTATAAAAACTAGTTAGATATGGAAGTAAAATAATATTGGCGTATCTTCCCAACATACCGAATGAGACATGAGTTTAATTACTATACTAGATAACCAAGGTCTACCTAGCAGGAGATTTATAATGAGTAGAGAAAGTAAAAAAATAAAAAGAAGTAGCTTGTCTCAGTGTGAGTGAATGTGGTTATGTGTGTAGAGTGTGAGTATGTTAGGTGAGTGTGTGTGACGTGGGTGGGTGTGTGTGCGCGCGGTGTACATGTGAGTGCGTTTGTATGTGTCAGTGTTTTGTATTTAACAAGCAGTTGTCCGTTTTGCGAGCTTTATGGCCTTCCCACTGCCACTTCTAATTCTGAGAGCCTTGGTTTGTCTACGGATTTCCTCATTACGGATAAAGAAGAATAAATAAGAATAAAGAAGATTTGTTTGATATCACGCAGTGAAACTCCGAGAAATCATCTGTAATATTTGTTTATAATTAATTCTAGATTGATTGAGAAAAAAGTTGGTATGGTGCGTTTTTTCGGTGCGTCCGTTTCCGCAGTTATAGTGATTGTGTACAAACAGTTTGGGGCAATGTGAGAATTTCAAGCTAAAGTATAAAAAAACAAAGTTCCTGAAGTATAAAAATAATCGCTGTGGTCTTGAGCAAAGTCTTGCTCAAACTAAATTGCAGTACATATAACAATTCGCGTTCCCGGCATAAATTATCAACGAGCTAAATAAAATTAATTAACATAAACCAGATTGCAATGGAAATAGCCTAGGAGGAGCCCATTATTCACGGCAGGACAGAGATAAATACCTAATTGGTGCTGGCGCCTGCGCGTCCTAGGCGCCTGGCGCTTGCGCCTCGTTACTATTCCGAATGTTTCGCGAGATTTGTGGAAGGCTGGGTAGTAAAAAACTGTTTCCAAGAGTAAAAGGGTTCATGCGAACTACAGGCTGTTGATGTTTAGTAAATTAGTATGAATCAGTGACAAAAATATGGCACTGAGACTTGTCGCTAACTATTTTTTTTTTAAATATTCCGGACCTATCACACGGTCAGCTGATCCCAAACTAGGCATAGCCTGTACTATGGGTACCAGAGACTGATATACATAATAGATATATAAATAAAAATAAATAAATATTCCGGACATATTCACACGGTCAACTGATCCCAAACTAGGCATAGCCTGTACTATGGGTACCAGAGACTGATATACATAATATATATATTTAACACCCAGACACAGAACAAACATCTGTATTCAAATGTTTGTCCAGTGCGGGAATCGAACTCGCGACCTCTAGCGCAGAAGGCAGAGTTACTACCAACTGAGCTATGAGGCCTGTCTTGGTCTCATTGCGCAGCTTTTGTGTACTAAAAGTTGCGCAACGGGCTATGGAGAGATTCTGGTGAAGATCTGATGTAGATCTTCGAAGATAACGGAAATTTGTTAGTCGGTTTTAAAATGTAATAAAAATTATATACCGACGGCCTCCCACCTAGCAGCGCATCGAGCGCGTTGATGTCTTTTGTATAGAAATGTTGAATCTTGCAACTATCTTGCAACTATCTTCTAGGTAGATAATGTTTAGTGACTAAATGGTAATTATATACCTGTTGGATGTATAACGGTAGGTATGTATTAACTCCATTAACTACTCATAGCGTAGACCCGCCGCGTAGTCCTCACATTGTACAGAGTAGAGTTGTTACTGAAAATTAGCCGGATGGATAACCGGCTTTTTTTTTAAATGTTGTCCTACCACAAACTGCTTTTGGATTTAACTATCAAAACCTTTGTTGTGTTATAATGTTTGATACTTTTAACGCATATATCTTAAGTTCCTACATAAGTTGAAATATTTCAAATTATCCCTCTATACATCTACTGAATAGAGTCCATTTTGAATTTAACTTTTAGGGGCCTACGATATCGTTGAGCTACATCGGACGCCCTCAAGTGTCAAGCTTAAAACTAACTTTAATAAGTAAACATAAGGATCATTTTTAAATAAATTTCAAACGTATTATGTTACTCGTAAAATTAATTTAAAATCACTGGTAATATACGTAGGTATGTATCTTTTTTAAAAGGTGATTTTTTGAAGAGACTTTGTAAATGTAGGTACTATTTTATTTTAGTTGCTCGTGTTTTTTTTGTAATTGTTTTGTTTTTATACTGTTGTGTGTTTTAGTAACAAATAAATGAATGTCTATGTCTAAATGGCTTCTGATTATGAGCTGGTTACCCTATAACAGACACAACCCGTTAAAAAAAGGAACAAAAGCCACCGGGAAATTACGGCAAATTCACATAGTTATGCCGTTTATATTATGAGAAGAATGGAATTAAGAAGTTGCGGTTACCGGCAGAACGTTGACCGTCAATGTGGCAAGCTATAATGATACGGTGGAAGACATTTTTTATAATAAAAAAAACTAATTATGCAACTTACACAATTTTATTATTAAGCATGTTCTGTTGAAGAAAATATTGAACGGGTATATTTCTGATAACCTAAGTAAGTTGCATATAGCTCGCAGAGCCGACCACCGAAAGGCTCTTTTCTATTGAAGACGGACATAGCTACATGAGGAGTTAGACCATTTATATTTTCTGGACGATTTATACAGCTGGAACTTTTTTCTCATTTATAGGACGCAGTAGTGCCTGACACTTCTTAAGATAGAGTAGGAAGCCTTGTCGGCCTTATCCACAGCAAAGATATGTAAGGTGTATATTTATACATCAGAGGTAATGAAATACTTAGGTACCTACCTTTATATCGACGAATTATAATGCGGGTCTATAAATTTATGGCTCTAATATAAAACATCGAGAACTGCAGTTAAATAATGAAACACCGCCTCTGAAGACCGGTATTATAAAAAACAGATAAAATTATGAATAATTACAATAATAATGGATGGCTTAGAGCTATTTCAATAATTGTTGCGGTAAAATGTATTGCCTTTATAGTAATACTCGCTTTAACACGCGGCTTCGTTCGCATCGTACCCGTAGCGTTGTAAAAAATAGCCTATAATAATATGTTATTTCAGGATAATTATTACACACATAACACATTTCATTCCAATCCCATCAGTGGGACTTATATCTCCACATATGTCCGAGACTTCTTTTTTTTTGTTTTCTATGATCGAATTTACATTATCTAAAGTAAAATATCAACACGTGCTCTTCCTCTTGTCGCAACTGTACCTATGCAGATGTGTTTTTTATTCTGAGACTGGCCAATAAATTTGGAAATTTAGTAAAAAGTGATGTTTAACTTCACCACCTTACAAACTTTCTCATCTATATGTATATAGTGGGTATGAAATTATTTGCAGGTTGTAAGGTAGCTTTAGATTTATTAAACCATTAGAATGTGTGAGATAATCGGTGTAATAAACTTAGAGTGAAGATATTCACGCGCTTTACGAGGCAAATGATAACTTATAGAAACGCCGCACCGCCCAAGAACATAGAACAATTTTGCAATCTCCATGTGATATGTCCCTAATATGACAAAGTCAAGAACAAAGTCAATTTTGAGTTTGACATTTTAGTGTGCGATAAAGCTCAAGGATATCGCAAGCTCCTAAAAACAACCAAAATAAACTTTATGCACGAGACGTAAGAATCATTTTAAATATTTTTTAGATGACACATCGCAGGCCGTTCGAACACTACTTTAATCAGATGGAAGGCGTTCGTACACCAATACATAGAATTTAGAAATGTTTACAGAATACTTTTCATTTTCAATTATGAAAATAAACTGAACAGTTAGTTAGTATTGTATTAAATGATATTGTATGGAATTATTTTATTATTAGTTATTTTTGACCTTTATCATAAAGATATAATTTTTTCAATATTTTTATTTTTTATTTCATTGTCAATCTTAAGCTAAGAATTAAAATGAATTTGTTAGCTAATAGGTATTTATATAAATCGATTATTATGTAATGACATGTAACTCTTTTTTGTTATCAATAAATGAACTGAACTGAACAGTAATATCCTACAGTATTATTCCTACCTATTGTACCTACACTTCACACTTCCACCACCGTGGTGACCCGAATAAAATGTAGTTGTTTCCGTACCTTACGAATTATAATATTATTATAAACCTCCTCAAAACTTTCACAATAGCCTGGCTACGTATAAAATGCCAAGAAACTCCACAGTCAATAAAATGGTCCATTGTCTTTCGAAATTCCAATATGGCACCCGCTCCGTCAAGCCTGCCAAAGTGCAGGCGACAAAGTGCATTGCGCATGCGTTTGTGGTGCGTTGACCGGCGCCGGCGCATATGACCCGGGAGTCGAGGTCAAGCGGTCACCGGTGTTAGGCCCGCCTACACCGATAGCCCTAGGCCATACACGGGAATACGTCCCACTGTGGGAAAGAACGGTACTTTAGGAATTCAAGATTCGGATTGTGTTGAACAGTTTACTCATTATCGGTATGTTATTGCGGAATGAATAACGTTTTACGAAGCTAGGCTTTCATCGATACCCATTACAATGCCATAACTGTATTGAAATAGCTATACTCAATACCATGTCTTGTCTATTGGACTATGAATGATCTGCTTTGATCGCAATTTAAGTCAGAACCTAGAGTTTTTTTTTGGAGCAAACAAATTGTCAATTTTCAAAAATTATTCTTGTTTTCATCACAAGCATGGGCTGTTTTACTTGTACCAAGTTTTAAAAGTGATCATTTATACGTAAGGTGGAATTAACAGAATCTGTTTCATGACTTCTTGGTAATGACGCAGATGATATCTGAAAAATGGTATATGGAACAAAAATAGTTTACTAATGTAAATAATAAATTACACCCAACAGTCACTTACATAGTCCTGACCCCCTGTGTCGTCATGGGGTACAACTAATACAAACAAATATTTGCATATCACGCAAACATTTGTCCCGCAGCGGGAATCGAACCCGCACCCCTTCCGTCTGCGCCACTGAGAAAGTCGATGCAAAAACTTCTATGTAATAAATCTAAGAGAAATTCAACAAAGCGACAACTAAACACCTCCAAGTCGTTTTTATTGTATTTCTATGCAAATGCTAACAGTAACCACTCAATCTTGGACTCGTATGGCCAGATATAGAAATAAAATACCCGTTTGTCCAGGAATTAAATAAGCTTATAGCAATATTTCATGGTCCGTTTGTGGACAAATATGGTCAAATGCCTGCGCCTAGCTGGATAAATCGTTGTAGGATTAAATTGTCTCGCAAAAATGTAGCTCAGACTACCAGCTATGAAATAAGAAGGGATGGCAAAATCACATTCACTGAAAAGAGCCGGACAAAATTCAATTTAAATTAGTCTAGTGATATGTTTAAAATAAAATTAAAGTTAGTCTAGCACCATGTATGTAAATTTGCTGAGACAAATAAGTAGTTAATATTTTTTGCTGACTTTTATGACATTTTCATACAATTAGAAATATGAAAATGTTTATATTAATAAATATTAAATGCCTTTTGGGCACGCTGCCTGTGGTTGGTGATCTGAACTCTGTTTTCTACTTGTAGTCGTAGTCGTAGAAAACAGAGTTGATTCCTAGTATTATTTTAGCTTAATTTTCATTTGTTATTATTTTTCTATTATTGTATTAGAAATATTGAGGTAATAATTATGCCATAATAGGTAATTTCCATTTTAATAAAAAGTACCTACCCAGTTTTTGTTTTTGCCATTTTAATCGATGATATAATTAACCATAATGAACATTTGTTTGCCTTAATACTGGCCTCATAGCTTAGTTGGTAGTAACTCTGCCTTCTGCGCTAGAGGTCGCGGGTTCGATTCCCGCACTGGACAAACATTTGTGACTAACACAGATGTTTGTTCTGTGTCTGGGTGTTAAATATATATGTTTTATATATATCAGTCTCTGGTACCCATAGTACAGGCTATGCCTAGTTTGGGATCAGTTGACAATGTGTGATATGTCCGGAATATTTATTTATTTATTTATTATTATTAATCGATGTAGAACATAATTGATTTAAATAAGATTTACATGTTGTCTCACAAATAAACGCAAATTAACTTATTTTGAATTTCTTATGTACTGGCTTCACCTTTTTGGTTTTGTCAAAAAAGCCAGACGTATCCCATCCCTACTGTCCTGTTACCGACAAAACGCCAACTCTAACCGCATTATTCATCTAGGGTTAGTCCACCTAGTTATACTATAATTATTTATTAAGAATATTAAGTATAACAAATTAAGAAATAATCCTAAATATACTAAACTAATCTAAATAACTATTTAACTAACGACTAAGTACTAATAAAAATGCGACTGGTTTTTTAGATGAGTAGGTGTCATAAAAAATCCAGTCTATCCCTGTCGCCACCAGATGGTAGCGTGCCCAAAATACTGGCGGCATTGCCACATTGTATGGCAATGCTTATTCGCTGACCGAAGTAAAAGCCAGCATTTTGGTCACACTATAATATACTATAATTATACAATATAACAAAATGAACAAACAAATCTGAATAGTCATACTGAGCAGTATAACTAAACGGATCCGATTATTTTGAATAGGACAGCTGACTTATAATTTACAAGCTTCCGGCCACGGCTTCCCTCGCGTACCTACATAAAAAGCCTTGCCTATATGCTATTCTAGGTAAAGAACTCTTTATACTCCAAGTTTCATCGAAATCGGTTGTGCCGTTACGGCGTGATTGAACAACAAACATCCAAACATCCTCACAAACTTTCGCATTTATAATATTAGTAGGAAGTAGGATAATACATTTTGACGAGGTACGGAACCCTAAAAACGATATCCGCTGTGCTCTCAAGCGCAGTCTGCGTTCACTATGATAATAGTAACAAATAATAACATTATTTGTTTCAAATAGTGTTGTGTTCCTGCGATGAGTAAGGTTGCCAGAGCTCTTTAGGGGTGGGGGGGTTCGGAGTCAGCAACGCGTGCGTGATGCCTCTGGTATTGCAATCGCTCATGGGCTACGGTAACCGCTTACCAACAGGTGGGCCGTATGCTTGTTTTCCACCTCAGTTGTATAAAAAAAGAGTGTCCTCAATTTCGAGTAACATTAATACCTGTGCTTAGATCATAAATTATTTCGATGAACATGACCACGGTAGCGGACTTCGAAATTCAGTGATTATGTAACAGAGCCGGATACGACGTATAATTTGTGTACCTTAGTTATATAGTAACTGTTTTATATTCTGTGCTTTAATATCAGTCACTGATTTTGCTTGGGATGCATAATTGCACAAAATAGGTACTTATGTCCCACCTACCCTAGTATGATCAGTACAGTGATTCTGATATCTGATGGCTTTATTTCCAAGACCAACTTTGATTCAATCACCGTTATAGCTAGGTACTATGAGTGCAACTAAGCTAGCATTGATAAATATTGTAACCCTGGTATTCTAAGTCGTCACTTAACCAATGTTTTCAATTCACTCAGTCGTACGGAAATTTTCAATCGTCGATTCAATTTTTAATTTCCCCTCAAAATGACTCTCAGTTTAGTTCAGTTCATTTATTCATTAAAAAAAAGTTACATTTTAAGCTAAGGATTAACAAATTCTTTTTAATCCTTAGCTTAAAATACACAAAAAATTAAGAGCCTCACGACGAAGATTAAAGATACGAGTACCTACCTGTAGGTATTTTTATTCGTCACCATCGTGAGGGGATTTTTGATTTTATAATCGACAGCAATTACGTATCAAGTAATGTCAAAGTGAGGGGCGGTAAAAAAGAACGGTACGTGGATACAGGGTCTGGCTTCAAAACGAAACAAACAAGAACACAAGAATCTGGTTCAACATTCCACCAACCCCAAATCTGCGAAGTCATACGGCCAAAGCGTTTATGCCTACAAAAATACAGAACGATTTGACGCATCACAAAAACATACACTTTCTTTGACGAAAACCAGTAGCAGGTACATACAGGCGAACGATCCATAACCAGACTTCAATAAAATCTAATAAGATAATGATAGGTAGACCTTACTTATACGAATTGTTACTCAACATTATTCCACGCACGTGCCACCACGGATTTCATAAGAAATGTTTGACTACCTCGGTGGCGCAGCGGGCAAGTGCCCGTCTGAGACGCAAGGGGTGCGGGTTGGATTCCCGCTGCGGGACAAATGTTTGCATGATCTGCGAATATTTTTTCTAGGTCTGGGTGTTGTGGTACCATGGTACTCGTAATTTCCGATACGTGTGGGGTCAGGACTATGCATGTAACTGTTGGGTGTTATAATGTTGACCGGCATATCGCAGCTCAATTATGAACAGTAGTGTCCTCAAGCCTCGAGCCCCCCCTAAAGCATCTGGGTTCAACCCTGATAAATTGACATTGACCTGACAAGTCCTAAACTATGATAAAAATACAAAAACAGTAAAAAATATGACTGCTATCCTAAAATATCAAAGTCAAAATCTATCTTTAATTTTTTTTTTGTTGATATTATAATATGGGATAGTATACTAATTACGGAACACGTTGTATAGGTAAGTAGGTATATTCAACTTATTGGTGTAGGTATAACATTCGTTATAATCACCGTCACCGTACACGTAAGTGGGAGAAATACTCTGCCAAATAGACCATTAGGCTATCCGGTACACGATAAAACTGGAAATTACACATAAGGCAACAATAAGGAATGTACCCAGGATCGACATTGCTGGCCTAGTCGCTAGATATTTTCCTGGCGGTCGTTCATTAGTTCTTTTTAAACCACTTCAAAAAAAACAGGATATCAAATCGTCTGTTGGTTTACAGTGTGTTACACGGTCTTACACGTTATCTCCTAAACGATTTTGATATTTTTTTTTACATATTTGCCATTTCCATACAAAAATTAGGCACTTCTTTGAGTTAGAAGCTTTATTCCTTAGGGCACTAAAAAGCTCACAGACTTTATTTTTGGGATAAATTTCAAGTACCTAATAACTTTAACCAGGCCTGAGAAAAAGGGCAAGAGACAGGCAGCCAGATAGACGGACAACACAGTGATTCTATAGGGTTCCGTCTTTTCCAGTTGAGGTACGGAACCCGGAAATACAATAGGCAGTTTAATAATAGTGCCTATTATATCATAAACTCTTCCACAGTCATAGGGAACAGCATTCCACGTGTACAGAGACTGAAAAAAGTCAGTAATATTTTTGTAGGCACTATTTTCAACTCAAATTCAAGAAGTACTTGTGAAAATCTCATTGAACAATGCTTTAGAATCTAGTCCTCCGTTAGCAAAATTACCTTCTGCAAGTGAGATTTATTTTTCCTTGTTCACTTATATCGCTGTCTGTACTCGCAATAAAGGCTTCTATTGTTTAACGGAAAAGCAACTTGAGTATTTGAGTGTCCATTTTGCGAATGCAATAGTCGTAAATAGGGCCGCCTTACATCCAGCTATTTATAGCCTTGTCCGGCCAATTTTGTGCTTGTGGATGGCATAGAAATTCAGTAAACAATCGATAAAATTTAGACTACCCGATACAAACGGAAAATACATCGTATCACGCCTGTTCTTGAAGGAGTAGGCAAAGGCTACGATCCGAGTCTGATGCAAAAAAAAAATAGTGAATCAGATTTTAGTTTTGATTTTTTACTGTAGCTTTTTCAAATCAGCTTTTTTCGACCTTTTTATTCGACTACAGAGAAGATCGACATCAAGATTACCCCTTGAGTTTTAACTGATTAGACCCCAAAACAGCAGATTTTGCAAGAGCAAGAGCTGAAGCTGAGCAAACTTTATTGCCAATTGGGTGTATAATAAGCCCCTTTTGAGATAGTGTACTATGAATCACCTTGTAAAACCACATTCTTCATGCATGCTCGTCGGCATAGGTAGGTAGGTACCTACTCTTAACTGGCATTTTTCCAAAACATCAACGATTTGGTCCAACGTGAGGTCTTCCCCTTCTAACATAACGGTCCCATTCACACTCGCATAAAGCACCTGTTTCGTCAATCTTTATAACTCCACAATGCTCTCTTATAATAATAGAAATAAAAAATAGTTTTTTGAATATCCTGATACAAGTAAAATGAGTCAATAATATCTCATGGAAAGCGTGGGCGAACCAGGAAGCAGTAGGTAGGTACTCTCCCTAATAAGATCTAATGTCTGTATCACGCAAGCCATTTGGTATTTCAATGGGCTAAGTGTTACCTTTGGCTAACAACAGTATACCGCCAAAGTGTTTTCCAGCAGGGAATGGCCCGAGCTTTCGTGCTCCTCAAATTATTATTGAATTATTTTATTATCTAACGCGCGCCATACGGGCTTGAAAGCGGGCTATTATTTTGCGGTAATTCCAGGAGGAACACGTCAAAGTACTCGTACACGTCCGGCTTTCCAGAGATACATATTTTTATCCGACTTTTATCTCTACACCCCTCACTAGTCGTAAAGCTATGAAATATTTGCATAGTTGGGGGTTCGCTTGCGCTTAAGCCTTCAAACTGAATAAAGGTTCCTATGCTCATTAGCTTAATGGCTTTTAATATACATTAGTTAAGTACCTAGCAGGGATAATTTATTGATGACGCATAGCTTGTAACCAGAGGCTGCAAGTTCTTTTTTTAAACAGAATGGGAAAGAATTTTCTTACCCCCATGCACGCTTGGTCTCATATCTTTAAACTTCTTGAGTGCGTTCCAATTGTAAATTTCCCAAACAAAAATGACTTCCTTCCTGGGGGCCGATCGCGCTAATTTTTTGCGCAAGAACGCAGTTGTACCTCGCACTTTTCACGACTTTTTGAATCGCACTAACGATTTGACAGCAAAATGGGTCGCAGCACGGTAGCAGCTGGTATGTACCGCAGGCAGAATGAACGGTTTTGCAACAATTGCGAATATAATATTATTATATATATATATATCGGCAATACCGAATTCTGCTAGTTTTGAATTATAGCCACAATTGCATCTGAGAGGAAACGCAGACGCAAGCCATGCGTTTGAAATTAGCGCGATCGGGGCCCTGATCTTATTAAATACGGTAATATAAATAGGGACCTAGTATTCCTAGGGCATATTTGCATGCCTATAGTTAAAGTTTATCTTGAGTGAAATCGCGGTCGAAAGCTGGTACCATCATCATCATCACCAGCCTGTAGATATCCACTGCTGGACATAATACCAAACGCAACGAAATTATAACAGTTTATTTCTGTTGTTTCAGGATAGCAGTGCTCCTCGTCAGCATCACAGCTACCTTCGCCGCTCCGTCGATCTCCAGAAACGAAGAGAACCTCACGACCGACCAAAAAGACAAAACGACACACGATCTGCTCAGCTCGCTCGGCCTCAAAAAGCTCAGGATACCGGCCGCCCATCATAGAAAACGATTCTCCGAGCAAGGCAGGAGGCATGCCACTGGCGATTCAAGAATGTACGTCATCAAACTGCCCCCAAATACATCCTACTATACGAGGCCAGAGCCAGCTCCTGCCGCAGCGAGAACCTTGCCGCTGCAAATGACAAGCAACGGCAAACCAGCGAGGGTGTACCACTGGAATATCCCAGTGCTGCAGAAGATGGCGAAGAACAGGCCCCAAGCGCGGTTCGACGATGACGTAGTGGATGTGGAGAGTACTCCGACCTGGCCGAAGGGTGTCAACCATCCGAACTCTATAGACGCGTTGACGTATTACGTTCCCGCAAAAAAAACTTCGTTCAGGAAGTACTACTCCGGTAACGGGAAGCCGAAGTCTTTCTACATTATTGATAAAAATAGGAAGAATGTGGAGTACCACAAACTGTTGCCGTAATTCTTAACTCTAGAGGTAGATTAATGGACGTGTAAAATACAGGAATACTTCAGTCACAATTCGATTTAACATTGAGTTTTGTCTTTGACTAATTTAAATTAAACAGAAATTGTACCTTCACAAATGGGTATATTGCATGAACATGTTTAGTGCGATCAAATATACGTAGGTATCGTATTTTTGATATAAATAGGTAATGTAGTATCAGCTAAATTTGAAATGTAGGTATGTAAACAAACTGCCCATACTTATCCAAAAATTATCTTGTTTGGCGTAGATTTATGGACCAAACATGGTACAGAAATCATTTTTTTTTCAGCAACTTATTTTACATAATTATTTCACGGCCTGTAGTGAACTACTCTACTGTCTGTGTCTATTTTTTTAATTTATTTAATTACTTACTGCCAGTAGTATGAACAAAATATAAAAGGAGTTAAAAATACAGGTTAATTAAAAACCTACATACTTATGAATTATGTGTTCGATATTCAGTCTCTCTTGTAAATAGATGTTTCCATAATTATTAAGAAATCAACACATAGGGTGCTTATTTAGTTATGATATTATATTAAGACTTTATCACGAATTTAAATTATAACGGCTACATACATATCTAGCGCGTAGACTTAAAATATATTAAGTAAATATAAGTAGTTATAATATCTATATTTAAACATTTCACGTAACTTAATTAAGTAAGTAGATCAGACTTTGTACGAAGTTTTAAGACCCCTTCAGTCTAGTAGAGGCCTTATTATAAAGCTCCAGAGTACTGTTTAAGCTTGTAAAATGATTTGCAGTTGCATTTATATTCATCTGTTCTGCATTTATTAGTCTTAGAATAAGGTATATTTTATAAATGATAAACATTTTCGTAATAGTCTACACTTTTTTTTAGTAAATAGGTAGGTACCTAATAAGTAAGTAGCTTTTATACTTTAATAGTGTACTTCTAACAGTATATCTAATATATGGCGAGTTATAGGCACCTGTAGGTAATGTTTTTCATTTATTTTTACAATTAAACCGCTACACCTAAGGATGACCTCCTCACCGGTTCTGCAATGGCGACCTCAAACCGAGCGACGCAGTGCTGGCTCTCCACCCGATGGACCGAGGCATTGTGAAGGTTGCGGGAAGTCGGTGGATAGGAAGGGCTCAAGAGCGTATTCCATGGAACTCTTTTGGGGAGGCTAGCAGTGGGCTTGTATAGGCTGATGATGACCCTAGGATATCCTTAAGGATCAGAGAGGCTTTTTGTTAAATGCTGTAGGTATCTACGTACGCAGTGGTTAAACTTTTATATTGTAGAACTTACATAGACTTACTCGAATATCAATAAAATCTATCAAGAAGAATCATTATTTTATTTCTAACAGGCTATGCATCGATCAACAATAGAAAGCCCATTGATTATGGAGCTACCGCTACCCTCCAATTTTTTTCTATACTGTGCATAGTGTGCATCTACGCCACTTGTTCTTTTGAATATTAAAATTAGGACAACATAACGTCTACGATGACGTAGACGCTGTCTACGATGCCTCTACGACTTGGCGACGACGGCGGCGGGCAGGTAGTAGATAGAAGTACTTTACGATATTGTATTCTACACTGTCCCTGACATGAAATGTAGTACAACGACAATATAGCGGTATTCTAATATATTATATTTGGTAATAGAACCTTACCAGAATTTGGTATTAAGATACACTGGAATTGAATAAACTGGGAACAGACAGCTATAAATAATGCTCCTAGATCTTGGAAATTACTATTTTTATTTCAATATCCCCATCTTTCGTAGTAGCTGCCATCTCTGGTATTTCATCGGAACTATACTGCACACAGCAATATTCTAACCTTCTTTGAATGCAGCTTTCAATTGACAGTTATTTAGTTCGAACTGTTTACCCAGGTGGCGCTGTCTCCTCAAACTTCTGCTTTACCGACGGAGTCTTATGTCACGGCATGCGCGGCAGGCTGCGTGATTTATAAAAATCCTGCCAAATGCGATCCGCCAGAAATCCATAATCGTCGCTCATTGCAAAAATGTCAGCAACCGGAACCGACTCGGAAAACACAATAAAATATGCCGAAAATACACAAAATAACAGGACACACGAGAGTGCAAAAAAAAATACCAGTGGTAATATTAGGAGGAGCGATTGCAGTACGAATGACAATACCATTATCAAAGTGAAGAGTGCTATTCCTAGGCGGAGGTGAGTTTTCATTGATTTTTCTAAGAAAACTACTGAATGAACACTCCAGATGTCCTTTTAAAATACAATTAATTTATCCTCGATTCGCACTCGAACGCAGAACAATATAAACGCCTAATTTAATGAGCAGCAGCAGAAACACGCATCCGTCAAACTGCTCCAGATTTCCTAGTTATAATTACGAACAGTTGCTAAAAATATCCGAATACAGTAGCAAAAATGTACAAAGAATTATGGAGCTCGACGGGAGTAATGTTTTATTCCAGTTGTACAGTTCGTGGTACTAACCGCTACGGGAGATTGTTCCCGGGAGAAAAAGAAGATTATCATTTTGTTGTAGGGTAGCCTCCCTTACCCCTACTACATGGTACTCGGAGTTGTATCGATTTTAAAACTATCAAGTACACACGGCTTTTAGATGCGTAAAAATTAGGTACGCGGTGCACGCAATCTTATCAGTAGGTGCGTACATACCTATGGGTATATTTATTTAATAATAATACAATATCGTGGCCCATATTTTCAGTTATCGCTTTATCTATGATGCATTAGGCGTGTTTTGGTAAATATTTATGATAGCCGACTTTTACCCCCAAGAATGATAGACATTCTCCAGGCGATCAGATCCTTGAAGATGTCTAAGGGTAGTCAGAGGCATTTCCGAGCATTTGGCTCTTGCCCACATTTTGCAATAGTGAGTCCTACTAATATTTTAGAGGTTGTTTGCATGTTTGGAAGTTTGTGAAAAAATGAAAATAAAAATACATAGGATAATATAATACGCATCATTTCTGTACAAGAATTAAAAACCTCAATTGACTGTCGTACCTATGATGAATTCATACACGATATATTTTGAAGAAAAAAAATCGAAAATAATATATAAATAAATTAAATTATAATTTATTTTTTTAATTTATTTATAATAAACTGACGGTAAAAAACAGACTAATCAAAATGAAATTGTGGTTCTATCACGCCGTAACGGCTCGACCGATTTCGATGAAACTTGGATTAGATAGAGTTCTTTGCCTGGAATATCATAAAGGCTACTTTTTATGAAGATACCACGCGAGCGAAGCTGCGTGCGCTAGCTAGTATTCCATACGCGATAGGATGAAAACCCATCGCCGCTTATAAAAGTGCCTGTTTTTGTGCACTTTAATTTTTCGAATTGAATCATTCGAACCCACGACCTTCGGATCGAAAGTCGGGGAACCTCCCACTAGGCCAACACGGCTGATGATAACTTTTATGAATTCTTATTCTAAACTAACACACACAAATGTTTCTAAACATAGTCTAGGTTCAAGTTGTCTATTTATTTTCAAAGTCCTTCATGCGACAAAGAATCTAACTCCCGCTAAGTAGGTAGGTAGGTGTACCTAATATTTACCTCACACCTTCGGCACAGCAAATACAACGTGTTCCGTAACTAGCGGGTATACTACCCCGAAAGGGATTCTGTCGAAAAAATAAAAAAATGTTTGTTACAGTTAACTCATCTTATTTGATTTATTAGTGTAATTAATAATGTTGATAATTCGCCATTTATTTAATTCATACATTTTTTATATTATTTATAATTATTAATAGTAGTATTTGTTTCATGGAATGATGTTGACTTCCGTTTCATCCTTATTGGCTGGCGCCGATTAATCGCATTGTCGAACGCTCCAGCCAATAAGGCGCTGGGTAAAAATAATTGTTACATTAAATTCAATTTATTTGATATACCTTTTAGTGTAATTAATAATGTTGATAATTCGCCATTTATTTAATTAGTACATTTTTAATATTATATAAAACTCTATTAATAGTAGTATTGTTTTCATGGAATGATTTTGACTTCTGTTTCATCCTTATTGGCTGGCGCCGACCAAACGCATTGTCAACGTCCCAGCCAATAAGGCGTTGGGTAAAAATAATGGAGGAAGTCAGGTAGGGAGTTGATGTAAAAGGATTTATGAAAAAGGTTAGCCAGTCGTCGATAAGACATCAAGGTGCAATCATACTAAAGTAATGCGTAATGTAAAGTGTTAAAATTAAAGAAAGTGTTACAAGTATTGCTGTGTTTTTAAGTACCACCCCGTCATCCCTGAGCATTTGGTTAGTGACTTTATATCTCAGAAAGTGGTATAGAATCAGTGACGCCTACAAAACCGAAAGAAACGTGTAAGTACTAACTTGATTTTATAATCTGTACCCTTGTTTTGCTGTTACTAAAATTCTACTACCGTTTTATAAATATATATACATATATATACATATATATTTTTAAATGCTATGACGGTTAAATAAATATATATAAATATACTAAAGTGCTGGTAAGAGAAATTGATCGGGGCACTCCCCGATATTTCTCTTCGCTGGTATTTTACCGTGTTGTCTCTAATTCGTGGCCGGGGCACTCCCTGGTAGTATGTTGAGACACATGGCTTGGTTTATATTTATATATTTTTTTTTCTTCTCTCGATAATTTGATTTGTTTGTTCTGCCAATTTAACTAGACAACGGTAGTGAATGAAATTGATCGGGGCACTCCCCGTATTTCTTTTTCTATGTTGTTTATGCTTCAATTCAAATACTTGGCCGGGGCACTCCCCGGTAGTATTTGAAATTAAGATGACTAGATCTACTTTGATGGAACAAATAATTTAATGATTCATCATGAATATTTTGGGTAAAAGAACTCTTAAATAATATTTTATTGGGTACCCTATTTATTTCTTTTCGCTAGTATTTTACCGTGTTGTCTCTCTAATTCGTGGCGGCACTCCCTGGTAGTATGTTGATTAGAATTAGAATTAGATTATTTATTTCAGTTAAAACAGCAAGCTTACAGTATATATCAAAATGTGTTGATACGTGTTTTAGTATTATTTTTACATATTTTTTTTTTTTTCTCTATAGTTTGATTTTTTTTTTATGTTTATTCTGCCAATTTGACCAGACAACGGTAGTAAATGAAATTGATCGGGGCACTCCCCGTATTTCTTTTTCTATGTTGTTTAGGCTTCAACTCAAATACGTGGCCGGGGCACTCCCCGGTAGTATTTGAAATTTATGACTAGGTCAACTTTGGTAAAAAAAAATAATAATAATAATAATAATAATAATTTTATGATCCATCATGGATATTTTGAAAAAAAAAAAAATTGTTTCTATAAAAACAGTTAATAAGTACTTTGTGGATAATAATATTAATACAGTGTCTTTTGTCGAGGTTACGTCATGGACAAAGAAAATGCTGGCCGACGTCGCCGGTCAAGGTCAAGGAATACGGCAACACCCCGCCGTCATGTTCCGGATGCTACAGAGAGGGAGCCACGCAGTCGCAGTCGCAGCCAGTCGCGAGGCCGCGCACGGTCTCGTTCTCTGCACACGCGCCGAGTTAGACATCACCGGTCGCGATCGAAGAGCTCTAGAGGCAGGATCTCTAGGGCCAAGGAGGTTCGTAGTCGTAGCCAGTCACGAGGTCGGACGCGGTCTCGCTCTCCGTATGCGCACCGCGTCAGACGTCGCCGCTCACGTTCGAGGCATCGGAAAGGCAGACCTTCAAGATCCACTTCACGGCGGCCAGAGCCGCGTGAACATCAGAGACAGAGCAACTCTAAGGATCGAAGGGAGTCTCCACCAACGAGGTCAAGATCAAGGCTAAGAGATTCTAGTTCGTCTACACAACGCGGCCGGGAACGTAAGTCCAGCGTTATAGGTACGGATGATGATGTTCAAAGCTCGTTCTTTAAGAAATTTCTCGATTTAATGCAAAATGTAAGGCCTAAGAGTGATACTGACAGGTTTCCCGTAATAAATGTAGTTCCCGAATTTGATCCGTTAAATAAGGAACAGACGGTAGACATATGGATTAATAAGGTAGACGAGTGTGCCCAAATATATACATGGAGCGATAAACAGATAGTCCACTATGCAATGCCTAAACTTAGTGGTATTGCTAAGACTTGGTACCAAGGTTTGCCTTCCCTTCTTCATTCATGGGCTGAATGGAAGGTAAAACTGCGCGAATCTTTCCCAACACGTGAAAATTATGCAGAATTATTATCCATGATGCTGAGTAAAAGAGTTCGTTTCGGAGAACCTTTGGATTTATACTATTATTCAAAAATGAATCTTTTGAACCGTTGTGAAATAGCAGGTAGACGCGCAGTGGACTGTCTGTTAGCAGGTATTGACGATCGGAATGTACGTGTTGGGGGACAGAGTGCAGAGTTTACAGAACCTGAACAAGTTCTAAGATTCTTGAAATCGGTCAAAGTAGGTCAAGATAGGGGCAATGTTGATACTATTAGAAATAGAGACAAACGCAGTCACAACCAATCTAATGATAAATCGTCTGATAAAACCTCTACTTTCTCCCAAAAGTCGAGTAAAAGTATGACTTGCTACAACTGTAACGAGAAGGGACATCCGTTTTTTCGTTGCCCAAAACCAAAGATTCACTGCGCAAACTGTAAGTTGTTAGGGCATGCAACAGCTGATTGCTCAAAATCAAAGCAGAAATCTACCACAGAAGAAAAAAATAAGAACGTTTTGAGAGTAGACGGTGAATATAATACCAGTCTTAAGTATAAGATGCCAATTAAGATAAACGGTAAACTATTGGATTGTATCGTCGACTTAGGTAGTGAAGGCACTCTGATGCGAGTTAGTGAAGCAGAACGATTGCTGTTGAAACTGCAAGAGGTAAATGGTCCTAGGTTGAAGGGACTAGGTAACGTTACTTACCTTCCTATCGGGTTGTTGTACGCTACTGTTGAGGTGCAAGGTGTTATCGAGCATAACGTGCCAATTTTAGTTGTTGACGATCACGTCATACCATGCCCTCTCCTCTTGGGCCATACGTTTACGGAAAGGCCTACTATCAAAATTGTTAAAACTGACAAGGACGTCATATTCCAGAAATTAGAAAAACATAAAACCGTGAAATGTCCCCTTGTTTGCGAGCACGATCTTGCACTTAAGATTAATGAGATCAGGCCAGTTCCTGTTAAATGCTCCAATGAGTATACAGGTACCATTTATGTCCATGGCAGTATACGACATGTTCTGAACCGCGAGCATTACTTATTACCAGGTGAATATATGTTAAGAGAAGGCAGAGGCACTGTTCTCATACAAAACATAGGCCTTGGTGAACTCGAACTCAAATCAGGAGAATTAGTTACCAGAAGCCATTCTGTAGACACTCATATGCATATTAATTACGCTGACATTAGTAAAGACAATTTTGATTGTACAGTTGATTGTGGCGATTCTTTATCCCAACCTCAAAGGCAAGAACTACTAGATCTACTCAATAAGTACAAAAATAATTTTTCGTCCGGCTTAAAAGATCTAGGTTTTACATCTGAAACTGAAATGGTTATAGAATTAACTGATTCAGAACCTGTCGTGTATCGTCCATATCGGTTACCGTATACAGAGCGTCAAAAGGTTAGGGACATGGTCCAAGAGATGTTGGACAGCGATATTATTAGAGAGTCTAGTTCCCCATACGCGAGTCCGATAGTATTAGTCAACAAAAAATCCGGAGAAAAGAGGCTCTGTGTCGACTATCGGGCACTTAACCGTAAAACCAAACGTGAACACTATCCTCTACCGAGGATCGAAGACCAACTCGACAGACTCTCTGGTAGTACACTGTTTATCACCCTAGACTTAGCGTCAGGGTATTATCAAATCCCTATTGCAGAGAAATCACGCGAAAAAACTGCATTCGTGACCCCGGACGGCCAGTATGAGTATAACCGAATGCCTTTTGGACTCGTGAATGCACCCTCTATGTTTCAGAGGACTATGAATAAGGTAATACAAAACTCTCCCATTAGTGCTTTTACCATTATATATATGGACGATATACTCATACCGGCTAGGTCATTCGATGAGGGTTTAATTCGCCTTGAGGAAGTTCTAAAACAACTTGCACAAAATGGATTAACGCTAAAGATGAGCAAATGTCACTTCTTCTTTAATAAAATTGATTATTTAGGATACGAAGTAAGCGCAGAAGGTGTTAGGCCTGGCACAGCAAAGACTAGAGCAATTTCCGAATTTCCTTCTCCCAGTAATGTTCATGAAGTCAGGCGTTTCATAGGTCTCGCGAGCTTCTTCAGACGGTTCGTCAAGGGATTCGCAGTTATAGCGAGACCCTTGACGACTTTGCTGAAGAAAGACGTTCCCTGGCGATGGACTGGTGAAGAATCTGATGCTTTCGACAAACTAAAACAGGTACTAGTAGAACGACCAGTACTTTCTATCTATGATCCGGCAGCTGAGACCCAACTTCACACAGATGCCAGCAAAGTTGGAGTTGCAGGAATCCTAATGCAGAATGATGGTACAGGTAACTTACGACCCATCGCTTATTATAGTAGACAAACAACCCCGGATGAACAAAAACTACACTCCTACGAGCTCGAAACCCTTGCCGTTATAGCCTCACTTAACAAATTCAGGGTGTACTTACTAGGGGTAAGGTTCAAAATCGTCACTGACTGCAATGCCCTTCGTACGACGCTGACCAAACGTGACTTGATTCCGCGTATCGCCCGTTGGTGGCTGCAGTTCCTCGAATATGACTGCGATATAGAATACAGATCGGGAGAAAGAATGGCTCACGTTGACGCCCTAAGTAGGAGCCCCGTTACAGACGAGCAGGACTGTGGTCATCTTCTGGATATACTCACCGTGGGCAGTGACGATTGGCTAGCGACGTATCAGCAGTCTGATGACGATATAAAACATATCACTGACATACTTAAAGACCCTAATACCAAAAAGGTGACCGAAGTATTTAAAAACTATAAGCTAGTTAATGACCGCGTCTATCGTGTAATCGATGATTCCACGATACGCTGGTTGGTGCCTCGTGGGGCAAGGTGGCATCTATTAAAGGCAAACCACGATGACGTAGGTCACTTCGGCTATGATAAAACCTTGGGGCGTATACAGGCAAACTACTGGTTTCCAAAACTAAGACGTTTTGTTAAAAAGTATGTGGCTGCATGTGTAGAATGCGCTCATCACAAGTTACCTAGTGGAGCGAAAGCTGGAGAATTACATCCAATCCCGAAAGTTGAAATTCCATTCCACACTATACATGCAGACCATTTAGGGCCATTCATTAAGACTAAACGGGGAAACGCATATATTTTGGTAATTGTTGACGCATTTACTAAATTCGTCAACCTCACAGCTGTGCGTAATACAAAATCGGTGACAAGTATTAAAGTTTTACGCGATCATTTCAGTTATTTTGGGACACCTAATCGTCTTATCACAGATCAGGGTACCAGTTTCACTAGTGGTGCTTTCAAAAGTTTCATTAGGTCCACCGGCATAAAACACGTGCTGAATGCGGTATCAACTCCCAGGGCAAACGGCCAGGTAGAGCGGTATAATCGCACTATTCTGGCCGCTCTAGGTGCCATGAATCATGATAAACCAAATGGAGTGTGGGATGAACACTTACCTGAGATTCAACTGGGCATTAATACCAGCGTTCACGCCACGACAAAGAAGACGCCTACTGAACTATTATTTGGAAGGACTGTTCCTAACCCTTCACAAAGTATATTTAGTGAAATAATTTCGGATACCGCCTCTACTACTCGGACTTCGCTGTCAGAAATAAGAGCAGAAGCTAGTGAACTGATCAAAGAGCAACAGATAAGGGACAAAGAGGCTTACGACAAACATCGAAAGAAAGGTGTTGAATTTAAGGAGGGGGATCTTGTCAGAGTAATTCGTGCAGTATCTGGAATTGAGGGTCAATCCAAGAAATTGGAACCAAAATGTAGGGGCCCATATCGAATCAAAAAGGTACTCCCAAATGACCGTTACGTTGTTGAGGATACTCCAATCACAAGAAAAGGTAAGCGTTACGAGGCTGTTGTGGCAGTAGACAAAATTTTCCCCTGGCTCTCCGTTACGCAACCTTTATCTTCTGGCAACGAGTCGTCTGATGACGACGAAGTCCCTCAAAATGAGTCTGACTCTTCGTAAACCACTATAAACCATGACAGTGCGTCATTAATCCCCTTCGATATAACACGGTGTCACTGTCACTATCACTCATAGACTGGTTTCTTATAATTATTATAAACCGTTAAGACATTGTGTAACTACTTGTGATCAAAAAGAAGAATGTTTTATGATTTTAATTTATGTTCGTATGTATTATTGATACTTTACTGATAAGTTACTTTTCATAGTCATGGAAAAGTTAAGGGAATGATTGCTGTGCTGGTTAGAGTCATGTACCAGTACAGTATTCAACAGCCGGTAACGGTCAGTGTAATGGACCGGGCACAATAAACTTGCAGCTAAGAAAAAGGTTTAAAATTGTTTAACTAAGATATAAGGTCATTAATAAAATAGATAAGCAGTTTAATAATTATTGATTGTGATGATTAATACGTAGTATATTTCAGTATGTATTTAAATATTTTGTAACATTAATTTGGTTATTTTTTTAAATTTATATTCCACCATAACGAAGGGTCTCGTTAATAAATGGATGGCCGAGCTGTTACAGTTAACTCATCTTATTTGATTTATTAGTGTAATTAATAATGTTGATAATTCGCCATTTATTTAATTCATACATTTTTTATATTATTTATAATTATTAATAGTAGTATTTGTTTCATGGAATGATGTTGACTTCCGTTTCATCCTTATTGGCTGGCGCCGATTAATCGCATTGTCGAACGCTCCAGCCAATAAGGCGCTGGGTAAAAATAATTGTTACATTAAATTCAATTTATTTGATATACCTTTTAGTGTAATTAATAATGTTGATAATTCGCCATTTATTTAATTAGTACATTTTTAATATTATATAAAACTCTATTAATAGTAGTATTGTTTTCATGGAATGATTTTGACTTCTGTTTCATCCTTATTGGCTGGCGCCGACCAAACGCATTGTCAACGTCCCAGCCAATAAGGCGTTGGGTAAAAATAATGGAGGAAGTCAGGTAGGGAGTTGATGTAAAAGGATTTATGAAAAAGGTTAGCCAGTCGTCGATAAGACATCAAGGTGCAATCATACTAAAGTAATGCGTAATGTAAAGTGTTAAAATTAAAGAAAGTGTTACAAGTATTGCTGTGTTTTTAAGTACCACCCCGTCATCCCTGAGCATTTGGTTAGTGACTTTATATGTTATAAAAATAAAACCTTTTTCAGATATTTTTACTCGGACTTTTTCAAATCAGCTGATTTTGGTCGTTTATCAACTTTTATATAAATTACTTCGCTCGCGTGACTTTGTTAAGATTTTTAAATCTCTATTGAAAAGCTCTCGAAACAGAAGACACGGACCTTTTACACTTTGACATCCACCTCCTAGGTCATATTTTATTTTCCAAATGGTGTTTCCATGAATCTAAAGCAATAGTTCTTGGTAAGTTGAATACGTAGGTAGATACCTACCTATTCAACTTTTATTTGTGTTAACTACCTATCTTGCCAGTTGAGAAATAAGGAGAAAAAAGTGTTTTTTCTTTACTAGTTGTGAAAAATGGTTGTGAAAGTGGACTAAAACGATTGATTTGCATTCAGGGCTAGATAACCTAACTAGGTATAAATGACCTACATTAATGCAAAAATAAAATATACATAGATCTACTCTTATATTATAAAGAGGTATACAAATATTTTCAATGATAAGATTTTATCAGTAGGCATATTTAAGTAGAATCGTTTACTTTTATCCATAAAAAGTAGGTATGTATGTAGAGTATGAGTAAATTTTTGAGTAAACCGTGGCTTTTCGTGATAGTCATATTATCGGAAAGATTATTACATGCTTGGATTACAGACAAGCCTATTTATTTATTTCTATCTGCTAATACTATAATTAAAAAACACCCATTTCAGTCACATACATACTTGTAGTCCTGACCTCACACTAGGGCTCCCTGTGTCGTGGGTATCAGAACTACGAGTACCATGGTCCACCCACAACACCCAGACCCGGAACAAATATTTTCAGATCCTGCAAGTATTCATGCTGGGTCTGAGATCGAACCACGGTGGCGTAGAGGCGCAAGAGGTGCGGGTTCGATCCGCTACGGAACATATGCTTGCATGATCTGCTAATATTTTTCCTTGATCTGGGTGTTGTAGTACCGTGGTACTCGTAGTTTCTGATACCCACGACAGGGAATCCTAGTGTGGGGTCAGACAGGACTAATTATTGTACGAGTATGTATGTGACTAGTGGGTGTTATTATCATAATTTGCGTCTCTTGCGAGCCGGGCCTGCGACAGCCAAGCCAATGATCGATCGATCGATTTCGTATCCACAGTTTACGTAGAACACTGCTACGAGGCAGCTACGCTGATTGCTACGAAGAAAAGAAGAACAATATTTTATATCAATACGAATGGGAACTTTTTAATCCTTTTATCGTCGGTCGGTACATCGAGCCTTCCGACACTGCGTCGCATCGCCCGGTTGGTTGCCATTCGAGAAACTTGTCGGCTGTCGGTTCTGCGAGCTATATGGCCTGCCCACAGCCACGAAAGTGTAAAAATGGCTCAAGACCGTTCGTCATGGAAATCTGTGGGGGAGGCATATGTCCAGCAATGGACTTCTACAGGCTGATGATGCTGATGAATCCATATGTTATCGATGCATTTTCCTTTTCAGACATGAACTGCTGAAATGGTACGGCTGGGGCTACAAGGACTCCATGTTTCAGATTCATGGAGACACAGCATCCTTCACGGGAGATAGGTAAGCAATTATTTTCATGGCATTCAGTTCCCGGTTCCATCTTCTGGTAATAAGGTTTACTATAACATCGTCAATCTTTTGCCGACCCCTGGGTCGACGATGTTATAGTAAAAAAGTACAGGTCAGGTCCTTCGGGAAGTCATCGGGTAGCAAAGTATGACCTCCTTAAACCAGGGATGCTATTGTATAAGCGTAATGGCAATGACGTTCGTGACTTTGAGGTTCATTTTAACAATCTTATCAATATCCAAAACGTTTCAAACTTTACAAGGGGCAACTTCACGATCTTAACTTCTCCCCGTTCGTGTTTGAGACCTTTCAGATGTCGCTAAGACTGATAAAATCATCGTCAGAATTGCGAACTTCATTCCCATTTCGCTTACGCAATAGCATGGCAGGGCTGGCCACTAAATAGCGAGACACCAACTCAGAATGTACTACCTAGTTGCTTTGTTAAACACCTAATAAGGAATGAGAAGTATAATTAATAATCACGATGTAAAAATTTATGAGCTCTTTATTCCTACTAAAAAGTCACAAGGCGTTTATTTCAATAAAATCACTAGGATCACTTTGAAACGTCTTGGAAACTAGGTGAAGCTACGCCTGTTCCTCGCGACCAAGCCTTGAAGAATCAGGCAACAATCACGGCGTGGCTCGCGTGCCTATAATTTTTTTCGATGATACTTTTTCACCAAATTGAATGTAAAGCTTCAATGTGGTGCCGATCGACTATTTATTTTGTCATCAATTAGGCTCTCTTAAGTCAGTAGGTAAATCCTTAGGCAATGTATACGTTTCCATAAGTTATGGTCCTATGAGACGAGCTTTTTTTAAAAAAACCGTATCTTATTATTTCGATGAAAAAAAGCTTGGGACTGAATATACTCAAATTTGTTTAAAACTTTCTTCTTCATCCAAAGCTTGTCTGGCAGAGATAGCTTTTATACTATAATAGCCTTCATTGTATATTACGTTTACTGTAATTATGGTTCATTCATGGTTTAAAATAAAGTAATTCATTCGTTATAAAAAACCACATTAAAAGTTAAATATAGTGGTCCCGAAGAGCATGCATAGATTCAAATGATTCTTGTGATTTCAGTTATAAAGACGAGAAGTTTTTTCTACGGAAACTCCGTTTATTTCATTCTTGTGACTGACTTTTTAGCTACAGTGTGTTCTAACTTCTATAGTAGACTCGACTTGTTCATAACAATAGAAAGAAAGAAAGAAAGAAAAGACATTTATTTGTGACGACAATACAACAGTGAGACACACAGAAAAAATAATAATAATAATAACAACAACAGAAATGTTGACAAAACAAAAACGACATAAAAGAAACAAATAAAGAAAAAACACAGGCAAAGAAAAAAGGTACAGGTTGTAAGAATGTGTGTCCTAGCACCCAGTCCACGCTTCGTCACAAATTGGAGTCCAACTCAACATTTGTTGTGCCGTGTTGTGTGTGTATACCAATAGGTGTGTATTGCGTTCGTAGGCGTGTCTAAATTGGCACTTTCCGTTAATTCGCGAGTAAGCCGAACACGTCACCCCGCATTGTATGAAATTAATAAATTAAGTACTTATCTACATCTAGACTGAACTGACCTATAACTTCAACTGGCACAGCTTCACCTAGTTTCTAAGACGTTTCAAAGTGATCATAGTGATTTTATTGATAGCTCATACCAATACTCACCTAGTTCTTTCATCATGACACTGAAGCTCTACATGCCATTCTGTGAAATGGGGAAATCAAATGAACCATAAATCTTTAAGAATTGACGTCAGAACCTAAACAAAATCGCAAAGTTGATGGTAAGGGGAAATATAAACGAAAAAAGTGATAGAGCCAAGCCGGGCTCGTTGCCTGATTCTTATAGGCGCGAGAACATACGTTGCTTCACTTAGTTTATAAGTCGAAAGTCGTCAAAGTGATCCTAGTGATTTTATTGAACTAAACACCCTTTGACTTTGACCTGACTTTGGTTTAAATTAGCATTTTTTGTTTGTTGCAAGTCACCCCGCATTTCATGAAATTAATAAATTAGGAACTTACCTACATCTAAAGGTTGAACTGACCTATAACTGCACTGATAGTTTGGTAAATACATAATTGTATACGTATCTCCTTAATCTTTTAACCTTTTTAGCATACAATGTGAACAATAGAGCCGAAATTTAAAAGGACTTATGTACATAACTGCATTGTAAATTAACTATGATGTTATGAATATCAGTATATGAATTCATGACTTACCTAATTGAATTCAGTGCTTCTAGTAGGTACATGATACATTAACATCTGTATCCCAAAATGGGCTTATTCTACACCCAATTGGCAATAAAGTTTGTTCTATCTACGGCTTTTGGAAATTCAACATTTATCTTTGTAGTCAAAAATCGGGATCAAATGAGTTCAAACTCAATTCTTCAACTGTTGTAGTTAGTAATCATGACGACGAATTTCTCGTACGTTTAATAAAATTATTTATAAACAGATTTTTTCAAAAATCTAGAAAAAAATAATTAAGTACCTACCTATTAATGATAATGGGACTGATTATTATTATTTTAAGTACTCAAGTTTTGAGATTATTCTAGAAAAGTTGATTTCATTAACATTATTACGATATTGAGTTTAAATTTATTGATATAAATTAGAAGGAGTTAATTTCTTGAGTGGATTTTTATAGTCATGTTTATTTCTACGGTATAAGTATCTCAACTTTACCATCATATCTCTGAACATCTGCATGGTTAATATATCGAGAATAAAGTCGAGTATAATAAGTGATCAAACAAGCTTACCTGTGATGTTCGATCATTATTATACGAAGAACTTTATTCGAAGATATATACAATACAATACAATACAATAACTTTATTTCAGGCAACAATAGAATAAAAAACAGATGGAATTTTTCTTACACTACGGCCCATATAGATATATACCTTAAAGACTAACATACATATTAATATAAAAACACAATTAATTGCCACGTAGAAACTGCGACGTGGGACGCGAATTGTCATTGGCAGTAGGTATTCGCCCGCGGAAGCGACGGAACACAACACCCTTCGGCCAGAGATCTTCTTTTAGGTAGGTCGAAAGATGTTCGGTCGGTACCCTCACCACAAAGGAGTTGAAACTGACTCTGTGGCGGGACTCCAACCGTTCGACCCTCAAACTGATCTTGGTCTTCACGCGCAAGTACTCCGCGACATCCTCCGACTTGACGGTGTAATGCACGCGAGACACGTAGAGCTGCGTCGTCGGCACCTCAGAACGCAGCAGAAGATTCTGGCTATGCGGTGCGGTACCGCACTTGTTCTGACAGGTGGGCTTCTTCTTCTTCTTCCTTTCTACTTTGATGAAGCCCTCCTTGTCTACTTGCACCTTGGGTGAAGGCTATATGAACCTCACCCACCCGGCCCATTGGTAAAGTTGACGAACAGGTATTCGAGGCTCTAAAAAGAATGACGAGTGACAGATGGGTTCATAGAGCATTGATGTCAATTGCGTCGGTTGTCAGCTACACAAGAGGTAGGTAGCTGTATATAATGAATTTTCTCCGCTAATATTCGTTCTTTTTGTTGATAGAATAAGCCAGATGGTACCTAAACATTTATGAATTACCTTGTATAGTGTTTTACAACTGCTGCAAAGGTTTTTATATCAACACAAGAGCTCTAAAACCATTACTAAGTACTGTGTAGTGAGTATTCCAGTGTCCTTTCAATGTGATTTTCACATGTTCGTAAATCCATTATTTGTCTGTTCATAACATCGTCACCGTCAAGACAAGGTTCTCTAACTATAAACCCATTACTGATAGCAGGTATAAATGGTTCTTAGAAATTGTGAAGTAGGTAAACACTATAGAAGGTGATACATAATATGTATGCTATCCCAAAAGGGGGATAATATATTCTACACCCAACGTCCATTGGCAATAAAGTGCGTTCTACAACTTTTGGAAATTCGTCATTTTTCATGCAAAAATAAGCTGTTTTGGTATTTTGGCTAAACGATTGATGGCTCACGAGACTCTCGCTTATATACTGGAGGAGAAAGAAAACACTTACGCCTCAATGCTATTTGGAAGCCGTCTTAGAATCTTGGAATCTATCAGAATGGAGGAAATTTCATCATTACACCGACAAGTGCTAAGTTCTTAAATCATAGAAGAAGAAGAAGATAAGAATCTACTCTCGGCTGAAATATGAAAAACTAGTAGAAACCTCCGCGACTTCGTTCATGTGATGTTATTTTAATACAAACTTCAACCCTTTACGGGTTGAGTTTCACGAATTCCTTTCTTTGTGCATCCCCTACAACAGGAAGCTATCCTACAAATTTCATACTCTTAG
The DNA here is from genome assembly GCA_947579855.1 of Anticlea derivata. Lineage (NCBI taxonomy): Eukaryota > Metazoa > Arthropoda > Insecta > Lepidoptera > Geometridae > Anticlea > Anticlea derivata. The sequence continues at coordinate 10,455,503 of OX388268.1, forward strand.
GACTTGTTGTGCGTTGATTTTCAGGTTCTTGTAAGTCAGTCAGTAACGTAAAAGTTAAAAAAAATGATTTCACTCAGCATGATTTATAATTAAATCAAAACTATATCCGGTACACCACAGCTGAAACACAGATTAGTGGTTCGTAATGGCATCATTTAGCACAATAAGCACGAGTATCATGCGGTAAGGTACATTGTCCAGTTCTAGCATTGAACATCTGTACGTAAATGTCACAACATAGTGTTGTGTAGCAAAGGTTTGTTTCCCCAGTAAACAGCAGCGAAGCTGTTTGCCTAGGCGAACCATCGACAGACGAATCTTTAGCAAATGCGTGATGCAATCCACCCTAGTCAATACTATAAAGGCAGGACCGGAGCTAGGATCAAAACTCATGGCTCTTGGGTTCAGCGTACGCCAGACATTTGGCCTTAAAATCTTAAAGAAGTATAAGTGCTTATTTATATATTTGCTTTTACCTAAAATATACACAAATCATAATAAATTGTCGAGAGGGCGGAGTGAAGAAAGTGACAGCGCTATGTACTGTAATTGAATGCGGAAAGAGATAGCAAGCGTTAGAAGGCGCTCGAAAGTAATCAACGTAAGCGAAATATAAGAAAATATCGATTATCTCAAAAACTATCTATTTTTTTTAAAAGTGTCTTAGATTTAGGTACCCAATGCTATTGTCTAACAAAATATTTAAAAAAAAGTTATTTTTGTTAGATAGTCTCAGAGTATTTTCGAAAAAACTGTTGCAGAGGACCCAACTTTAAAAAATAAATCTCTCGAGTCAAGTTTAACCAATCGCGTTTTTGTCTTGGATTTACGTAAATAAAATGCTCAAGTTATCTTTGTCATAAAAATCAAAACCGTGCGTTTTGCGGTTATTGAGAAAAAACAATTCAAAAATCATAAAATAATTAAACCCTCACCCTAACATATATATGTGCAATGCGCACGTCAAAATTAATTTAAAATTTATCTTTAGATCTGATTAAACCTAAGGTATTGAAAGAAAATTAAAACTCATACAGGTACCTATTTACAATTGTTTTAAAAAATACACAAGAAACAGTTGAGTACCCTTGCAAACGTTTGATTAAATTGATACAACAAATTAAACATTGATTAAATTATGTTTATGCAAAATTTACTCGGTTTTTTTTTTGTAGAAACATTAGTCAAAGTCGAAATATAATTTATTGCTTGAAATACATGTCATAAAGATGTCTATTAGATCTTAAATAAATCATACCCAGAGCACTCGAAACGCTAATTTGTCGTTGTACGGAATTTGATACGCTACAATACGTATGCTTGCAATTATAAAGAAAATGATACCAAATAATTAAAAAATTCAACAAGGTATTTTTTTATACAACTGAGGTGGTAGACAAGCATACGGCCCACCTGTTGGTAAGCGGTTACCGTAGCCTATGAGCGCTTGCAATACCAGAGGCATCACGCACGCGTTGCCGACCCCGAACCCCCCTCCTCCTAAAGAGCTCTGGAAACCTTACTCACCGCAGTATTTGAAACAATTAATGTTGTTTGGCTGCGATCTTCTGTAAGGCGGAGGTACCTCCCGAGGCGGGCTGCTCCAATTTAGAACGAGAAAATCTCGCTGTGCCCTACCTCCTCCAAGCCTATGATTGTCATAGATTCAGCTATTCGCTGTTTCCGAACTTCAGCTGTTTCGAATTGCCCCTGAATTACCAACCCTTGCACCGTTCTGCAATGTAGAGTTCGTGAGTACCCATAACCAAGTAAAGATGATCAGCAACTAATGGATACAAAATGTAAACATTACCGAATGCCACAAAAATCACTCCAGCAAATAATATCGGTGTTTTTTTTTAAGTTTACCATATATGCTATGATCTTGCCTAGTGATTATTAAGGTCAATATTTAGATGATACTCGCTTTTAATAGAGTATTGATTATCGTATTTTTTGTTTTACCCGATTGTTTAATATACTTTTACAATTGGTCAACAGCCGACGAACCTTAATCGGATAGGCAGCATTTGGGAAATTTCGTTATAATATCGTCTCGTCGCAGATACCGTAGAGACTCAGACAAAAGTCTACAATCAGTGCGTGTTGCCAGTAATGACATATGGCACTTAGACGGTCGTGAACTATTGACCTCATACACAACCCCAAAGATTGTAACGAGATTATCCTAGCTGTAAGATTAATCTCCATAATCTTATTTTCTATTTTAAAGTTTGTAAACTCTTTATAGGTTAAAATTGTCCCTACCAATGCTGTGTTCGCCTGTTATTGGCTATTGTATCAGTCCTTAGTCTCCATAGCTTAATATTGTTGAATGTTTGATACATGTGCTGTTGGCGATCCTATTTAATAAATAAATAAATAAATAAAGTCGCGCAACAGGCTATGCAGATAGCCAGGAGTATGCTCGGAGTTTCACTACGTGATAAGATCCGAAATTAGTTAATCCGTAGAAGAACCAAGGCCACTGCCATAGCTCTCAGAATTAGCAAGTTGAAGTGGCACTGGGCAGTGGGCAGAGGAGGAGGAGGTAGGGCACAGAAAGATTTTCTCGTTCTGAATTGGAGCAGCCCGCCTGGGAGGTACCTCCGCCTTACAGAAGATCGCAGCCAAATAACATTATTTGTTTCAAATAGTGTTGTGTTCCTGCGGTGAGTAAGGTTGCCAGAGCTCTTTACGGGGGAAGGGGGTTCGGGGTCGGCAACGCGTGCGTGATGCCTCTGGTATTGCAAGCGCTCATAGGCTACGGTAACCGCTTACCATCAGGTGGGCCGTAAGCTTTTTTGCCACCTCTGTTGTATAAAAAAAAAAAAGACCATATAGCTCGCAGAACCAACAACCGACCACGAACCGGGCGACGCAGATATCAGTCTCTAGTACCCATATTACAGGCTATGCCTAGTTTGGGATCAGTTGACCGTGTGTGATATATTATAAAAAAAATACAAAATAAAAATGGTACGGAACCCTCTGGGCGCGAGGTCCGCATGACAGTCTTTATTTATATTTGCCCTAGGACACGAAAACACTTTTTTTTAATTAAAGTTATCAGACGAACGAAAGATTTCCTGCTAAATTGTTGTTAGTAACATGTATACTAGGTTAGCCCTAAACTGCTTGCAGCGGTCTGTTATTCTATATTACATACAAACAAACAAACAAGGCTGTGTTTACATATTTGCCGCGCGCAACCACTCGACAAGAGAAGAATCGTATTGTTGTTTGGTTTTACTACAGTCAATGTTTGTCGCTTTTGTTTAATGTGTATTGAATAACTTGATTCGGCTCATTTCCGATTAGTAGTGTCAGTCATGCATAATCTATTGATGCATGGTATTGTTGCAAACAGCTTAATAATGTGGTACCACAACACACAGACCCGGAAAAAATATTTGCAGATCATAAAAACATTTGTCCCGCAGCGGGAATCGAATCCACACCCCTTGCGTCGCAGACTCGAACACTCTGACTCTTCAGTATAATATGAGATGTAGCCTGCAGCCGAAAAGTGTTAAATATAGGAAGTTAGGGCTTCATGTGTAATTAAAACAAAGCAATGGCTTTTAAGAAATAACGAATTATATTAGCCAATTTAATTTTTCACTAGAAAGCTCATACGACTGTACGTAACTAAGCGTATCAACAACAACCACGTGACGACGACGTGTCAAACAAATAAGAAGAAGGCGCGTATTCGTTTAATTCAAGAAGGTTAATTCAGGATCGAATAAAGATTGATTTTTGCAAACCAATATATAAAGCAAATTATAAAATAAAACCAACACGCCCCCTCAAAAATTAATCTCAAGTTATACAAACAAAATAAACCTAAACAGAACATATTAACTTTCTAGTGTTTGCTGGGAAATACATTATGGTCCAACATTTGTTGCTATGGATTAGGGAAAACCCAGAAAACCCTAATCAGACCATTTACGTCTAATTAGTAATATAATTTAAATTAATATATAAATATTTACAACATGAACCACTTATTATTCACTGAGTGAACTTATTCTAAACCCATTTTGCTCCTCATCTTTTGGAAAGTGATAGCAGGTAATGGCTTAGTCAATATATCCGCCAACTGTTCACCTGTGGGAATGTAATTTAATTTTATTATATTTTTCTCAATCTGTTCCTTAGAAAAATGATATTTGATATCAATATGTTTGGTGCGTTTGTGATTAGTTGGATTGTTTGCAATACTTATGCAGCCATTATTATCTTCATAGATGATTATAGGTTTTTTAATGTTCATGTTAATACTATCAGCTAGAGATTTAAGCCACAATGCTTCCCTAACTGCTTCAAACAATGCCATATATTCAGCCTCAGTTGAAGAAGCGGCAACTGTTATTTGTTTCTTAGTACTCCAGGTTATAGAACATTGCTCAAAGAGCCTAAATAAAAACCCAGTTGTATTCTTCCTGTCTTTTGTATCATTACCACCCCAATCTGAATCTACATACCCACACAGAATGTTATTGTAGTCACATTTTTTATAAGTTAACTTTAAATCAGTTGTTCCCTGCAAGTATCTATCTTTTAAGACACAGCCAGAGTTCTTTGTTATTTTTATTTGTATATCTACTTAGGATATTAACACTTGTACTTAAATCTGGTCGGGTGCACAACATGACATACATCAAACAACCTATAACATTTCGGCATGGGGCATCATAGTTTTCATCAAAGTTTAATGCTTCGTAATTCAGTTTATTTTCCAAAGGGGTATTGACAGGTTTGCAATCGTGCATATTAAATTTTATTCAGTACTTTTCTGACGTATGCACTTTGGTCTAAAGTAATTTTATCATCAGTTCTGGTGACTTTGATACCAAGAAATAATTTTATTTCTTTTAAATCAGTCATCTCAAATTTACTTTTTAAATATCTTTTAAAATTGTTCATTGTTTCAGTTTCACCGCATGCAATCACCAAATCATTAACATACAGTACTATATATATTTTTTATGCACATCTCCATTGTTTAACATGTAAACACACCTATCTACTGATGATTTTTGAAATCCCTTTTCTTTAAGTGATTGTTCAAAAACTTCGAACCAACACCTAGCCGCCTGTTTTAATCCGTACAATGATTTATTTAATTTACAGACATTATTATCTTTGTTAAATATACCCTCAGGGACTTTCATGTATATTTCTTCTTTTAACTCACCATTTAAAAGGCGGTTTTAACATCCATATGATGAATCAATAAATTGAATTGATTGGCAAAACTTATTATGAATCTGAAACTAGCTATCCTTGCAACAGGTGCAAAGGTTTCAGTATAGTCCGTTAGGTATTCTTGACTAAACCCCCTCGCTACAAGGCGGGCTTTGTATCTAAAAGGATTTCCAAATTCATAATTTTTGATGGTGAATATCCATTTACAGTCTACAATGTTTTTATCATCTGGCCTTGGTACTAATGTCCAAGTTTTATTTACCCAAAGAGAATTTAATTCATCTCTAATGGCGCTTTCACACTGAGATCTGTCGTCTCGAGTTTTAATTTCTGCATACGATTTCGGTAGTTCGTATTTAATAGACTGAGCACACATTGCATAATCATTATCATATTCATTGTATGATTTAGATATACATCTTCCCTCTAGCCTGTCACTTCTTCTTAGTTGAAGATTATAATCTGTGCTTTCTTTATCTTTAAATTTAGATAAATTATCAGAAGGTGTATCTGCTGCTTGCTCCGATTCAACTGTCATATCATGGTTTGTTTTGCGAATTTTATTCGGACACACATGTCCATCAGATTTAAATGTATCTGATTTTAGACTGTCAGAGTTTCGAGACTTTACAGGTACTGATTTGGATATTTCATCTCTATCAGTTTCATTTAGAGAATTTTTAGTATTCCCCTCAGGCTTAAGTACAGGCCTGGACACAACAAAATTAGTCTCGTCCACAATGACATCTCTAACAACAACATATTTTTCGCATTCCGGGTTCCAAACTTTATAACCGTTTGGTTCATAACCCAACAAAATACCTTTCCATGATTTATCATCAAACTTGGTCTTACCGGTTTTTTTATGTACATAAACCGTTGAGCCAAAATACCTTTAAATATTTTATTTTAGGTTTTCTATCGTGCCACAATTCGAATGGTGTTTTTGAACATTTCAAAGCTTTAGTAGGGGTCAAATTGATCAAATACACCGCAGTCAGTACTGCGTCACCCCAGAAAAACTTTTTCTAATTTAGCACAGTTTATCATAGATCTGGCTTTTTCGGTAATCGTTCTAACCATACGTTCAGAAACGCCATTCAATTGCGGAGTTCTCGGAACTGTCAAGTGGTAAGAAATTCCTTTCTCAACACAATACATTTTCATTTCGGTAGATAAATATTCTCCACCGTTATCGCTGTACAAGTTGACTAATTTTAAATTGAACTTAGCCTCACTTTTTGCAACGAAATCTTTGAAAGCAGCAAATACGTCTGATTTATACGTTAATAGATACGTAGCACAGTAATGAGTATACTGGTCAACAAAAAGCACAAAATAATTTTTGTTGTCAATAGTTGGTGGAGTGATAGGGCCGCAAACATCCGAATGTACAATAAGCAATGGTCGCTTAATATGAGTTTTATCTTTAGCCTCATTGAACGGCAGTCGACTCTGTTTCCCATTTATGCATGCCTCGCATAACTCATCATTCGGCACTACGGTATCAATTTCATTTACATCTTTAACCATTTGATTATTTTTCATTTCTATGAACTTATTTTTACTAATGTGACCAAATCGTTCGTGCCATAATTTATAATTATTTATGTCACTATTGCATACTTGGGAAATAGGTTGACTCCTATTCACAAATGCCACAAAATCAACAGCAATCAAATTATTTTTCAACATACCTTGCATGATGGTTTTGTTACCCTTACTTATATGGACACCATGTTACCATAAAACCAGCGAGTTGCATTTTCGATACAGACAGTAGATTGTATGGAACCTCGGAGCAGAAGAGCACGTCCTCCAAAACTCCTTGAATGCCCATATTGCTGGTTACATGGAGAGTTCCCTCTTTCGTAGCGTAGATTTTTGTTGCTATCCTCCGACAAGGTTTCTATCGCAGTTATGACACCATCATAAGTTGCCGGTAGTGTGAGCAACAAATGAGCAACTTTGTCGGTTTCTTCCAATTTTGCTCCAGCAGATAATAATTCCGTGATTAGATCGTCGAAAATGGCAAAATGTTTCATGAGTGTGACGTCGCCTTGCAGTTTAAATCCTAGTAGCTTTTTACGTAAAGCTAATTGCATCGCAATACTTTTCCGCTCATATAGTGCATCTAAACTTTGCAAAATCTCTTTCGCCGAGATTTTCACAGCAAGACATCCTCGCACGACACATTTCCATCGCACATCTTTGGTGGAAACGCAGCCTTGAGTTTCGTTTCGACTTCACATGATCCATCTTGGACAAGTTCGTAACAAATCACATTTGAGATTTTAGAGTGCAGTAAATCGCGTAAACTGGGCCCATAACCTATAGGAAGTTAGGGCTTCATGTGTAATTAAAACAAAGCAATGGCTTTTAAGAAATAACGAATTATATTAGCCAATTTAATTTTTCACTAGAAAGCTCATACGACTGTACGTAACTAAGCGTATCAACAACAACCACGTGACGACGACGTGTCAAACAAATAAGAAGAAGGCGCGTATTCGTTTAATTCAAGAAGGTTAATTCAGGATCGAATAAAGATTGATTTTTGCAAACCAATATATAAAGCAAATTATAAAATAAAACCAACATTAAATCCCTCCGTAGGCCAAGACAAAATCCCTCCGTAGGCCAAGACATGTTCTTGAAGATCCAGATGACGGGATCACCTCCTCTGACGCGGAGGCGATCCCTTCATCGAACTCCGACACATAAAAACACTCAAAACATCACACCGACCCCGCCGGCGGGGTCGACGACGACGTCCCGTCCCTGCGTTTCCACCCCGTCAGGATGATGGCCTCCTCAAAAAACCTCCCTCTGGCAACAGCCCAAGCCGAGGTCCGTACCTAAGTGGTGCCCTTGCGCTCGTTGCCAAAACCTAACCTTTTTTTTCGGCAGTGGCGCCCTCTGTGCTCGCCTAGCCCGGTGTAGCTGGCAGTGGTCGTAAGAGACCCACAGCATATAAATCCGTTCGGAAAAAGAAAAAAAAGCCGAAAAGTGCATTGCTTGAGAGAAAGACTGACACATCAACACAGCCTTAACTATTAGTCATAAAATCATAAAACTTGCAGGGTAGGTATATTCCTTTTATGGTGTAGGGACTAAACTAGAAATTTGGGAACTTTAACCCTAAGGAACTGAAAAATCGTAAATGAAATGAAATGTTTATTTGCTAAAACATGGTAGTTGAATATAATCGCTGTTCTTATGCAGTAAGCGGGCATATTCGAACAGCTCCACATATTCTCAACTCTACTTCCAGATATACGTTAGGAGGCAAGACGTTACCACTCCTAGCACAATGGGCTACTGAGAATTTCGGCATCGACTCGGCGAAAGACCCGTACATCCCCGAGCAGCCTAAAAACTTCGACCCAAGCCGGCTGCCAGAAGACATCAGGAAGGAGCTAGAAGGCATAGCGCTGGTCAGCGTTGACGGGATGGACAGGCTAATCAGGGCGCACGGGCAGACTTTGAAGGACATATCGGATTTGAGGAAGAACAGCTTCCCGAGGATCCCTGATGCTGTTATATGGCCGGAAAGCCATGAACAGGTACGTCCGTATTCTACTACTATATAGGTATGCAAAGTTTATGAAGATGTTTCTAAGATGTGACGATGTAAGGCTGCTACCACACCAATCGATCGACCGTCGAAATTGTCGTGGGCCAAATGTTCGGGCATGCCTCTGACTACTCACCTCGGACATTTTCAAGGATGTGATCGCCAGGAGTTCTGGTGGGATTTCTACCATTCTTAGGTATAAAAACCGCGATCCTATTGTATTGTCTTTTGTTTATGGTAACCTAGGTTTATTTTATTTTTGCTACGCCTTTACCGTATATGACGTTTTTTTTTTAATATTAACATTAAGGTTTTTTTTCATTATTTTTATCGCATTTAATACATAACGAATACAAAAAACAAAAATTAATGATAAAAAAATTTTTTATACTTACCTACAACATTTATTAGATATAAAAAAAAACATAAATACAATTATTAAAAAAAAACTTGTTTTATCGCAATATATGGTGTTTTAAGTAGGTATATCTATTTCACAGGTGGAGCAAATAGTCCAGTGTGCATCTAAAAACCAATTCGTGATCATTCCCTTCGGCGGTGGCACCTCTGTATCTGGCGCCGTCACCTGCCCCGCCAACGAGCCCAGGCCGATCGTGGTTCTCGACACCACCAATATGAACTCTATACTGTGGCTGGATAAGGAGCAGCTCTTGGCTCGGATACAGGTGAGCTTTAGCCATGCAAGTAACCAGCAACTGCCTCCTGTACTCGACTTGCTATGGCCTGTGTGAAAGTCGTTAAACAGACTTCGCACGCAGGTGGGCCTGCGTGCTAACCTAACCTAATCCAATGCGATTGTAGTGCTCCCATACATTCCATGCCACACTTACCGGTGTGTCCCTTGTAAACTCAATGCGAAGACAAGACCTCCTCCCTTGTCAAGTTTGGAACGTTTTGAATGTTGCTAAGCAAAGTTGCGAACTTCATTGCCATTACGCTTACACAATTGCACCACTGGTCACAGACCTAATACAGGATGACTAAGAAAGACTCAGTGACACGACAAGCTGACAAGCAATGCGAAGAGCGGTTGGCCACTTATAAAGCCGTGGTGGCCTAATCGGAGATACCCCGACTTTCGATTCGAAGGAAACCAATGGAGATCTAAAAATTGAAAAATTGACATCGTTCTGTCAATTTTTCGAAGGAAAACATCGTGAGGAAAGCCGCCGTAAATTGACCATGTAAGTATTTCCTGTGGATAAGGTTGGCTAGGCTGAGAGATAGGATAGGTGTTGGGCAAGCCATCCATCTAAAATGTCCCAGGCACTAAATCTTCTTGAATCGCTTCGCTCGCTAGTTTCATTCAGTTTCTGCAGGTCTTTACGCCCAAATGACTAGGGAGGGTCGCTTTGTTCTTCTATCTTGTCTTATAAATTGTTGCCGACTTAGGTAAGTATATTAGTCTTTAAGGTATATATCTATATGGGCCGTAGGATAAGAAAAATTCCATCTGTTTTTTATTCTATTGTTGCCTGAAATAAAGTTATTGTATTGTATTGTGTATTGTATATTTTCCAGGAAAATTAAGACTATTTTTCTTTTGTGACATACATACATATCTCGCTTGAGATAAACTATTAACTCTGCCTTGATGCATTTTCATTTAGTTCTGAGCTATGTTTATAGTTTCAAGTCACTAGGTCATCGGGAAGTTTAAACGAACAGACAAACAAGTACCTAATCTTTTCACATATGTTTCAAATTTCGAGGTACCTGCCTAAGTGCCTAGGTACCTACCTACTACTTAAAAGATATTTTGTTTGACTAACATGTTAGCTAGCTATAGCATATTCATAGGTACACTAACAAGGAAGAGCAGTGCCTAAAAGTAGATAAAATTAGGTACCTACTAATAACATTTGAGGATATAAACATCTTTACGTCAGACAAATTCGATGAGACTTGTGAACAAACCGCCCATACAAGCCTTTTTCTTGAAGTTGAACTTGAGTTGTTGTTTCATATGAGTAAGAAATTAACGCCGTGCAAGAGGATTTCTGGTTTAGTATGGACGGTATGTTTATAGACATTTCGCATCGAATATAGCTGATGTTTAGGTAGTACATACACATGAGCAGCGAGTCTTGAGATTGTGACATTAGCGTACCTATTGCAAAATGCGTAACAAGCCGTTTTAACGCCATTGTCGTGATTTGATATTCATAATTAAAAAGTAATAGTAAAATATTTATTTCTTATAATGGTAACATAGCATTTGGAATTTAAAATATTTGTTAGCTGGCAATTCTGTTCTGTGCGTGATGTGGAAGTTGTGGGTAGCCAATCACGAACGGTCAAACCACGGCATTTGGTTCGTTTTTTATAACCGACCGGAGGTAACCTTTAAGCAAAAGTTGGAATGGACTGGCATTCTTTTTCTGGAAGCCGAGCAGTGAGCATTGTCGTGTAACCAGTGTCCTAGTATAGAACTAAAAGTTGTAATCGAATCTAGAATATTCCACAAGTTCGGAATAAATAAAGTGGTGTTGTCAAGTGTTATCCTCGTTTCTTTACATTTCAGAAGCGGGATCAACCAGCGGTATGTAAATTGTATTTTTTTTAACGATTATATGCCTAGCGCCCTAATGAATTTAATTTTTCTAAGAACTTATCTGTTGAATTGTACTGAACAAGATATTCGTGGGACTAACTATCCGGTCGTGCTGGCATCAATTAATTTGAGGTATAGGGCACACCTATGCTATTTTGTCATCTGCTGTTTGGATCGTTGTTCACAAACCGGTCGGTATTACACCGAGACTATCCGGTAGTGCTAGCACCTTCCAAATTAGTAGAATGGCAATATTTGTAGGTATGGGTGCCTAAATTAACTCTATTTTCCGTTTAGTAAGAATTATTTAAGGTACCTGCACATTTTGTCATATGCTATATTTAGAATCGTTGCTCACGAACCGGTCGGTATTACACCGAGACTATCCGGTAGTGCTAGCACCTTTCTATTTATAGAGTGATAATATTTGTAGGTAGGTGCCTTTTAAAAATAAAATAACTAGATTATCAGTTTAGGTACCTACACATTTTATCAATTATGCTATATTGGAATCGTTGCTCACGAACCGGTCGGTATTACACCGAGACTATCCGGTAGTGCTAGCACCTTTCTATTAGTAGTGGTTGTGTATTTGTGAGTACCTGTAATGTCGGCAAAATATTTAGTTTATGAAACGTTTAGTAGATAGAAAACAAATTCAACTAATGCCAGTACGGATCGGCTGTTACGGACCAGTACACGTTAGTTTTGCTGCTAATGCAGTGTTAGAATTGAATATCGCTTGATCAGCACGAAAATATCAGAGTTCATTGGGCACTACTACCTGCCTTATTTACAATATTGTACATTAGTTATTGTGCGTTTTTCAACACCCTTGTGAAGAAAATAATACTAAAAATTCAAGATAGAAAACAAAGATAAATCAGAGTGAAATTTTTATTTATTAAACACGTAGATACTAGTTGAAATTATCTATTTAAATACGAAATTGCATTAAATGAGCAAGCAATAAGTACATTAATTTATTTGTACTATTGAGCACGATCTTTTTGTATAGAAACTTGTGCCTAATTGCGGTGAAATTAGAGCCACATTATGAGCAATTGTGTTGAAAAAAAAAAAAAAAAAATATATATATATATATATATATATATATATATATTATATATATATATATATATATATATATATTATATATATATATATGTATATCCTAGGCTTAGTAAGCTTCAGATAGAGATAAAGATAAATTTATTTGCTTGAACATAATGTAGGTTAACAATGGTCATAAAATAAAATGAATTCGTTTCAATTATGTTCTGCCACAGCCGGCATGCAAAATTTCAAATAAAAGAATATAAAAAAAAATTATAAAACTAAAAATTAAAAATAAAGAATGTCAAAATCATAATAAAAATTGAAATTAAAAATTAAACAAGTTAAGCCATGTGTGCTAATTTTAGTGAATATAGGCAATGTATGTCTCAGTTAAGCCATGTGTGCTAATTGTAGTGAAAATAGGCTATGTATGCCTCAGTTAAGCCATGTGTGCTAATTTTAATGAATATAGGCTATGTATGCCTCAGTTAAGCCATGTGTGCTATGATCTGAGAGTGATTAGCACTACGCGTATGACGCGCAGGACCTGTACGTGACAAAGTAAGTCGCAAAATTACATGGACTGCGTGGTAGTGCTAGGCCAAGTGAGCCATAAAGCTAAATAAATATAAGACAAAATTATGAACCATGTGTTAATTGTGATATGCTAAGTAGCCATTCAAACAATATTATGAAATTTTAGGCTTAATAAAATGGTATTCCAAGAAAAAGACTAGCCATGAGAGCAAAAAAAAAATTAGAATAAATAATGATAATTTAAAATGATGACTTGTAACTTAAAACGAAGTATATAATAATAAATAATAATGAATTCTGCTAAATCTCAATTTACAGAAAGAAAATAAAACTAATACGAGTTAATATTTACAAAATACACAAGAATCAGTTGAGCTAAAATAATGAAAGAAAATAATGCCACTGAGTATCTAGTATTACCATACTAGATTTTTATTGGAGGATTTGTTTTTGGGTTTGATTCCCATCTAAGTTTAAGAGGTTTGATATAATTATAATTTTCTCACACTGTTTTTATTTCTCCATGAGGTCATGAGCTGTGATGAGTCTGAGATCTAAAGACGTGTCATTCTGAGGCCAGGACGACTACGCGCTCGTAAGGAAAATTTGACACGAGTGGATCGTGAAGGCGTAAAAGAAATAGGACATGCACTGGAGGCCGATAAGTCGATTTCTCCATCACGCTGCTGACGAGGTACTGAAGATCATAATTTTTTTTGCGTAATCCGAACGATCCATGTTCTTATCAGTTAAGTAGCAATCACATAAACGATGTTATTCCTGAATTTGATCCAGTGTGGAAAAGTCTGTGTGGAAAGTTGGATCAGGAAAGTCAAAAAGAGTGTGCTAACTTTACGAATGAAACGAGAAGCAGACCATACATTTTATTTTGCAGAAGCTAACTGGGCTTCAAATAAATGGTTCAAAGCACTACCTTCAGTGGTGTTTGGTTGGTCTGAATGGCAATTAGGTAAAATTACGGAAAACGTTCAGAATGAGCAGAACTATGGTCAGCTTCTCGAAGAAGTTATAATTAGACAGTATTTTTATTAAAAGTTAACCCTTGTAAATAGTTTTCAAATCAGTAGCAAATATGACGTAGACTGCATTATACACAGGATTGTTGACAAATCTATTAGAAATGGGGCAACAAGCCTTCAATAGTAAAGAACCAGAAGACTTACTAAACTTTCTGAATTATAATAATAATAACATATAATAATAATATATATAATAAATAATAATAAGTTTATTTATAGTAAAAAAAAAACTAAAATACAAAGACAGTTACTTGATACATAATAGGAAGGTACTCCTTATTTATTAACTAATTTGTTAGTAGGTGTAGTAGGTAGGTTCTAATCCTAAAGCAAATTAATTAAATTAGCCTTGATTAGGCAAAGTAGTTAGTTAAACAAAATAGAATTTAAATTAATTTTTAAGCATGGTAGGTAGGTATGCGATAACTTTGATCTCCACACTAGGATTCCCTATAAATTATATTAAATGAAATAAGTTTATTTTGACGAACACACAGACACAGACAGAAGAATCAAGAAGTAACAACACAAACAATAGATTAGAGATAGGGAAACAAAAGACAGGACAGCAACCTAATAGTATATACCTAGGTATGAATAATAACTCGAGTAGGGTACACCTACCTAAAAACAAATTTTAAAAAATAAGTAGGTACCTACAAAAAAAAAAAAACAGAAATGTATGTACCTATTTCATAATATATTTATGTACTTATTAGTCTCTCGTGCGTGCCGAGTGTAAGCCAAAACAGGCATAGTCTCAGCTTATTGCTGCTACGCATTTTGATAATATGCAGCAGCGCTGGTTTTCAGACCAAAGCTTATGGAGGCCATACACGCTAGGTTTTGCATGGTGGTTTTGGCCGTGCATGCATAACCGACAGGCAAGCCCTAGCGTGTATGTGATTAAACTGTACAGTTATCGGTGCATGTACATGCAACCGAGCAAATATCAAAATTGATATTTTATGCCGCTCGGTTATGTTTGCGCGCGAGCATAACCGAGCGTGTGTGGCGTCCGGCGAGCTTGCCTACCACAGTTCTCAGTTTTTAACAGTATCTTGTCTTTGTATTAACGGAGTAATCAATGATAATAGTTTCAAATAATTTTTTTCATCCATTCGTAAATAATTTTTGTAATCTGTTGGTGTAAATCTCAATTCATTTATCAAATTTACGTGGGAGAATTGCTTTCTTTTCAATAACCAGCGTTTAGACCATTCAGTGCGCTCTCTTTTTCTTTTTCTGTTCTGCAGAACAAGTGTTAGGCCAAGTACAGCTATCACATCGTCGTCGTTCATTGCGTCCTACACACCATCACGTACTACGTAGCTCAACTCAGAGTTCATGTCAAGACGGTGCATGCAAAACCTAACGTGTATGTGTAGTATGAAACTCGGTTATGCTTGTCGGTTTTGCATGCACGGCTGAAACCGTCATGCGGGACCTAGCGTGTATGGCCTCCATTATGGGTGACCTCACGAACCAACCAATAAATAAGATATATACAAATAAACATTACGTGCCAGTGGTTACGGGCAATAGTTTGCCACTAGATAAAAGACGTTTCGACAGTTTAACAAAACGCCCCGATACTAGCCCAGTGTCTACTAACAATGATAGCTGTGTCGTTTGCTTTAACAGTCATGAAAAAGTCATAATTTTAAGAAATTTAGGTATTCTCAAAAAGACATACGATCACTTACATGAGAATAGTTATTTAGCATAAAGTAATAAATGATAATAGTATATTGTAGTCTAGGTGGGGAAAAGGTTAAAGTACCAGCTAAGCCGGAACGTTACACGGTTAGGTATGACTCGTCTGAAATATGTAAATTGGAATCATTAAGTTCATGTGTTGACTGTAGGATAGATAAAACTCAAGACTTTTGTAATCTCTGCTAAAAACAATACAAATTACAATTAAATATTTATATTGCTGTTGTCGATGGTCAAAGTTTTATTGAATATATTGATTTTGGAAGTGACAGTAGTCACAATACTTAAAACAAATGCTCGAAGTTTAGAACGTCAATAAAGGGTTTTGGAAACTCGACAGTTATTCCAATGATTCCAATCTGCAAGACAATGGTCACAGTAAAAATAGACTAAATCGAGACTCAAACTGAATTACTTTTTGTCAGCAAAGACTTTTTTTCAAACCCCTTTACTAATAGGGCAAGATTTTAGAGTTGTCATGCGTTACTGTTCTCAAAGGTAGCAATGGGTTGTTCTTCTACAACGACCAACAGAGCAGATTAGGTAGATTCTTTAGAAAATTTAGTATCGCAATGCCGATTCAGGGCGAAGATGCGGGTTAGGACTCCCGTTGGTTCGAAAATTATAACTAGTATTTCAATTTAATTTATCAAAGGTTTCTGCAAAATGGCTGCCTTAAGAATTAGCTTGTGGATCTCATAAGATTACAGAAGTTCATTTACGTTTAACATTGACTGTCGCCATGGCTCTCGCATCGCTCATAATAGTCATAATAGACATAATAGACTCTAATTCTGAATACAAATTTTAGGATTGATAAGACTGAAGATTCGAATGTAGTTTTTGTATAATGACTTGACTCTACAAATGACAGACCCCGAAATTATTGTTAAAATTCTAAATAAAGCCCGGTACAGACAAGTAGGTTACTATGTTATCAGAAGCCTAAAGTTTACCGGAAGGTCGAAGATAGGCTATGCTTTTTAGTTCCTCGTAGTGCGAGATTGCAGATATGTAAGACCGATCATGTAACAAGGTCACGTGGCTAGTACAATGGGGATAATAATAGTATTAATGACTTATTAATTTCTTTAAAGGACAGAAAAATAATGTGATATACCGTCCGAAGCAGAAGTCTTTGGCATCTGATTGCGCGATAGTTTAACCAATAACCTAGATATTACTACAAATGCTACTCTTGTGACTCTACAAGAGGTACGAGCCGAATTACCTGCTAATATTTAAAAAAGCCAAGAAACACTGAAAACAACGCATGATGCCAATATAATTTCTGCTCCAGTTTTTGAGGAAGGAAGTTAAGATTACCGGAATAAACTTTTACAATTACTATATTAGCATAAAACATGAAACAAAATTTTAAAATAATTTGTTTTTACAAAATTCTAAAGATTATGATAGATAATTGATTATGATAGCAAGTGACAAATTTTAAAATAATTTGTTTTTTACAAAATTCTAAAGATTATGATAGCAAGTGTGACTAGTACTAGGAAATAGATAACTATTATTGTAACCACAATATTTGGAAGAGTTTATGTTTAGGCTTATTTTTGGATTTTTTAATAGGTTGGTTAGGTACTTAGTACTTCTGAGTATAATTATGTTAGGCACTAAAGAAGAGTTACTTAGGTCTAAATAACAATAGCAGTCAATATGTACGGAGATGTTGGGATATTGGGATTTATGGGTAGACACACAAGAGTAGATAAATTCTTAAAAATAATGGGATATGTGGAAAAGGTATATTATTTGAGTTTGTAGGAGCAGAAGATAGATTATGAAGCGAGTGTTTGAATTGAATCCGTTGTTGCAGCATATAGAATAAGGCCTTGAATAAATATTAATTCTATAATGCATAATAATTCAGATGATAATCTTCTCGGTTCAAGCAGTAATGATGACAGTGAGGTTTCTTTTATTTATGCTACAAAAACGAAAAACAAAATAAGTTATCGGACTAGTTTATACATGATAATCTAAATAATAAACCAGAATGTCGTGAATTATGGTAGATATTACTCATAGACAATAGTATGTAAAACATAGTCAAATTAACAGTAGGTATATTAAGACAAATCCATTGGAAATATTGTAAGTGTAATTTCAAAGATTGAAACGATTGAAATAGTTGAGCTTTCATTTTGCGGCTTATAACCAAATAATTCATTTAAGTTTGATTGTAGCAATAATTTTACTGTAAGATGTTTAACTAAGCACAAAAAATAAATGTCTGTCTTAAGTAGGTATTTTCGTATACCGGGAGGTTATACGATGTCGGACGGCCGAATGTCGTGATTTGATATTCATAATTAAAAAGTAATAGTAAAATATTTATTTCTTATAATGGTAACATAGCATTTGGAATTTAAAATATTTGTTAGCTGGCAATTCTGTTCTGTGCGTGATGTGGAAGTTGTGGGTAGCCAATCACGAACGGTCAAACCACGGCATTTGGTTCGTTTTTTATAACCGACCGGAGGTAACCTTTAAGCAAAAGTTGGAATGGACTGGCATTCTTTTTCTGGAAGCCGAGCAGTGAGCATTGTCGTGTAACCAGTGTCCTAGTATAGAACTAAAAGTTGTAATCGAATCTAGAATATTCCACAAGTTCGGAATAAATAAAGTGGTGTTGTCAAGTGTTATCCTCGTTTCTTTACACCATGTACCTAACTATGGCAACAAATATTAACCCACCATGGCAACTTCTTTTAGTAGAACAATTCCGTACCCAGCCCCGTACCATTAACTTTGCGATTTTGTTGAGGCGGTGACGTAAGTTGACAGTCTCAAAGATCTATGGTTCCAATTTTAATGGCAAATAAGACGTCATGGTAGGGATCCTATGCACGAAAGGAGCCTCTAAGAGGCGCACTTTAATCCGTTCACTACACTGATTCTTTCACCGAAGGTCATAGGCCCTTTTCAGGGCCACCATACCTCAATCTGGTCACTGACCTAATAAAGGATAATAAAGAAAGAATCAGTGACACGAAAAGTAAGCAAGGGCTCCTATCCTTAAAGTCATGAGGTTGGTATTTTCTTTCAGGCAGGGATAGTCGGCCAAGACCTGGAGCGGGAGATGCGTGCCCGTGGCTTCACTGTGGGCCACGAGCCAGACTCTTACGAGTTCTCAACCTTGGGCGGCTGGGTGGCGACCAGAGCCAGCGGAATGAAGAAGAATACTTACGGAAACATTGAGGATCTTGTTGTTCAGACTAAGGTTAGTTTCAAATAGCTACAGCGACACAAAGTGGTAGGTGAATCGCTTCAGGAGAGTAGAGTAGAAATCGTTAATTCACACAAACTGTACACAACAAAAGTAAGACACACACAAATTCAAAAACCATAGTGGAGGACAGAATCAGAGAAAACTAGTGTAGGTATGTGCGTGGAAAGCGCTGCCATGTACAGTAAGTATGAAAAGCCCTGAGCTCAGCATGTGCTGCTAACGAGTTAACAGCGCTGATTTTCAGTTCAGGGCTGCTCAGGAGTCATCATCATTTTAGCCGTAGGACGTCCATTGCTCAAAATTAGTTCGACATCAAGATTGTCTAGAAGACTAACTAAAACAGATTAATAGATACATTGCATACCTAGTGTTTTTTCAATGAAAAGGTTACGATTTACCAATCGTCGTAGAAATTTTATTGCCAATTGTGTGTCCAACATGTATACTATCCCGAAAGGGGGGCATTAGAGTCCTTTAGGTTAGAAGAGTATAGTAGAGTAGGTATATCTTTTGTATAAGATGAGCTGGCTCGTGTTTGCAGGTGGTGACACCACGTGGGGTGTTCGAGAAGAGCTGCCGCGTGCCCCGCATCTCTTGCGGACCCGAATGGGAGCACGTGATTATGGGCTCGGAAGGCTGCTTCGGGGTAGTCACTGAGGTAAATAGATACAGTAGGTTGAGCCATAATTGTTCCTCAGTTTGCTCTGTACCCTGTATTTTGTGATGCATTTTTCAGGTGACAATAAAGATCCGTCCTCTGCCGCCGGTGACGCGGTACGGCTCGCTGGTGTTCCCAGACTGGGAGTCAGGATTCCACTTCGAGCGGGAGGTGGCGAGGCAACGGCTGCAGCCTTCCAGTATCCGCCTGATGGATAATGAGCAGGTATGTCATGAGAAAAGTGGCTGGCGAAGTCTTCCAAGCTGAGCACGTCATCGGCCCGACTGTATATAACAAACTTCCAGAAAGCGTCAAATCTGCTGACAGTTTACCAGGGTTCAAAGCCAGAGTAAAACGATGGCTGGTCGAGCAGACTTTCTACAGTTTCAATGAATTTGTTGCAAGCTAATTGATTCTATAAGTACCTAGGTACATAGTAATTTAATTTGTTTCTTATTTTTAATTATGATTATTTCTGACTTGTATTATTTATTAATTTGATAATTATTATTAATTTATGTGATTAGTTATCCTACCTTGTATCTTCGAGATTCAATCGTTTCTAAGCTAGGAACATATATATATTGCCAACTCTAGACCTGTAAATGATCTTTACCAATAAATGCTTATGACTTATGATATATGAAAAGTTTGGAAAAAAGTTTGACCAGGTCAAGAGTGATCAGAGTGAATGAGGAAAAAAAGTTTGGCCAGGTCTAGAGTACCCTAACCCGACGAGCATGTGTGAGGTATGTGATGAGAGTGAATGAAGCAAAAGAGGTATGTCAGGATCGTAGCAAGTGGGAAGCCGTGGTCTCAGCCTACCCCTCAGGGAAACAAGTGGGATTTTATGTATGTATGTATGTCATGAGAAGAGAAGAATGTCATGTAACGAGGAGAGTGCTAGATAAGAATGTGGATGGATGTAGGAGTAGAGCTATGCTAAAGGTAGCTAGATGGTTGGGCTGTGCTGTGTGGATATGGGTAAGAAAGGAGTGAGTGCTGAAAAGAAATGAAGTCGATGAAGTATAGCTTAGGTATATTACATTTTTGATAATTTAGGTAGGGTGTCTACGCCAAACCCGAAAAACAAGCCAAGGTGTCTACGATGCAAAATAGTTAGGGACCGCTGATATAGATAAACATCTTTTGACTTCGACTTTGACAGCCAAAAGGCGTAGGGATCATGATTTCTTGACAGACATCCCAATGGAAGCGTTCTGAACTTCGCAGTTCCGTTTCGGGCAAGCCCTGAAGTCGCACACATCCTGGGGCGGCGTTGTACTGGACGGCCTGAAGCGGTTCTACATCACTCGCATCAAGGGCTTCGACCCCCACAAGCTGTGCGTGGTGACGCTGCTGCTGGAGGGCGCGGGGGACGACGTGGCGGAGCGCGAGCGCCGGCTGAACGCCATCGCGGCGCAGCACGGCGGAGTCCCCGCCGGGGCAGACAACGGGGAGACGGGGTACACGCTCACCTTCGTCATCGCCTACCTCAGGGTATGTTACTGTTCCATGGGGTCACTTGCCCCCACCTGGCTTTGGGAGCGAAACAAAAAAGAACTAAAAATTACAGTTTCAAAATAGGCGCCACCCAGAGCACCAGGTGTTACCACACCAATCGATCGATTTGTGTGGTAGTCGATCGATGGATACCAGGTCGACAAAACATTGATCGATCATCGATTGACATTGATCTATCATCGATCGTCATCGATCAATAATTGATCGGCGATGGATCGATTGGTGTGGAAAAATCGAAGTCGACAGTTGCATTCCAACATCGATCGATCGATGATCGATTGGTGTGTCAACACCTGTTGATCGATGTCGCCTGTTCCAATTTACCACCGGTCGATGCGATGATCAATAGATGTAGCATCCTTACTTTCGCTATCAAAGAGAGTGTAAAGAGAGTCTAAAGGGGTCATACAAAATACTCGTAGGCTAGTGTTGAAAATTGCGTTTCCTTGCTTTTGCCCACCCCTGAAGCTTGCGCTCAGTAAACGATACAAAAAAGGACTAAACTTATAGTTTCAAAATAGGCGCCACAAAGAGAATATTAGTTTTATATGCCCTTTACTTCAGACACGGTTTGAGGTATCAAGTTGAAATAATAATCATCATCGTCGTCGTCGTCGTCATCCTCATCGTCAACGTCAACATCTTCATCATCATCAAAATAGCATTGATGATTTTAGGCGAAGATGCAGGCCCCCAATTCTACTATTTCAATGACTTGAAAATGATAATCGCATGTTAATGATCGCACCATTATCATTCAGTTACGATTGTCGCCACCTTCGTTTCTTTGATTTCATTGGTTCCACAATGACTGCCATTGATAAACGACTGTGATAGCAGAATACCAAAAGTGACAAAAGTGGCCATTTTGCCATTGAATCATTGTCATGTTGAATCCATTTAATTAGTAGAATTGGGGGCCAGCATCTTCGCCTAAAATCATCAATGCTATTTTGATGATAACGATGATGCTGTTGATGGTGATGACGATGTTGACGCTGACGATGACGATGAGGATGACGACGACGAAGATGATGATTATTATTTCAACTTGATACCTCAAACCGTTTCTGAAAGGCATATAAAAGTAATATTAAACTATGAGGCCTATTTTTAAACTATAAGTTCAGTCCTTTTTTGTATACTGAGCCAATAAGGGGCAAGCTTCAGGGGTGTGCAAAAAAGCAAGGAAAACAATTTTCAACACTAGCCCTCCCTTAGGCAACACTGAAAAACAGCGTCTGGTTTTCGGACTAGGCACAAAGCTGAGTTGTTGCCTTTTCAACAAGCAGACAAGCAAGCAGTACTAATACTAATTGGTTCGAAAATGTTGTGTCGGATTTTTTGATGTTTTTTTTTAATCTGTAGCTTGCTTGTTTCATTTCATTTCATTTCATTTATTCATTCATCATAACAATTTTTACATCGTGTCTGAAATATAAACTTACTTCTAAAGATATATTAATAGGTATATGTATGTTTATAAATATAATATTCTATAAAACATTGTAGGTACACGAACCTCCCTCTATAATCACGTCTCTCTAGCCTCAAAGGTTTGCTGGAAGAAAACTCTCTTTAGGGTTAAGCTCGCCTTTGTACATACCTTTCTTTTTAATTTTTGTATCTGTATTTTTCTTGTGTACAATAAAGAATAAAGGATATACAAGCATGCACAATACAAAAACACACACACTAATGAAGACGTTCACATTACATTAAATTTTCTCATCATGTTTCCCAGGACGTGGCAATGGAGTACGACGTTGTGGCGGAGTCGTTCGAGACGTCCGTGCCGTGGGACCGCGCGCTGCCGCTCTGCCGGAACGTGAAGCGGCGCGTCCGCGACGAGTGCGACGCGCGCCGCATCACGCACTACTTCATCTCCTGCCGCCTCACGCAGACGTGAGTGTACCTAGCGCTGAATATATAGATAGATAGATAGATAAACTCTTTATTGTACACAACAAACAAAATATTACGTACAATGGGCGGCCTTATACCAGACAACCTTTATTTATTTTATTTATTTATACTCTCTCTTACCTCTTACGACATCCTCGGATGTCGTAAGAGGCGACTAAGGGAAAAAAGCTAGGGGATGGGCTGCAGCGTCCCTTATTCTAACAACGATAGCTCTAACTGCGCTCGCCAACCCGCATGCCCAGCGTGGTGAGTATGGGCAAATCCCCCCACATGATAAGGAATTTGCTCTGTCTGTGGGGGAGGCCTTGTTCAGCAGTGGACGTCGTACGGCTGAAATGATGATGATCCATCCGGCACCTGTTGTTTCAGGTATGACGCCGGCTGCTGCATCTACTTCTACTTCGCGCACAACACCGCCAACTGCAAGGATCCCGTCGCCACTTACGAGGAAATAGAAACTGCCGCCAGGGACGAAATTATTGCGTGTGGTGGTAAGTTTACATCGTTTGCTTGCTTGCCGTGTCACTGATTATATCTTGAGCATCCTGTATTAGGTCAGTGGTATGGTGACCCATCGGTGAAGTAATTAAGTATATTCTGACTGGCCACACAGCTCAGTTGGTAGACACTGTTCCCGCACTGGACAAAACATTTGTGTGATTAACACAGATGATTGTTCTGTGTCTGGGTGTTAAATATTTACCTATTATGTATATCAGTCTCTGGTACCCTACATACCCTGCCTGTACCATACAGGCAATGCCTAGTTTGGGATCAGTTGACTGTGTGTGATATGTCCGGAATATTTGTTTATATTTATTATTTATTTATTTTATGTCGAAATGAGGAAATCCTTAGAAGAACCAAGGTCATACGACATAGCTCTCAGAATTAGCAAGTTGAAGTGGCAGTGGGCAGGCCATATAGCTCGCAGAACCGATAACCGTTGGGGAGTAAAGGTTCTCTAATAGCGACCAAGAACCGGGCGACGCAGTGTTGGAAGGCCCCCCACCCGATGGACCGATGACATTGTGAAGGTTGCGGGAAGTCGGTGGATGGAAAGGGCTCAAGACCGTTCGTCGTGGAACTCTTTGTGGGAGGCCTATGTCCAGCAGTGGACTTCTAGGTTGATGATGATGATGATGATGATGATGATGATTTATTTATTATTGTAGTGAAAGAAGTGCTATATGTTATGTAGGTATAGGCTCCTTTCGTGCAAATTTTTAGGTTCTAGGACATGCCGGTTTCCCCACGATATTTTGCTTCGCCGTTTAAGAGCACATGTATAGCAAATAGCGCCCAAACAAAAATCGAATGGTAAATCTTATACAGAATGATCCGTCAAGAAGCGTCAGTTACAGGGAAACCAGAAATTATGATAAAGAAATTAATTCGAACTGACATTGTCGTCGATTTTATATTAGGTACCTAAAGAAAAACTGCATTCATCGATTTTCGGAAATCATTTTATTACGTTAACTTAATATTATTTATAGGTTATTTTTATTGGTTTGTCTGATTTTGTTTGAATTGTTCGTTTTGAGCGCCTTTTTCGGTGTTGTTTATTTGCCGCATTGATATGAATGAGTAAACGAATGATTTTTATCTGTCCGATGTATCCACACTTGCGATACTTAGTTTTCGTACTATTTATGTCATTGCGAATGATACCTACCAAAGTTGCGCTAACACGATGCTACTGTACTTGATAGAGCTTGGTCATGGTCGTCACTAACTATTCCGTTATTCATCACGCCATCACGATATCTCTCATTTTTCCCTACAAAAGGGGTGCACGGGTGCGTATTATTGTAAATGTTTTTATGTTCTTTGCAGGTTCAATATCACATCATCATGGCGTTGGTAAACTTCGAAAGAAATGGTACTTAGACACAGTGAGCGAACCTGGTCACCGACTCTTATTTGCTGCCAAGAAAGCACTAGACCCGGATAATATTTTTGCTCTTGGTAATATTGCCTTTGAGGAAGGACAATCTAGCCAAATCAACGATATAGATTCAGAAGTCAAAAGTAAATTATAAAATTGCTATGTTAAATTTGGACTAAAATAAGATAGAAGGCTGTGTATGTGACAAACTTTGTAATTCGGTTATTACTAGAACTGTACCATCCAAATCAGTATCATAGGTGTGTCGATATAACTGAAGAAACCTGTACTTACCTATTAAAATTCAGACATAAAGCTGCAAATTGCTACAGATTGTTGGGGATATGAATGTAAAGATAATACTGTGCATCTATTACTTACTACATGAGTGGAATGTTAATCCTGGTGAGCACATAATATGACAACATAAGGTCAAAATATGATGAAGATTTAATGTACCTTGATCTTCTTATTTTCACCCGACTACGGCAAGAAGAATGGTTAGATTTAGGGGCTATGGGGGTACGGTACGTATGAAATGAAATGAACTAAAGTTTATTTTGACAAACACAGACAGAAGACAGGAAGAAACAAAACAATAGATTAAAAATAGGGAAACAAAAGACAGGACAGCAAAATAAAATACGTACGTATGAATACACTCCAGAACTTACTAACATTAAACCTTGTTTCATACTTTTCAGTTCGTATTTTTGCAGTCGGGTTTTAACTTTTAGTTTATTATTTTATAAAATAAACTACAATTGCCCAGTAGTCCCTTTTGACAGTTCATTTCAAAAGAACTATAAAATCTTTTTACATTTTCCAAATGGACTACTGGCAACAGATCTGCTAAACTGATCCGATTTTTTGTATTATGAAAAAGTCAATAATTTTTGACTACTTAGGTTTCGATGGAACCAAAGATTTTTATTTATATATGATAAGATGGTAACTAGAGCGTAGGTACGCTAGTAATACTTGATTGTAAAGAAAAGTAATATGAGTTACTAAAGTAATTGCCACAAATAAATTGATGTACAGAATAAATACACTGCACCTAATTTAATAACACTATAATAAACGGTCATTGATTACGTTTCCATTATTAATAAGTGCTTTATTATTTCCAGTTCTACTATGCTTCAAAGGCTTAATGTTTTAATTTTTTTTTCCTACTTAGTGCGTCGACTAAAATTAATGTGATCGTAGACTGAAATTAGAACAGGTCTAATATTAAGTCTAATATTTCAAACCTAATTTATTAAGTTCCACCACTCCATGTTGGCCACGGTTAGTTAATTTATAAGCACGTACCTACGCGTAAATATGTTTTAGCAAAGTTAGTTTCATTACCTACCACTATTTGGATATAGTTTATGGTTTTGATTTGCGGATAAAACTTAATAAAAGAGACGTTTCATCAATATATGGAGCCTGGGCCTGCACTGTGTACACTACTCTAAAATATGGCTAAGCAATAAAGTAAACGTATTTAAGTGGTTATTTTATTTAAATTAACTTCGTTCTAAGGTACATTAAGATTTTCTTCGACAAAGAGAGCAACACACAGCGCTACAAAAATATGGCGGATGGACGTGCGTGAAATGTCATTTTGACAACCTACCATTCATCTGACCCAACAAAAAAATGAAAAATATGTTAATGTCATGTCAAACGCCAATTATAAACCAACATGGCGGCCTTCAAATAGTGTTCACATAGTAAAAAACTTACCAGAAGAACTATTCTTGTACCATCGCATTTGTCTCCAAATTAATGAAATTGCATTTTTCTTGTAATCTCCTATTTTTTCCTAATTTTTCTATGTAGTGTACATGGACCAGGCCCAGAATGAAATGGCTCCTTTGTATTTATAAGCACGTACCTGGATACGTAGGTTATAGGTATAAATTTGTGGATAAATACTTAAGAGATGATAAAATAATTATAATAAAACATTCATTTCTTATCTTGATGTTTTCTTAATCCTAACAGAATCTCGTGGGAAATTGCGCAACTTAAATCTGGTCTAATCGTCACTAGGGAAACTGGATGAACTTTTTTGATACTTTCGTGTTTCGTTCATTTTACAAACGTTTTCAAGATTTTATTAGAATAATGTGCTCAATGATTATTTGTGACGGTAAAATTATTTATTTCATCTTGAATCACGTTAATTTTACATGGCTAAAACCACCTTGATCTCACGTGATAAATATCGTGTGTGGCGTTGATCGTTATGTTATTTTAGACTTCATGCCAAAATATGTTATGTGATGTATTCAAGGAGGTCCTACCTAGTACCACTATTACGGCAACTGACGCGACGGCGTAGACCTAGGTGGACGTTTAGTGACCAAATCGGTGACGTTATGGAAAAAGGCCAGGTCAAGAGTACCCTTAACCGATGAGCATGTATGAGGAATGTGATGAGAGTGAATGAAGCAAAAGAGGTATGTCAGGATCGTAGCAAGTGGAAAGCCGTGGTCTCTGCCTACCCCTCTGGGAAATAGGCATGATTTTATGTATGTATAATTAATAATAACGGTTATGCATGACACTTTATAAAGACTACCCTAACACGCTGTCTGGGAGACTTCTTTCGTTAGTACACCTACTAATACAACCTACCTATTAGTAGGTACGTAATTATAATTACACTGAACTTGAATTTCATGGCGGATGCGCGGCGCTGCGCGGTGTTTACCCACGAAAACTATGTAGGTAGGTAGTAAGTAGGTGCTTTCATTCTACTTAACGCAAAAGTTTGGTCGTACGTGTGGCACGCTATAATTCTTTTGACTCTCGTAATTTGTTTTGACCGAGTGGCAGTAATTTGGTAGTTGGCATCATTGAATATGATTGATTGAGTGCTGCCAACGCAGGTTTATAGATTCCTCTGGTATAAATCCTCTAGCTAGAGTCCGACCTGTCCATGTTTGAGTCTGCTTCCGAAAACTGAAACCGTACATTCAGACCAGTATTCTTTCGAAAATATTGAGGCTGAAAAATGCAATTCAATTCACTTTTGAATTGTGTATATTTCAAGAAAACAACAGAATGCATTTTGAAAAGTGTTGAAAACTTGGTATGGCCTCGTCCTAAATCGGTAACTATTGATTGACCTGTTTGACCTAATCAAAGCTCGCGCGAATAGTTGTCGCTCGCGCTGTCATACACTATGATTAAAAAACTCCTTTATGTGTAAATTTATTATCCCTAAATCAGGGCAAACCTCGTCAAGCTGGCAGCATGTTACCAATACTTTTAACAAAGTCGGTCATTCATTCGTTCGTTGTTGGTTTGATTGAGTTTGAATGTTGGTTTGAGTGATATCTTTCTAATATTCGCAAAGTGCGCGGGTAGTTGAATTGTAAAGCACATTTTCTTTCAGTTCTGTCGTGTAAAAGAAACCAAAATGATTGATCTTTTTATGCCCTTCCGTTCCTTTCTCAAATACGATCACGTTTGCACGGACAACAATGTGTTCCGCATGCACTACAAAATAACTGTGATCATGTTACTCATTTTCACATTGTTGGTGACTTCAAAGCAGTTCTTCGGTGAGCCCATCCACTGCATAGCAGAGGGCGAGAACAACGACAAAGACGCGGTGAATAGCTATTGCTGGATTTATGGGACTTATACGCTCAAAAGTAACTTGTACGGTAAGGTCTCAAAGTTAATTTTGGCTCGTAATCACCAATGTTTTCTGACTGAAAATGGCAGGCTTTTCAATAACAGACTATTCCACAGAGGTGGCCGATTTGAGTAGGTAGGTACCTACTTTGCTTGCTTGTCCTGTCCCTGATTCTTGGTCAGTCATTCACTAGGTTGAGGTAGGTATGGAGGCCTGAAAAGGACCTATGACCGTCGGTGATAGAATCAATGTAGTGAAAGGATTATGTGCGCCTCTTTTCGTGCACATGTCTTTGAATTTATAGGTTCTTGGACATGCCTGTGTTTCCTTCACCATTTGAGAGCACTAGTACCTATAGCGCGATAAATCGGCACCAACGGGATTCGAACCCACGACCTGTGGATCGTATGGCGGGGCCACTGCTCTACTTGCACCTACCTAACCCGTGCATGTGCATCTACGATCTGCAGCATGCATATGCTTCAGATCGCTATGGTCGCATGACCATAGCCTTATTTTCAGGTGGGTAGTAGCAAAGACAATAAGTATAATCCGGTAGTATGTTACTATACTATACTCCCGTGGTAGGTACACCAGGTTATATTATGAGATTCATGATGATTGTATCTTCCTATTTATCTTTTTTTGATTTCCAACTAGCCTTTTATCGCTGCAGACCATTTGGTACAGTCGCTTGTACTAAGATGTATACATTTAAAAAATAATGCAACGGTACCATATCGGGACTGTGTACATCTACATTAGTACTAATGCTGTGTACATCACACAGCAAAAACTATAAAATTATGTAGGTACCTAACCATCAACTTGGGGCTTTTGAAACTTTACATACACAATAGTAGCATCATCAACCCCCTGCCCTTATCCTACTTCATGTGGGGTAGGCACAACATGTTTTTCTCTTTCACACATTTTTATCCATCTCTTCCCTTATATCCTTCCACATTTATATTTACCACTCTTCTAGTCACATTACATTCTTCCCTCCATATGACATGCCCATACCACGATAACCTATTGCTCTTCAACTCTCAGTCACTTTCAAACCTCCTCTGATGTCCTCAAATTGGTAGGCTCATTATTAGGACAGGGCGAGAGCTATCAAGCTGATAAAGTTATAAATAAGAGGAAATGAAGTTAAATTCGTAAGTGCTTGTTAAGTACACAGCTTTCCAAGCTTTATTAATTGTCCATTACAGGTATTGAAGGCAAGCACATGGCCTACTTGGGAGTAGGCCCAAGTCGTGGAAAGCATGATGAGCAGATCAAGCACAGATACTACCAGTGGGTGTGTTTTGTGTTGCTCGGACAAGCTGTCATGTTCTACATCCCTCGGTACTTGTGGAAAATATGGGAGGGAGGCCGCCTGAAGGTGCTGGCATCCGATCTGGGTACCTATACCTCTTAAATAATACTTGTTGTAGGACTGTTGATCCTATTTTTTTGACTGGCCTCATAGCTCAGTTAGTAGTAACTCTGCCTTCTGCGCTAGAGGTCGTGGGTTCGATCCCCGCACTGGACAAACATTTGTTTGTTCTGTGTCTGGGTGTTAAATATTTATCTATTATATATATCAGTCTCTGGTACCCTTAGCACAGGCTATGCCTAGTTTGGGATCAGTTGACCATGTGAATATGTCCGGAATATTTATTTATTTATCGAGACACGCGAGTCTTAGGCATCATTCTTATTGGCCATCGCCATTTTGTATATGCACACATTTGCAATATTGATTATTATATGTGACAGGTTGCAAGAATAATAAGAATACTGGTTTCCTAACGATGTTTTCCTTCACCATTCTAAGCATGACATGTGTTAATGCGCATATAAGTTTTTCGAACAGAAGAACTCATTAGTGCACGGCCAGGTTCGAACCTATGACCTTCGGATCGAAAGTCGGGGTACCTCTCACTAGGCCACAGCTTTACCTACCGATGATTAAACCAATGTTAAAGATTATACTTGGAATGAATTATCATCATTTTACATTGCAGCTAGCCCCATGGTTTCCAAGGATTGGTCCGAGTACCGTCGCGTGGAACTGCTGTCCTACCTGAGCTCCACAAACCTGCACACTCACAACATGTATGCACTCCGATATGCCTTCTGCGAGCTGCTGAATCTTGTCAATGTGGTAAGGAGTTCCTACTAATATTACTAAAAAATATATTTTAATGAGTGTTTTTGGATGTTTACGCCATACCAGCTGAACCGATTTGCGTGAAATTTTAAATATGGTGACAAAAGCCTATGCTCAAAGTCAAAAAGTGTTTATTTACAAAAATCGCTTAGAATCCAATTATTAATTGATTATTAATATCCAATCAAGATAGTTCAGATTTAGTATTTTCTATTGATGTTTCTTTTTCAGGTGGGCCAGATTTTCCTTATCGACATTTTCCTTGGGGGTGCATTCCGCAACTACGGTGTCGCCGTCGTATCATTCACTCAAATGACCCGCGAAACCACTGACGATTACTTCGTTAACGTCAGCCCGATGGACCAGTACTTTCCGAAGCTCACGAAATGCTCGCTCAGGACCTATGGACCCTCCGGCACCATGCAGGAAAAAGACAGGCTTTGCGTACTGCCACTGAATATAGTCAATGAAAAGATTTTCGTTATTCTTTGGTTCTGGCTTCTGATCCTCAGTTTCTTGACCACCTTGGCTGTTCTTTTCCGCATCATGGTATTTTCCCTACGTCCACTGCGTACATTGATGATTGTAGGACAGTTGAGGTATGTGAAAAGGAGCACTGTTAACCGTCTGATTAGGCGCTTTGGTTTTGGTGACTGGTTTATTCTGTACTTGCTGGGCAAGAATATGAATCCACAGATTTATAAGGAGCTGGTAATAGAACTAGCTAAACAGATGGAGCACAAAACTGTTACAATTTAAATCTGTTTATCAATACAAACCAAGGTTGTGATTAGTTATTATAAATGTTTAGATCTTAAACGGTTGTATCTCAAAGTAAGACTGATTGCACAGCCAAAAAATTCAATTTCTCTCATTAACTTAGGAGGTTGATAAAGTAATATAAATTGCGAAGTTACAAATAAATTATTGTACTTATTATATTACATTTTCTTGTGAATGCAAAAGTGTCTATTTTTTGTACTTGTTACATTCATTCTAACTAGCTTAATATAGATTGCAATAAAGTGTGTTTAATAATGCATAATTAATGTGTAATTATAAGAAAAATTTGTTATGTTAACTCTTTGGTTAAAAGCTCATTATTTTCTTTATTCGTAGAATAGAATAATGTTTAATTACTGTTATATTTTTGTTTATTTTTATAGGTTTTACCTTCGATTGAAAAGGTGCTTAGAAACTTGTTGTTTTGAGATTGAAAATGCTAAACTCAATGGTATTTGTAACCAAATCTAGTAATAATTAGTACATATTTGAATTTAGCATTACGGAAACAAACATTCTCAAGTAAACATAGTTAATTATTTCCAATGTTGAGACTGCATTAAAACTAGAAGACTGATTAGATGAGGCTAGTACATGTCTTAAAACTATCTAGTATAAGATGATTCCTACCTTATATCGTCTTGATTATGGTGTAATTTACTGTAAAAGTGATTATTTGTTGTGAAATTAAAATTTTATAAAATTATATGATCTGTTTTACTGTCGAAGTCTTACATGATCAGCTAGCTAGGGTAAAGCTTGAATTAGATAGCACATAATATGATCTGATGATTTTATTTATAAAACATAAACATCCCATGCATTTATTCATATGACATATTTTTGTACCTCCTAGACATCTACATCCAAATTCTACATCCAGAAAGAGAAACATCTAGGCAAATAATGAACTTTTATAGGTACAAAATCAAAGAGAATTCATATTTTTCATAATGAAACAAACTAAATTACACAAAGACCTCTGCTCCGTCCAAGATCAACACTTATTTAAAATTTACAGCCTATTTTAAAGAGTCCTGGTGTTTACTACCCAGAGCATCCCCTGCAGCCACAATGCACGCACTCAACAATCCTACCTTCCTCCAACTTGCTCTTAGGCACCCTACAGATACAGTTTGTGGCAAAATTTGTGTCTCGGGTTTGTATGCATCGCAGACAACACAGATTTTCGTATCCTGTTTTTTTCCATTTAGCTATTAGGTTCTGGTCGGCAATTTTCTCATTTAAACAGTACTGATAGAGCTCTCTGCTGATGGCCTTACGTCTATAGAACAGGTCGTAAATGTATCGTGACTTTTGATGGTGTATTTTGAAGATGGGCCACAGAGATTCTTGCTTGCGTTTGCCTTCGTGAGGTTCAGTTTCGGCTGAAAGAAATAACCATATATTAGCGTACGGATGATCACTTGTTGCACAAAACAACAGAATTCTAATGAAAAAGTGTCTTGGCACAAAGTGTGCTATGCTTGACTTACCTTCTCGCATTTTTTGTTCTAGTTCTTCCAACGTTGGTTCGATAAGCTCCCATCCTTCCGGAGGTGGTTTGCGACTGCGGCGAACTTTTGGCATTTTGTACAATGCTCCAGTTACGATAATATGGTTTTAATTTACAAAACTCCGTAAAAATGTAAAAAGTCGAATTGAAAGTTACTCTATGACGACGACGACGCTGACTGAACGAAACCAAGTAAGTACTCTGTGAACGAAACAAATCCAAGGAACTTTTTTTTGATAACTGACAGTTGAAGTACATGACAGCGTACATTGACATATTAGTCTTGCTGGACATGACAATGACGTAACTTCTATTTGACATACTTAAAGAAAAACCGGTAATTTGGTAACTCAAGGCTCAATCATTCTTCCTGAGAAATGGTTCAGTATTTCTGCAAAAGAGAGCGCTGGCGCTGTAGGTAATTTTCTCCGCTTGGAGTGTATATTTTGCGGGTCTGTCTACGATTTTGCGCTTCATACCTAGACTAGACAAAAGACAAAAAACTGTATTTTCATAGACTAGACTACTTACTAAAATCTGTTTGAGCCTGCCTGATGGTTTGAACTGAACTATAGGTTGTAGGTTCAAATAGCAAGGTAGGGTGCGTGAAACCATTCTTAGAAAGAATATCGTTGGTTCACAGAGGTAAGGTATCTACGGCGAAGACGTATGTGATAACTTACTGATAAGTAAAATACGTAAGTAAAAATAAAAAAAAATATGTTTGTACTTCATTCAGATTAGTACCTTTATAATATATCTACATTATTTCGTTTTCAACTAAAGAAATACATAATCTGTCAGTCATCATATCAAATTTAAATAATCGCGCGCATAACTTTGTTCGAGGTTCGAGTGAAGTAACGGGCTTACCTAGGTAGTAGGTAGGTAGGTAGGTATATTGTGTACATACATACCTGTTGACCAAGTTTCTATACTATCTCTTTCGCACGATGAAACCTGCAAATATCGTGAGCGGGATAGGTATAGTTTTTCTCGAGGAATGCGGGCTGCTGCGCTCGCGCAAGCAAGCAAACTTTGTTGAGCTACATACTTGATTCTCCAGTCGAGCCGTGCGGAGTAGCGGTGGCCGCGTACCACAGCTTTTCGAACTTACGCTGCAGTAAATTATGTGTGTAAACTCCTGTTTTACAAGTGTTTATCTGTTTTCCATCAGTGAATGAATTGTGTTCTCAACTTGTGTTATGATTATTAGTGAAAGTTGACGGAGACATTCAAGAAACTCTGGTGGTACAACTATTTCCCTGTAAGTTTAGTTGAAAAGGCTATACGTGTCTGTGACGTTGGATTTCGCATTGATTGGCTGTCTTTTTGCTTGATGACTGGTTATAGGAAGGTCTCAAAGGGGTAAACCCAGAGTTTTGTTTGAATGAGGTTCTACCAGGATTGTTTATTTTGATATCTACCTAGGTATGTTGGTATGTTAGGTATGTTGTTTTGATTTTTTGATTGATTTAAGTACTTATCTAAAAAATCTAGTTTGACGGCTAACCCGCAGTCACAGAATTAACCATATAAGTTTTTTCAAATTCTAGTTTACAATGACTTGTCAGTTGACCCTTACGTCATTGATCTAAGATTCAAATTACAATGATTCACGAGACTTCGTGTAAGTAGGTAAAATAGGGTGACAATATTTTTTTGTCGGCAATATCGGATAATCCCGGCCGTGATTACTCATAAAAATTACCTGTGGATAAATACATAGGTACCTTATAAAAAAAGGAATTAACACACAGGTTTTTTTTGATTTCTAACAATTTCTAACTTTTGCAAACTTATGACACTCCATTTTGGTGTTGTTAGGCAAGCTTAAGCCCGCGGTTTCGCTCGCATGATACCTAGATCAATAGTAGCCTATATTCTATTCTAGGTAAATAATTCCATCTATTTTAAATTTCATTGAAATCTGTTGAGCCGTTACGGCGACTGAACCTCAAATTCCTCAATTGAACTGTTGGCCTTATAGCTCAGTTGGTAATAACTCTGCCTTCTGCGCTAGAGGTCGCGGGTTCGATTCCCGCACTGGACAAACATTTGTGACTAACACAGATGTTTGTTCTGTGTCTGGGTGTTAAATATATATCTATTATGTACATAGTACAGGCTAAGCCTAGTTTGGGATCAGTTGACCGTGTGAATATGTCCGGAATATATATATATATATTTTTTTTATATCTAGACATCCTCACAAATTCCCGCATTTGTAATATTACTAGGATAGAAAGTAAGTTTAGGCATGTAACTTCGGGACCCTAACATTGCGTGACCCGACAGTCTCACGTCTTGTACAGTTTCGTTGATGCAGCTGAACTATCATTATTCTCAACCACATATTAGCCTTGGAGGACGCCTCGGCAACATTCTGGAGCTATTAGAATGGTAAAGCCCTTAGGTACTATTATGGTATGTAGCTATGTAACGAAGCTTGTTTCTACAATTTAAAATTTAAAATTTTTAGGCCATTTACTAAAAATTAATGAACAGCTTTCCCCGAAATAGGTATTTACATAATATAAATTAAAATAATTAAACTAATCCACTAACATAAACTTGTATTTTCCAAGTTAATTAACGATTCGTCAAGCTTGTTAGAATCTCTGAATTAGAGATATCGCAAACAAAACTGAGGGTAAAGAAAGATTTCTACAATAGTATCTTTGGGATAAAGCAAAGACAATAGGTATGGATTTCTTTCTACTATATTATCTTTGGGATAATTGCATGATTTATGATGCAACGATATCCTTATTGAATAAGGTGTATTTAGGTGACAAATTTTAAATTAATAAATAATCATAATATCGTGATTTTCGTACGTGCCACTACCGCCGAATGTACTTATATAATAGTATTTATATATAAATGTTTTTAATTATTTATGTTGCCCATATGTTTATTTTCACAGAATATTGTACTTTGCCATTCGAACGCTACGGTCGACAGTAGGTAATTACCATTAAGAACGAAAGGACGATTTCCCGAATTATGAGTATTAGATTTATAATTGCAGACTCATCACGTGGCCGAACAACATAATAGCCGAACAACCTTTGATCGAATATCACTTTGACGAATAATCTATAGCTTCGCAGAATTAACTAGGCCGTAAATAAGACAAAATATGACGTTAAGTCATCTTCTTTTTTAATTTACTTATTACTTTTTTTTTTTTCTTATTAATTTAGGTATTATTGAGGATAAACGTGCCAAAATATTTATTGATTTGTTTATAAATACGCTAGATCTTGAAATCAGTTGCCGAAACCAATTTCGATGACAGCCGTATTAAAGTTCATGGCCCCTAAAATGGAATATTGCAAACACTTAATTGAATATGTAATTGCATAATCTCACGACTTTACGTTAATAATTTGAGTTTAGTCAACTAGTCGCCAAAGGCTGCCTGAAAGAAAGCTTGTCGTATTATTTGCGTAATACTCATGCAATTTTGCCAGAGATTTTCGGGATGCCAACTTTAAATAGAATGTTACCACCTTCGTGCATGACTTAAGATGAACACATCTTCCACGGTTAAGTAATTCGGACATGTCTCGTGCTGAACGATGTACCGGAGAAAGCGCATTGGCTTGTCGTTAATTGACGGTGATGGATTCTAACGGATTTCACCGATATTCTCTTGCCAAGATGCAGGCAGAAAATAAAAAAAACTGTTTTAGACGAATTATTAGACGTGTACACGCATGACATGTTGTTAAATAAATGAAATCGTTTAGATTGCCGCCTTCTAAACAATTTTGCTATGATCACTTCTCTACTTACTTAAACGAAGGATATACAACATTACTACTGCTTGGTTAGCTAGCTTCAATTAAAAATTACTCAGGTGACGTACGTACTTATTATGTGGATTAATCTGTGACAACAAACCCATTAAACCGAAATCATTAGATTATTATAAAATATTGTTTAAATGACGTTTGATTGGTTTATAATTGAATTTTGTTCGGAATAAAACCAATTATACTAATAAAAAATAAATAGGACTTTTATCCCCAAGCATGGTAGACCTCTCAGATCTTCAGGAAATTAGATCTGATGATGTCTAAGGGTTTAGGGGGTAGCATGTCCAAAAGTTTTGGCGCATGCCCACATTTTGCAGTGGTGCGTGTTCCATACTTGACAGGATGTTAAGCCATCACCGCTTGAAATAATACTTACTGATTTCCTCACGATGTTTTTCCTCACCGTTTTAAGCATAATAATATGTTAATGCGCACTTGATGCACGACCGGGTTCGAACCCACGACATTGGGATCGGAAGTTGGCTTTTTTAAACCCATTCACTAGCCAAAAATAGCCCAGGTTCAAAACTCAAAACAAACAACGTCAGCATAACATTATTCGTGTAAGTAGGCAGGTATCCTAAATACTTGATCACCATGTGTATTTGTAATAAATACCACTGCACCGACCGGTTTCGTAACGCGGCATACCACGAATAACAGAGCCAAAGACGCGCAAAAGACGTTTCACAATAACATAATACACTTGCAAGGATGCTCAGTTAACCGAAATGCTGTGATCTATGAATACGATGACAGTTTATTTATGCACTCACGAATAATATCATATCTGGAGGAGGTAGGGCACAGCGAGATTTTCTCGTTCGAAATTGGAGCAGCCCGCCTGGGAGGCGGAGGCCTTAGGAGGGCCTTACAGAATATCGCAGCCAAATAACATTATTTGTTTCAAATAGTGTTGTGTTCCTGCGGTGAGTAGGTACCTAAGGTTGCAAAGTCATAGTCAAAGTAAATTTTTTCTACAATATAAAATATTGTATTTTCTCAAATGGTTTTTAATTTGAAATTTAGCATTATAAAATGTATCAAAAAGTAACCCGTTATAGTCAATTTGCGCAAAAATTGCAAGCAGTACTGTAATTTGACCGAAATATATTATAGCAAAAATACCGGTTTTCAAACAATCTATCCACGAATTATAAAATTTGTGTGCACCCTGGATGCGATTTGAAATATTTTAAAGTCATAGTCATAGAGATAAATGATTTTTTTTGCTTTCAACCTCTTTGGTTATATTATATTCGGGATATTTTTTTTAACTGCAGATGCCTTTATGGCGCAAAACATTAGGTACACGTGCAGGTACCTATGTAGTACCGAGGAGGTACATAAGTTAAAAACAATTACTTTTAACCCTGACATCATACGGACGGAGTCATTCAAATACTTAATCCCACGAGATGGCCTCTAACTTGATCGACGAGACCCTATCCATAACTATGCAATCGTTATCTTTTAAACCGACTTCAAAATATGAGGTTATACAGTCTTATTTTTAAAGTAAACAAAATGGGTGTTTTTTGGCCAACATAAAAAAATGCCTATGCCATTAAGGTAGGTATTATTGTTTGAATATTATTATTGTCCTTTAAAAAAAATAAACCTTGTCTATTTTACAAATTCCGTGAAATAATGCAAAAACTGCTAAAAGGCTGTCAAAAATGATATCGCAATATTTACCATTCTGTGACTGTACCTACCTCTCCCTCCCTTATCAAATACATACTTATGAAGTACCTGAACGTATTATAATATCCAATACCCGTATTCGAACAATATATCCGCGAATTATAAAATTAATGTGCACCCTACAATTTTACGATTCGCGGATAGATTGTTCGCATACGGATATTGGATATTTTATTACGCACGCGCATAAATAGAATAATCAAACAATAAAGCTATTTATTGACATAAAATATTGGAGTAGGTACTAGGTACCACCTACTAGGTACTGACTGACTCGTATACTGGTGCCACGGTCCGTGCTTGCTTAAATCAACACCTAAATAAAAAATAGTAGATTATGCAACAAGGGCTTAAAGTAGTGTATTATGTCAAGGGCGCTATATTGAACCCCGAGAACGAGGGATTCTATGGTTAACTCCTGAGCGGAGCGAGGGAGTTAAGGCAAGAATCCTGAGTACGAGGGGTGCAAGATCGCCCAAGACAAATACACATTTAAGCCCGCGATGCATACTCTACTTTTTATACTTTCTTCGAGGCAATTGAAAACAATGACTGTTAAGTAGAAAGAAATGATTTTTCTGGAAGCAAGTTTCCAACTATACCAGAGGCTTCAGATTGTATTCATTCTGGAGTCGAATCAAAATCACTGTCGTCGTCACTTGACATTTTTTAGAAGTTTATTTGAATCGAAACTGAATTTCGGTGTAGATAAAAGCACAGCAGTTTGAGCGCTTGGCGCCACAAAAAAAGAAAGAAATTCTTTTTTTGTGGTCTATTATGTAGTGGTCAGTTCGACGTAAAAAGTTTTCATGTTTTTCTTTTTTTTAATTTGTAGGCAGTGCAAAGAAAATGTTAACATACAGCCTAGTTAGAATAAAATCTCATTGCACCCAAATATTTTTGAAACCAACCTCGATCAAGCACAACTACATGGGTTGCATTCCAAATTCAAATCACATTATGTCCCATGGGAAATAATGAAATTCAGTACAACATTATGACCCGGCTAGACCGTAGGGCTGTTATGACTTACTTCAGGAAAGGATTGCATGACACATAATATGGCATTGACGAGCAGATAGTATAAAATAGTAGATTATGCAACATGGGCTTAAAGTAGTGTATTATGTCAAGGGCGCTATATTGAACCCCGAGAACGAAGGATTCTATGGTTAACTCCTGAGCGGAGCGAGGGAGTTAAGGCAAGAATCCTGAGTACGAGGGGTTCAAGATCGCCCAAGACAAATACACATTTAAGCCCGCGATGCATACTCTACTTTTTATACTTTCTGCGAGGCAATTGAACACAATGACTGTTAAGTAGACAGAAATGATTTTCCTGGAAGTAAGTTTCCAACTATACCAGAGGCTTCAGATTGTACGCATTCTGGAGTCGAATCAAAATCACTGTCGTCGTCACTTGACATTTTTTAGAAGTTTATTTGAATCGAAACTGAATTTCGGTGTAGATAACAGCACAGCAGTTTGAGCGCTTGGCGCCTTTTTTTCTTTTTTTGTAGTCTATTCTGTAGTAGTCAGTTCGACATTCGAATAAATCCTTCTTCGTGCGCGGGTGAAAATGAATTTCGTAAAAAGTTTTCATGTTTTTCTTTTTTTTAATTTGTAGGCAGTGCAAAGAAAATGTTAACATACAGCCTAATTAGAATAAAATCTCATTGCACCTAAACATTTTTTAATCCAACCTCGATCAAGCACGACTACATGGGTTGCATTCCAAATTCAAATCACATTATGTCCCATGGGAAATAATGAAATTCAGTACAACATTATGACCCGGCTAGACCGTAGGGCTGTAATGACTTACTTTAGGAAAGGTTTGCATGACACATAATATGCCATTGACGAGCAGGTAGTATAAAAAAATATTTATCATCTAGGTACTTCATAGGTACCTGTCTATGTATATGTATTCTATAAGTAAGGGAGGGAGAGGTAGATATAGTCACAGAATGGTAAAATAGTTGGTATCGTAGGCAGATATCGTCTTAAACGCCCCTCCACTTGCTTGCTTA
The DNA here is from genome assembly GCA_947579855.1 of Anticlea derivata. Taxonomy (NCBI): domain Eukaryota; kingdom Metazoa; phylum Arthropoda; class Insecta; order Lepidoptera; family Geometridae; genus Anticlea; species Anticlea derivata. The sequence goes on from OX388268.1 coordinate 10,496,149, forward strand.
TCGTTTCACTGATTCTTTCTTGGTCATCCGAGTGATCAGGTTGAGTATGGTGGCTCTGAAAAAGGCCTATGACCGACGATATTGTAAATTGCGGGAAGTCTGACGATGGAGAAGGCTCAAGACCGTTCGTTGTGTCACTGCTAGGGGGAGGCCTATGTCCAGCAGTGGACTTCCTTTGGGGAGGCCTAGAAGTCCACTGCTCCTACCTGTAGGCACTGTATCTTCTTAGGTACACCTATTGTACCCATACCTTCTCTTCAAATAACTGTTCACATTCACGTTGATCAATCAAAGTAATCACGTACCTAGGTACTATCTACTTGCATCCTACTTGCCAACTATGGAACACAATAGCAACACTTCCTGTGAAGCTGTCTACTGCCAGCCGTGGTTCAACCTCCGAAAGATCGCTTCATCATCATCATCATTTCAGCCGTACGACGTCCACTGCTGAACATGGCCTCCCCCACAGACAGCAAATTCCTTATCATGTGGACAGATTTGCCCATACTGACCATGCTGGGCATGCGGGTTGGCGAGCGCGGTTAGAGCTATCGTTGTTAAAATGAGGGACGCTGCTGCCCATCCCCTCTCGCCTCTGACGACATCCGCGGATAGGTAGATATGGAGGGGCCTATTCTTCAGCCGGAGCCACCACGGCCAAGATGGCTTGTTTAGTAATAAATCATTCATTCGCAGTAGGTACTTAGGTACCTATTTCAAAAGTACAAACCCACCCAACCTACCTAAAAAAGTATTATGGGGAATCCCGTCCGGCTACCCTAGTTACCTACATGGCCGCATGGGTTCCAAGACCAAGTGGGTCAAATTATTGCGAAAAGTGTAAGTTCAATCACCAAAACAAGTCCATGGATTGTGCCAATTCACATCAGTATGTCTGTCTGTACGCTCACGAAATATCAAATGAGCTAGGTTACTGTGTTCTGCGTTGAAAGAACTTTCTCGCACGCAGTCCCATTCCCAATTTACTGTTTACTCCTCGAAAAATCATCATCATCATCAGCCTGTAGTCCACTGCTGGACATAGGCCTCCCCTAAAGAGTTTCACGTCTTGAGCCTTCTCCATCCACCGACTTCCCGCAACCTTCACAATGTCGTCGGTCCATCGGGTGGGGGGCCTTCCAACACTGCGTCGCCCGGTTCGTGGTCGCCATTCGAGACCGTTTACTCCCCAACTCCCCTCGAAAAATACTATGGATAGATAAGCGTACGCAGCTATTATAGTTAAGCCATGTTCAAACTGTAGGCGACATGTCCTTAATATGTCATAGGAATTATATTTGTTTCAAAATGATCGAACCTCTGCTGAACAAAGTCAGTTTTGAGTTTGACATTTGAGGGTGTACGATATTGCAAGCTCGTAAAAGTCAAACTCAAAATGAACTTATATTAGAAGAGGATCAATCCTACTAATATCCTACTACAGCCTGCGGCTTCGCTCGCGTGGTACCTTTTACATAAAAAGTAGCCTATATGCTATTCCAGACTATAATCTATCTCTGTACAAAATTTCATCTAAATCCGTTTGGCCGTTTAGCCGTGATTGAACCACAAACATCCAAACATCCTCTTTCGCATTTATAATATTAGTAGGATGCTAAAGTTTGTGTTATTGAGTGATGTTTAGATGTTTGTTGTTCAATAACGCCGTAACGGCTCAACTGATTTCGTTGAAACTTGGAATATATAGAGTTCTTTACTTAGAATAGCATATAGGCTATTCATCAAGGTACCACGTGAGAGAATACGCGGGCGGAAGCTAGTTAGTTATAAAGAAAAATACCAAAAAACATCCTCGTATCCATCCATCCTAACATTCCACTCACCGGTGGCAAGTGAGTAACTCACGAACATTACGGACTCGGGCCTCAGAGACCACAAACACGAATGATTAGGTCCATTACTGTCAAGTCCAAGAAAGCCACCTGTTGTCCGCAGACCCCGCTTTCTAATATCAATTCCTTAGATTCACACGATCCGTGTGTTGTTACGCTTGTATCGGCTTGACCGGCTCTGCGGTCAAGGTGACCACTGCACTGTGACGGTCTGACGGGCAGGTAGAGGGACTTAGATTATATTACCCTTAGGTACTTGTTGCAGTTCTTTGTACTCACTCGTGAAGATTCCATGAATTTTAAGCGGTTGTAATAGCTAACAATGAATTCTATTACTCATTGTCATCAAACCTTTGTATGTTTTTTATAGGTCAGTTTTGATTTATGATTTAGTTTACATAAATTTTCTCTCATATCAAAATTATCTGTTCGTTCCATAGATTAAGGCGCTGCTACGATCATTCCGGAATTTCTAAATGTCTTTGATTGAATTTTATTAATCACCTCACGTATCAGACTGACATTATTTTCATTATCTTTTTTTGAAAATTACCCTAAAATACTTTAAATTCTAGTATGATTAATACAGCGTTTGCTAACATTATGTTTTACCCTTATTATCCTTACTTTTGTTAAGAGTATCTGGTAATACCTGCCATTCAATATGCCGAGCAATCGTGACTTCATTTTTACACGTGACTTCCTTCAATCACTACCTCTTGCTACCAAGAGTATCATGATGTACCTATCATTAACTTCAACGGTACTATGTCGTTACTATGGAATACCACTGATGACATATCTATGGAATTACAGCTATCTGGTGTCATCATTATGGTTTAAAATGTCGCGCTAGCCTCGAAGAACAGCCGTAAATTGAACAAGATTCAGACTTCAGAATGATCCTTCTGATTTCAATGAATAAAGTCAGTTTATAAGTTGAAGCTTGTCTAATAAATGCCTGAGAGCTTGTAATTGGATCTTGCATCTTGATTCTTGAGAAAGATTCTCGTAGGCTACAGAAGATAGGCCATAGATTATAAAAGATTATTTCTTGAAGTTTAGGTTGTGCAGGATCAGGTTAAGCTAACCTGATTTTGTTCCTGATTTATTCTTCACAATAAATAACGACCCAAAATACAGCGTTAGTTGACTCAAGTTTCTTAGCAAAATTAACGCAAGGATTGATTCTTGGTCCGCAGCTGTAAATATGAATTACACATTAAAATCAGCTCAGCGAGATTTCAATGTACATAATATATTCAGCTTGTGTTTATTATCTCGAAATTCCGAAGAGGCCGAATCACGAGAAAAGGCCAACCTCCGAATGTTAATTACGTTGAAAATGCTGTGGTGTAATAAATCGCGGAGCTGAAAAGAAAGTGCTAAGCCACACCCGAAGTCGCCCGTGAGGCCCGGCAGAGCACACATCACTAGCAGACAGATATTTGCAGTTTCGCTTCTATGTATAGATAACATAAGGCCCACTGTCGACTGAGTCGTCTACATAGCTTTTCATATGAAGAGGGCTATGCTTGGTACGCCTGCGTCTGTACAAGTTCGAATCAGAAATTAGTATGTCCGTCGATCCAGAAATGAGCGGGCACATGGCTCGGTGAAGCTACGACCGTTGGGCCAGAATGGTTCTGGAGTGAAGACAGCGCAATGCAGGACGGCCCCCCACTAGATAGGATAGACGACCTAATAACCGTTGCTGGGAGCCGCTAAACGCAGACCGCATAAAGTTGCTCTGGAAATCTATTGGGGGAGGCCTATGTCCAGCATACCCAAACCAGTTTATCTATAGATTCCTTTCATGTTTTTTTTGACCATTGCCAAATGGATAAGGACGGTTACTGCGCTATGTGCTTATAATTTTGAAGCCTCTCTTGCAGCTACACTTCAGTGGGCAGTGGACCCTACGGCTCTCTGCGTTGCAGACTCTTCAAGTGTCTATCTCTTTCATAATTACGACAAGCACGCATAGCCTGTAGACGTCTGTACCGTAAATTGTAAGTGAAATTGCGAACACAGTGCTGCTCTGTATTGTTAAAAGTTTTTGAATATACCTACCACCGAATCAACTCGGCCAAGCAACGCGTAGCTCCGTCTTTCTTCCGTATTTATACTAAAGCTAGAAAGATTCACGATAGAGCCCCTTTCCTGCCGTGTATAAAAGGCGTGCGATATGTCATCTAATATATGCGTAAAATTCATTTCAAAATGATCCATAAGTCTCCTGATGAAAGTCAATTTTGAGTTTGGCGTTTGAAGGCGTACGTAGCTCACTCAACCATACCATCAAGTACCATCACTCAACCTACAAGTCAAAGTAAAAATTTCCTTTATTCAGTAGATGTAAGGATCATCTTGGAATACATTTCAGATGACATATCGCACATTTGAACTCGGCGAAGGGAATATTTCGTTAGCTTTAATTCTTGTCAACTAAATGCATCCTATTTATTTGTGATTGTGTCCATTTTCTATCTTGCTGACATTACAGTTTATATGCAAGCTGTTGCAGCTGCCAAGTTATTCGGCGACTTAGCCTGTTGGTTGGATGATTCATCTTGTATTTCTACTGTTTTGGACGGAATCACTAACCGGTTGAAGCTTTCTTCGCCTTATCTATTCTTGAACGATTCCACGGTAGGATACAAAGTTGTTTACATTTTCTCTTGATATTCTGAAGAACCTACTTACTATGCTGATTAAAATATTAGCCGCAAGTACGTAATGTTTAACGCGTGTTTAAAAGATCATGCGCATGTGTTACATCTTTCTCGAATTCACGCACAACATCATGTCCGGCCTCGGCTTGAACTGAAAAGCATTATAATGTCTGCCTGGCTATTATTGCTACCATTTGTCCACAATGTCTATCGAGAATGTCGGCTCATACTGCTATACGTAATGCAGTCGTTATAAAATAATAGGGAAATGGTTACGCAGTTAGCGACCGACAGTTAGAAAGTTAATGCGAACATCTGGCGTAATTTTCTTATTTGGACGATGAGAGTTTTTGTTACCTGCCTACCTGCTTGATGATTGATAATGGTCACCTTGATGTATGGGAAGAACAGGTTTGGTGGTGAATTTTATGAAGTCTGCGAATTAGTTTTTGTTATTACTCATCCACCACAATATAATGTGAAAAAATAATAATTAGTGCCTGGAAATTGGTCCCTAGGGCATTCACAAGAAAATTGTTTCATAACATAGCAATTTTTTTCTGTGTGTATGTCAAGAATAAAACCGGTGTAAAGGCTGTGGTAAAGGTCAGTTTCTCATTATAAGTACACGACTGTCTGTCTCCGTGGATGGATGAGGCAATAGGTAACGGTATCGGAGGGCGCGGCGACAACTTTCCATCACTCTCGCGACGCGTTTCACGGAAGCACAAGAAAGTTGCGGATGTGTGCTCTAAGCATTGGATGTGAATAACAATTGTTCAAACTATAAGATGGATATTTAGGTGTTTTGTTCCACCGTTTCCATGTCTTACCTGTATCATGCCAAACATACTTAGGGTGTCGTCAGATCACTGTTCCTACTCTCTGTATTTTTACAAGTACTTGCAGGACGTTGGGAATGGTTTGAAGGACATCTTAGTATGGGTCTTGAAACCATTAACCTACTGATATTTTTATGGCCAGGTGGTCACAAACAAACAAAGCATGGTTGTTCTCGTCTTTTGCGGTGTTGAAGTTTTTGTTATGGTTGTTTGATTTATCTATTTGATGAGTAAGTCGTGTGTTAGCACTTTCTTGTCCTATGTAAATATATTTTCTCTTTGGATTGCATTCCAACCGCTTCACGAAAATGTTTATATAGTTTATAGCTAGAGAATGAATCAAATCGAATGACTATTAAATGTTCGTGTGAAAATGCCAATCTTTCGTGATTTTATCGAAATTTAAGCTGATATAATTGTTCTCACACTTGAAATTGACCCTGTCCTGTTTTTCAGTTGCGTACTGCGCTCTATGCTTGTTAGAAAGAGTGCTAACGTTCTTACAAGGCTACTCTTGACTTCTGCGACTCTAAAATTCTCACAATCAATTATATGTAGTAACAATGGTAACAACATATAACTAACCTTAAACTTACCTCAATAGGTAATTCAGTAATAATCTATAATCTCTCGATCTCATTCGAAGCGATTCAGCTATTTGGAATCCTTTATGTAATTTCGTAGAGTATTGTAAGAATATTCTTTCTTTATTGTTATTTTCCAATACATATTCATTGAAAAGTAGGTGCAGTCGTAAAAAATAATAGTAAATCTTAACCTCAGACTTTGCGTCGTCAATGAAGCGATTGAATTCATCTGTTTTGCCGCACACACTTCTAATGACCGCTTTGCCACAAGATTACACAGTGAAGACGCACCAATTACTCATTGTCTTGCCTGTTGACTTCTCAACCAGTTTCTGCCAGTTTAACCTGACCCTCCTTTACCTATTATCATGGTTCGCAGAACACTTTACAATGGTGGTATTCCATTACTCCAAGAAGGTCTTTCTACGCTGTTTCAAAGTTTTTGCGATCCATCTAACTTCTCTACTCTTAACTAATCCTTCGCAGCATTTGACTAAATGAGTTATGGGGGGGGGGGGGTTCAATTCTATAATATCATCCCACCCTTCCATTGTCTCATCGCTATTGTTATTAATATGCACACCTACAGTGACATATTGCGCAATTCATTCATTGTATAATTTGTATTATATCTTTCGTGTCTTACCATGGCTCTTTAATGAAGCACGTACGTCTACGCTTAGTTTACAATTTAAAAGCTATTAAAAGTAATAGTCTTCCGTGGCTGACATCTATGTGATGATTTCTCAGAATGTTACATGGTTTATTGTACTTTTTACGTGAGCTAGATTGATTATTTCCTTGTATCTATAGATTGTACCCTGTTTCATAGAGAGAGTCTTTATGAAAGGTCTCTATCCATATCATATCGTGTTTGTACAAGTATTTGTACTAAAAATTAACATAAATCTTAAATTTATTAATAGGTATGCTCGTTTCCTGCTTTGTGTGTCAAATAATAATAATTATTTTAAATATAAATAACATTTACGAAATTTTATTATTTTCTGAGCCGTTTGATGGTCTATCAACCGACTGGCCCATTATGCCCATTGAATAGTTCTTCGTGCTCATTTCATAAGTAATATCGCAACGAGTCGTAGCCACTATAATTATTGATAGTTGATTTCACTGGACAAACTGGATGTTACGAAACCGTGCCAGGAGTTATTAGCCACTGATTGCTATTTTGGTTGAACCAGTTCGATTGTCCTCTGATATTTTAATTTGTGAATGCAACTGTACGTGAAAACTTGAACATGAAGTTCTAGCGACTTACGTTCGACTATCGTTCACCTTTACTTTTAATAATATGGCTTCATTTTGAAAATCATGAAATGTATACATCTTCGACTGCAGGCGACTGTACCTACATAATTTGAAATAAGATACCAAATTGTGAACTCATTTCGAGTAGTTCAGTTCATAGCTAACCGTTCTAGTACTTTTAGAGCTCTTGGGAATACGCTTTGTGGAATTACAAAGTACCGTCCAGCTTACAGGCATCATACAAGAGCAGCTTCTCATCAGTATCATCATCAGCCTGTGGAAGTGCTGATAAACATAGGCCTCGACCTTGAGCCTTTTCCATCCACGATCTTTTCTCTACCTGCCTGCCGTCTACCACTTCAGCTTGCTGATTCTGAGAGCTATGTCGGTGACCTTGTTTTTCTACGGATTTCCTCATTTCGGAATCTATCGCTCTCCATAGCCCGTTGCGCGACTTTGAGCTAGATTCACATACCGAAATAAAATAACCAGTTTCTAGATCATGTTCGCCAAAAAAGTGAATGTTTCCACAAATTCATCCTCAAGATTTATGCATTTTATAGCATCTTTCTGCATTAATTAAAGCGAATTAGATGATTTAACAACTCTTACAACTTTCATCAGTAACAAGTGAAAGATTTGTTACATAAAACATCAAACATACATCATCGTCAAACATATTATCATCATATACGTTTGATAACATGGTCGGTTCGGACAGCAAGATGCGGCCATTTGCTACACTCATAAGTAAGCGAATCACTCACTACGTATATGTAGAGAAGTCTCAGTTCTTGTGAGGACATTTTAGAGCAGATAATGGCTTTTGGCCAGTAAACAGTATCTACCATCTAACAATTTAACGCGTACATAAGAATGCAAGTGGTCAGGAGTGGAGCTGATAAAGAATACTTGAGTACAATCTCAACTCTCTGCATCAAGGAACCGCAATGCTTTACACACCGCCAGGTATTCAAAAGCCAGCGGTTCTGATTATTTTTCTTTTGAGCCTCACCTATTTCGATCGGCACCACACTGAATTTCATTTCGTAAAAAAGGATCATCGAAAAAATGATAGGCACGCGCGTCGTATTTGTTGCCTGATTCTTCTAGGCTTGGTCGCGAGGAACAGGCGTAACTTCACCTAGTTTCTAAGACGTTTCAAAGTGATCCTAGTGATTTTATTGAAATAAACACCTTTTGAATTGAATTGAACTCGCAGAACTGTCAGGAGAAAACAATTGCGTTCATAGTATTAGTGGCACTTCCCTTGCTAGTTGCTACTTCAACATTTCCATTGTTCTAGTGACACAGTTGCGCCCGCGTAGCCGGCGGCCTCGATCCCACACTGAAGAACAGATTAATTACTGAAGACACAACTTATGCAACCAAATTAAATCTGATAGGTATGCGAGAACGCGGGGCCTCACATTTAATTGCGCATTTATGCACTTTTACATACGGTGCGATGAAGATGAGTAATTTATTCCGACGAGCATCCGATTTCTCGTGGTTTTCAGTTTTTACTTCTTTCGAAAAAGACTATGATTTTAAAATACTATATCTATGGTTAAAGTCAAAATGTGTATTGTCAATAAACGCCTTTTGACTTTCTCATTTTCATTCACTTTATCACCAGCAAGATGACTTTGAAACGTCTTACCCCCTTACAGTGAAGTCCTCATTACCCCCTTATTGATAATAGCTAGGTGAATGAAAACATCGTGAGGAAACCGGCATGTCCTAGAACATAAAAATTCGAAGACATGTGGCATGTGCACGAAATGAGCCTCTTAGAGGCGCACTTTTATTCTTTCACTACACTGATTCTTTGACCGGGTCATAGGCCCTTTTCAGGGCCACCATACCTCAACATGACCTAATTCTGGATGGCCAATAAGAAATACTCCATTTCGGACCGGAAGTTGTAACTATTATATAAGATCTTCCTGTTGCATCCCTGTAAATAAATATCGATTTGTATTCCTTTACGTAATTGAAGATAATCTGTTCGGTGATGCAACAATAGTCACTTTGTTTATAATTACGCGTAAATTTAATAATTAGCGTGTAGTTAGGTAATTTTAATTGCTTCCAATCGTTTTTGTCCGCATTTCTCGCCAAATTGTTTCCTAATCAATGGGTCCGATCCGACGTCGTTGTTTTTAGAATTCGGTTGTTCGAAGTTGTTTAAACTTTTAAGCCGCATAGATACCAACTTATAAAAAAACGAACTCGAGCTCCGTGTTTGCAAAGTGAGATATCTGCTTAAATATGTTTGTTTATTGTAATCAACGAAATTCTAAGAATGTATTGATTGTACCTAGTAGTTGGCAGTCGTACCGCATTTACCTCCGCATTAAGCTCTTCACTTAACACGTGCTTAAAATGGTGAAGGAAAACATCGTGAGGAAACAAGTAAGTATTCTTATAAGCGGCTATGGCGTCCTACCTACTTGGCTAGGCAATGTGACTTGACAGAATGGCCTACCATGCCCCTGGGGGCAAATAAGCAATCGGCAGTAACGGGACTAAACACACAGATTGACCAACAATCTCTACGTGATGATGCCACCTCGAGGTATATATATGTATTATTAGCTTCCGCCAGCGGCTTCGCTCGCATGGTACCTACATAAAAAGTAGCCTATATGCTATTCCAGACTATTATTTATCTCTGTACCAAATTTCATCCAAATCCGTTCGGCCGTTTGGGCGTGATTGAACCACAAACATCCTCGCAAACTTTCGCATTTATAATATTAGTAGGATGCTTGTAACCACGCATAGTTACATTTCGGTGGACAATAGAATTTCAGAAAAAAAAATCATTACAAAAAATCGCGCCTCATTTTTTATTATTACCTACATCACGAGTTGAGAATTCACAAAAGGGACCAAACCCAACCTAATTTCCTGATAGAAACTTACAACTAACTTCTACTAAGAAGAAAAGTGAAATGAGGCTGATGATCTCACGCCAAAAGTAGAGTATACAGTTCTCGGACCAAGTTGTCCGAAGCCGATACAATTACAGATCTACAAAAACATAATAAGCCACGCCACAGCTATTAGTATGGATCCGAAACGCAACTAAGCGGAACATTTCTCGCAATTATAATCTAAAATCCAGCATTGTTGAGACTAAAAGGTGATACATAATGTATATCCCGAAAGGGGCTTCTATTCACAAAAAAACACAATATTATCTGTAAAAAAAACGAAGTTTATTCAGATTTCTTTACCGGTTTTTTTCGTTCATTCTCTTTGGGGGAGGCCTATGTCAAGCAGTGGACTTCTACAGGCTGATAATGATGATGATTATCAATGAAAAAATCCTGATATTCCGAAAGTAGTAAAACAAACTTTATATCAACTGGGTATAGCCCCTTTCAGCCTTGGTGGCCCCGGCTGAAGAATAGGCCCCTCCATATCTACCTATCCGCTGAGTATGGGCAATTCCCCCCACATGATAGGGATTTTGCTGTGTCTGTGGGGGAGGCCAAGTGTAGCAGGCAATGTTCAGCAGTGGACGTCGTACGGCTGAAATGATGATGAACGATGATAACCCCTTTCGGGATATCATCATTCATCATCATTTCGGCATTTATGAATCACCTCGTATAATTACCCTTTTCGATAGAATTTAAAATTGTTTTTTGAGCATTCCAGATAATTATTACCTAGATAAAAGCTGAATCTGCTTAGACCAATTCCAATAATTTTACTAGATTTAACTGGTGATTATTTTACTACTTACCTACCACTGCACAGCTTATAGACTGCGTTTCAATCAAACATAAAGATTTTCATAATCTTCCTTTGATCATCTCATAAACAGCTCGCAATAAAACCTTTCATCATTTCATCTTAAAAACCCATTCAAATAATCTGAATAGATAGTAATCTTATATGAAATTTCTCTTAACTCTTCGTGATTATAAGACTTAAAGAGCAGTAAAGAAAGCCTCACCATCAAGGTTGAATAAAGAATCCGCAAGGTAATTTTGAGCCACGACACCATCGTTCATTCTATTAATTTATTCTATGGTTTGCCCCAAACTGAGATCTCGCGATGTCCGGTAAAAGTTGGTTCTTCGGTGATACTTGACTTTGAAAATCGCACCTTTAGCATGTACTCAGCATGCACCACTAATAAGCAATCTTGCCTGTACTCCTCCGTCGTTCCTTCATTACTGAATATGACCCCATTGTGACAATTGTTAAACCTGTCTCGATTGGTTTTTATCTGTTGCCTTTTCCAAACTTTACAAAATAGAAGCTCAAGCTGTTGGTTTTTCTTGTATTTTTTTTACTATTTTATTTATAAAGATCTTTCATATGACACCCCACGTCATGTATATGTATTACTTTTTTTAATCCCCCTTTTGGACCCCTGTATCTTAGCAACCCCTTGGCCGATCATATTCTTAACAGTACAAGCTGTTGACCTACTAAATTCCTTGCAGATAAAATTATGCTCTAACAAATAAACATACAAGCATACAACGCCGTTTCGTCCGAGTTGTTTGTAAGATCTTCGCTGGCTCGAAATAAAATCGCATAGATGAAATAAATAATAAATCGTGGGTATCTCGAACCACTCGCTTTACGAGACCCTTTCTCCCCCATACGTGCAAATTGAGGAACGAGCTTCCTACAACATGAAGAGCTTTAAGAAAAATACAAAAAGATTTCTCCAGGGCAGGCAACGCATTAGCAATGCTCCAGGTGTTGCAGATATCAATAGGCAGCGGTAACCGCTTACCATCAGGTGGGCCGTAAGCCTGTTTGCCTCCGTATAACATAAAAAAAAACAAAAAAAAATCGCAGCACAGCCATAGGTATTTGTCATTATGTGAAAAATGTTTGGTGCACGCACAAATATGTTGTCAGATAGAGAAAAGGCTGGCTTTCACATTTGACTGGGTTGTGTTGATCAGTATGCGTATGGTGGTCTGCGTGTCTTCGGAAGGCGGAAGCGCGATGGCCATTGTTTCCCATTCAATGAACCCTATGAGGGTCGGACCCGGCAGGCTAGGTAGGTGGGGTCGTGGATCGCATTCATTTGCATGCATCACTTTATAGAAGTTCAAGGTTATGTATCATTATTTAAATCTGACAAATGAACGTATTTCTGAGCTTTTATGTTGTAGTGGCTTCATGGTCGATGTTGGAATTGATACTTCCAAAGACAATATTATAGTGCATTGTCTTTGATACTTGTACTAGGTACTTGCTTGCTTGTCGTGTCACTGATTCATTCTTGGTCATCCTGTTTTTTGGTCAGTGAACAGGTTGAGGTATGGTGACCCTGAAAAGGGCCTATAACCGTCGGTGAAAGAATCAGTGTAGGTACTGAAAGGATAAAAGTGCGCCTCTTAGAGGCTCCTTTCGTCCTTTGATACTACTTAGGCACGACTTTGAAGCTACCTAATTTCTGGTTGAATTGCAATCTGCAAACTTTTTCGTTCCGACTGTGTTATCTATGTTTTTTATAATTGCCTGCTAAAATGTCTATCAAAGAATACAGATAGGTAATTAACGTAGAAACCGTGTCCAAATGATGGCGATCATCACGCGAGTATTTGCCAAATAGCATCTGTTTATGGAAAGTGAAACCGTCGTTTCCTATACACTCGTCAAGAAGTAGATGAGAGTTTCTCGATGTTAATGTAATGTTCACTAAAAACGGGATATTTACCCTGATTTGTTTGTGAGTTTATTTGTTCCCGATATTTCGGACCGATAATCCTTCTTTCGTGAAAATTGTGTTCATAACTTGAATGACTACACAAAACTTCTGTTCTATGTGTTAGAAGTTATTCAAAGGTTCATAAGCATTATAAGGTCAGGATTTCACTTTTGATAATGTTCAAATTCAAAATTGACTTCAATCAGTGGAAGGATCATTTCGAAATAAATTTTAAATGACTTGTCGCGAGCCGTTTATTTGAACCCGGCTATAGTACTCAGTTGGATGGAACCAAAGACTATATAATACGGGTAGTATATTATCCTTGACTCTCCTTGACTCGCCGTGGTGGCCCCGGCTGAAGAATAGGCCCCTCCATATCTACCTATCCGCGGATGATCGTAAGAGGCGACTAAGGGAAAAAAGGTAGGGGATGGGCAGCAGCGTCCCTCATTTTAATAACGATAGCTCTAACTGCGCTCGCCAACCCGCATGCCCAGCGTGGTGAGTATGGGCAAATCCCCCCACATGATAAGGAATTTGCTCTGTCTGTGGGGGAGGCAATGTTCAGCAGTGGACGTCGTACGGCTGAAATGATGATGATGATTATCCTTGATGGAACACCTTTACATACAGTAATCTGACTCACAGTTATTGTCAATACCTGTGAACGTGCAAGCGCAGCAATCTCATTATGACAACTTGAATCACACTTCAGCATACTTTAACTCCTAATAATTTATCTTTGCGCAAGTGTTCGTGTTTTATCAGCGTCTGATCAAATGTTACTTGATTTGGTGAAATTCACCTGCTAAGTTCTGGATAAGTGATATCTGATGTTTGACAATAATTATCGGTGTTCTGGGGCAATAGGCTCGTATAAAATATGATGTTTTGAGGGTTTGAGCAAGCAGTCTTTCGACCACCGATTGAGGTGGATAGCACGATGATTATACTATTAGCAGCACTCTGTGTGGTAAGTTTATTTTTATTTTTTAATTATCTTTATAACACCCAACAGTCGTATACATAGTCCTGACCCCACACTAGGAATCACTGTGTCTAATAATAACACCCAACAGTCCATACATAGTCCTGACCTCGCCCAGGATTCCATCTTTCGTGGGTATCAGACACTACGTATACCATGGTACCACAACACCTAGACCCGGAACAGATATATTATGCAGATCAGGCATAATTTTTTTCCCGCAGCGGTAATCGAACCCGCACCCTTTGCGTCTCAGTCGAGCACTTGCCCGCTACGCCACCGAGGTCGTCATTTCTTTTACTGTTTATGCGTTTTCATCTGCAATCCATTTCAAAATCATACTTACGTCTTCTTATTCAAGTCTGTTTTTAGTTTGACATTTGAGGGCGTGCGATATTGCTAAAGGATATCGCAAGTCCCTAAAACTCGCTGCATATCGAACGCTGTTTGAACACGGCTTCTTTCTACTTAAACATTTGAAATTTCTGTGGTTTCTCTAACTTGTCATGTTCTTTTCAGTGCTCAACAAGCGCGCAGTACTATGCAGCATCACCCTACGACTACGGGTCATACCCTTACGATTGCGGAGCGTATCCTTACGCTCTTTCACCAGCTCTTCCGCCAGCATTGCCGCCTCTACCTTACGCTCTCCCGCCGTACGACTACGGAGCATACCCCTATGCGTTTCCATCAGCATTGCCGCCAGCAACGCTGCCGTTCCCGTACGCTCCATGCCCAGCTCCAGCCTGTCCCTGCGCAGCTCCATCCTGCTCCTGCTGCGCTCCCCCTGCACCGGCACCAATCTACGTAACCCTTCCAACACCAGCGCCAATATGCGTCACCCCGCCACCTCTACCTCCGATGTACTTAGAGCTGCCTCAGCCTAGCCCGATAACTGTAGCACCTCCTCCATCGCCACCGTTTATAGTATCACCACCTCCGCTGCCGCCGATCACGGTAGCTCCTCCACCTGGTCCGCCAATTTGTGTGAACCCTCCTCCGTTACCGCCGATGTGTGTGAATCCTCCTGTACCTCCACCGATGTATGTGAACCCCGGATGTCCTCCGCCGATGCTCCTTGATCTTCCGCTGCCGCCTCCGATTATCATCGAGCTGCCGGCGCCGCCACGTATCGTAGTTCAGCCTCCTCCGTTGGGACAGATGTACGTGCAGCCGCCTGCGCTTCCCCCGGTGCCGGTACAGCCACCTCCGCTACCGCCGATGATGATTCAGCCACCGTGTCCTCCACCGCTGATGGTCCAGCCGCCTCCTTCAGCACCTCTAACGCTCCAACCTCCTTGCCCTCCTCCTATGTGTGTCCAGGCACCTCCGCCGTCGCCTATCACAGTGCAACCTCCGGCATTGCCGCCCGTTTGCGTCCAACCTCCTTGTCCCCCACCCATGTGTATCCAGCCGCCTCCACCAGAACCGTTCTGCCTGCAGCCTCCCCCTCCAGCTCCGATCTGCTTCCAGCCTCCCCCACCTCCCACTATTTGCTGCGGACCCGCTCCGCCATGTGGTTTATCTTTCCCACCACCATGTCCTATTTATTTGTGATACGACAGATTGGATGGTGTAGCTGCTACACTGTAGCTTGTAATGTGACTCTCTAAGCGTAAGAATGTATTTAAATGTATGACGATGTAAGTTTCAACCATAATAATTTTATTAAAACCTATGAAAAATTATTAAATCTGTTTTTCATACCCTCTAGTAGTTATCTAAAAACTCTCGTACTTACCGTTTACAAGAAACAGTGGTCCTCTTGTCTATTGTTACTTATTGTTCTCTGTCATAAGAGTACTTACATACCTAAAGCGAGTACACCACTACAAATACCTTATATTTATTTACACACTTGAAATTGGACAAGTACCTAATCGAGATCAAACGATACAAATCAGTAATTGGTATCAAGATCAGTGACCTTGCTACTGTAGCTAGTATGTTATGACAAGATACGACTGTGCTATGACCTTTCCTTTCTACAGTATGAGAGAAATTAGGTTACACTTTATTTCAACACACGGCAACGAAAGTACAATAGAGAAACAGCCTAATCTGCTGAATGGAGTATGTTACATTAACTCGAAGTGAAGAAAGTTAACATCAGGACGCATGCTATATCTACCTACAGACAGTGGATCTAGAATAACGTAAACTTAGCTGTTTGTCTGCGCAAAGTACAGCTAACATGACCGTAGTTTACTTCGATGCTACGAAATTTCTCATAGAAAAGACATCAACGCGTTCTTATCTCAATCGTGGTTAAAGTATTTTCCATAGAAGGCCCAAATGAGCGACTGACTTAGCGATTTCAAAATTTATAAATAGTCTCTTTCATAAATAAATAAAGACGGTCAAGTGCGAGAACTCGCGCCCTGAGGGTTCCGTACCATTGGTCGTGGGTTCGAATCCCGGTCGTGCACCAGTGGTCATGGTCAGAAAATAAAAATTCTAAGTCTAGGAATTCATTTTTAAATTATACATTTTTATAAATCCATTGGTGCACCGGGATTCGAGCCCACGACCAATAGTACGGAAGCCTCAGGGCGCGAGTTCTCGCACTTGACCGTCTTATTAAGGAGCCTCTAAGAGGCGCACTTTAATCCTTTCACTACACTGATTCTTTCACCGACGGTCATAGGCCCTTTTCAGGGCCACCATACCTCAACCTGGTCACCGACCTAATACGGGATGACCAAGAAATAATCAGTGACACGACAAGAAGAAGAAGAACCGTCTTATTGATATTTTTACTGATAATAAATGGTAGCCTATTTTGAGAACTTTAATAAATTTCTATTTCTTTTGTCTCCAGGATGGCGGGGTCCGGGGGGCTCGCTGAGTGGACGGAGGGGGCGGCGGTGTGGTTCCAACCCGCCGGCGCCGCCGCCCCGCTGCCGGGCGAGCTGGTCGAGCTGCACCGCGCCGCGCGCGTTCTGCTGGTCAGCGCACTCGTCAACGGACAGGTCAGCATCACCAAAGTTACACCGAGAAATACATCAGCTGCACCTGCTACACATTTATCAGCTCACATTCACCACTGCTGTTCGATAAGCCTTTAGCATGCTTTTATATCGATTTTTGATGAGTTTAAACTATCAAAAATGCAATGTAATGCAGCAAACTTGCACGCAGATCGAGTTTCAAGATGAAAACTCCGCATCAACAAACGGATTTCCAGATTTCGGTTATTTTCAATGAAAGGACATCGTTTTGTTCAAAAAAAATCCCAGAAATCCGCTTCCCGTTCAACCAATTTTACTAGCTGAATCAGCTTAAGTAAATGTGTAATCGAATTTCTGTGTTAAATAGTAGCTGACCTTCGGGTCGAAAGTCGAGCCCACCACCCACTATGAGCTCGCCACACGGGTTTTGCTAGGAACTAACTAGGTAAGAGTACCTAGCCGTGGTGACCCCGGCTGAAGAATAGGACCCTCCATATTTACCTACCTGTGGATGAGGTAAGAGGTGACTAAAGGAAAAAAGCTAGGGGATGGGCAGCAGCATACCCTGTTTTCAGAAAGATAGCTCTAACTGCGCTAGCCAACCCGCGTGCCCAGCGTGGTAAGTATGTGCAAATCTCCCCACATGATATGAATTCTCTCTGAGAATCTGTTGGGAGGCCATGTCCGCAGTAGACGCCCTACGGCTGAAATGAGGATAATGATGATGAACTAGGTATCTAGGAAATACACTACTGACAAGCTAGAATTGATAAATGACACAGACCTGCCTCTTGACCTCCTGTAACCGCAGTCGCTAATGTTTGCGGTAGTAACGAACAAACAAGACAGACCTCTCGCAAAGTGAACACACCTTATTAAAAGCAATAACTATAGCCTTGAAATAGCTACACCATTTCATCAGTCCCTTTAGAATGAGTAATGCAGAGAACGCAAATGAAGTAGATTCCTCAGATACCTTCACATCGCTTCTGACTTGACGAGAAACGTTCTTCGCTATGTGGTGTGGTATGCCAAATGCCTGAGAATAGACCCTCATGGGAAACCGGTAATTTCACCTTTGTTATTGAAATTATACCCCCCTGTTTTATGTTGTTAGACACCGTTTGGTCCTGTCTTTAGCAGACATTACCTACTTAATTGTTTGAAAGAAATGTCAGAAGTGTACAGCAAAATTCTGCAACTATGATAGAACCGAGGCTGTTATTAAACGTTATTATGTTTGTAATACATAGGTAACTTTAATTGGTGTAATATTACGTCATATGGAAGTAACATCGGATCACGTACGGTGCGTGCTGACGACCTCCTCAAGAATGTTATCGATAGTTACTTTTAAAGATAATGTCTCACTGTAGCCGTCGGCTCTGTAATTTGACCAAGGTGGACCTGACCTTTGATATTATGCATTAGTCATGATGACTTATACAATCGCCGATGTTGAATTTAAAGCCTTGTATTTAGTGATGCACATATAAGAAATATACATCTTTGTCTGTCGCGGAAACGCATACATTCGTACAGAAGCATGTCAAATAACGCTGCTCTGAAATACTAGTGCGCTATCTCCATATTATTTATATAGGTATATATATGTAACTATCCATATTTTTGGATCTATGAACAGAAATAAAATTTAAACTATACATGTCTTTACAAACCGTTGAACAAATGATCTATAGATAGCTCAATTGATCCAGATCATTACCAGTCGGAAGTGTCCCCAAGACGCTGGATGGGAATGCTAATCCGTATGCCAAATAGGAGCCAGCGTCGCTTCGATCACACGCCCTGATATTATTTTGAAAACCCGGAGGGCCCCTCATCCCCACGGACCCAGGGTCTCAACCCCAAAAGGCTCACATATGTCACCCCTATCGAGACTAACATATTTGCGCCTTTTGAAATCCTTGTAGTGTTAAGTGTTTGTAGTAATAGTTTCCGCCCGCGGCTTCGATCGTGTGATGTGTATCTAAGAAGATAAAAGTAGCCTATGTGCTATTCCAGGCTTAAATATATTCCTGCAATTTCATTCAGATCCGCTCAGCTGTTCTGGCGTGATTGAGTAACAAACATCCATCCATCCAAACCTTCGCATTTTTATAAATGCGAAGGTAAAATAGTAAGGTAAGGTAGTAGTAAAATGTATGACTTCACTTTTTTGTGTATATCGTTAGGCACATTCCTTCTCCCTAAATGATCACCTCTCTCTAGCCCGAAAGGTTTACCTACTGGAAGAAAGCTCTAAGCTTGCCTATGAACATTACTTTTGCCTTTTGAAATAGCCTGTATTTATTTCTGTGTGCGATAAAGAATTGCAGTAATCGATGTGCCACCACTACAACAGCAGGGAAGTCATTAGATTAGGAGTACAAGGTCAATGGATCTTTTCAAGATTTCGCAGAAACAGCTCCATTCAAAGCCGCGGTTTTTCGCGTCATTTGCAGTGTGGAAACCTACGATCGTAGAGGTACTCGTAATCTTTGTTAGGCCGCGAAGGCACGCCGGCTGATCGCAAGGCCGCCGATGGAATGCCGATAGAGAGTTGACTGAACACCACGTCTAATTATGCCCGTTTCATAGGTACTTTACAAATTGAATCCGAATTTAGTTACTAGTGGTCGCCCCCGAACTGAGATCTCGTGATGTCTGCTAAACGTTAGTGCTCCGATGGTCGTATAAAATCCCTAAATATATTTAAATCGCATCTTTAGCATGCTCTTTCTAATATCCGGTCTTACCTGAACTACGAAGTAATTGAAATCTTACCAAATCAGAGTTCACATTATATTGGTGTCTGTTACTATTTTCGTTGTATATCAAAAATTATTACCTACATCCTACTAATTTTATAAATGCTAAAGTTTTTGAGGATGTTTGGATGTTTGTGGTTCAATCAAGGCTAAACGGCCGAACGGATTTGGATGAAATTTGGTACAGAGATTGATTATAGTCTGGAATAGCATATAGGCTACTTTTTATGTAGGTACCACGTGAGCGAAGCCGCGGGCGGAAGCTAGTAGATCATAAATAAAAATCGTTTTGGAATGAATAATGAAAGCTGTTTCATTTGACACCCCACTTCATGTATTTGTAGTTTCTTGATGGTGGTGGATGTCCTACTGCTGAAATGATGATGATGACTGTTTATAATTCTTTATTCATGTCCAACAAACCTCGTCCGCGATTTTAAGGCTCAATTTGCAATAACAAGGCTATTAGGCACTTCCCGGCGCGGCACTTACCGGAGGAACTTGTCGAACTATTGGGCAATCGGTTTCTAAGTAGCTTTTAGGGATCGGTCTGACCGCGTTCTTGGCTTAACTAATGTTGTATAATCACCCAACTAATATGGCTAATGAAATACCTACATTCTGTTATATTTTAACGCTAGCTTGCGCCCCTGCATTCGCTCGCGTAGTACCTACTTAAAAAGTAGCCTATATGCTATTCTAGATAAAGAACTCTATCTATTCCAAGGGTCATCGAATCGGTTGAACTGATACGGCGTGATTGAACAGCAAACATCCAAACATCCTCATATAGTTTCGCATTTATAATATTAGTAGGATTCGAATTGTAATTGCGTATGTCATAGTCATTAGGCTCTACATAGAGCTTGTTTACGCTCGCGATTCCTATCGCAAAATGTTGTTGCGTATATTTATAACTCCTATACACGGTGATTCCTAATATGTCTTCCATCCCGAAAGAGGCTTATTCTACAAGCAATTGGCAATAAAGTTTGTTCTACGACATTTGGAAATTCGACATTTTTCATTGAAAAAACTCTATGCGAAAATCAGCTGTTTTGGGATCAAATCAGGTCAAACTCAATGAATCAGCTGTTTTAGGTAGCAATCTTGATTCCGAAATTCTTGTACGTTTAGTAATTACCTAGTTCTAAAGACGACAAAAATACCAAAAGCACGGTAATTTGAGAAAGATTGTGAAATAAAAAAAAATTAAAAAATGGATGTTGTTTTTCGCTAAATTATTTCTTTTTGTTGATAGAATAAGCCCCTTTCGGGATGGAATACATAATTATGATTCACCTTGTATAACGCCCTGTCCCATCATATGCCGTTATCCTAGGAGAGCCTGACCATACCAGTTCTTAGTATCTAAGCCAATGGTATGTGGCTCATTCAGTTAGCCGTAACTGGCGGACCACGCGCCACGCTCTACGAAAATGAGACCAAGTTTTTTCCGAAACAGGTTGTGGTTTCGTGGAACGCATACGGTACCAGACGAAGTGTTGTGTCAATAAAAATAACGGCAGTATCAGTGAAATATGATTATAGAATTCTTAAGGCAGCGCTACCACCAGTGCCGTAAAGGGGTGCGGATATTTAAGAAATGAATGTTTGGCAATGGGCGTAAAACGTTTGCCGCAGGAAACTTTAACTTTACCTCTCTTGAGCTATGCATACGCAATGATCATGTAAGGTTTAATAAAAGTCTATGAACTATGAATAGCTTCGATATCAGATAGAAGGTTGCGATCGGTAGTAAAGATAACCACAAGAATGCTGTTAAAAGACCGTTGATGCGGGCACGAACAGTTCGTTTTGCTCCAACACCCCACAGCTCCCCCGATCTCTCATCATGTTCATGCGATTCCAACTCTTCATGTAGACTCCGGCGCCGGCAGAGAAAGCGGCATTCAGCTCCTGTTGTTTCCACAGCCAAAGTTAAGCCGAGTATTTTGAGATCGTCAAGTGCAAGGATGCCTAGAGGAAGAAAGGCAAGGAGAAGTGGACCTAATGTCTTGTCGCTGAAGGCTCTGTGTCTGCATACCATGATTCAAAATGTAATATCTCTATCCAATTAATATCTAAGATTCTACATTCTAGCTTAGATTCTAAGTTCTCGTTCGCTCGGTTGATATTAGTTCTCCCTACAGCAAGACTTAGTGTCAACGCAATCGCCAGGCTATAAATATTTATCGCAACTGTGGATACCTACTCGGATTTGCTAATGTGTCACGAATAAGAAGGTCAACTAACAGTACCGCGCTAATCAACCATTAGCGATTGCTTACTCGACCGTGGAGCTTACAAATGCAAATCTTTCACTAAGAGATTACTATACTTCTTGACGACGTAATCGATGTCATCGCTGTCCAATGTTTTTTCTGCGCTGTGAAACGAAGTTATCTGCTTAGTTAGCGAGCGTTGAGCACGCGGTTTTCGAGTGGTCCCGACAGCGAACGCTGTTTTAGAGGTCGAGAGGCTTTGATACAATTGTGATCTCCGGGTTATGTCAGAGGTTGACGACGTATAATTTTCCGTCTGGTTGCACTTTTGTGCCGGTTTCGTTATTCCTGAAGTAAGACAGTGGTATATACAGAAAGATCGACGATTATAATAATGATGTAATTTGTAAGCCAGTATAAGCGTTATGTGTGAAGATGACGCAGTGTGTGGCTGTATGCTAAACTCTATTATTATGTCGATGTTTATTTTAGATAATTTTTAAAATATATTGAAAATACGATGACCTCGGAAGCGCAGCGGACGAGTGCCCATCTGCGTAGCAAGGGTTTGATTATCGCTGCGGGACCAATATTTGCATGATCTGCGAATATTTGTTCCGGGTTTGGGTGTTGTGGTACCATGGTACTCGTAGTTTCTGATACACACGACACAGAGAATCCTAATGTGGGTTCAGGCTTTATGTATGTAACTGTTTAGTGTTATAAATATAAATATTCCGTCATATCACACGGTCAACTGATCCCAAACTAGGCATAGCCTGTACTATGGGTACCAGAGACTGACATACATAATAGATATATATTTAACACCCAGACACAGAACAAACATCTGTGTTAGTCACAAATGTTTGACCAGTGCGCGAATCGAACCCCCGACCTCTAGCGCAGAAGGCAGAGTTACTACCAACTGAGCTATGAGGTCAGTCAAAGTCAGTTATAGGGTGTTATTATACAAACATCCGGTTTATGGATAGTAATCAACTCATTTCTCTTTTCAGCCGCAAACCTTCGCCCTCCAGATGGGAAACGGTGAGGAGGAAGGGGACCCGGTGTGGCCGCGGGAAGAGCTCGGTCCTACTGGAGTGGAGGATATGACAAGACTCCACGACTTGCACGAGGCTGCCCTGCTGTGGAATCTGAAGCTCAGATACGAGCAGGGACTGATCTACACGTACGCAGGCTCTATACTGGTGGCTGTCAACCCGTACCGGCCCGTCGATGCGCTGTATGGATTGCAGACTGCTAGGAGGTAACATTATTCCTTTATTTATTCTTATACTAGCTGTAGCCACGCGTTTTTACTCTTGTGGAGTCATACATAGCAAGGTACTATTACATAGTAGGGACTTAGAGATACACGCCTTCGACTTTTGTTCTAATTCAAACGTCGAAACAATTTTTTTACATCTTCTAACGCAAATATTTAAAAATCGCTGATACTCGTAACGCATTTTTTTTTAAATATTTGCTTTAAAAAAGTAACAAACTTTGAACCTCTCTTCCACTCAAAGGGTTGTATTAAATAAATAAATAAATATTCCGGACATATTCACACGGTCAACTGATCCCAAACTAGACATAGCCTGTACTATGGGTACCAGAGTCTGATATACATAATAGATATATATTTAACTCCCAGACACAGAACAAACATCTGTGTTAGTCACAAATGTTTGTCCAGTGCGGGAATCGAACCCGCGACCTCTAGCGCAGAAGGCAGAGGTACTACCAACTGAGCTATGAGGCCAGCCCAAATATATTTGCGACATGAAAAAACAAATTATGTAGGTACTGTATACTTACGTCGACCGTGTAGTAATAAATAGTCTTTGTTCGAAGTTATTCAGCACTCTTTTATTGACAAAATATTTCTCTTATTTCCAGATACCACGCCGCAGAGGCACTGGGCGACTTGCCACCTCACCTGTTCGCCATAGCCGCTGCGGCTCGCGCGTCCCTACCGCAGCCTCAAGCCATACTCATCTCGGGCGAGTCCGGAGCTGGTAAAACTGAATCCACCAAGCTAGCCGTCCAGTTCCTGGCAGCAGTCGCCCCCGCACCCCCCGGTAGAGCTCCTGTCTCCGAACAGATCTTAGAAGCAGCACCGTTGTTAGAAGCCTTCGGAAACGCAAGGACCCCAAAAAACCACAACTCTAGTCGCTTCGGAAAACTATTAGAATTATACTTCAAAGATGGCGCGTTGGCTGGAGCTAGAGTAGCGCATTATTTATTAGAAAAGTCTAGGATAGTCACACAGTCTCCAGGAGAAAGAAACTATCACGTTTTTTATGAACTCCTGGCTGGATTAGATGAGGAACAGAGAAAAGCGAGAGGTCTTTTGACAGCTGAGCACTATTTCTACCTGAACCAAGGAGGTGATTCAGGAGGAGCAGGTGCTGGAGCGGACTGGTCAGCGTTGTGTGGGGCAATGCAAGTACTGGGTATCGGAGACGCTGAAAGGGAAGATATTACAAGAGTACTAGCGGCAGTCTTGCATTTGGGCAACGTTTACTTTCATAGAAGACAGCTGAGGCACGGCCAAGAAGGCGTCCAGCTAGGTGGGGGAGCAGAAGTTCGTTGGGCAGCTCATTTATTAAAAGTCCCTGCGGAAGCCTTAGCTCGAGCTCTAACCACAAGAGTGACAGCTGCTAGATCTGAGCGGATGAGGTCACCGTTGCCAATAGACCAGGCATTAGACGCTAGAGACGCCTTCGCAAAAGCACTATACTCCTCGTTGTTCAGCTGGTTGGTCCTTCGAATTAACTCCATAGTCCACCGCGCGGGGCTCCACGACGCTCACAGGATATCTCTCCTAGACATCTTCGGCTTTGAAGACTTGGAAGAGAACTCGTTTGAGCAGCTCTGCATAAACTACGCGAACGAAACGCTGCAGCATTACTTCAACAAGCACATATTCAAGCTGGAGCAGCAGGAGTACCAGAAGGAAAGGTTGGAGTGGTCGAACCTTACGTGGAATGATAATTCACCAGGTAATTTTTTCTTGATTTTTTTAACTACCTGGGACGATGACTATGGTTAGGTGTTGTGGATATTCAAGATATAAAGTTAGGCTTTCAAACGCAGCAGCTTCCGGCGCCAGTATCGCTGTTCTGGAATGATCCCAAATAAATTTCCATACTGCGTAATGGAGCACCAAAGAGATTTTCTATATTCTATATCATTAAGGATCTGATCTTCTGGAGATCTAAGAGGATGTCTATGATTCTTTGGGAGAGAGAGAAAGAACTCGACTTTTATCCGTTATCCTTAAAGTCTAATTTTGCTTGTTCCAGTGATCCAGTTGCTCAGCAAGAAGCCGGTGGGGATCCTCCACCTTTTGGACGACGAAAGCAACTTCCCGCGCGCGTCGGATGCGTCCTACCTTGAGAAGTGCCATTACAATCACGCTCTGAACGAGTTGTACTCTAGACCTAGGCTAGGAGCTAATGAATTTGGGGTGAGTTTACCACACTATCATCACATTGCTGGGCAAGAGCTTCTCCATAATAAGTTCGTATGAGCTAATGAAGGAACTGTTAGGCCGCTCGACACAGGTCTCCCTCAAAGTGCCACTATACGGTCTTGACCCTTCTCAAACCTTCGAAGTGTCATTGGTCCATCGAATGGGAGGTCCACCCGATTTTGTTTAAATTATTTTTATTATTATTGGTCATGGTTAAGTTAGGTTAGGTTAGACCACCATCTCACTTTTGCAAGTGAGATGTGGCCTAAGATGAAGCACGCTTAGAGAAAGAACTTATTCACTCTAGATTTGAAGACTCCTAGATTCTACTCTTCCGGGAAAACAGACTCGGGCAGATCGTTCCACTCTTTGCCAGTACTTATAATAAAAGTATAATATATATATATAAAAGTATATATAATAGAAGCGTTTGGTTCGACACTGTGGTATTATGCGGATTATGAAGTCCCCCGGCTTCTTACTCCGCATTATTCGGGTCGTGGACGCCTCTGCTGTAGGTACATAATAGGCCACTCCCAAAGAGTGCCACGGCACGGTCTTGAAGCTTCTCAAACTATCAAAGTGCCATCGGTCCATCGAGTTATTTTCCAGAACCTTGCAATGGAAGCCTTATTCATTCATTTAATTATTTCCCCAGATAAAACACTACGCAGGGCAAGTGTGGTACAACGTGGAGGGTTTCCTCGACAAGAACCGGGACGCACTTCGAGCTGATGTCTTAGAACTGCTGTGCAGCAGCGAAGTGCCGCTCGTAGCTGAGATGTCCACGCAGCTGAGGGCCCAGCATGACGCTAACAAGACTCTGCCTAGAGGGGCCAATGGACGCTTCGTTACCATGAAGCCTAGGACTCCCACTGTAGCTGCTAGGTATTTATCATTCATCATCATCGGCCTAAAGAATATAGGCCTCCCGGAAAGACGGCCACTATGAACGGTCATGAGCCTTCTTCATCCACCGACTCCACGCAACCTTAAAATGTTATCGGTGCATCGGGGGACTTTTAGAAATTCGTCATATTTCATTAAAAAAATGGAAAAAGTCAAACAAACAAGGAATCAACTGTTTTAGGTAGCAATTTTGATTCCGAACTTCTTGAACGTCTAGTAATAGTTAGTTATAAAGATGATAAAAATAAGAAAAACAGCTAATTTGAGAAAGTTTGGGAAAAATAATGAAAAACAAATGTAAATATTGATGTTTTTCTCGCAAATATTCTTTCGTTTCGTGAATAGAATAGCCCCTTTTCGGGGTGGTATACATGATATGAATTATTTTTCCAGGTTCTCCGACAGTCTCCACAGTCTGCTCGAGTCCATGTCCCGTTGCAACCCGTGGTTCGTGCGCTGCATTAAACCGAACACGGACAAATCGCCAATGAAGTTCGACATGCCTTGTGTACTAGCTCAACTGCGGTACACCGGCATGCTGGATACCATCAAGATACGCCAGACTGGCTACCCTATCCGGATACCGTTCCAGAACTTCGTGGATAGATACAGGTACTTACTGATTTTGGTGTGCGTTGGTAACTGCCTAGAGTCTAGGCAGTGACCAAGAGAGAGAGAAGAGA
The DNA here is from genome assembly GCA_947579855.1 of Anticlea derivata. Lineage (NCBI taxonomy): Eukaryota > Metazoa > Arthropoda > Insecta > Lepidoptera > Geometridae > Anticlea > Anticlea derivata. The sequence goes on from OX388268.1 coordinate 10,523,087, forward strand.
CGCCGCCATGCTACAAAACGGCTCCACCACAAACGTTTTGCATAGTTCCGGTTCTTTTGTTTTTTGGTTGAGGCGAGCGACTGGCCGACTGAAGGGCGTTTGCCGTGCTGCGTATGCAAATAACGTTTCGTCATGTTCAAACGACATACGATATGTCCTTGATTCATTTATTCATTCATAAAATTACAAAAATCAAGGGTATTCTGAGTTATTTATCACTTTATATAACAAAAAAGAGCAGCGGTTCGCTCAAGGTGCGTTCTTCCTGGTCTAGAATCAGGTGCTCATTTTCTACTTACATTTGTATCTTTTTGTGAAACAAACCAGCTGTCCTATACAATACCCGGAGCGAATGACCATGACCAATTACATAACATAGTAGAGGTATGAGACCCGGGGTCCTTGGAAGCGGGCCATCCGGTTTTTCAAAACAATATAAGTTCTTATCGAAACGACGCGTGACCCGAGAGCTGGCCCCTGTTTGGCCCAATGGATCAGCATTGCCATCAAGCGTGGCAATTCTGCCAGCGTCTCGAGGACGCTTCTGGTTGTGATCTGGATCAATTGAGCTGTATATAGATCGTTTGCAACGGTTTCTAGAACTATTTTAGGAAATACACAAGTAACTACAAATAACATAGTTTTGATATCTGTTAACGTCGCGTTGGTGACGGAGCGGGACAAATGTTTACATGATCTGCTAATATTTGTTCCGGATCTAAGGCTCGTATTCAGAGACACAACTCAAGCATAGATTTAATCACAGATCAGCTGAACTCTACTTAGGTATTGAATCTCTTCTCAAACATAGCTTTTATTCAAGAACGGTACTTAAACTACTCTCAGCTGAATCGAGTCTCAAATCTGTACTCAAATGTTCTCATTACATTTTGATTTATTTATAATTTTCGATCCGTTTTACGCAGAAATTCAAACAGCCAGGGTGGAAATAGAATAGAACTATAAAGTGAAGTATAAATATGCATCAAAGTACGTGTAACGGAACGAAAATGTCATTTGATAAATGTCAAATCAAATCTAAAATCAAGCACTGCGATTTCGTCTGATTGACGTTTCAGAATAAGCATTTACTCAGGTGAACTGTGATCATTGAATCTATACATTAATACTGTTCAAGAATTAGAATCTCGACTCAAATCGAGATTTAAGTACAGATCAACGCTTGAGTCTTGTCTCTGAATACGAGCCTAAGTATTGTGTTACCATACGACTACTACGTAGTTTCTGATACCCTCGACTCACGTCCTGGGGTCAGACCTAGGCAAGTGACTTGTTGGGTTTAAATAAAAAAAAAGTTTTTGTAAATAACAGAAATATAGCATACCAGCTTCCACCTACGGCTTCGCTCGCGTGGTAACTAAAAATAAGCTAATGCTATTCTAGGTAAATAACTCTATACCAAGTTTCAACGGAACCGTTACGTCGTGATTAAACAACAAACATCCAAACATCCTCACAAACTTTCACATTTATAATATAAACACAAATTGAATGGCCTCATAGCTCAGTTAGTAGTAACTCTGCCTTCTGCGCTAGAGGTCGCGGGCTCGATCCCCGCACTGGACAAACATTTGCGTGACAAACACAGATGTTTGTTCTGTGTCTGGGTGTTAAATATGTATCTATTATAATATATATACAGGGCGAGTTTTTTTTCAGGGCCACTTAGGCGAAATCGGAAACCGTAAATTTGTTATAAATTTGCAGTTTTGAAGGTTTAAGTTTAAGAACTTTATACACATTGTTATCATACATTTATTTATTTTTGCCAAACATAGAACACAGAAATGCAAAAAAAAAATATCAATAAAAATATTTTTTGTGTAAAACTAAAAATAAATTTCAACTTTTTTTGTATGTAGGTTTTTTTTTTCAAAATCGAGCCCGTAACTCCTATCATCACTTTTCGATTACTCTCACGGTTTCCGATTTCGCCTAAGTGGCCCTGAAAAAAAACTCACCCTGTATATATCAGAGTCTGGTACCCATACCCATATAGGCTACGCCTAGTTTGGGATCAGTTGACCGTGTGAATATGTCCGGAATATTTATATTTTATATTTATTAATTGTTTGCTCCTCAGGTACCTGCTGAACACGACGCCCACCCGTTCCACGCCCTACCGTGAGATTTGCAATTCAATACTTGCTGAGATGCCGCCTACGGGAGCTGGTGAGTGTACCAGTACCTACCTAATTTATAGATACATTGTGTATAATAATTATGCGCCCGCAAAATGAACTGTAGGATGCTACTTATTCAACGCTAAGTGCGTCCCAACCGTTCGTATCCCAAACAAATTCTGTGACCAAACCAAAACTAGGTACAGTATAAAATGTTTGATCGGAATGGTGCAGTCGGATTGTCGTGCCACTGATTCTTGGTCACCCGTATTAGGTCAGGGACCAGGTTGAGGTATGGTGGCCCTGAAAAGGGCCTATGACCATCGGTGAAAGAATCAGTGCAGTAGCGCGCCTCTAAGAGGCTCTTTTCGTGCACATGGCACGTGTCTATGTGGAATGTTGTAGTAAATCCAAATAATTATCTAAATGTCAGTTTGTGAGATCATTTTTTTTTAATGTTCTTCCCTTTCAGGCTGGCTATGGCATCTAGGCCTTACCACCAAGTCTTGCGTGTATTTTTTCTTGTTAATTTGTTTACCTTTCTTCATTTTCTTTCGTTTATCATCGTCAAGTCACCGTCAAGTCAAGTCAAGTTCAGTTTTAGTAAGATATAATGGTGGCTATTTTACTAAAACCTGGAGGGACCTATTGGCGCCAACTCGAAAAATGACGATACACGCAGCCATTTCATTTCACTTCACTTGTGCGGTTTACTCAAACTATATTACGTAAAACACCACTTTATTCACACAATATTATTCAATTTAACACTAGTTTTGTAAAATAAATTGAGAGCACAACATCACTTCGCAAGTTCCCGCCAAAAAGTCTTGTGAGATCAACAAAGAGAACTGCTAGGCTTGCTCATTATTCATCTATAATATTGTGCTATGTACCTTACCTACCTATTTTGTGATACGCTATGGACTAAGTTGTCTGCTATAAAGATTTTTTATTATTATTATAAAACTTTGAAACACAGATCGGGAGGGACAGAATTTATCATTTACCATCATTATGTCCCATTAGTCAAACCAAAATCATATCTTCGAAATAAAATTGATTTGTCCATTACATATGATAACCCTACTAAAGTTATTCTAAATGTTATGATTATGAGATTATTATTTTTATTAGATGGGAGAGATAAGGAGTAGAGGTGGCGCATGTATTTTACGCGACCAGGTTTTAAAACCAGGTATTCGCATCAAAGTACTCGAACCAGACACGACTTGGCAGTACTTGAACGTCTTGCAAGTATTTATGCACTCGGACCGGCACTCAGACTCCACAAGTCCGACTGCTGGTCCGTGTACGGTGCCCAGGGCGGTCCTGTGCGCCATTCTCAGACTTGACGTCTCTGACCACCTCGCCCCGCCCGCAGTTCTGAGAGTTAGTTTTGCATCGCTAAGCATTTCATCGCATAGCATACTTGGTAGTATCAGGTTGACATTTACACATTGGTATTGGTTGCGGCGGCGTCTCCATTCCTAAGTACCTACATACTTTCAAGTATTGAATACCTGGTGTTTGAACCAAGTACGCGAAAGCAAGTACGACCCATCTCTAAAGGAGATGTCAAGTGATGTTCTCTACCATTTTAGTTTAATTTTTAGTTCGATTCAAGATGTATAAGAATACGAAAGTAAAAGAAAAATGGAAACCATCATGGAAAGTGGTTAAAAAACGGGGTTATTTGTTCAAAGCCATGATTTTATGTGAGTACCAACAGTTTTAATTTGGACTTAAGTTGACACTTCGTAAGTTTCTTATAAAACATAGTCGGATATTTGTAGCCCACTTAACTTCTTTAATAAATATTCACTTCAGTAGGTACTTACTATGTAAATCTAGACTAACGGCTACACATTTAAGGCAGTGGCCAACCACATAGGGATAAGAGGATCTGCAGTGCATTCGTAATGTAGGTAACATTCGAACACCGAACCTTTTCCGTAATGAAACCTCATTACTCAAATCGTGTAAAAAGTATTGATAACTTTTGTAAATACGTTATCACTGGCCACATATTTTTGAAACATACCTAAATGGGAATGTTTCCGTTTTTCATTTGTTTTTCTTTTAAAATGAAAATGCGTTCTAAACGTAGTGGTTTTATTCTCTCTGGGTCTCTGTTTGTTCTGTTTGAGTCATTTTTTGAGCCCTGTTGCTTATGTTCTAATGCTTGTACAAAAGAAATTTTCGCGTTTTTCGTTATCGCGAGCGGCGTCGATTCAGCTGTTTTGTTTATCTCGTCGCGGGTCGCAACACGCAAACCTTGGAATAACGATGTAAGAACAGACTTGATAGAGACCACCGGCAGATAAAATAAACACTTAGATAGTTTGGTTTTATTTAAGAGGTAGGGTCTCGCTGTGCCCTACCTCCTCCAAAAGAGCTTTCCTAATATGAAAACAAATAATAATAATAGCACAGGTGGTTTTGGAAAAAAATGAGTAGGTCATCATCATCATCAGCCTGATGAAGTCCACTGCTGAACATAGGCCTCCCCCAAAGAGTTCCATGACGAACGGTCTTGAGCCTTTTCCATCCACCGACTTCCCGCAACCTTAACAATGTCGTCGGTCCATCGGGTGGGGGGCCTTCCAACACTGCGTCGTCCGGGCCTTCCAACAATGAGTAGGTAAAAATAAAATATTATGTTTAAATTAATATGTTTAGATTTTAAGTGCATTTATATTCCTTGCTTATAACATCGCTTTGGCTTTGCTGTTATGGTGTTATAGTTATAAATAAATAAATATATTAGATTATGCAACAAGGGCTTAAAGTAGTGTATTATGTCCCGGGCGCTATATTCGCGACATGGGTTGCATTCCAAATTCAAATCACATTATGTCCCATGGGAAATAATGAAATTCAGTACAACATTATGACCCGGCTAGACCGTAGGGCTGTAATGTTCTGTTCTGACCTATCTAAGCACATGTAAATATGTCAAAAGATTAATAAATTAAAATTGAAATGACTTACTTTAGGAAAGGTTTGCATGACACATAATATGCCATTGACGAGCAGGTAGTATAAAAAAAATATTTATTTCAGTCGGTGCCGACTACCAGCTGGGCGCAGCGCGTGTTTTCATAAGGGAGGCGTTACACCGCGCGCTGGAGAGGGCGCGCGCTGACAAACTGAGGGCCGCTGCGACTGTGCTACAGGCTCAAGTCCGGGGATATCTGGCTAGGTAAGATATTTGCAAACAGTTTTTGTACCAAAGGAAAAGTTCTCTTGTATTTACTTCACACTATAAGAAGTATACAGTGTGTTCTACGACCATGCTTCATGGAAGACATGAGAAGCTCTGGCGAGACTCGAGGCCAGTCTTCTCAGAGCCTCTGGCGAGGCTCTGAGAAGACTGGCCTCATAGCTCAGTTGGTAGTAACTCTGCCTTCTGCGCTAGAGGTCGCGGGTTCGATTCCCGCACTGGACAAACATTTGTGACTAACACAGATGTTTGTTCTGTGTCTGGGTGTTAAATATATATCTATTATGTATATCAGTCTCTGGTACCCATAGTACAGGCTATGCCTAGTTTGGGATCAGTTGACCGTGTGTGATATGTCCGGAATATTTATTTATTATTTATTATTTATAAGCATTATTCACTTTTCAATCATGAAAAGTGATTAGATTACTGGTTTTTGTAGGCGCCCTTTACACCATACAAAAACGGTAACCTAGATTCAGTTTTCTCGGAGTGAGAAAGGCTTTGCTCAGCTACTTTTAATATTGAAGTTAGGAAGTTTTACTTATTGGAGACTTTTCTTTATTTTTTAAAATAAGTAATATAGCATTCAAATATTTTTTATGAAGTCGCTTGGCTGAGCCGGGATTCAAACCCGCTAAATGAGAATTGTTTTTATTAACATTTAGCGGGTTTGAATCCCGGAAAGTTGTATTTTTATGATACCGATCGAAAGAGTAAATCACAAGGATTACACAATAAATAAAAAAATATATAAATATTCCGGACATATCACACACGGTCAACTGATCCCAAACTAGGCTTAGCCTGTACTATGGGTACCAGAGACTGATATACATATTTAACACCCAGACACAGAAAAAACATCTGTGTTAGTCATAAATGTTTGTCCAGTGCGGAAATCGAACCCGCGATCTCTAGCGCAGAAGGCAGAGTTACTACCAACTGAGCTATGAGGCCAGTCGAATTTATCAAAGATTTATTTTTGGATGTGCCGATACGGTTATGTTCATAGTATGATCCGTTGTAGCGGTTAGAATCCTTTAACCGTAATGGTCGCTTTTCCAGAAAGCGGTACCGCCAGATGCACCGGTCCACCGTCAAACTGCAGTCGTGGTGGCGAGGTGCCACAGCTCGCAGACGGTTCCTGATCGCAAGACACGGTGTGGTGAGAGCGCAGGCGCTAGTCAGAGGCCGCCGGGCGAGGAAACGAGTCGCAGTGCTGAAGGAACAGTCCAAAAGACGGGCGGAACAACAGCAAGTTGCAGCCAAGTGAGTGGTATTCCTTGACCCACTGCTGTCCTAGAGAGACTTCAAAAGACTTCAAAAAGATACATTCATCTTTTTCCAGATTTCTTCGATCTTTTTCAAACATAGCTGTTTTTAGTCTCTTTATCTCTTTCTAAGCAATCAATAAAGGTAAAACCTAAAACAGCTAAATAATTGAGTTTTAACTGATTTGATCCCAGAACAGCTGATTCTTGTATTGTTTTTTTCAAAAAATTGCCGAATTTCCAAAAGTCGTAGAAGAAACATAGTTGGTATATATACCTATATAATATTATGAATCACGGCTTCTTCTTATAATACGGCTCGGATGGAAATTGAACTTGCGGCCCTCCTAGATACGCGCTAACATGGATGCGCTAACCATTGCGCCACCGAATCAATGCCTCGTCTAGCCAAAATGGGGATGTTCCTCGCCTTGCGTGCCTACAGCTTCACCTACAGTCCCTACAGAGCTCCACCTAACACTTAAAACACACATCGTATGTTCTTTAGGAGACGAGCAGCCGAACAGAAGGCTCAGGCCGTGCAAGCCAAGGCGGCGAAGACAGAGAGTCTGCAAGCCCTAGAGGTCCCCGCTGAGCTGGCCTACATCCTCTCCAAGATCGATGAGTGGCAGTCCCCACACACTGAGAGGAACTTGGTCAAGGTATCTGCTCTTTGCAATAAGGCTGAGTACTAAGCTGGGCCTAGGTTAGTTGACCGCGCTGCGGATATGTCAAGTATCTACCGATATCCACATTCATACCTTATATTTTTCTTGGCACATGACTTTCATCCCTCATGAAGCACCGAATCTATTAACTACTCAACTCCAACTCCATAAAGTACTATTAACCTCATACCTATTTTATAACCCTATATGTCTGTGTAAGCAATCCTTACGTGTGCTTCGTACGTAGCACACTATTATAAATGATAATCAGTCTAAATAAGTCTGCATACAATTCTGTGTTTGATTGATGCGTCACATGATACTGCTGAGATTTTCGATGGCGCAGCCGGTAGGATGTACCGGCAGCGCCATAGGCCTACGTTTGCTCACAATCTCACCTGGTGAGAATAGAAATCAATGCAACTCAAAAACTATCCTACTTATAGGTGGCAGGAGACGTGCACGTGGAAGATGAGGAAGTCCAGCTACCACGTGATCTAGAACAGTTCGCTTTCTCCAAGTTCAGTTCTGTCTACTTCGCGGACGGCGGCCAACTCAGCCCAAAGAAACATCCAATCACTAGGCCTTTCCTGGCTAAGGCTGCTGTCAGGTGAGTCAACTCTTATGACGTAGCTGTCAACACTGGCTCATTATGACGCATTATTAATCCGATTGTATTTACAGAGATCAAGACTTCAATGACGCAGTGGCAACGTTCAAGCTGATACTGCGGTGGTGTGACGAAACTGCTGCTGGAAATGAAGCGAGACAGAAGGTATTATATCAGATGTTTTCTGGGGGGTGGACCATAACCCCCATCCCCCCCCCTGGGCTGGGTATAGGTCGACAATTAATGACTTTTCTAAACTTATTAATTAAAAATAGCACTCCCAGCTCCGCCACTATCGTGGTGGGGTGGGAGGGAGGTTGGACCATAACCCACCACGCTGGTCAAGTGCGGGTTGGTGGGCTCGAGCCACAAGAATCTAACTGGACCTCAACTATGTGACCCCCTGACTCGGAGGCTGAATCCGTCCTTGATTTTGGAATACATATTTTTATTATTATCTTATACTAGCTTCCGCTCGCGGCTCACTCGCGTGGTACCTTTATGGTAGCTACGCGGCTACGTGCAATGTAATGGAGGTAGGTACGATGAGGTTTGGCGATGTAGCAGAGGTTTGACGTTGTAGGGGTAGAGGTTTGACGATGTCCCTACCTAATCTCCTGCCTAGTACTGAGCTGACTGGTCCTAGCTATGATCACTTTTAGGTAGAGAGAATAAAACACCAAGAACTTACTGAACTCAATTTATTGTCAAAATTATCCTAACTATATACAAAATAAGTAGCACTCCTATTGGCACTACCGGAGCAAGCGCAAATTTATTACACGTCGTCTTCGCGCGGATAGCCCTAGACAGGGACAGATCCGCGCGCAAGAGCGAGACGGCATATCTATAACTATAACGCGCCTGTAATTGCTTGGCAGTACGGCGACGCATGCGCTCCGGCGCATGCATGTGTCCCACAGTACCCCCCATCAAGCGAATCGCACGGATCTCTTGACTGTTCGGCCGTACCTAGTGACGTACGGTTTCTCCGCCGCTGGAGCTGCTGCTGGAGCCGGTGCCGGTGCTTCGCTGACTGGAGTCGAACTTGCGTCTTCGTTACAAATGTAGGCCGGTTTGAGTCTATCCAGCGATACGACTGTAACTCGTTTCGGCAGCTGAATCTTGAAGTATTTCTCGTGTTTCTGTAGCACTGGAAATGGTCCGTCGTATGGTGGTGTGAGAGGCGATCGGACTGTGTCGTTTCTGATGAAAACATGCGTGCAGGAAACCAGATCCTTGTGCACGAATGGTCGTGCGGTCACTGTGGCAGAGCGTTGAACGGGCGCAAGTGCTGCCATGGCTTCGGTTAGGCGACGTACAAATTCTGCATCTTCAATCTTCGAGCTTGACGGAGCAAAGAAGTCTGAAGGAATGCGTAGCGTAGATCCATATGTAAGTAGTGCCGGACTGAGGTTGTTGTCCTCACGTAGTGCTGTCCGTAGCCCGAGTAAAACAGTAGGTAGCTCCTCACTCCATTGCGTAGTTACCCCTCTTGCCATTAGCGCTGCCTTCAACGTGCGGTGAAATCGCTCAATTTTGCCATTTGATTGCGGATGGAATGGCGTCGTACGTATTCTGGTTATGCCGAATTTCTTCATCAGTGCGTTGAAAAGTGATGACTCGAACTGTCTTCCTTGATCGGTAGAAATCCGGAGCGGGCAACCAAATCTCGCAATCCAATTTTCGTAGAGAGCTTTGGCGACAACTTCTGCCGTTATCTCGCATACGGGAACAACTTCGGGCCACTTGGTGAATCGGTCGATCATCGTCACGCAGTATCTGTAATCTTGCGACAGCCGAAGTGGTCCCACGATGTCGATGTGAACGTGCTCGAAACGTTCCGAAGCGGGAAAGGTACCAAACGGCGTGACATTATGCCGATTGACTTTCGCTCGTTGACATCCGATGCAATTTTTGGTCCAAGTGCTGACATCTTTGTTCATCGAAGGCCAAAAGAATTTCGATGTCACTTGCTTCCTCGTAGTACGTATTCCCGGATGACAGAGGTCGTGTTGCGCTTTGAATGCTGCTTGACGATGTGTCACAGGTAGGTACGGGCGTAGTGCGGACGTAGATTGCTCGCACGTGATTTGCTGTGCGATCCCAGGTAGTGAGACGTCCACGAACTTCAAGTTGGGTTGTAGCCGGAGGTGTTTCAATTCTTCATCGTTTTTCTGATCCTTGGATAGCGCATCGTAGTCCATATTTGACGGACATTGGATCTCTTCAATTCTTGATAATGCGTCGGCGACAGAATTCTTCTCTCCTTGAATGTACACGATTTTTGAGCAGAATTGGCTTATGAAATGTAGTTGCCTTTCTCGTCGCGGCGTATCGCTGCTACTTGGAGGTCGCGATAAGGCAAAAGATAGCGGCTTGTGATCCGTAAGTATTTCGACTTCGCATCCCTCGATGAGGCGGCGAAAATGCTTGACAGCGGCGTATATAGCTAGTAACTCGCGGTCATACGTGCAGTATCTGCGTTGTGTGCTGCTCATTGCCTTTGAGAAGTAGGCCAAAGGCTTCCAAGTGTTTCCAATATATTGCTGAAGAACTGCGCCAATGCTGTGGTCTGACGCGTCTGACATAATGCTGAGCGGAGCGCTGAGTACAGGGTGCGTTAAAGTTGTAGCCTCCAATATGCTTTGTCGGCATTTTTGAAATGCTACTTCCGCTTCCGGCGTCCAATTAATTGGAGTCTTGTCGTTTTTCTTCCTGTCATGTAAGTATTTGTTCAACTCGTGCTGTAGATCGGCTTGACGTGGCAAACAGTCTCTGTAGAAATTCAGCATTCCCAGGAAACGACGTAGTTCTACGACAGTCTTCGGTTGGGGGTAGGCAGAGATGACTTCCGTGCGCTCTCCTGTGGGTTTGATTCCCTCTGTAGTTACTTCGTAGCCCAAAAAGTTGATCCTGGACTTGGCAAACTCGCACTTGTCTACGTTGAGCGTAACCCCGTAATTGTTCAAGCGGCTCAGAACTTCGTGAAGTAGCGTTTTGTGCTCCTCTTCACTCTCGCTGCATAATAATACGTCATCCACGAATACGAAACAATCCTTGACGCCCCGAAGTACTTCATGCATAAACCGCTGAAATGTTTGACTGGCATTGCGGAGTCCGAATGTCATGGATTTAAACTGGAAGAGACCGAAGGGAGTGATGATTGCGGATTTCTGTGCGTCTTCTTCCGAAATAGGTATCCAGTAGTACGCCATTTTCAAATCCAACTTTGAGAAGATTTTCTTGCCGTGTAAATCGTACGTAAAATCTTGAATTCTAGGTATTGGGTACCTATCTGGCTGCGTAACGGCATTAAGTCTCCGATAGTCCCCACAACATCGTAGGCTTCCGTCCTTTTTCTTCACAACGTGCAGTGGACTTGCCCATGGACTTTTCGACGGTTCACAAATGCCCATTTCCATCAGGCGCTCGAACTCAGCTTTTGCGGCTTTGTATTTATCAGGCGGTAGTGGACGCGCTCGTGCATAAAGTGGTGCACCCGTGGTCTCAATATGATGCACAACATTGTGTTTGGACGGAGTTTTCAAGGACATCGGTCGAAGTACGTCTGGATATTTCTTCAATATTTCATGGTACGTGTGGTTCTGGCTTATTACATGGACCGTTTCTTGGCTTGAGGCAATTTCTACGGCGTTGATGGATAGTTCGGTAACTTGATCAATAAGCTTCTTGCGGTGTAAAGTAAACGCTTCTTAATCGCATCGAACTTCCCGGTAGCTGGCGGCTTGAGTAAAATATCCGATAAATGTTTCAGATCCGTAGGCTGTAGCTGTCCGAGTACATAGCGGTACTTATTCTCATCGCTAGTTTTGAGCGGATCGACAAGCGCTTCGAATTGCACGAACCAAAGACGCGGGTATTCACGCCAAAATGGTAGCAATCTAGACTGCACTGAGACGGCTGCCAGGTTCATGGGTACATCGGTGCTTGATTCCGTGGCTTCCAATCCTGTTCTTGTTTTGTCCTCCATGTTCCTGCTTGTTCCAAGTTTCTTCAAGTCGAAGGTCACCAAAATATGGTAGCTACGCGGCTACGTGCAATGTAATGGAGGTAGGTACGATGAGGTTTGGCGATGTAGCAGAGGTTTGACGTTGTAGGGGTAGAGGTTTGACGATGTCCCTACCTAATCTCCTGCCTAGTACTGAGCTGACTGTTTTATTCTCTCTACCTAAAAGTGATCATAGCTAGGAAGCTATGATCACTTTTAGGTAGAGAGAATAAAACACCAAGAACTTACTGAACTCAATTTATTGTCAAAATTATCCTAACTATATACAAAATAAGTCCTATTGGCACTACCGGAGCAAGCGCAAATTTATTACACGTCGTCTTCGCGCGGATAGCCCTAGACAGGGACAGATCCGCGCGCAAGAGCGAGACGGCATATCTATAACTATAACGCGCCTGTAATTGCTTGGCAGTACGGCGACGCATGTGTCCCACACCTTCATAAAAAGTAGCCTATATGCTATTTTAAGTAAAGAACTTTATACAAGGTGATTCATAACATGTATTCTATCCCGAAAGGGGCTTATTCTACACCCAATTGGCAACAAAGTTTGTTCTACGACTTTTGGAAATTGGACATTTTTAATTGAAAAATCTCTATGCTAAAATCAGCTGTTTTGGGGTCAAATCAGGTCAAACTCAATGAATCAGCTGTTTTAGGTAGCAATCTTTATTCCGATCTTTTTGTACGTCTATTTATTATTTCTAAAGATGATAAAAATACCAAAAACAGCTAATTTAAGAAAAAAAAATTGGGTAATTTTGATGTTTTTTTCGCTAAAATTATTTATTTTCGTTGATAGAATAACCCCCTTTCCGGATGGTATGCATGTTATGAATCACCTTGTATATTCCAAGTTTCAACGAAATCGATTGAGCCGTGTTTGAATAACAAACATCCAAACATCCTCACAAACTGTCGCACTTATAATATTAGTAGGATAGTTCTTTAATGAGTGTTCGTTCGTCAGGTGCTGGCGGACTACATCGCGTCGCGCGGCGTGTGCTCGCGCGCGCTGCGCGACGAGGTGTGCGTGCAGCTGTGCAACCAGGCGGGCGGGCAGGCGGCGCCGCGCGTCTGGCTGCTGCTAGCTCACTGCCTCGCCGCCGCGCCGCCCGCGCCGCCTCTGCACAAGTGAGTTTCATCACCATTCAAGCCGTGAAAAGTCCACCACTGAACATCGGCCTCCCCCACACATTTCCAGCATAATTTTTTTTTTTCAAAGGTTTTTCCCTTTCGTGCAGGCTATGGCATCTAGGCCTTGCCGCCAAGTCTTACGTTTATATTTCTTCGTAGTTATTTTTAACTTTATTCGTCATTTTACTTCTTAGTCATGGTCAAGTCACCGTCAAGTCAAGTCAAATTCAGTTTTAGTAAGATATGATGGTGGCTATTTTACTAAAACCTCAAGGGACCTCTAGGCGCCAACTCGAAAAATGACGATACTAGCAATCATTTCATTTCATTTCACTTCACTTGTGCGGTTTACTCAAACAATATTACGCAAAACACCACCATAATCACATAATATTATTCAATTTAACACTAGTTTTGTAAAATAAATTGAGAACACAACATCACTTTCTCAAGTTCCCGCCAAAAAGTCTTTCCAGCATCAATCGGGTCATCAGCAACTTTTGTGTAAAGCTGCGGGTAAGGGCCTCTAGCTGGCGCTATTTACCCTAGCTTCTTCGCTGGAAGCTAAGACTTCCAGGTCACGGGGATTTCACAGAATCCACCTAGTATGAGGTGGTCCATCTCTGTGTGTGTTTATACTAGTTTGTCTGCGATGTATTCGTCAATCGAATAATTTCATTTTTTGATTAGTAGGGATTTTAGTATTTTTGTTTGATACGGCTTTTCATTTCTTCGAATTCTTGAAAACTGCAATAACAGCATATATTTTCCAACAGATACATGGCCCGCTTTATAATCGAACGTGCTCCGCCGTCGATGCGCGCGTTGCTGCTGCGGCTGGTGTGCGGGCGCGGCGCGGGTGCGGCGCGGTCCGCCGGCGTGGCGCGACGCACGCCGCCTACCTTACTGGAGTGGAAAGCTGCGAGGGCTGATGCTAGACCGGCGTTACCACTGCGATTGTATGACGGTATGTTACTATAGTATAGTAGGAACGAAATTCTTGTGAAATGCCTACACTGGAATTTCGTTGTACATTAATGTTATTTCAGTCAATTATAAAGCCGTGTTAGCCTAGTGGGTGGGTGGTTACTCGACTTTCGATACGAAGTTAGTGGGTTTCAATCCCGATCGTGAATGTGTTTGATAATGGCACTATATATTATGTTGATAATAGTAGATTATGCAACAAGGGCTTAAAGTAGTGTATTATGTCAAGGGCGCTATATTGAACCCCGAGAACGAGGGATTCTATGGTTAACTCCCAAGCGGAGCGAGGGAGTTAAGGCAAGAATCCTGAGTACGAGGGGTTCAAGATCGCCCAAGACAAATACACATTTAAGCCCGCGATGCATACTCTACTTTTTATACTTTCTGCGAGGCAATTGAAAACAATGACTGTTAAGTAGACAGAAATGATTTTTCTGGAAGTAAGTTTCCAACTATACCAGAGGCTTCAGATTGTATGCATTCTGGAGTCGAATCAAAATCTCTGTCGTCGCCACTTGACATTTTTTTGAAGTTTATTTTAATCGAAACTGAATTTCGGTGTAGGTAACAGCACAGCAGTTTGAGCGCTTGGCGCCTTTTTAATTTTTTTGTAGTCTTGTGTACAGTAGTCTTCTGTAGTGGTCAGTTCGACATTCGAATAAATCCTTCTTGTCTGATCCCGCAAACGTTGTTCTGCCATAATAGGAATAAATATCTGAATAGGGACATGAAATATCCTTAGAGATATTAATATTAATAGACTTATTCTCATACCTAATGTATACCTAATATAACATAAAAAAATCTAATTCATAAAATCGCTCGAGCCATTTCGAAGGAGTGTGTGAGATTTTTATAAATTACCATATACCATAGACCAGCGCTTTGGTATGATCTGCTCTGCCCTAGCACATGCTGAGTGGTGGCCATTTTTGTCACCATGATGTTGAATTGCATTTTGTTTGTATTGTGTTATGTTAAGTCTGATTGTTCACCCGATGGACCGATGACATTGTAAAGGTTGCGGGAAGTCGGTGGATGGAAAGGGCTCAAGACCGTTCGTCGTGGAACTCTTTGGGGGAGGCCTATGTCCAGCAGTGGACTTCTACAGGTTGTTGATGAAGTCTGATTGTATTGGTAACAAAATTCTAAATTGTGTGTTGGTCGACAGATTCCGTGCAGCACGTGTGCGTGGAGTCGTGGACGACGTGCGAGCGCGCCGCGTCGTCGGCGCTGGCCGCCGCCGGCGTCGCGCACAACGCTTCCGGCTGGACGCTCTCTATGGAACACAACAACACTATGACTGGTGCGTGAAGAAACCATTTAAAAAAAAATAGACTTAGAGCAGGATTTCTTAAAGATGGAGAGTCCGTAATAAGTGTAACAGGGGTTCGCGATGAAGATCTGATTAAAGATGACTTAATTGAGATGAGGTCTAAAGAAGTGTTGAGAGCTGAATTTCATGGAAAAGATCTTGGCGAATTTTGGTGTTCTTTGAGTCAAGCTTACCCTCTTCTGAAAGTGGTCCGTGGCTGCACATAGTTTAAGAACCCATGACTTAGAGAGATTTTTATAAGATTTTTGGAGGCTACCTCCTCCAAAAATCTAATCCTACTCTAAACGGCGGAAATAATTTTGATGAAGTTTGGAAGGACCGCAGGAAGACGCGGCCGTGAGCGAAGCCGCGGGCAGCTACTTATTAGTTATTCAAAACAAAATCAGCGGATTCAAAATAGTTCGAGAACAAAAACGAACATTTTTGTTATTGTTAACAAAAAATAAAAAACATCCAACAATCACATACATGGTCCTGAGCCCACACTAGGATTCCCTTTGTCGTGGGTATCAGAAACGAGTACCATGGTACCACAACACCCAGACCCGGAACAAATATTTGCAGATCATACAAACATTTACGTCCCGCAGCGGAAATCGAACGCGGACCGTTTGCGTCTCAGACTCGGCCGCTGCGCCACCGAGCCCCTTCAAATACCTTCTAAAATTCTTGTTATTCTTTCACAGAATGGGCTGGTTGTGAATACGCTCTCGATACAGTCGGCGAAATTGAAACCTGGGCCGCACTACCCACCACTAGGTCAGAGGCTTTGAAAGCCGCTCCAGGGCCGACTGGGACCGGCGCGGGGGCGGGCAGGCAAACCCCCCCCGCGCCCCCGCCGCGAGCCTCCTCAGTGGACACCTCGGCACAGGCCAGACCACTGGTAAGATAACACAGACCAAATCAGAACACGAATATTCAGACTTCATATTGGAACTGACTCTCCTTGATAAATCTACAATCAGGGACTTTAATATCTTTACCCTACTGCCGAGAAGGAAGTAGGGTAAATATTTTCGAGTGTCCTAAGTGTGTGAAGCCTAGAAGACTTGATGGATTTTGGCAAACGTGGTGTCATTGGATTCGTCTTGGTTCTGCGAGGGGCATAGGCGTAGATTAAAAAGCCGCTTATGATATAAAATATCCAAAAAAAACAAGTAATTTTTTTTGTCGCCGTGATAATCAATATTACAACGCTTGTTTACCTATTTATGTCGCAGTCGGGTTTATTATTTTAATTCAATTTATTCTTTATTAATATATTTTCTAATTAATCTCATTGTTGATATTTGTACGCCTTTTAGGTACAATATATTATTATTAGAACTCATCAGTAGCTTGAGACTTAAACTGTAACATATATTCAGGCAAAAAACATCTATCTATAAGGCCGTGGTGGCCCCGGCTAAAGAATAGGCCCCTCCATATCTACCTATCCGCGGATGTCGTAAGAGGCGACTAAGGGAAAAAAGCTAGGGGATGGGCAGCGTCCCTCATTTTAACAACTATAGCTCTAACTGCGCTCGCCAACCCGCATGCCCAGCGTGGTGAGTATGGGCAAATCCCCCCACATGATAAGGAATTTGCTGTGTCTGTGGGGGAGGCCATGTTCAGCAGTGGACGTCGTACGGCTGAAATGATGATGATGATGATGATAAGGATGCACTAGTTAGGATTAGAAGTCATCATGTAACTCCATGAATCATGTCATCATGTCTCATGTTGCACCCATGCCGGTACAAGTTGGGAACGATACCATTCAAGTTGTAGACCACTATGACTATTTGGGTCAGACGATTCAACTAGGTAGGTCCAACTTCGACAAAGAGACCGACGAATCCAACTCGGATGGGCAGCGTTTGGGAAACTTCGTCATATCTTCTCGTCGCAGATACCGCAGAGCCTCAAGACGAAAGTCTACAATCAGTGCGTGTTGCCAGTGATGACTTATGGCACTGAGACTTGGTCGTTAACTATAGGCCTCATATACAAGCTCAAAGTCGCGCAACAAGCTATGGAGAGAGCTATGCTTGGAGTTTCACTACGTGATAAGATCCGAAATGAGGAAATCCGTAGAAGAACTAAGGTCACCGACATAGCTCTCAGAATTAGCAAGTTGAAGTGGCAGTGGGCAGGCCATATAGCTCGCAGAACCGACAACCGTTGGGGAGTAAAGGTTCTCGAATGGCGACCACGAACCGGGCGACGCAGTGTTGGAAGGCCCCCCACCCTATGGACCGACGACATTGTGAAGGTTGCGGGAAGTCGGTGGATGGAGAAGGCTCAAGACCGTTCGTCATGGAACTCTTTGGGGGAGGCCTATGTCCAGCAGTGGACTTCTACAGGCTGATGATGATGTAACTCCATGTTCTGTTTTCGCAGATCCCACCACCCGAACCGCCAAAGTCCCGTTCCCCGAGCATTCCCCGCATGCTGCAGGAATCCATCGACGAGGGCCTCTCAGAGTACAACTGGAAGATCGAACGCGAGGAAACGCACAGCATGAACAAACGTAACAGCGAATATTCAAGACGCGAAGACTCACACACAATGAACAAACGTAACAGCGAGTACTCTAGGAAAAACTCCCACGATATTCTGTCTCGAGATTCAGCGCTGAACGAGCGGTACTTCGACCAGGCTTCAGACAAAGTTCGGAGCAGATCGTTAGACAATTTACTTGGGGACAATCCTGTACCGCAGCAAAACAAACTATCCGACCTTGGGTTATCCCAATCACGACTCAATGATAGATATCACTCTGTGGAGAGACTCCACGGTGCGCCGAGCGTGACTAGCAGTAAAGGCGCTATGGAGATGGAGTATGGAACGGGGTCGCGGGTTCAATCCCGGTATATAAAGAGTCAGTATACAGGCAAACGCGCGCCGGCCGGCTCGCAGTCTAGTCGCGCTTATATCGAGAAGAGCTCGGAGTTCGGAGGTGTCAGGTAAGCCATTCTTATGCTACGGTTTTTTAAAGCTACGATTATTATATGTCACGGTCCATGTATGGATGTAGAAGCTGATTCATATTATAAATACTATTCCAAAAGGGGCTAGTTCTACACCAAGTTGATTATAAAGGAGCCATTTCATTCTGGGCCTGGTCCATGTACACTACATAGAAAAATAAGAACAAAATAGGAGATTACAAGAAAAATGCAATTTCATTAATTTGAAGACAAATGCGATGGTACAAGAATAGTTCTTCTGGTAAGTTTTTTACTATGTGAACACTATTTGAAGGCCGCCATGTTGGTTTATAATTGGCGTTCGACATGACATTGACATATTTTTCATGTCATGTTGTTTGATTTGATGTTTTTGTTTTGTCAGATAAATGTAGGTTGTCCAAATGACATTTCACGCACGTCCATCCGCCATATTTTAGTAGCACTGTGTGTTGCTCTCTTTGTCGAAGAAAATCTTAATGTACCTTAGAACGAAGTCAATTTATATAAAATAACCAATTAAATACGTTTACTTTATTGCTTAGCCATATTTTAGAGTAGTGTACACAGTGCAGGCCCAGGCTCCATATATTGATGAAACGTCTCTTTTGTTCTGCAACTTTTCGTCATTTTTCAGTGAAACAATGTACTAAAATCGATGGTTTTGGGGTCGAATCCAATAAGTAGGTTAGGTTTTTTAGTGACAGTCTTGTTCTTTTACCTTTAATTATTTATTATAGGTATCGTACCTAGAAAAAGACCAAAAACAGCTAATATTAAATACTACGGAATAAGAATCTGTTAATTTGTTTAAATATGTATTTTTCTTCCGATAATATTCTTTCTTTGTGTTGATAGAATAAGCCCCTTTCCGGGATAGTATACATTATTATGAAACACCTTGTATAGCAAAGAAGTGGCAGCCACATATTAGAACTAAATGATTTCTATAAAACTAGTTTAGAAAACCTTAAAATAAAATAAAACCACTCAAGGTCAAATTGAGTATCCTTCACTCTTCGTCCGCAGGTCATCAGCAATGTCCGATACATCCGAGGCGCCGAGCCTCGCGTCGCACGTGCGTCGCGTCCGCGTGCCCAGCCAGGCCTCCGACGTCGACCAATTCCTCGACGACCTGTTCTCCCCCGTCCTCGACCCCAACATCGACGAGATGTCTGACGCGCGCTCCCTCGCCGCCAGCATCAAGGGAGGCAAAACCACCGCCCACAAAGATAACAGCTACACTCATTTCATCGACAGCGTCCTCGACTGCGAGTACAACGAACAACTCAACACCCTCAACTACGCAGATATAGATAAACTCATCAAAGGAGGCGGGAAGGAGGACAAGGACAAACCGAAGTCAAGAAAAGAATCCAGTGTGGACTCTGTCGATGATTATATCACGAATCTCTTCGACCCGATATTCATGAATGATAGCTTAAAAAGGCTGACGGATGGGGAAGGGTTGTCAGGAGCCATAAAAGGGGGCGGAGCTACGCCCAGAGCCCAGTCAGCGAACACATCGCTGAGCTTCGGACAGATGCCGCTGCCTCCGACCATGCCGGCGACGCCTGAAGCGCTAGCAGCCGCTCTAGGACTACACCTACCACCACCTGGAACTGTAGATATCAACGCCTACCACCAAAACTTACAACGAGCGTTCTTACAGAGCGCCATGGCTCAGAACTTACAAATACAGCAGCAGCTTCTAGCTCAGAATCAAGCGCTGCAAACTTTACTCGCTGGTCAGGTGGCCGAGCCATCAGAGTCTGAGCCGACATCGCCCATTCGTTCTTCGACGGTGGTGCACGCACAAGTTCATTCACCTCCTCGAAGCACGCCTAAAGCGAGGCGGGAGTCAAACGAGAGTTCGTCGACCGGAGCACCGCCTCCGCCCCCGCCACCGATGCCTCCACCGTTACACAGCTGTGATCCTTCGGAAATAAGAGGGTTTATGGACCCTTACGGCCGCGCAAAGACTGTTAGAATAGGCAAATGGAGGTGGCCTCCGCCTAAGGACGCAGTCGGCGGCGACCAAGCTCAAGACTTCACGAAATTCAAAATGCGGCAGATCCAAAGAAGACACACCCCCCAGGCGCAAACAAACGGATCGATGGAGCACGAGCCGCCTAGAACTCGCTCCAAATCCGAAGCTTCCCCCGGCATTGAATGGGAGGAGTTTGAGGTAGATGGGATCATTTCCCCGCCCAAAGACAGAGAACCACCAAGTCAGAGGACAACAAGGCGTAGCTTCGAAATCGGTGCGCAGCGTCCTTCACCAGGCAGCGTGGGGAAACTAAAACTGAGCTCAGAAATGAGGCAGCGCCTTGAACGTGTTACAGCAAACCATTCCGTTAGAAGTACCTCATCAAATGCGGAGACTCCTAGAACAGTCAATAAACTAGAAGATACTAGAAAGTTGATGTTAGAAAGGCAGCTAGGGGGAGCCATGCAATGGAATGCTCCGCCGCCCCCATTGCCTCCTGCTCCTCCAGGTCCGGCGCCGCAGCCGCCCAAGGCTCCTCCCTCGCCCCCCGGCCAACCAGCCCCTCCCCCTCCGGCACCCGACCAGTCCTCCTTCGCACAACTACGTCGAGATCGAGACACATTCGGAGTCCACCAGAACAGGGAAGCGGACGAACGCCACGCGTTCTTAGCCAACTGGAACTCCCGCCGGCGCGAGGACTCGGAACCGCCGCGAGACGACCTAGCTTCACGCTTCCTCACCTCGGACAGACGTGAAAACCAAATGAGGGATGACTGGGGAGATGAATCCAGCTACAACGGAGACAGAGAGCAGAACGGACGAGACGAATGGGACTCCGAATCGGGCATAGACCGACGCGATCGCGACAACTTTTCAGGGCGAGAGGCGTCGGAAATCTACGAAATCCATCCAACGAGAACAGAACGACGGAAGGCAGAGAACGGGATTGACGATAGTTTCGACAGAAAACGGTCACCGTTCTTCGATGAGTTCGAACGGTTCGATGGCAGGAAGAACTCCAGGGACATGCTAGTCGGCAGAGCGAGGGACAGCCCTCGCTCTGACGTGTTCCACGGAGATAACTCCGATACTTCGAAACGAGCCACGTTCAAAACTCATATGCAGCAGAAGGAGAGGGACAGGAAGATGGAGGCTGAGAGGAGGCATTCTGTCTCCACGCACGTCACTGATAAAACTGAACATATTGAACGTAAGTTTCTCATAATTTCTGGACACAAAATTCCTACGTCGAATCATCATCATCTTCTTCCTGCCATTGTCCCACATTATGTGGGGTCGGCACAACATGTTTTCTCATTGCTCTTCCTTCTGTTAGGCGCCATCTCCGCACTCACTTCTTTCCTATTCATGTCATATTTAATACAATCCGTCCATCCTTTTTTTGGCCTTTCTCTACTCTTATACATATCCACATTCATAACAAACACTCTTCTCATTATATGACTTCTTTTATTTCTATTTATCAACTTTCAACAAACAATTACACTTAAAAATTACATAACAAATCTTATAGAATAGGTGGTTCTTAAAGTATAATCGGCCCCGTTGTCCACAAATTAGGGTATACTTAAAAAGGGTGTTGTGTAAGAGTGTGACACATTAGTAGGTAGATATAAGACTACAATGTTTGACGATAGGCTAACAAATAGTAAATAGTAATAACTAATAACTAGTATTTAAAACAAGTAATGTTGAACCATAGGTGATGAACCAGCCCCAGCTGCGCTTCTACCTTCAGACCACGCGTTCATAACATACGGTCGTGTGCCGTGGAAGCTGCGCGTGCGCAAGGAAGTGTTCACTCCCGCAGAAACATACAACGACCCCGCCATATTAGACCTTCTTTATGCACAAGTAAGTTCAATTTGCAATAGTATTTCATGATATAGTAGTAGGCGTGTTTGTTTAAGTACCGTAATTGTCTCTGCTGTAAGTTATAACGACCTCGTTGGCGTAGTGGCTGAGTGCCCGTCTGAGACGCAAGGGGGACAAATGTTTACATGATCTGCTAATATATTTTCCGGGTCGAGGGGTTGTGGTATGGTACTCGTAGTTTCTGATACCCATGACACAGGGAATCCTAGTGTGGGGTCACACACGGTCAACTGGTCCCAAACTAGGCATAGCCTGTACTATGGGTACCAGAGACTGATATAAATAATATATTAATATTTAACACCCAGACACAGAACAAACATCTGTGTTAATCACACAAATGTTTGTCCAGAGCGGGGATCGAACCCGCAACCGCAGAAGGCAGAGTTACTACCAACTGAGCTATGAGGCCAGTCAACTGTGACTGTTGGGTGTAAAAAAAAAGAGCAGCGTATTTACTGCGGTATTGAACTGTTTCCTGTGTTCAGGTAGTCCACGATATAAACTCAAATCTACCCTCGCTGCGGCTTAACGCGAGCGAGAAACGCGCGGGCGCAGCTCTGCTACGCTCGCAGGGCGCCGCGTCGCCGCGCGCTCAGTTCAAGCGGCAGGTGGTGGAGCTGGCGCGGACGTGGCCCTTCTACTTCGCGAGGCTGTTCGCGGCGCGAGTCCCGCCGGGGGAGAACGCGGTGCTCGCTGTTTCACACACCGCTGTTACCATTGGAGTCAAAGGTAACAAACTCAACCATGCCGAAAGTACATAACTAGACAATTTAAATTGTATTGTTTTCAGCTCCAGAATCTATAATCATCTCCTTGATAAAATGATACAAAAATGAGCAATTGTTTTCCTATTTACAATATTTTTTATGGTATCTATATATTTATGTATTGAACTTATTTCTTTTTAAACTAGTATGTATTAAAAATCCTATTTCTTTCAAAATTTAAGTAAGTAATTTGCATCATAATTCCTTTTATTTTCGTTTTTATGATCTCAATTGTTCCCTCTCCTGTGCACTACCTTCACATCTTCTGTCCACAAACACAAAGATTATCTGGAAGATAATGCTTTTTAGCATTAAGTTCGCCTTTGTCCTATTTTTATGTGCAATAAAGAATTTTCTGTCTATCTATTGTTTCTGGACTGAATCACGACATTGTAGGGGTTAAACAAATGGCGTGTGTGACACCCGAACGTTTACGAGCCTAAGCGCTTTTCTAGCCAATTCGAGAAAACTGTCATTCTTAGGTATGTAATTAATAATTTAAGTAAATAATAAAAATACAAATTTAAATGATTTAAAAAAAATGTATTCTTGCTCAGACAGTAACAGTAATATTCTGCGAGTAGCAACGCCGAAAAGTCGGAGATACGCACGCACGGATTAATGATTAAGGGATGGAAGGAATGAATGAATTATTTATTTTCTTAAATACACGTATGGGTATGGCGAAGCTTTAAGTGCCCCTAGTCGGACTTCGGAACCCTAAAAAACCTGTTTAGTAAAATAAGTTCGTTCGTGCAGGGCCAGGTGGGCTGACCATCCGTCGCTCGCTGCCGCTCGGCGGGCTGCGCTCGAGCTGCCCGGCGCCGCACTCGCTGCAGCTGAGCGGCGCGCGCGACGCACCGCTGACGCTGCACGCGCCGCTCGCCCACCACGCGCACTCCCTCATCACAGAGTTTGCAGCTCAATGTTCACAGGTCAGTGTCTATTTCTGTCGAGATCTTCTTCTTCTTGTCGTTTCACTGATTCTTTCTTGGTCACCCTGTATTAGGTCCGTGACCAGGTTGAGGTATGATGGCCCTGGAAAGATCCTTTAACCGTCCATGAAAGAATCAGTGTAGTGAAAGGATTAAAGGATTTGTCGGAATTATTGGTGGTGTGGTGGTAGTGACCCCATCTTTGGATCCAAAGGTTCGAATACCGTTTTATACCAATAGATTTTCCATTCAGAAGATTTATGTACGCTATGCTAGTGCTCTAATATCAATTCTAATATCAGGCAAGCAAATATATTTATTTAAGCAAATCAATTTTTTTCGACGTTGTTTGGGCATACAGGATGGAAAATTAAAACGCATGCAAACGCAACGCATTAATGAACATTATATTTACTAGAAAAAAGTTGTTTTAGCTTTTTCACAGAAAAAAGTTACCAAGATTTGTGAGTTTATTTGTTCCCCGATGTTTCGGCACAGTTTCATGCCACCGTATCAGAATAAACCAAAGAGGTTGAATACAAAAAAAATATCTCTATGGCATAAAGGTGGATCTTAATGTCACTGGCAGGCGAATCTGTCCGCCCTCTTTTATTGATCCTACTACCACCGATTTCATTCTCACTCGAAACTCGAATCTCGACACACCACACTGACGACGGTATCACACTCGGTCTTTAAACAAACAACACTTGGTTCAATAGTCTCAGAAATGGAAATTTGAAATTCAAACTGCGATAATTAATTTCCCTTGCTAGTTGAATTTCAAT
This sequence comes from Anticlea derivata, assembly GCA_947579855.1. Classification (NCBI taxonomy): domain Eukaryota; kingdom Metazoa; phylum Arthropoda; class Insecta; order Lepidoptera; family Geometridae; genus Anticlea; species Anticlea derivata. Next base: position 10,547,832 of record OX388268.1, read on the forward strand.
TTGTTTCTGAGACAACCTACGTCTGCCAGCTTATACGTGTTAGAATGTTGGTATAATGAGGATTCACAAATCGTTTCGGAATGTTTGCATGTGCAATACTGCTCCTTGCATTGATTAGGTATTCATATAACATTATTATTGCTCAACTATCTAAATATTATACTTAGATCATAGGCGTAAGTGCAAATTTAAACTTTTATACTTTTATATTTTTTCTACTTTTATATTTTAACCGACTTCAAAAAAGGAGGAGCATCTCAATTCGTCTGTGTTTTTTATGCGTGTATGTTACTTGCCGTATCTCCGACTTTTGTTTACCGATTTTGATGATTCTTCTGTTGGCGTATAGAAAATTATCCCGAGATATGCCCATATAAATTTTATTCCGGAGGTATTGCTACTTGTACCGTCAAACTTAAATACAAGTATCGTCTCTTGAAATCACGATATGCCGAAACATTTTTAGTGACGATTTTGTTATACTTTTGTCTTTTATTTGAAAAAGTGCCATCCCGTGTGAGCAACATAATGCACATTTGTCGAAACAGAACTACCTTATTTTATAGGCGCTATATAGCAAGGAGTTTTATCTTATTGATGAAATGCGAGTTTTTAATAGGACTTAGCATTTAGTGAATTCAGTTCCGCAATAACTTTTGTGCTTTTGCTCTGTAAGTATCACTACTACTGAGCAAAAAGCACCTTAATCCCTAATTTTTCATAGGACTTTTGTAAACAATAAAATTCCGCCTTTCTCAATCTTGAAGTCGGTTTTTTTATCTGTTTAAAACGTAATTATTCATTCATTCGATTTGAGAGCGCCCGGAAGTACCCTTATACTTCCGGGCGCTCTAGAAACGGTACGGTATTGACGATACATAATGTAAGAAAGAGCTAGGTACTCAGCTGTCCAGTCTTCAATATACCATTATTAAACGTACAGTCGCGCTGAACAGTATCTTGAACTAAACAGTTAAACATAACTGTCATACATACAAATGTCTGTGTACAAGGTGATTCATAATTTGTATAGTATCCCGAAAGGGGCTTATTCTATCAACAAATAGAAGAATATTAGCGAAAAAAAATCTAAATGTTCAATACTTTTCTCGATCATTTTAGAATCAGCTGTTTTGGTCATTCTATCTATCATCTTTATAACTAATTGTTAAACGTTCGAGAAGTTCAACATCAAGATTGCTTACTAAAACAGCTGAATAATTAAGTTTGAACTGATTTGACCCCAAATTTTTTTTAAATCTCCTTTGTTTCTTGCAATCTGCCCGGATGGGCATTGAGCTAGAGTTTGGTGTTTGATTCGGTGCTTAATTGGCATGGATGGAAAAGAGCCCAGTGGCGCTTCCATATTTTCACTTTTCTCTAAATCATTAGAGCTGTATTAGGTCTTGAGGAGCTCTCCTCTTTATTCTTTTAAAGGATGTGGTTGGATTCATTAGATCTTTGGCGAGTTCATTCGGGTGAAGTTCTATTCGTTTGGCGTAAGATTTTATTTTGTTGGTTATATCCTCTCTAACTGTTGGAACTTCCAAGTCGTGATGCAGCTGACAGTTCACGAACTGTCAGCTGCAACAGCAGATTTTTGCATAGGGTTATTATGCTATGAAAAATGTCCAATTTCAAAATTGGCATTAAAAATCAACTTACTGCTGATTATTAAAATTCACTATCCGAGGCACTGTAGTCGTCGAATGTAGGTACTCTTAATACTATATGATGTAACTTGATCATAAAGTTGCGGTCAAAACTTGTTGGGTTTTTTATAAAGAAGGTTTACGAGCAGTTTAACTTTTAGAGATAATCTTTTAAGTCCTAGTAAACCTTATCATGTGATATAGAGCAAGGCAATTTAATCATATCCAACGCTGGCTACTTAATAAAAAAGATGATTCATAATAGTAGGTGTGCTATTGCGAAAGGGGCTTATTCTACACCCAATTGGCAATAAAGTTTGTTTCTAAGACTTTTCAAAAATTAACATTTTTCATTGAATAATCTCTATGCAAAAAAATCTCTATGTTTTTGGGTCAAATCAGTTCAGTTATTCAGCTGTTTTAGGTAGTAATCTTGATGGCGAACGTCTCGTACGTTTACCGAATATAAAGATGATGCGTAGTGGCTTCTGCACGAGGTAGGTACTGCTAGTAAAATATGAATTTATTATTTGTTAGTTAGTTAGGTTTATGCAATTCCCATCAATTACATTTATGTAGCATGACCACGTAAATACCAGTGATACAACAAGCAAGCATAGGTAATGTTCTCACAATGGTGCGTGACTAGCTGTACAAAATATTCTTCTTAACAACAGTGATCAAATTGCATTTAAATAAACTACGGGTCAAATGATTCGATTATGCATCATATAAATCAAAATTTTATTTCCTCACATAATCTTTACACTTTACATAATACAAACACAAATAAAGAACTAAAGTCCTTTGCGTTAACACTCAAGAGCCGGCTGTGATGTAATTGATCGGAACTCATATGCCGGAAGAACTTTGCGAAGTGGTCACACAAGAAATAATAAGAGAGGGGACTAAAAACTTCAAAAAATCTTCTGCAGGACTATTTTTAACCAACGCCGATAAAGGAGGAGGTTAAAATTCGGTGACTAATAATAAATATTCCGGACATATCACACACGGTCAACTCATCCCAAACTAGGCATAGCCTGTACTATGGGTACCAGAGACTGATATACATAATAGATACATATTTAACACCCAGACAGAACAAACATATGTGTTCATCAGATAAATGTTAGTCCAGTGCGGGAATCGAAACCGCGACCTCTAGCGCAGAAGGCAGAGTACTACCAACTGAGCTATGAGGCCTGTCAGAGACTATGTTTGTTTTATTAAATATTTTTTTTTTTTTTTAAATGTTTTTTAATGTTTGTACACCGATTACTCCGTAACGAATGGTCCGTTTTCAATGGTTTTCACCAGCATCATATAGATTATAGGGCATAGTCTCGACTATAAAAGTTAAGGAATGACAACGAACCTCCATACTGTAGGTACTACAGTAGGTACCTACTGCGTATATGCGATTCTAGCGGATCTTTCCAAATACATCACATTGTTTGGTCCTGATTTGCACGAAGCACATTGAGTTATTGTTCCCGCATCAGAACTTTATAAAACATCAGAAAGTTTTCCTTCCATTCTAGAATCTTTATTTACAGAAAGAAACTTAAAACTAATACAAGTTAATATTTACAAAATACACAAGAAACAGTTGAGCCATCTAAAGACCGTTACAAACGATCTATAGATAGCTCAACTGATCCAGATCACTACCAGTCGGAAGCGTCCCCAAGACGCTGGCGGTATTGCCACGCTGGATGGCAATGCTAAATTCATTCATTGCCATTCTAGATGTACTTGAGATGTTATTTCACAGGCCTCTAACAGGCAGTTCATTAGCCCTAACTAAATAATAGCCATACTAGAGATCGCCTTCATTTGCAATTCAATGAGTTTTCTTAATGAGTACGTAGGTAATTGCCGCTGCTAACTGTACCGAGTTATGATACCAGTAGCCGTGACGATGGTTCTTAGATGAATATGATAAAGAATGGTTTGACAGGCCTCATAGCTCAGTTGGTAGTAACTCTGCCTTCTGCGCTGGAGGTAGCGGGTTCGATTCCCGCACTGGACAAACATTTGTGACTAACACAGGTGTTTGTTCTGTGTCTGGGTGTTTAATATATATTATGTATATCAGTCTCTGGTACCCATAGTATAGGCTATGCCTAATTTGGGATCAGTGGCTCCAGTTGACTGTGTGTGATATGTCCGAAATTTAAAAAAAAAAAAAAAACTAACTTCATGTTGAATACCTACTTGAGCCTTCCTGATTGCTATGTTTTATACATTTTCGTCTTATGGCGGAATTTAAAACTCTGTATTCCGCTCTTACTCGTACATGGTCCCTGAAGTAACCAAACCAGTATCTCCTATATTTGGAACATATGTTTACAGATATAATATCCTCAATCCAATCGTTGACCAAGAAAAAACCAGTGAGACGACAAACGAACGAATCTCAAAATCCTGTTCCTTGCAAGCGCATAGGCAAACGTTACAGATCGTGCATGCTAGTGCATCAATCACGTGGGAGGAGGCTATAAACCACTGTTTAGTTTTTACAGCTAATTATACTTATGAAACAGTGGTGTTATTCATTTCAGCTAATTAGTTGCGCCTAAAACAAAAGTTATTCAACACAAAAGTGTAATAGATCATTGTGTTATCCCACGTAATCGGCTGGTTTCAAGCTTCAACTAATCAAACATGCCATTATTTACAAAATCAGAAATATTTTTTCACTGTATCTGCGACTATTATCTAGCCTTGAACAAACGGCTTGCCATTTAAACATTATTTTAAATTCATTTTTATTTCTTTTGTATAAAGTAAATTTTGAGTTTGACTTTTAGGAGCTCGTTTATCGTTGAGTTGTATCGCACACTCTCAAATGTCAATCTCAGAATTGACTATAATCAGTAGAGGCAAAGTAGAGGTCACGATCTTTATGAAATGAATTTATATGACTTATCAAGGACATATTGTATACCGTTTGAACACTGTTTTATGCTTTCCCTGTTAGTTCATATATGAAGCGGTAGAGACGTGGAGCGAACGACACTCGCGACGACGACTCTATAGCCAAAACCCGGGGTATGCAATCCACTATAACTAATTTAATAATGAACCCTTAAACTGAGCTCCCGTTAGTCCAACTATCACATTATCTACGCCGCGCCGGGCGCCGCGGTGTCCGTTAAACTGACCGCTCGGCCATTACGAACGGTTCCGCTATGATGCTAGTGACACGCGCCTAGCGCAGCAAGTGCTATGCAATCTATGGTGTAGTGATCTTCTCTGGAATGCGAGCGACAAGTTTCCTTGAGCTTGTTGCGATTTCCTAGTTGCTCGCCTATTTTACTTCGGTAATAATCAGGTAGGTTAATTATTTTAGCGCCCACGCTATGCCTGTATCTACTTGTTTGGGTCCGTTGGCCACTTGCTACCCTGGAGGAGACCCTTTCACTACCCTTCACTGGCTCTAATACCATCGGACACAAAAAATAACTTTTAGGGCGACCATACTCGACTCTACTCACTCAAGCTGGTCTCTGGCCAAGACTGAAGGCTAGTCCTTCAGCTATTCAGCTAATGGCCGGTGTGAAGTCGAGAAAAACATAAATGCTTTCACGACCTGTTGAGGAAATATCTGCGAATCATCATTGTCGCTTATCCGGTGTGTGTTCACGTATATTGTGAAAGGGAACGTTGGAATCGTGCGCTTAGAAAATCAGATCATTTGATGAGATTTCTAGATAATGTCGTGTGAATGACTTTTCATTTATAAAATGTTGATTTTTGGTTTAACAAGGAGGGGATCTAAATAATAATAATAATAATAAATAATAAATATTCCGGACATATTACACACGGTCAACTGATCCCAAACTAGGCATAGCCTGTACTATGGGTACCAGAGACTGATATACATAATAGATATATATTTAACACCCAGACACAGAACAAACATCTATGTTAGTCACAAATGTTTGTCCGGTGCGGGAATCGAACCCGCGACCTCTAGCGCAGAAGGCAGAGTTACTACCAACTGAGCTATGAGGAGAGTCGATATAACCCTAGAAATAACCACTGCCAGTTGTGGTGTCTGAATCAATAGCTGTTTTATGGTTCTAAAGTATTTTTCTAACTACGAGTACGAATATGTCTACCATAGACATGACTTGTGTCCTGCTTCCAATAACCTGCATTCCGAGAACTGGATGTCATAAACTCCATGTTGGGATCCGATAAAAACTGTCAGCCGGTGCAGCATGCGACCTCGAGGGCGGCGCGTGCGTGGCGCGACCGGCAGTCCGCCCGCGGCCGCGCACCCGCGCGCACCATGCAGCGCCCGCGCCTCTCCGTAGCCATGCGCGACAACTGGAGGCACCTCCAGCGCGTCTACGGCCTTGACTTCGACCCTCAGGAGCACGACTTCTCGCCCCCCAGGCGAGCCCCCAGCCTGGACTCGTTAATCAACTCCTCGGAGGGCGCCGCCTCCAGTGCCGACGCTTCGGCTCCTGAGGACTCAGATTCTGGAGCCGACACCCGCGGCGATCTCGACCCGCCGAGACGGAAAATCAATTCAGATAGGGCGAAGAAATGCCCGCAAAGCTACTCTTCGTCCTCCAGCGGGCACATGGAAACCATTCACGAAGAATCGATGGAGCCGAAAGTTTCAGTGAAGGCGATCCTCGCGAGGTTCGAAAACTTGACGGATAAGACCGACAGCCAGGTCAGTCGTGCTAACTCGTGTGTTTCTGGTGTTATTGCGCTACTTCGGCGGTTTTGAATATGCGACGTAAGGTTTTCGTAATGCCATTGTGCATGTGTCATGTGAAATAAGTTTATTGTGTTTGTTACAAAATGCGATGATGTTGAAAACGTGATAATTGCGAATCGATTTATTTAGTTTTTGCCGTGCACGAAGACGCCGACGCAAGCGTCACTTTCCAATCTGCGTTTATGAGCGCTGTGTGATCGAACTATTCATGAGTCGATGAGTTCCAAGGAAATAACACTGAACTTGATATTTTCACCGATTTCTTGGAACTGTTAAATAATTAAATGCTATTAACTGCCACTATCTATGCATCTGCAATTTTATTAGGATTCTTGGTTTGATTATATTATCTACTAGCTTCCGCCCGTGGCTTCGCTCGCGTGGAAACTAGATAAAAAGTTAGCCTATATGCTATTCTAGGTAAAGATATTTATCTATTCCAAGTTTCAACTAAATCAATTGAGTCGTTACGGCGTGATTGAACAAACATCCAAACATCCTCACAAACTTTCGCATTTATAATATTAGTAAGATAGTGCCGTACCTACCAAGCAGGCATCTCTACTAATGTATGTAATACCTAGATACCTACACTTTTCACGATATAATAGGTACATAATTATATGCCAAAAACATAATATACCCCGGCTTCATTTGATGCTAAAGAACACTCAAGTTTTGTCGTTTTCATGCTCTTGAAAACATCTTTGTAGAGCATCTAGTCATTCGATCTTTTGAGGAATTTCGAAAGTTCGTTAAAATAATGTTTTTATGTGTTGTGTATTCGGAAAAAAGTACCTACTTAGCTTATTTTATCCAAGGGTGAAAATAAAATAAAAATCGCTAGACCAGCCCAAATATAAGACATGTTATGACCCTGCTTGGGTATCCGAAAAAAAAACCATTTTGGTACTTATATATCTGGGAATAAATTACTTCTTAAGTTCTTATTCGTTATGCAGATTCATTGCCCAATCCATAGACATAGATCATACGTATCTAAACTATGTTCTTCCTACTATTAAAAGTCAAAAATCCTGCAATTCATCGTTATTTTGACCTTTATTAGTTATGCATTCACGTTCACATAATCCAAAACTTGCATAATACTTATTAGCTAATTGATTATATTATTGATACTTCAGCTCTTCCATCCCATAATATTGCTAGTCTGTCCGAGAGAATGGCTTAGAATTTATTAATATTCGTTATCATTTTACATTTTCTGCGTTAAATAATACCTACAGTGAGATAAACAGAGCAAGGAAGATCGCAGAAAGCTGCAAAGAGTATTTAATACACCAACATCATCAAAAGTACCTATGCAATAAAGTTAGTGTTACGACATTTGGAAAATAAACATTTTTAATTGAAAAAAAAAACACTTTTCAGCTCTTTTGGAGACAAAACAGTTGTAACTCAATTTTTCAGCTATTCTAGGTAGCGATCATGATGCAACTTCTAAAACTTTTAAAATTTAGTCCAAAATCAGCTAATTTGAAAAATGCAAAGACAATTTTTTTTGGCTTCTTATGTTCTTTCTTTTTGTTGATAAAATAAGCTCCTTTCGGGATAGTACACATTATTTAAATCACCTTGTAAGTAAATGCTCTTAAAGGTAGGTACCTGTATACAACCACGACCCTTTACAAGTCAAGGTGAGCAGGTCTGTTTGTAACAAGTAGAGGCGCATTACTGCATCAACACATTTTAATTGAATGATCCATTCATTTTCTGAGTGATGGGAAATAATGTAGATACTTAAAATCATTATTATCGACCCCCGCTATTATTCCGCTAACATTCATTTATGGGGGCTATTGAGAAAACTTGTTTTAGAGGTGTCTGCTCATCCTGCCATGATCCGTCATAAGCTTATAGTGTCACTGATTCTTTCCTGGTCACCTGTATTAGGTCAGTGACCAGGTTGAGAACTCCGACTCATTGCTGCCCAATGCCAAAGACAATTTAGTAGAAACATTTTCTACTAAGTATATTCTCTTTGCCAATGCTCAAGTCTAGGACACAAATAATTGACCTTTGATTCGTATTGACCTTTGATATAGGGTTGTTAATGGTCCGGGTAAAGATAGAGTCCCAAAATTCCAGAACGTTGCCACAGTATCTTGTTCTAATTGCGGCGCGACTTTAGTGTAAATTACTACTAACTAACGGAACTACTAATATAAAGTCAATTTTTGTCATGCCAGTCTAAAGGGATATTTGTGCCTCCCTAACCTACCTCCATTAATCACACCTCCAAGGTATAGTTTCACCGTAATTGTATTTAGGTGGTAATTGCACTGAAAAGTGAAACCCTCGTCACATACTTGTACTCGCAGAGTGGTCGATCCGTGGCAACTCGCAAGGGAAAGTCAATATACGTATCGGTACATCAATTGTGCAGTAATTGTGGGTTATTACGCCGCGCGGACGGTCCCTTGTGATGTGTGTAGAGATGTGTAAAATTACATTTGAGAATTCCTTTCGTGATCGTTAAAATTAGAGACCTTTATTGGACATGGGGCCCTAAAATGACGATTTATTGCCTTTTAAATGCTAGCGTGTCATTAATAAATAAAAAATTGAAAAAATAACACCAACAGTCACACTAGGATTCCCTCTGCCGTGGGTATCAGAAGCTACGAGTATCATGGTATTCTACCACAACACCCAACCCCGGAACAAATACTTTCAGAATATGCAAACATTTGTCCTGCAGCGGGAGTTGAACCCGATGTCCTCTTTGATTTGAATCTTCGAAAACAAGTTGACGATAGCTATTGCATGAATTGAATTTGTATTTTGAATTTGAAAAGAAACTGGTTGGCATTGGTTTAAAAGGAAACAAAAAAAATTTGCTTCGAACCAACCAGACTTGTCTAAAACTCAATATAAGTGCGTACAATAAATTATCCTTAGAAATCACAAGGCTTTCTCTAAGTTATTCATATTCATTTATTCAATTTAACAGTTTTTGAAATCGTGTCTTAAATATTAACTTACATCTTAAAATACACGCATGCATAATACAAAAACAAAAAAGGTTAAAGAAGACATTCACATTACATTTCTCATTTTAAAGTTATCCAATGAACAGAGGCACCCTTCCAGCAATTTAATAATCCCACACTTTTTACCATATTCACGAATTTGTTTGAAAATTTATACGTATGTAAGAAATTAAATCGTAAAAGAAATGCCACTGTTATGTTTCTATTACGTAATTTCATTTTCGGTAAAATGTCTGTAGTTTGTTATCTCTGGAACTACTGGTTCTAATAGAAAGCTCCACTATCCCTGTGTAACATAGGCTATATTTAATTTATTCATTCCGAAAACGCAATATATTCTTGTAAATCAAGTCGGATGAAAAATCGTCGCTTGGCTTTGGTCCTAAGTAACTATTTTCTAATCTGTGTCAACTACGCGCTTATTTAGTCCGTGGCACAGGGTAATTAACAGTATTTACCGAGGTTTTGGAGTTAATTTTTAGGACAAATAATAATAATAACAGTTGAAAATTAAGCTAAAATAATATTATACTAGGGATGAACTCTGTTTTCTACGAAAAAAACAGAAAAGTTTTGTAGAAAACAGAGTTCAGATCACCAACCACAGACAGCGTGCCCAAAAGGCTGGCGACGTTACCTCGTTGGATCGCTATACTGATCCTTTGTCCGAGATACGCACCAGCCCTTCGGTCATTGGTCTCATCCACCAGCCTCCTAGATAAAGCATCGAACAGGAGCCACGCCCCTGGGCCCCAAAGTCCTAGCGTCTCAAATTTTTTTTTTTTCATTTTTTTTTTAAATAAAGACGGTCAAGCGGAGTAGGGCATCCTGAGGCTTCCGTGCCCACGTAACACGAGGTCGGAAAATCAAGATCTCAAGTGTACGAAGTACTTGAACACGCGGACGTAGTATCGGGCGGGTCAGCTAGAGTAGTAGTAAATAAATAAATATTATAGAGTAAAAGATTGATAGAGAACCTTTTTCAAATCACATAAGTGTTGCGTCGAAACTGTTTATGATGAAGAGCCATTGTGTGTAACGCGTCACCCTGCAAATCCACCATACCTAATGTCCGAGGCCCCACAATCGCGTCACTTGGACCGTGCTTCCGCTTCCTAATGCAAACGACAGACACGGTTTGGCTCATATTAGCGAATCCGTGGGAAAAACTGAAATAGCATTCACTATGTACCTACTGTACGTACGATTTCATTGCTTTGAAGAACTTGATTAAATTTTGGACAGGAAGGCTATTGATAACGTTGTTAGCGAGCTATGGCAAGTTGCTTTTTGCCTTATAGTTAGGTACTACCGATGTTATACTCTTTTGTTGTTGAATCGTTGGGAAGGCATATTAGTTTTATTTATTTATTTTTTATTTATTTGAACGTAAATACATGGATACAGGATACAATTTAGAATACTGGAAATTGCAGAAGTATAGACTGTGTCGCAATTTCCAGTGCCCGACCTAGGGACTAAAAGAGATTTATACATTCAAAAATAAATAAACTAGGTACCTAACTATGGAAATTAAAGGATATATAGATATACAGAAAGGAAAAAATAAAACAAAAATAAAATAAACAATCTAAAAGCTACATTTAAATACTTAAAGGGGAAAAAAGGGAAATTGCTGAACTGGGTTTCTCCCTCACTTGATCCTGAAGATTGGATCTTCAGGATCAAGTGAGAGAGAGGTACATAACTCGATCATGAAGATCAAGTTATGCACCTGGTTTATGTGAGTGTTTTGGGTGTAAATTTGTGTAAGGGTGTGTGTGTGTATGTGAAAGGTGATTTATGTGTGTTGTGCATTATGTATGTATGTTTGTTTTTAGCGATGTAAAGCTAGTTAAGTTAATTCGAAAATGATGAGCTCTACCGAAGATTGCATTTTATAGAACGCAATAGGTGGTACTAGTATACATTGCAAAACAAACATTTATTATATTATACCGTATATTGTTGTGGGTGACACCAATAGAGGACGATTACTAGCATCGAGAGCCAAATCGATTACTGTCGCCATTCGTTCATATTCGTTCCCAATCGATCTAACGGCTTGAAGTGTTTTACTTCTTTTTACATGATCTAGCTCACGTTTACATTAGGATCAGCATTATCTTGGCACAGAATGAACATTAGATAAGTAAGATATTTTTAACGATGCAATCATATTAATAATTATATCGTTTATGAAAATTATCTTGACCGTGACAAGTTAAACCTTCGTATTTACTACATAAATAAGGCGTTTCTAATCGTGAGAACCTGTAATTGGCTCTCTATAGCTAAAAAAATATATATAATCAACTCCACAAACAAACAAAAAAATATAGCAATTTTTGGGAAGTGATGATCAAAGTTTTGGCTGTGGTGATGAATAGGCCATCCATATCTACCTACTCGTGGATGTCGTAAGAGGTGACTTAGAGAAAAAGCTAGGGGATGGGGAGCAGCGTCCCCTATTTTGCCCATAGCCCTAACTGCGCTTGCCAACCCGGGTGCTAACGTGGTGAGTTTGGGCAGTTCCCCCCACATGTTAGGAAGTTGATTTCTTTCCATTCTTCTTCTTACCAACTTTTGAGAACGATGAACTCTGTTTTCTACGAAAAAAACAGAAAAGTTTTGTAGAAAACAGAGTTCAGATCACCAACCACAGACAGCGTGCCCAAAAGGCTGGCGACGTTACCTCGTTGGATCGCTATACTGATCCTTTGTCCGAGATACGCACCAGCCCTTCGGTCATTGGTCTCATCCACCAGCCTCCTAGATAAAGCATCGAACAGGAGCCACGCCCCTGGGCCCCAAAGTCCTAGCGTCTCAAATTTTTTTTTTTTCATTTTTTTTTTAAATAAAGACGGTCAAGCGGAGTAGGGCATCCTGAGGCTTCCGTGCCCACGTAACACGAGGTCGGAAAATCAAGATCTCAAGTGTACGAAGTACTTGAACACGCGGACGTAGTATCGGGCGGGTCAGCTAGAGTAGTAGTAAATAAATAAATATTATAGAGTAAAAGATTGATAGAGAACCTTTTTCAAATCACATAAGTGTTGCGTCGAAACTGTTTATGATGAAGAGCCATTGTGTGTAACGCGTCACCCTGCAAATCCACCATACCTAATGTCCGAGGCCCCACAATCGCGTCACTTGGACCGTGCTTCCGCTTCCTAATGCAAACGACAGACACGGTTTGGCTCATATTAGCGAATCCGTGGGAAAAACTGAAATAGCATTCACTATGTACCTACTGTACGTACGATTTCATTGCTTTGAAGAACTTGATTAAATTTTGGACAGGAAGGCTATTGATAACGTTGTTAGCGAGCTATGGCAAGTTGCTTTTTGCCTTATAGTTAGGTACTACCGATGTTATACTCTTTTGTTGTTGAATCGTTGGGAAGGCATATTAGTTTTATTTATTTATTTTTTATTTATTTGAACGTAAATACATGGATACAGGATACAATTTAGAATACTGGAAATTGCAGAAGTATAGACTGTGTCGCAATTTCCAGTGCCCGACCTAGGGACTAAAAGAGATTTATACATTCAAAAATAAATAAACTAGGTACCTAACTATGGAAATTAAAGGATATATAGATATACAGAAAGGAAAAAATAAAACAAAAATAAAATAAACAATCTAAAAGCTACATTTAAATACTTAAAGGGGAAAAAAGGGAAATTGCTGAACTGGGTTTCTCCCTCACTTGATCCTGAAGATTGGATCTTCAGGATCAAGTGAGAGAGAGGTACATAACTCGATCATGAAGATCAAGTTATGCACCTGGTTTATGTGAGTGTTTTGGGTGTAAATTTGTGTAAGGGTGTGTGTGTGTATGTGAAAGGTGATTTATGTGTGTTGTGCATTATGTATGTATGTTTGTTTTTAGCGATGTAAAGCTAGTTAAGTTAATTCGAAAATGATGAGCTCTACCGAAGATTGCATTTTATAGAACGCAATAGGTGGTACTAGTATACATTGCAAAACAAACATTTATTATATTATACCGTATATTGTTGTGGGTGACACCAATAGAGGACGATTACTAGCATCGAGAGCCAAATCGATTACTGTCGCCATTCGTTCATATTCGTTCCCAATCGATCTAACGGCTTGAAGTGTTTTACTTCTTTTTACATGATCTAGCTCACGTTTACATTAGGATCAGCATTATCTTGGCACAGAATGAACATTAGATAAGTAAGATATTTTTAACGATGCAATCATATTAATAATTATATCGTTTATGAAAATTATCTTGACCGTGACAAGTTAAACCTTCGTATTTACTACATAAATAAGGCGTTTCTAATCGTGAGAACCTGTAATTGGCTCTCTATAGCTAAAAAAATATATATAATCAACTCCACAAACAAACAAAAAAATATAGCAATTTTTGGGAAGTGATGATCAAAGTTTTGGCTGTGGTGATGAATAGGCCATCCATATCTACCTACTCGTGGATGTCGTAAGAGGTGACTTAGAGAAAAAGCTAGGGGATGGGGAGCAGCGTCCCCTATTTTGCCCATAGCCCTAACTGCGCTTGCCAACCCGGGTGCTAACGTGGTGAGTTTGGGCAGTTCCCCCCACATGTTAGGAAGTTGATTTCTTTCCATTCTTCTTCTTACCAACTTTCATAATACCTTAGAAACATCTTTATCGAAAAAAATCATCATGATAAAAGTAACGACTTGGAGACTGTTACTATTTACGGCATTTTAGAAGCCGTTATTTTCAAACCCTTAACTTTTTGTTGCGCCTGGTCGCAGGCTTTATAGTAATAAGAGCTACAATCGCCCGATAATTTGTTGAATTTCGATGATGACACCTGCCGTTCCATACAAGGGGTAGTCCGATCACTAGTCCGTGTTTCCTGTATAGGTGGTTAGGTTACTGCGGCTATATTTTATGGTAAACCGTGTCACACACTTGTTTTGTTTTCGATCGTTGGTTCCTTTGTGGAGGAACACAAGGCCACCTCTATTGTTGAAATGAGTTTCATGTTTGTGTTTATCATCATTTGGTGTACAAGTTTTTTTACACGGGCATTTAGCCGGACTCGAATTAATTAATTAATATTATAATTAATTAATATCTTTATTTCAGGCTACTCGACATATTACACAAACATGTGTAATATGCCATGGCCCATATTAATAAATACCTTACAGACTAACATACATATAATATTAAACTTAAATAACTACTTTCTTGATCGTGTGCGCCTCCCTGTAGCGACGGTAGAGCACTCCAGCTGACCAGAAGTCGGGCGCGAGGAACACCTCTTTGTACTTGGCAGTTACCTGGAGCACGTAGGACTTGAAGTTAGTCACCCTACTCGACTCCAGGCGTTTCAGGCCATGTACAAGAACCGCTGGAGCTGGACTGATCCGACAACGAATTAAACTTCAAACGGTCAACTACTGAGAAACGCAATCTTTATTTGTGCTGCTTAATTTGTCCCAGCAGGTGGCCTAATAGGCTATCAAGTGAACTAATTGCCATGGATTTTAGTTATTAAAGAGAGCGTGACGGGCCCTCTCTCTCACTTTCCACACATAATAAACCTTGGGTTTTCGACAAATGCGTGCGCGCATTAGTTTTGATGATAGTCGTTACAGCTTACTCGATGAAAGTAAAAGCTTACCTTTTTCAGTAAGTAGGTAAACCTCTAAAACTGATATTTTCTATTCATCATCATCATCATCATCAGCCTGTAGAAGTCCACTGCTGGACATAGGCCTCCCCTAAAGAGTTCCACGACGAACGGTCTTGAGCCTTCTCCATCCACCGACTTCCCGCAACCTTCACAATGTCGTCGGTCCATCGGGGGGTCTTCCAGCACTGCGTCGCCCGGTTCGTGGTCGCCATTCGAGAACCTTTACTCCCCAACGGTTATCGGTTCTGCGAGCTATATGGCCTGCCCACTGCCACTTCAACTTGCTAATTCTGGTTATTATTATTTTCTATTATATTCTTTCTATTTCGTAATTAGCACAAGCGGCAGTGAAGTGATCATGTAACTGTTCATGCAAGTAATATTTTTTGAACAATATACCTAGGTGCTACCTAGATATATTGTTCAAGGTATAAGTTACCTCCTCTGTCATACATAACGCGTTCTTAAACATGCCTTATGATAAATAAGTATAGAAAATACTAGTTAATTAATCAAATATCTATTCTATGCTCTTACGATTTATTTTTATTATTTCTGTTCAGTAAGAACATAAATAATAAAAACAACTCATAATGTAAAACCTATGTTATCTTGCACAGACAGCGGAAGTCACCTATTTAACAAATTGCATCTAATACCACTATAACTAGCCTTGTGTTTAATGAACTACCGGCGGATAAATGTATTATTTACTGTTATTCTAGTTGAAATATCAAGGATGTTAATAAAATGTCAAAGGTTCGTTTTAAGCAACTGGAAGGTAAAATGTCAAAAGACATTGTAAGAAATCCTATGCTGGCCCCTTGTGTTGAATGCAAACTTTTAAGTACATACGTTAACTGATGTCCTGCAAGTTGGGGTTTAAGCCTAGTATCTATTTGGCTTATGAAAGGGACTTTTATATGAGTATCTATTATAGCAAACAAGTCGTGAGGTCGATGTCATTCTAATAGTACCTACGATTTTACACACCTATATCCTGGGGCCCTACCATGATGTCTTATTGCCATTCAAATGGAAGCATGTCAGCACTATTTTATACGAATTTTAACCATTAATATTTGAGACTGTCAACTTACGTCACCGCCTAAACAAAACTGCATAGTTGAGACAGGTCTTTGGCGGGTAAAATAACCGAGTCGTGATCTTACCGTCATACATTCCCAACACTCCTACAGTGTAAATAGTAGTCATAATTCCGGCTTTTGTCAAATCTCTAAGCCACCACGTTACAGAGAAAGTGGCTGAATATGTCACATAAACATATGAGTTAATGATGTCACGACACCATAACTAAATGGCGGCATTAACGAAGACCCAAAGAATTTACTGTAGGTTGTTACATCATAGCATTCTCAGGCTCGGCTTGCGCTTGACACTTCACGTAACTACCAAGTAAATTATTATCATTCGTGGCATTGAAACAGGTAGGTGCTTAGATAAATGTAACCACGCTTAAGGCTGACCAGGGTTAGGATTGTCGAGTTTCCTATCAAATGACTATGGACGAAGATAATATAGTAGAAAAAATCCTATGAATTTAGGTGCTTCTTGCTCTCTAGAAGTAGTGGTTATATGGGATATACTTGAAAAGAAAAGGCATCCTCTGTATTATTTACCTGTCTATACGAAAGTTATTACGGAACTGAAATAAAAGAATGCCCATTATCATTTTTTTTTTTTTTTTCAAATGGATTTTTATGCTATGGGTCTCTTACGATTACTGCCAGCTACACCGGGCTAGGTGAGCGCAGAGGGCGCTACTGCCGAAAAATGCCCATTAAAATCTCGCATCTTCATTTTATATGAAATCGTCTGCATTCTAGTAAAATCCTTATCTAGAATACAGGATGTATTCTGAGTATCTAGCCTTTTAGTAGGTATTGTTCATAATAATGATTACCGACTTTTATCCAGGAATCACTGATATATCAAAATAAGGTTTTTCTGCTAAATCAAAATAAATATCAAAATCGGTTAACAATGGCGGAAATATTGAGCGACATAGACACAAAAAAAAACGAATAGAAAGCTCCTCCTTTTTTTGAAGTCGCCTAATTCTGATGTACAAGTTCTACCTACCACTGGTTGAAAAAGCTGGAATTATCAATGGAATTTTCATTCAATCAGACAATTGACCAATCTGTTTGTCTATGACTTGTTTGTTAACTATAAGTAAGCATAAATAATAACTGTAATCGTCAATGCTTAGAAACTAAGCGATAATTCCATAAAGTAGGTAATTTCTCAACTGGGTCGAGTAACTGAAGTATTAACCGACAGCCTGCAGATGTTAGTGTCAGTTCATTAGCATCAGTTTAGTGTCATAGGTTTTCGTCATGGTCGTGTTACCTCGGATTGGTTGTCGCAGAAGCTCTAATCAGGCGATAACCAGGTTTTGTAGGTTATTCATTGAGAGATGAATTCTCAGAGACACACAAAGGTAAATAAATGTAAAAATAAATTATTATAGGTAGTAAATAATCATTGAATATGTAAAATTTACAGTTATGTACATCAGTTAGGGCGGGTGCGGCGGCAGATTCGGCCGAGGATCTCAAAAGGCGCAAATATGTTAGTCTTGATAGGGCTTACATATTTGAGCCTTTTGGGGTTGAGACCCTGAGTCCGTGGGGAAACGGGGCCCTCCGGGTTTTCAAAAAGATATCAGGACGTCTGATCGAAGCGACGCGTGACCCGAGAGCTGGCTCTTATTTGGCCCAGCGCATTAGCATTGCCATCCAGCGTGGCAATTCCGCCAGCGTCTTGGGGACGCTTCCAACTGGTAGTGATCTGGATCAGTTGCGGTCTTTAGATGGCTCAACTGTTTCTTATGTATTTTGTAAATATTAACTTGTATTAGTTTTAAGTTTCTTTCTGTAAATAAAGTTGAATATTGAATTTGAATATTTAATCCGAAATCTGGAAACTTTTATATCTCAACAGCCCGCCCCATAATCAAAGTAAGCTTCCTAAAGGGAAATGTTTGATTACAAAGGAAAACTCGATTTCCATACTTTCTCAGCCCGCACCTTATGTTACGGCCTATCATAAAGACACGCCCATACGTTACGACTATCGCTGCACGCGCTCCTCACTTACGCACTCAACGCGTCATTACACACGCGATCTATGCAGTGCTAAACGTTTCGTTCGCATCAACAGTTAGCGCTAATTAGATAATTTGCATAGGGTAACTGTTTATTATGGTAATCTTTTAATTTATGTTCTCATACGGCTTTCGATTAAGGATAATTTCTCTTTCAGTAAAAACTCGTTTGCACTGATGTTGCCTCGTTCGATGTCATATATAATCTTACTATCCAAGGTCATACAGCTATTAATTCAAATTCAAATTCAAAATCTTTTTTTTTTTATACAACTGAGATGGCAAACAAGCATACGGCCCACCTGTTGGTAAGCGGTTACCGTAGCCTATGAGCGCTTGCAATACCAGAGGCATCACGCACGCGTTGCCGACCCCGAACCCCCTCCCCCCCTAAAGAGCTCTGGCAACCTTACTCATCGCAGGAACACAACACTATTTGAAACAAATAATGTTATTTGGCTGCGATCTTTTGTAAGACGGAGGTACCTCCCCAGGCGGGCTGCTCCAATTCAGAACGAGAAAATCTCGCTGTGCCCTACCTCCTCCTAAAACACACTTATGTTGTTACAATGGGGTGTTGTGGATACATTTTTTTTTTATACTACTGAAGTAGCAAACAAGCATACGGCCCACCTGTTGGTAAGCGGTTAACGTAGCCTATGAGCGCTTGCAATACCAGAGGCATCACGCACGCGTTGCCGACCCCGAACCCCCTCCCCCCCTAAAGAGCTCTGGCAACCTTACTCATCGCAGGAACACAACACTATTTGAAACAAATAATGTTATTTGGCTGCGATCTTTTGTAAGGCGGAGGTACCTCCCCAGGCGGGCTGCTCCAATTCAGAACGAGAAAATCTCGCTGTGCCCTACCTCCTCCTAAAACACACTTATGTTGTTACAATGGGGTGTTGTGGATACATTTTTTTTTTATACTACTGAAGTAGCAAACAAGCATACGGCCCACCTGTTGGTAAGCGGTTACCGTAGCCTATGAGCGCTTGCAATACCAGAGGCATCACGCACGCGTTGCCGACCCGGAACCCCCTCCCCCCCCTAAAGAGCTCTGGCAACCTTACTCATCGCAGGAACACAACACTATTTGAAACAAATAATGTTATTTGGCTGCGATCTTTTGTAAGACGGAGGTACCTCCCCAGGCGGGCTGCTCCGATTCAGAACGAGAAAATCTCGCTGTGCCCTACCTCCTCCTAAAACACACTTATGTTGTTACAATGGGGTGTTGTGGATACATTTTTGTTTCAAACATAAACCCTATTAGGGCACAGCAATATTACACTAGGAGGCGCGATAACCATTCCCTACTTCTATTAGATAAATTAAATTAATTATACATAACTAATTATACAATTAAATATTTACATGTTGGTACTAAAACCTGGTTCTTAATTAAAATATCCTATCTAATTATATTATGAATGCGGAAGTTCGTGAGGATGTTTGGGGTTCAATTGCGTAACGTCTCCACCAATTTCGATGAAACTTGGAGTTCTTTATCTAGAAAAGCTTTATAGGCTATTTATCTCGGTACCACGCGAGCGAAGCCGCAGGAACCAGCTAGTTATTTAATAAAACTCAGCGCCTTGTGGAATAGCTACAGCAGAACAAAGATATCAACAATAAAGAGACCAGTAACGCCTTAGCCGAATCATTTGGCAAATCACATAATCAGATATTTTCATTTGTACCATAGACACTTCAAAATAAATAGGTTTTTTTTTATTATTGAAGCTACACAGAAAGGCTTTGTTGTTGAAAGAAAGGAAAAAGCTATATAGCTTATATAGTATTATAAGTAAAGAACTTTATCTATTACAAGTTTCCACGAAATCGGTTGAGCCGTTACGGCGTGATTGAACAACAAACATCCTCACAAACTTTCGCATATATAATATTAGTAGGAATGACTATGTGCACTACCATTATCTACATGTAATACAATCATTCGCTGCCGAGACCGTTTCTTAGAAGTAGAGCTGTCTTTCCAAGATCCGGATCACTGCATCCGTCTTAATATATCTACAGTTAGACCTACCATAGATCGTGGAGAGAGTAGGTATGTGTATTCGATTCTCTGACAAGGCAAAGCGCAGTATTTGATGTTCATGGCCTACATTGAAAATACCCCAAATGATGTTTTCTATGACCCCCCCAAACTAGCTTCTCTTGGTAACTAGGTATTCTAATTGTAAGTTACATCTTCATCTGTTGTGACTTTGCGTTTGAATTGATATGTACTTGCTTGCTTGTCGTATCACTGATTCTTTCTTGGTCACCTGTGTGTAGTGAAAGGATTAAAGTGCGCCTGTTAGAGGCTACTTTCGTGCACAAGTCATTTTGAATTTTTGTTTTCTAGAACACATTCCTCGCGATGTTTTCCTTCACCGTTTGAGAGCACTAGTAGTTCGGATTAAATACAGCGCGCATAAATTTTCCGAAACGAGAATACATTGGTGCACGAAGGTGGTAGATCGGAAGGATGAGTACAATCTAGGAGTCTTCAAATCTAGAGTGAATAAGTTCCTTCTGGTAAAGCGTGCTCCGACTTAGGTGGTCAAACGCCTAACCGTCATCTAACGTAATCTAACCATCATCAATAAAAAAAAAAAAAGGCGGGTCCACTACCACCACTCTACCAGTGCTCGAATGTGTAAAAATAAAATTAAAAATCTCTGGTTTAAGACATTTATTCTCATAAGAATTCACAATTCACTTAAATGAGAACTTATAGATTAACTAAGACTAACAATTATATAAACGTATCCGAGCGTGCTACTTAAATATGAGTAGAAACATTAAATAGGTACATGGGCAAAAAAATGGTGTTAAATTGTTTATTTGATGTGGGTAGAATAGGTAAAATCTGTGTACACTACTACAAAAGAACAATTGGAACCAAGCGCGTTGATGTCTTTTATAAGGAAAAATATCTTTTTGACAAAAATATGCACTTATCATGCTAGAGTTGTCTTACCGCAATTTTATGTCGGCCACCGTTAAAATATCAGTTATAGGCAAAGAATTTGAATTACGAAAGAAATTAGCGATGAATCGGAGCGAACACAATATCCAGATTGCATCAATATTTATAAGGATGGCGGCACGCGAGCTAGCTGCGCGGGCGCACATCTACGCTGCACCTCGCCAGTGCAGTGCGAAAATGCAATAACAATAATTTTAAAAATCATTTATATGTAGCTTAGTCAAAGTGAAGAGCCAATAAGTCAAGGTGAAAAAAATATTGCGAATTTTAATCGACCGAATTCATCGATGAATTTCGAAAAGTGACTGTTATATTTAAAAGTGCTCGTGTGGCAATGGAAAACTTCTACGGAGTTATCAGGACGCTGAGCAGAAAGACCCTGAAAAGAAAGCCAAAGGTGATACCGACAAATGCAAACGAATTCCAATTAAGAAAATAGCGATTCCGATTTCGCTTTCCATTACAAGCTCTAGAGTTTAAGAACGCCTACTGTGCATTCTTTTCTGTGATGAAATAATTGGCAGAAACTGCCTTTGTTGAAGTTGGAAGACTCAGACTTAATCTGTCTGCAAATCATCATCATCTTTTCAGCCGTACGACGTCCACTGCTGAACATGGCCTCCCCCACAGACAGAGCGAATTCCTTATCATGTGGGGGATTTGCCCATACTCACCACGCTGGGCAAGCGGGTTGGCGAGCGCAGTAAGAGCTATCGTTGTTAAAAAAAATGAGGGACGCTGCTGCCCATCCCCTAGCTTTTTTCCCTTAGTCGCCTCTTACGACATCCGCGGATAGGTAGATATGGAGGGGCCTATTCTTCAGCCGGGGCCACCACGGCAAAACTAATCCTCATAATTGCAGTAGAGTTTGCGTTTCTTCGATTGGGCGTGTATTGCTTACTTTTATTTAGTAGCATTCTCCGTACATTCACGCTTTCCTGCTCCCGTGCGATGTCTCTATCAGCACGAACCGGCTTAATTGGTCAATGAATTTCTTTAGATAATCGCTACCTACATCCTATTTGCGTTGGCAGAGCAGAGCTGTAATTCAGAATTTTGTGCAACTTGGCAACGAAATTGTGAACTATGCTATGATGGTTAATTGTTATGATGGTTAATAATGTTGAGGGTACTTACAATAAAATTATTTGAGTGTGCGCTAGCTCCCACCCTAGGAGAACCTGTGTGCGATTCTAAACAGTTTCCTTTTTGTTACAGGTCCAACCAAAGCCAATTACAAATGGAGTCTCTAAGGAGCGAACGGAAAGAGACAGTCGCGAGCCGAGGGAGTCCCGAGAAACAAGGGACTCGAGAGAAATACGTGAAATGCGGGAAACGAGGGAGATGCGTGATTCGAGAGAGATGCGTGATTCGAGGGAGATACGTGAATCCAGGGACATGCGCGACTCTAGAGAGATTCGAGACTCTAGAGACATTCGCGACTCCAGAGAGTTACGGGAATCGAGAGAATCTCGCAACGAGACTGACAGAGAGCACATAGAGCGAAGAGGACAGACTTCGTCGCCTGTGCCGCGGGAGAGGGAGAGAGACCGAGATAGGGATAGGGATAGAGAGGATAGGAGAGACCAGTCGACGCCACAGCATGACGGCAGACACCCATTGCTGCAGTTTGCTGTGGACCACTTTAGACAGAGCCCTGAGTAAGTTACTTAATTCTATATTATTATTCCGTTTCTACAAGGCGATTCATAATATATACAAACCCTAAAGGATGTTGATTTGGCAAAAAAATACTACTGCTACTAATATTATAAATGCGAAAGTTTGTGTGGCAACTTTTTATCTTCATTGGTACTACGCGAGCAAAGCCGCGGGTGGAAGCTAGTTAGTTATAAAGGTGATAAATAGACCAACAACTACTGTTATAATAACAGTAGTTGTTGGTCTATTTATCACCGTAAAAGTCGGGTTTTCACTGAAAAAAAAAACTGATAATTTTGTTTATATTCGCTAATATCCTCTCTTTGCTGATAAAATAAGCCGCCTTCGGGATAGCATACTCATTATAAATCACGTTGTATACACAAACACACTCTTTATTCCACGGCCTACTAACACTGATGCCTATAAAATGTGAATTAAACATGAATTTAATGAATAAAAACGAACTCCAAACTTAACGGACCATGTCCGGCGCACAATGCTTCGCTCTACACTTCAGTGTTAACACACAAGCAAATACTTTCCTGCCTATATCATTAAATCTTACATACAAGAGTAGAAAATTTATAAAGCATTTCCTAATTAAACATTACGTGAGCTGAGAACATACTGACTCGTAAGTGAGTGTATGTTAGTGTATTCAAATTATCTCGTATGTGCCGCGAGGCCACGGTTGAAGAATAGGCCCCTCCATAACTACCTATCCGCGGATGTCGCAAGAGGCGACTAAGGGAAAAAAAGCTAGGAGATGGGCAGCAACTTCCCTCTCTTTAACAACGATAGCTCTAACTGCGCTCGCAAACCCGCATGCCCAGCGTGGTGAGTATGGGCAAATCCCCCCACATGATAAGGAATTTGCTCTGTCTGTGGGGGAGGCTATGTTCAGCAGTGGACTTCGTACGGCTGAATGATGATGACGCACCTATTTACGCTCACTAATCACACACTACATCACGCCTACGCAAACTACGCATAGTGAAAACAAGAAACGTCATCGTCACGTACCGAGACGTCACGCGTGTCTAAATTATCCAAAAGTTTTGCCGAGCTCGTTAAGCAAGCAAACTTATCTTTATGAAAGCACTGGTGGAGAAGTGGTGGCGGTCGTGCCCCAATGGACCTTCCATTACGGAAAATTTGTGTGCGCTATATACTAGTGCTCTCAAACGTTTAAGGAAGTGACACAGGAACGATGTGTTTCAGGAACGGTGACAAATCGTGAGGAAACCGGCATGTCCTATAACCTGTCCTAGAAGAAATTCAAAGACATATGACATGTGCATGAAAGGAGCACTCTAAGAGGCGCACTTTAATCCTTTCAATGCACTGACTTTTCTTTTCATATTCACGTGCTCATAATGGTGAAGGAAAACGTCGTGAGGAAACCCGTGGCTTAGCTCCGCACGTATTGACCATGTCTTTCCGTGTACATCGTCCCGCGTAAAAAGCTCCACTTGATGCTGTACTAGAATACATGGCTGAATCCTAGAAATGCGGTTGGAAAATGTCACACTCCCCCGAATTCTGATCGTGTGGTAATATTTAATTCTCCTGTGACGATGTAACCTTTATGATTCAAAGTTCCTTGTCAAATTAGTCTCTCTGTGACTTACATGTTAACAACCTTCGGCACATTTGTTTGAGCGTATCATTAACCTTTTTAATTGCCATGCGGTTAAGGTTCCCCACCCCGCCTCTGTAGCTCCAGCTCCATACAATGCTTTCTAAAAACCGTGGGTTCCATTAACATTGAATGCAGGATTCCTACGCAATAGAGGAATCATTGCCCACTTTTTATCCGTCTTTCATAATTGCGTCGCAGGGTTGCCAAATAGATACAAACTAAGAAGGGTTCATAATCGAGCTTTTACGACCACTTACATAACGAAGAGTACACGTGAGGACCCAATTGTTTTGAAACATAAGGCATTAAATACATCTTCCGTATAAAGGCCATAACAGGGATTTCTTAACCGAAATATGAGCGAACACAATCATATTCTGCCCTAATTTCCACGCAACAATGACTGCTCAAGTTTCGCTTCGATTGTTTTGCTCGGGTACAGCCATTAATAACATGCTTCGTGTCTTCCTAGCTCACCTCGCAAAGTCTCATATTCATTTATTTCACCCTTAGCGTTACATTTCATAACATAGGTATGTCCAATTCCAGTTATTTTCATAATTTATCATGCAGATTATTAATGGATTAATAGATACTGTCCTACATATTACTCGTTTGCATATCAGAGAATTAACAATTCATATATTCGGTAATATCGTAAAATGGATGACTCTCAAGAAATCTCCTGACCTTATATTTAAATTTTAGGATGGGTAACTGTGTAACTTCTAGTGGCAATTTATTGTACATAGCTTGAGGCAAATACCTAGTTTGTAAGTCTTCTCAAACGAACGATCTACAATTATCGAAAGATATAAAAGAAACGTAGAGATCTGCCTCAACCAACTTGATCCAAATGAATAACACAGTTGCAATCTTCAGCAGATTCCCCTCAAAAAGAAAACAAAAGCTTTTCGCAACGAGATTTTCGGCTTAGGTAACACTTTTGTCAGCAAAACAATGCACCATAAAAACAGTGCGCAAAAGTGGAACAGCCCTGCTTAGTTGAAGAGTGTCGGTCGCGCGGAACGCACAGAGGTCGCGACGACGGCAGAAGAGACGTAACCTTCGACCATGCCGTGTGCTGCTGCGGTGAGGCTCAAGTACCGAATGCAAGTATCCGAATGCATTTTCACTCCTATCGGGATTTTTTCATTCATGAAAGAACAGTGAATTTTTTGGTGTGCTGCGTTCGATTATTCGTTTTAGTTGATACAGTGGTTGTGCTATGTGTGTGTACTTTCGAAAGTTAATTTGTTACTCGTTTTTTTGAAATAAATTTATGTTGTTTGTGTCAAGCAGTGTTCAAATGGCTTGGATGGGTGTTCTCAAGATTTTCTTTCTTTCGCTAAATTAAGTGTAACGAACGTGTCTAATTAATTTGTAATGTGGATTGCTGGACGTTTTTACTTCGGTTATCGGTGTAGTTATGAATGGCTTTTTATTTGCATGAAGTATAGTATATATAGGTACATGCTCTTTTACATTTATGGAGATAGTGTCATATACTTCGTCGGAGACCGACATGCAAAAATATAAGTCACAATACAAAAATCAAATCAAATCAAAATAGTGTCAAATTAGTCAATAGAAAATCATACAATAAAATCAGAATTAGAAATAAATTAACGTCATTACAATTAACAAAACAATAATAATAAAATAACAGTGACAAGAATATGACAATAAATAGCGACAAGTCAGAAATAATCAAAGTAATCATACATTATCAAATAAAAATTTCATTTATATTGTAAAAACATTTGTCATCGAGCCACATATACAATTTTTTCTTAAATTGTTTTGTCGGCAATAACCTAATTACTTTTGGTATGCGATTAAAAATTTTAATTAACATAATATAACTGATTTTTTGCATCAGCGCAGTCCTATGGGTTGGCATTATAAGCCTAGTAGGGTCTCTTGATTTAAATTTAGAATTGACTCTGTCTATATACTTGTCGAAAAACCTCTCATTTTCCTTAACAAAACATCAATCTTGGTGAATGTAAAGGTCTGTTAGCGTTCGAATTTTTAATTTTTTAAAGAGTGGTTTACACGATACTAGTGGCCCACATATCGCTCTAATGCACTTCTTTTGGACGATAAAAGCTCTATTAATATCCGTGGAATTTCCCCAAAGAAGAAGACCGTATCTTAAAACCGAAGCAACATACCCATGATACGCTGTCAATGCTGTTTTTTGACCTGAGGTGCATCGTTAGCGTTTTAATGCAAAAACAAAGCGGTTCAGTTTTTTGCATAAACAAACAATATGCAATTTCCAATTGCAATGCTTATCTAATGTCAAGCCTAAAAAATTCATTTCATCTACGTTATTAATTAATTCATTTCGACATGTCAAGTTTATATTAAAATTGCGTTTACTATTATAATTTTGAAAATTAACAAGTTTTGTCTTTGAGATGTTTGCTTGAAGTTTAATGTTATTATCATCATCATATCATTATCATCATAGTTGACAGTTTAACTAAGTACTTAATACACAGAAAATTGGTATTCGTAGCATACTAAGATGCCAATGGTTTGTTTAAAATACTAATACTAATAATAATCAATTAAGGTTCCTTTAGTTCAGTGTGTAAGGCGAGTGTTAAATAGTTGGAAGGGAAGACCTCGGCGTACGTTTAGTGACCAAATCGGTGACATTATGGAAAAAGGCCAGGTTTAGAGTACCCTAAACCGTCGAGCATGAATGAGGAATGTGATAAGAGTGAATTAAGCGAAAGAAGAATGTCAGGATCGTAGCAAGTGGAAAGTGTATCTTTCTACCCCTCTGGGAAACAAGCGTGATGTTATGTACATGTATGTATGTTCAGTTAGGTGATTAACGTAACTTAGTGTTACACAGTGCACCAAATGGTTGAATTATATGAAACGATAAGTTGCCTAAGCAAACTACCGAGCTATCTTTTGCATAAAACACATGCAACATTGCTCCAGCCAACTGCGTTAACTTGTAAACACTCGAATGCCTAAATGTATGGTAAATTATTCAACGAAAATGCTTCCTCAGAGCTGTTGAAGTTCGATACTTTCGAATGAATTGCATTTAGTTCGCGATCAGCCGCGGTCATGTCGGTCGGCTCGGAATTCATGTCGGGCGACAGCCTCGCTGGAGAGTTGGACGAAGACGACACCACCGTTCCTGTCTTGTGAGATCATTCATTTGTATTCTACCTCTAGCTTCCGCCCACGGCTTTGCTCGCGTGGTACCTACATAAATAGTTACCTATATGCTATTCTAGTTAAAGAACTATTATAAATTCCAAGTTTCAAAGAAATCGGTTTGAGCCGTTACGGCGTGACAAAACGTAAACATCGAAAAATCTATAAATTCTCACAAACTTTCGCATTTATAATATAGGATAGGATGTTTTACAACGCTCTGACTTGGAAGTATTGATAAAGCTTAATCGATTTTCCCATCGAATTTTAATCTTGCGCGTAAACCAGTGTTTGTCGCTCTTGACATGTGTTCTCTGAAGGCCAAGATGCATAATTCTGCTTCATTCAAACGTAACGTTACACAAACGCGGGCAGGTTAAGGATTTCCCGATCCGTTCGTTTCCCTCGTTTCCGTGATTAGCTTTCTACAGTGGCTTGTAGTGTGTATCGTTAAATCAATCGCCGAAGCAGGACTGTTTGTTGTTCCTCTAATAAACATTATCTACTCGTTTATTACTGTGTTCTCGCCTTTCTTATTAGGTAGGATTAAAATGTTTTTGCCCAGGTTAGTAGTAACATTTTTACCGCACTTTGTCCCTTCAGGCCTCTTATATGCGTTAACCATGTGTTTTGTTTTTTACGCCGTGTTCAAACGGGATGCGCTATGTCATCTAATAAAAATAACATAATCTTTAAGTCTACTTCTACAATCGATTTTGAGTTTGACATTTGAGCGCGTAAGTACGATATAGCTCAAAGATATCGTAAGACTCTAAAAGTCAAACTCAAAAGTGATTTTATTCAGTAGATATGATGATAATTTTGAAATAAATTTCCGATGACATATCGCAGGCCGTTTGAACAAGGCTTTACTTTTTTCTTTCACTTGTATGAAACCACGCAATATTAATTATTTGTACCGAATGCGTTGTCTGCCGTAGTATAAATCGGAGAGGTCTTGAAAAGTGGCAGTCTATGCTAATTTTTAATACCTCTCCGATTGATTTACTCTTATCTTCCACTGGGCCTACAGTGAGACAATAACAAAGGGCGAGAGTAGTCGCTGTAGGTTGGCACGTTACGCGTTGGCTGCGCAAACAGCAATCGGTCACGCATCTTAGACATGACTAATGATCAGCCTTATAGGGCTGTCGGGATACCTACATTTTTCAGTATTTCAGATCCTTTGACAGTGAATCAAAATATTTTTTTGCCATCGCACTTGAAATTCTCATTATATCATTCTCATCTCATTCATTACTAAGGCGAAGGTTTTAAATTTTTGAACTTTAAAACCTATAAAATTATCTTTTCATAATTTTTTTTTTCTTATAACTACTTTATCTTTTTTGTTGATACAATAAGCCCCTTTGGGGCAGTATACTAACGGAACTCGTACTCTCATAAACAGTAGCCAACCCTATCACCCAAAGGCATTGTTGTTAAAATCACCGTGCCTGACTCACGCACTATCATTTGCATCCAATGCAGCGACGCCATTACTACTTCCGCTAAACCATGCTAGAAAACAATGTTTATTTCACCACACAATGGGGTGTTCTTAACACTCACTTCAGTGTGTGAATTTTATACATTTTGTACGGTGATTGAAGAGAAAGCTCTAATGGCTCTACCAAACACCACCAACAACTAAGAAACTAACTTTCATCATCATCATTTCAGTCGTAGGACGTCCACTGCTGAAATTAGGCCTCCATAGATTTCCAGAAACAGTTATTTGGGGGGATTTGCCCATACTCGCCACGCTAGGCATGCGGATAGGCGCAGATAAAGCTATTTTTGTTTGTTAGGAACACTGCTGCCCATCCCATTGCCTTTTTTTCCGACAAATTGCCTCATACGACATCCAGGGGTAGAATAGGATGGGTCTTTTCTTCAGCCGGGGCCACCACTGTAAACTAACATTAACACAATTTGAGACTACATACTAGTGTAACCATTATTATTTAGGAGGAGGTAGGGCACAGCGAGATTTTCTCGTTCTGAATTGGAGCAGCCCGCCTACCTCCCCAGGTTCCTCCGCCTTACAGAAGATCGCAGCCAAATAACAATAATTGTTTCAAATAGTGTTGTGTTCCTGCGGTGAGTAAGGTTGCCAGAGCTCTTTAGGGGGGAAGGGGGTTCGGGGTCGGCAACGCGTGCGTGATGCCTCTGGTATTGCAAGCGCTCATAGGCTACGGTAACTGCTTACGATCAGGTGGGCCTTAAGCTTGTTTGCCACCTCTGTTGTATAAAAAAATATATATAAATATATATATATTCTGTTTGATATACTTTCCCCCATTTACTAGTATGACCTACTTTTACCTGCTTAACTGAAAAATACTACCATCGGTGATTGGTTTGTTGGCAGTGTTGGCCTAGGTAGGTGATGATGATCTAAGTTTTTATTTGAGTTTCAACATTTGTCAATTATTTAAAGAGCATGATTTAGCATTTCGGTTTCGAAAGCTTGCGATATTTAAGAATGTAAAATGTTTTGTTGTTGTACGGTAATGTAGATTGATTATAATGCAATCATCAAAGAATTGTATACAACCCAACGCGATGAATGGGAAACGTTTATTATTTCATTTATTGTGATGGTGAATACAGCTTTACTAACTATAAGTGAAGATAATTTGAGCAGTCCAACTTAATGGCTGTATACAATGTGATTCATTCGATGTATACCTACCATCCCGAAATGGGGTTATTCTATCAACGAAAAGAAATAATATAAGCGAAAAAAACATGAATATTTTCATTTTCTTTTTCATACTTATTCTAATATGCTGTTTTTGTTATTTCTATCATCTACCTTACTAATCTACTTTATGTTTCTCTTCGCAGACTTGAAATCCTAAAAGCGGATTCATCACTTAAAAGCAAAGCCAAACGGAACGAATGGACGTGGAAGGCCCAGACCGACGTGGTCAAGTGGCAGGCGACGCCGCTTCGCGCGCCGCTGCTGAGGCTACCCCCTGCACTGGCCCCACCAGCATTGGAATGCTTCACCTGCATACGATCGTACTGCGGAGACTTGCAGCCGAATGAGAGGAACATTCATCAGGATCTGACTGAAGTGAAGTGCGTCTATACTGTTCTGATGGTAAGTTAGCGTAAGCGTACTACAAAAAAATGTGTGCACGAAAGGAGCCATAAAGAGGCGCAATTTTTTTTTTTTTATGTTATACGGAGATGGTAAGCGTTTACCGTCGCCTATTGACATCTGCAACACCTGAAGCATTGCTAATGCGTTGCCTGCCCTGGAGAAATCTTTTTGTATTTGATCTTTGTAATTTTTTGTAATTTTTTTTTTACTTTGATCCTTGCACTGCTTCTTTCACCGACGGTCTTAGGCTTTTCAGGGCTACCATACCTAAACATGGTGACTGTCCTAATACAACCAAGAAAGAATCAGTGGCACGACAAGCGAGCAAACACTTAAAAAATAAAAATACATAGATCACGACTGAAGGAAACGTCGCGACATTTTCCTTCACCGTTAATGCGTTCTTACATTTTTCGAACAGAAAAACTCAGGCGCACGACCGGTTCCGAACCTACGATGGACTTACGATGACATACCACGACCTACGATGCGTACAACTAGAGGTTTTATTTTTAGTTTCGCATAACGAATCACGGGTCTAACTCTGATGTAACTGCTACTTTCTTACTCATCGTAATGTACTTACCTACTGCTACATAACAAATAATATAAAAAATAAAGAAAAGCTTGTCTAGTTCACAATGCAACGTACGACGCGAGGCTACGAAATTGTTGGGTGACCGTTAGTGGCATTGGCAACTTACCCGATTTGAAAACTTAAATTTAGGGGTTACGCACACATGTTTATGTTGCAATCCAATGCCAAACAACTGTTTCTTTTATGAGCTAACTAGCTTCCACACGCGGCTTCGCACGCGTGGTACCTATGATAGCTCTAAAATCTTGAGAATCTACCTATTTTTGACAGATTCTGATGCAAACGTAATCAATCTAAAAATACCTATAACATTTGTATTGAACGAACGTCGCTGGTAAGTTGTCCGCTACCGTTTGACGCTACGATCCTGACATACCTACCTCTTTTGCTTCGTTCACTCTCATCACATTCCTCATAAGTACATGCTCGTAGGTCTAGGGTACTCTTGACCTGGCCTTTTTCCAAAACATAAACCGATTTGGTCACTAAACGTACCTACGCCTAGGTCTTCCTCTATCAACGTTTGGTTTTGTTGACGGATTGTGAACAACCAGTTATTAATCACTTTTTCAATTGCAGCACTGCCACTCGGTGCCGGAGCTGCGCGATGAGGTGTACTGCCAGCTGATGAAGCAGACGACGTCGAACCGCTCGCAGTCGCCGGACTCGTGCCAGCGCGCGTGGCGCCTCATGTCCATCCTCGCCGCCTACTTCACGTGCTCGGATACACTCAGGTACTTTACATACATCATTATAAAAACATATTATAGTGTCAGCGGACGGAGTGGCCGCGAAGCGTCTAATTCGATAAACAATTTAAACAAAAACTTATTTACTTTTGGTATGACGGTTTGAAATGACACAATGTGAGGCGCTTCGAACCACAAATGTGACTTTCCGACCTGCTTAAATAAGGTTAGAGTTTTTATTGTTTAGCGAAGTCGCTTCGTCGCCCCCCCCCCGCTCTCGGCCTGATTGCGGACCCTTATTAATTTTAATATCCGGCAGTCACATAATAATAACTATACACGTCTGTCTGACCCCACCATCGATATAGAAAAACCCCGGTCCAGGACTCCATGCGGTGTTGATCAATGATGCCTATAAACGCTCCTTTTGTATAAAATGTAATTATTTGTGCAATCAATTAACAAAACCATATGTGGTACATACCGTATGGTAACTATACCTTGCCAGTAACTATACCTTGGAACCTAATTTCAGTTCTGGAATTGAGCATTGTCTTTTTGGCACCTAATTGCATCGCAAACAAGCCATGTGCACTTATGGTTGGTGGAGATCCTACAGGACATGTAGAGAGAGAGTGCAAAGTTGTTATTTACAGGAGTATAATATTTACAATAGGTACATGAGTAATTACAGAAAATAATAAATTTTAGTAAACACGATAAAGCACACGACCAGAGTAAAAAAGTAAAAGTAGACTGACAGACCGTCGTCCGTCCGAATCAACAATTCATTCCATTGTTCGTCGCTATGCCAACTGAGAGGTATTTGAATTAGGCGGCGACGCGACGGAGTGATAGTGGCGGCGTAGCCCGCCACACACTCTTTACCTTAATAGTCTAAAAAGTGGAATTTACCCAAAAATGAATTGGATCTGAATTGAATCGTTCTGAATTGGAGCAGCCTGCCTGGGGAGGTACCTCCGCCTTACAGAAGATCGCAGCCAAATAACATTATTTGTTTCAAATAGTGTTGTGTTCCTGCGGTGAGTAAGGTTGCCAGAGCTCTTTAGGGGGGAAGGGGGTTCGGGGTCGGCAACGCGTGCGTGATGCCTCTGGTATTGCAAGCGCTCATATGCTACGGTTACCGCTTACCATCAGGTGGGCCGTAAGCTTGTTTGACACCCATGTTGTGTAAAAAAAAAATATATGACTAGTGTATTTTCACTTCCAGGCCGTTCCTAGTGGAATACCTGTCGGCAGCGGCGTCTGACAGGCGACGGCCGTGCCAGGGCACCGCCGCCGTCTGCCTCAGCAACATGCGCAAGACGCTGCGGTGCGGCGGCCGCAAGAACGTGCCGAGCGTGGAGGAGGTGACGGCGGTGTCGGCCGGCCGCTCCGCGCGCCGCCAGCTCTACCGCCTGCCGGGCGGCGCCGAGCGGGTCGTCAACACGCGCTGCGCCACCGTCGTGCAGGATATCGTCAACGAATTGTGCTCGCTGGTAAGTGCTACCTTCGAAAGACGCCCCGGTGTGGACGCAGGAAGAATGTGCCGAGGTGACGGCCGCGCGTAGAGGGTCGTCAACACGCGCTGCGCCACCGTCGTCCAGGATATCGTCAACGAATTGTGCTCGCTGGTAAGTGCTACCTTCGAAAGACGCTCCGGTGTGGACGCAGGAAGAATGTGCCGAGGTGACGGCCGCACGTAGAGGGTCGTCAACACGCGCTGCGCCACCGTCGTGCAGGATATCGTCAACGAACTGTGTTCACTGGTAAGTTCTCTTCTACCTTTTTTGGCTCCTGGTAGACGCTCCGGTGTTGACAGACATAGCCCCTTCGTCCACGGCGCGACTCAAAAGGAACGCGACTGAAACTGTAGTCACTTATGAGTAGCCTGAATGCGATAGCACTAGTATTTCAATGCGCGTCCGTCCACGACGCTACTCAAAAGGAACGCGTTTGTAACTAGTCTCCTGGCGACTCGACATGCTGGTCGCCAGGCGACTGGTTTCGAGAAACTGTTGAAAAATTAACGAATAAAAAGTAATTATATGTGATTCTGACCTCTATGTGACTGGAGAAGTAATTAATTCTGACTGCAATAAACAATTTGTATTGTATTTTTATTCTTGTATTTCGTACACAAGAGGCTCCTTTCGTGCACAAAAGGCTCCTTTCGTCCACAAGTTTGCGCTTAGCTGAGCCCATGATTTTTCTGTGACTCGTTGACTGAAATAAACAATTTGTATTGTATTTTTGTTGTTGTATTTCGTACACAAGAGGCTCCTTTCGTGCACAAAAGGCTCCTTTCGTGCACAAGAGGCTCCTTTATTGCACAGAAGAGCAGCCAGAGCAAAACAATAAAGCTGGCGATTCCCCTCCTCAGATCGGCGTGAGCTCTGAGGCGGAGCGGCTGGAGTTCTCGCTGTACTGCATCGTGGCGGGCGACGCGCTCACGATGCCGCTGGCGGGCGAGGAGTACGTGCTCGACGTCACCACGGAGCTGCAGCGCGCGCACCACCCCTTCTACCTCATCTTCTGCCGCTCCGTGTGGCACCACCCGCTCAAGCCCGACGCGCCGCCGCTCTACACCGAGGTGCTCTTCAACCAGGTCAGTGCCTGCTCCACGTGACGACTGTTACCACGCGGACCGTACTCTTAGCAGTCAGCATCATCATCATCACCAACATCATCATCATCATCATCATCCAATCTGTGGATGATGTTGTGGGTCATACATTTACTCATTCCTTATGCCTCTTATTGTTTACCTATAGTGTAATGTACGACTGTTTATCTTCCCAAATAAATAAAATAAAATCATCATCGACATCATCATCATAATCAGCCTGTTGATGTCCACTGCTAGACATAGGACTCCCGAAAAGACTTCCATGACGAACAGTTTTAGACCTTGACACCGATTTCCCGCAACTTTTACAATATCGTTGGGACATCGGATGGACTTACAATACTGCTTCCAAAATTCTAACTAGTATTATTGCTGTATTAGGCACCGCTTACCATCAGGGGGTTCATACAAATCAAATCAAAACATGTTTATTGTGGAACAAAAGTGGTAGTACAATCATTGAAAAAACGAGAAGCTTTTGAAAACTGTGTCGTGAATATTAACGCCCTCCTCCGAATTCCATTTCCATTCCAATTTACTAACTTCATATTCCAGGACAGATATAATATAACGCTGCTCTTTCCTACAATTGCATATCCGACACTATGGGGTGCTAGCTTCTTACAATTGGAGAATCATCATTATCATCATTTTATCCGTAAGACGTCCACTGCTGAACATGGCCTCCCCCACAGACAGTGCAAATTCCTTACCATGTGGGGGGATTTGCCCATGCTCACCACGCTGGGCATGCGGGTTGGCGAGCGCAGTTAGAGCTATCGTTGCTAAAATGAGGGACGCTGCTGCCCATCCCCTAGCTTTTTTCCCTTAGTCGCCTCTTACGACATCCGCGGAGAGATATGGAGGGGCCTATTCTTTAGCCGGGGCCACCACGGCCCCGAGAGATACTTGGAGATAATTGGAGAATACCTGTTTATTTTATAAACCACGCAATAACCATATTATTTCCCCACAGGTGGCCCCAGACTACTTAGAAGGCCTTCTCCTAGTCCTGCCATCAGGCGGAGCCCCGGCGGCCCCGGTGCTGCGCGAGGCCGCCCTAGTCGCCGCCCTACTCCACCGCGCCGCCGGCTTGGCCGAGGGCCCGGCGCCCCGGGACCTGAAGTATCTCCTCCCGAAGCCGCTGTTGGCACTCCGAGAGCCGAGGCCCGCGAAATGGGCCAGTTGGGTCGCAGCGGAGTGGGCACATGCGAGGACGCTGAGTCCCGCTGCAGCTAAATCCAAAGTATTACAGGTACGGAAAGCAGCTGTGAATCATATTATGTAACTTTATCTCGAAAGGGTTTCATTCTATCCACAAAAAGAAAAATATTAGCGAAAAATAAACCAAAAATATTTGATTTCTATTTTTTCCCCAACTTTTAGAAATCTGCTGATTTTGGTCTCTTTATAACGAATTATTAAACGTACAAGAAGTCCCGTCATGAAGATACCTAAATAATTGAGTATGAACAGATTTGGCACGCAGCAAGTAGGCTAGCAGGAGCACGAGCTAGCTTAAATTGATGGCCACGAGAAGGTCTTTGATCATCTTTCCTTATGAAGATATCTTTAATATCTGGCAGATTGTATTTCACAATCAAGCGAAACAATTTTTATGTTATCTTAGGTGCTATCTCGCTGGCCGCTGTTCGGGTCGTCGTTCTTCGCGGTGCGGCGCGTGTCGGGCGCGGGGGGCGGCGCGGGGGGCGGTGCGGGGGGCGGCGGGGGCGAGTGGTGCGAGCACGTGCTGGCGCTGAACCGGCGCGGCGTGCATCTCCTGCACCCCGCCACGCACGAGACCGACACGCACTGGCCATACGCCGAGCTCATCTCCACCAGGAAGGTAAGCGCAACACTACACCGCGCGCACGTCATCTGCGACGTCGTTCAAATAATTTATGTAGTGCAGATTATAATGTAATGTTAGGTATATTTTTTTTTATATGTATGTTAGTCATTAAGGTATTTATCTATGGGCCAACATTTTTGTTTTACAATTATTTGATGCCTGAAATAAATGATTTTATTATTATTATTCACGTATATTTAATTAAAATCTCATTTATAAAATACATTTTTTACTACAAAAGTACATCTTAATATCAAAAAAGAATATCAAAACATCAAAAAAGAATATCAAAACATTATTATTATTATTATAAGTACAATGGACATTATTATGGGAGTCGTCGTCCTCCTGTTTCCGTGCTATACACACCTTAATTTTGAGTACTATAATATATTATACATTGCGTTGAGGCTGCTTCTCAGTTTTATAACATTTGCAGTCTCATCATTCAATCTGTAATTAGTTTCCCTGTGTACTTTGTTTTGAATAAAGCCTTTCACACACGCCAGCAATAATGTAAAAATGTATATTATAGCACGATACATCTCATTACATCTTTCCATAGAAACTGACAGAATATACAAAGATGTAAAAAGATACATTATAGCTGCCGTGAGGGACGCGCTTAAACTAATTTTGAATTTTTTGAATTTCGAATATTGTAAAAAGGAGGATGTTCTTCTCCGGCTACTCCTTTACGTAATGATTGATTGAGAGTTTTTGGTAAAGAAAAATAAATTGAGATGAAAAATTGTAGTAAAAAGTAACTTAACATTTTGTATTACAAAGTAACTAAATATTTATGCAAGTTCTTTAATTGGTAATATGGTAATGGTTTTGAGCCCGCGATGTCTCTTGAACGGTCGAACGCGAACTGGTTAGATTTTGAAACCGCGAGCGAATTTGCAAAGCCATCGATTTTTACTCGAACAATATTATATTGTAATGGTGTATGCTTTAGGTCCGTTCAGAAGACGGCACTCTGTTCCTGGACGTGAAGTGCGGCTCGCTGCTGCAGCAGCGCGTGACGCGGCTGCAGGCCGAGCAGGCGCACGAGGTGGCGCGCCTCGTGCGACAGTACGTGGCGCTGCAGCGCGACACCCGCCACGAGACAGGTACGGTTGCCATCAGCGCGACACCCGCCACGAGACAGGTACGGTAACCATCAGCGCGACACCCGCCACGAGACAGGTACGGTAACCATCAGCGCGACACCCGCCACGAGACAGGTACGGTTGCCATCAGCGCGACACCCGCCACGAGACAGGTACGGTTGCCATCAGCGCGACACCCGCCACGAGACAGGTACGGTTGCCATCAGCGCGACACCCGCCACGAGACAGGTACGGTTGCCATCAGCGCGACACCCACCACGAGACAGGTACGGTTGCCATCAGCGCGACACCCGCCACGAGACAAGTACGATTGCCATCAGCGCGACACCTGCCACGAGACAGGTACGGTTGCCATCAGCGCGACACCCGCCACGATACAGGTAGGTACGGTAACCATCCGCCCAATCCACCACCCTATACCTAGGATGGTATTTTATTGCGCTGCCCTGTGTTAACTAGAAGGCCACTAAGCCCAAAGAAAACGACAATCTCGAATGCGAACTCTAAAATACTATGATAACACCAACAAAGTTTTTAAATCTTTGGATGTTTCAAGTGAATGGTACATTCATAATGAGAAATAAACGTCTTTACCCCCCAATTACTCGTGCTTAGGACACAGTGCTGACATAAATTATCTATGGGTAAAATAAATGAGTAGATAAAGTTATCCTTGGAATAATTCCACTCGTAGTTGACTTTTGAAGAAATTGGCCAAAGAAAAAGTCGTGTCAGCAAATGTTTTTCTTTTGTTTTCAGCGTTCAACACCTAAGCTGTGAATAAGGACATGAACAGACTGTATGTTTGTGCAGTGTAACGTAAAAGCAATCAGCTTGTATAGGTACGTTTCTTTACCTCACCATAGCTGTGCTCTGCAGACGAATCTTAACATTGTCCCTTTTACTCTAGAGCGAGCGGAAAAGCAAATGTTAAGATTTTTCAATTAGCGCATTATTCGTCTATAACAGATCTGATTTTGTAACATTTGATTGAAATGATAATAGGACTCTAGGGCACAAATGCGAGTAGGCAACATTTCTATTTTCATTTTAGTCATTATTATAATCTTAGAAATAAAATAACTAATATAAGATAATCCATATCATTCTATTAATCACATTCTACCTACAAATTGTGTAGGTCTATCTATAACTTGTGTACTCCATTGATTTATTTTATATTTTTTTGTTAAACAATGTAATGCAAGTTTTAAGTACATGTAGAATAGAGTATTTACCAAGACCAACTGATATAAATGAGCAATGTTATTGTTATTAAATATAGTTAAATGATAGGAGTATCATTAATCAAAAATATTGTAATCTATAAACATTTTTATAGAATTTGTATTGTTGCTGTTTTCATAAAATAAAAGTTATTAATAACATTAAACCGTGTCTTGTATTTTCAGACAACTTTATTTCGTTTTGACGTTCTTGAAAAGGTGCTATTTATACTAAAATATACAATTTGATATAATATTAATAGAAATGCATAGATTTAAATGGAAATCCAAAGACCGTGAAGGTCGGAGTCATGATATTTGTACTTAAATTATAATTATTTTGTGTATTATAATTAATCGAAAGATATTCCATGTATATGAATGTATTGTAGATATCATTAAAATTATATTTTAAACAATTGTTTTTATATATTTACTCATTTACCCAACCTTATTGTTGCTTTTCCAGATGAGTACCTAAGTTTAAATCATTTTAGGGCAGCATAACTAGGTGTGCTAAATATGGTCACTTTAAACGAGATCTATGTCTCATCCATCGCACCCGATACAGGATTGAGAAGATCAGCGTTTAAAAACACTAACTTGAACATGAAGGCATGTTTTAACGGATCGCGATATGTCCTTTAAATTTTATTTCAAAATGATCCTTACGTGTAGACGTTTGTATGTATGTTACTGAATAGTATCAATTTTGAAGTTTACTTTTAGGTGCTTGCGATATCGCTGAGCTATATCGCACGCACTCATAATATCAAACTCAGAATCGACTTTAATCTATTGACGTAAGAAACATTTTGACCATTCGGGAACAACTGGCAGCTCACAGCAGGCGATGTGTGAAGGTCAAACAGCGGGCCCATTCCCACGAGGCGGTAAAGTGTGCTTTGTCCTCCTGAGACTCCTCCGAGGCTGCCGCGAATGCGTGACCCTGTGCATGCTGCATTATGTGGTCGACACATGGGTCAAAATAGCTCTGACTTCTGCGCTAGAGGTCGCGGATTCGATTCCCGCACTGGACAAACATTTGTGTTTGACAACAGATGTTGGTTCTGTCTTGGTGTTAAATAGTTACCCCATAGTACAGGCTATGCCTGCCTAGTTTGGGATCAGCTGACTGTGTGTGATATGTCCGTACCTAATATTTATCTGTTTATCTGTATTTATTTATTAACATAATTTGACCTATCTTAAAGTACATATCTTGGTCGCTATTGGCTTCATACACTCAAATTAGACTCGGACCAGGCGAATGAAGCGCGCCTCAATTATCTTTTAGCGAGGAATGTCAGTTTGCCAATACACCCCTTGTAACGATAGATAAGCCAAAAGTAATAAATAAATAAAAAGCATCTTCTACCCACATACAGCATGTATGATTAAATACGTGCAAAACTACATTTACCTACATACTTAGCATATTATTATATAGCCGCTTAAAATTAATTCTACAGCATTTTTGAAAGAGTTTTTCGGTACATTTTTTATAGTATTGTCTATTCCTTTAGTAAATCCGTTCAGCCGTTTGGGCGTAACCACAAACATCCAAAAACCCTACTAACTTTCGCATTTATAAATGGGATTGACACTAAATCAGGAAGAGAGTTTTCTGTAAACTAACGAACTCAGCTAACACCACAACATCTAGGCTTGGTCGCGCATTGCTTCATCTAGTTTCAGAAATCCTTGTGATTCCGTTGAAAACACAATTTAAAAAACCTGTTCTCAAAATGTTTTTCCCATTAATCTACCTACTGCCGACTTTGTTTATTTTTATTACAGGCTATTTTCCGTAATTTTGTAATTACGTATCGAGAAGTCGCTGCGAGGTCGGTTTAGCGTGAGAACAAGCCTCTACATATTATTATAACAATTAATTTACATTTTATGAGAATAACTACGTACCATGCGAGTCACCGAGCATTAGCACGCCATACGCAACGTGTCCCAGGTACAGTCGCACGCACATAGATGTATACAAGATGATTCATAATAATATGTACCTATACCATCCCTAAAGGGGCTTATTCTATCAACAAAAAGAAAGAATATTAGTGGAAAAAAACAAAATAATCATTTCTTTTCTGTTATTTTACCGAACTTTTCCAAATTACCAATAGCTGTTTTTGGTATTTTTATTGTCTTTGTATGTAATTATGAAATGTACGAGTTCGACAAAAGCTGTTTACGACCCCCAAATCAAGCTTTATAGAGTTAAAACAGTTTTCAATGAAACTACGAATTTCCAAAAGTCGTATAATAAACTTTATTGTCAATTGGGTGTAGAATAAGCCCCTTTCCTAGTCTTCTCGTCCCCTACCTTGTATAAACCCAGATCAATAACTACGACCAAGTTCTACAAATGGTTTAGTTTCGTTCTTGACATTTGCTAACACCGCTAATTTGTAGTAAATTAAGACATTTCAGCTTCAATGAACCATGCATTTTGTCTGGAAGGTCTTATTAGCATGGCCGTCTCAATGACGCGTTGTTTTAGCGGATCTAATGGACCATCTGTGTGCTTGCGAAATCCATTCAAGAAAATCAATCAATCGTATAGTAAGCGTAGGTACATTAAAATTGATTTGCGCTTACCAGGGCGTCAATAGAGGCGCACTTTATTCCTTTCACTACACTGATAAATCATAGGCCCATTTCAGGGCCACC
The DNA here is from genome assembly GCA_947579855.1 of Anticlea derivata. Taxonomy (NCBI): domain Eukaryota; kingdom Metazoa; phylum Arthropoda; class Insecta; order Lepidoptera; family Geometridae; genus Anticlea; species Anticlea derivata. The sequence continues at coordinate 10,589,450 of OX388268.1, forward strand.
ATACCGCAACCTGGTCACTGAACTAATACGAGTGACCAAGAAAGAATAAGTGTTACGACAAGGAAGCAAGCGAATAATGCTTCCTAATTCATTATCATCATGTCAGCCGTAGGATGTCCAGTGCTGAACATAAGCCACAGATTTCCAAAAACAATAATTTGTGGGGATTTGCCCATACTCGCCACGCTGGGCATTCGGGTTGGCGAGCGCAGATAAAGATCTTGTGGTTGATAGGGAACGCTGCTGCCCATCCCCTAAATGAATAAATAATTTTAGCGTCTGCATTTCAGCTGCGGATGAGAGTTTCGGCTTTAGTTACGATTCAGTTCGGTCTACATAGTAGAATGTCGTTTATTCGATCCGCGATCGGAACTGACCATTGTTGGAAGTGAATAGAATGTTAAACGTTGTAAATTAGTAGAATAGGAAGAAACAAAAACCCCAGGGTTGAAACCAATATTGCTAAACGGATGGTTCGCTAGGCAAAAGTCCTAGGTGTCATCTCTATGTATATGGTGGACATAAGTACATACTTTGCTGTATGCCAATACATCTGTTTTTATTTTTCTCAGCGTCAACAATGACTAATGAATATGATGTATTACTGTGATAAACATCAAGTTTTTGTTTGGCCTGAACTTTGATGAGAATAATTACAAACTGAGCTTGAGAATTAATTAATGTTTTGAGGCGGATATGAATTCGGTTTGTCATGAAACTTGGAAACAATAAAAATCTGCAAAAAATACGAAGATATTCTTTGAAGCGTTTATTTTTGCAGAACCGCCTCACGGTCTTTTTTTGGTCAGTTTGGAACAGGACGTCCACTGATCAAACAAATGGTCATTGATCCTATGATCCACTGATAATAACAGTGGATCATAGGATCAATTTAATATATTATATGAGTGGATTTATCGAAAAGGTAGGATGAACCAGCATTTCACACACTTGCAATACCAGAGGCATCACGCACGCGTTGCCGACCGCGAACCCCCTCCCATTGTGCTCAAGCAACCTTACTCACCGCAAGAACACAACACTATTTGAAACAAATAATGTTATTTGGCTGCGATCTATAAATACTTAATAAATATCCTGAAGCTAAATAAATATCCAGTGGAAAATTAATTCCCTTAAATTAGAAGTATCTAGTTTGTCTAGTTTACTTTGCATAAGTTCCAGCGAGGATATTATGTCTAAATTTCCGGCGTGGGACCTAAACCACGGACATTATTTAAAGGCAAAATGCTACAAACAAGCAATTACGCAATAATCCTAACGTAACAAATCATTGCCTGTACTGTTGCCATAATTAAAATGGTGCTAAGATTTGAATGACCTCCATTAAATAAATAAATAAATAAATATTCCGGACATATTATCACACACGGTCAACTGATCCCAAACTAGGCATAGCCTGTACTATGGGTACCAGAGACTGATATACATAATAATAGATACATATTTAACACCCAGAAACAGAACAAACATCTGTATTCATCACACAAATGTTTGTCCTGTGCGGGAATCGAACCCGCAACCTCTAGCACGGAAGGCAGAGCTACTACCAACTGAGCTATGAGGTCAGTCCATTATCACAACCAAATGCGTGTATTTATCTCACAAGGATGGCAGTATGTGTCGCACGATCATTATTTTAAAATTAAGTCTAATCTTCCACTTAGCGCGGAGCAACGAACTTCCTACAATCCAAGTATTTACATTAAATATTTATGTCTCACCTTGCCCGTTAATTCTTTTGTTTCCAAACAATTTTCATGTGAGAAAACATAAAAAATATTACTGAATTTGAAAACACGACATGGGAGTTAAATTCATATATTATTTAGATATACTTAATTGAAAAAAATATATTAGTGCTTAAATAACTTAATTAAATGGCTTATTTACATATTCACACACACTTTAGGTGGTTTTGTTCGTCAGTCAATATTCGTTGATAAAACTTAGGTTCGGCGCAAACGAGCCACGGCCACAGCCACAAGTGGTCAGAATATACTTTTCATACGAAACACGTGACAGTGGCGACAATACGTGCGCGGCGAGTTTTTGCAAAATGTAATGGACAGTATAGTCTGCAGCTTGTACCGTGGCTGTCGTGGCACGTGTGCGAGTAGCCTTAAAATCACTGGTTTTGGAAGAAATCGACATTTACGTAGGACTATGTCTAGGTGTTCGGAGCTCTCGATGTTTATCGGCCCACCGGCCGGCTGTGTATTGCACGTAACCAGGATCAGTAGGCGTGCCTGACGCCCTGCCTTCCGTATCTGTCGTCTCCTTCTCTTCTATAGGCTCCATAGGGAACAGCGGCGTATCAGCCCTGCGGGTTCTCGAAGGACTCTTCAAGTAGTCCTCCAACTGTTGTAAAGTAGGAGACGGCACAGTCTTGGCTTTGGACGGAGATTTCTTATCGTAGCTCGATTGGTTTCTATCGTAAGACGCAGATTCCTCGTCGTACAAACTCTTCAGTCGTCCGGTCTTCACTTTAGCGAAGACTGGCGTGTGAGGCTCTGGGAGGTAGTTCTCTCTGACGGTAAGTTTACCCGCGAAGTTGTCTAAGAAATCTCTGAAGTATCTGTCGTTGAACTTGGCCAGTTCGCGCTCGTAGTGTAGCCTGTCGGGCTCTGATATAGGATCGGATAGTCTGACATAGTTGCCGCCACCGATGCCGTTGCGCAAGGAACCGAACTTGGTCTTTTCTAGCATTTCATCGATGTCTACCTTCGTCTCGCTGTCTAGAGAGGTTTCTAGAAGTTTCGTATCCTTTTTGGCTTCCTTATCCTCTTTCTTATCCAAGTCTAAATCTTTGGGCCTCTCGGCTGGCAAATGGCCGTTCATCCCGTTGTGCTTCTCAGCGGGAAGAAGTCCGTTCGTGGTTGGCGGGCTGGCTATCGATACCTTTTTTTCCACCTTGGGCGAGGAGATGGGGTCCGTCTGGGCTTGAGAAGTGGCCGTGTAGATCCTAGGCCCCATGAGGTCGATGAGGAACAAGGCCGCGACGAGCAGGGACAGGCCGCCGAGGACCGAGGCGTTGACGGCCAAGTTCCGCGGCACCGAGTCCAGGGATGCCAGCTCAAGTCCACCTGGAGGTTTATCACTTCGTTAGTAAACTGACAGATCTGTCAGACGGGACATAAGTCCCGACATCTTAACTTTACTTCGTGTCGAATAATCGACACGAAATAAAGTTGAAGTAATAAAGTTTGTTTTAAGACTTTCGGAAATTCGTAATTTTTCTTTGAAAAATCTGCTGTTTTGGGGTCAAATCTGTTAAAACTCATTTATACAGATGTTTTAGATAGGAATCTTGATGTCGAACTTCTTGAACTTTATAGTTATATTATAAAGTTAATAAAAAGACCAAAGACAGCTTATTTGAAATAGGAAAAAACGAAAAAAATATTTAAAATCTTGCTGTTTTTTCCCTAATTATTTTTATTTTTTGATGGACTAAGCCCCTTTCGGTATATTACACATATTATGAGACACCTTGTGTCCTTGTGTCAGGGGAAAAACGCAATATCTAAAATGAACATATTGGTCAACCTTGACATATATTTCAGGTTTGCTTATAAATTAAGCGAGCCTTCTGAAATAATACGTACATAAAACATAGAGCTCGCAGAACCGACAACCGTTGGGGAACAAAGGTTCTCGAGTGGCGACCACGAACCGGACGACGCAGTGTTGGAAGGCCCCCCACCCGATGGACCGACGACATTGTTAAGGTTGCGGGAAGTCGGTGGATGGAAAAGGCTCAAGACCGTTCGTCATGGAACTCTTTGGGGGAGGCCTATGTTCAGCAGTGGACTTCATCAGGCTGTTGATGATGATGATGAAAACATAGAGAACACATTTCCATCGCGATTGCGTCACTAAGGTGTGTTAGTTTTGGACATCTAACACAACATAAAGATTCGCATTTTCACGCTATCGGCGAACGACGACGACCATTACGAAATGTACAATTACGAGTATTAGGAAGTAGAATATGCTTCCATGTTGTGATTCTTTTATTAAGTTTTCTTATTCACAACTTTATAACTATTTCTTGCCTTCTATTGTGCGCCAAGTTAGTAAATAAATGTCTCTCCTCTATGTCTATATCAGTGTGGTGTGCTTTGGAAGCAATCGAACTCGCGACACATATTTCAATCCTGCCTAGAATTACTTTATAGGACAATGAATTCAGGAGATTATATTTGAATTAAATTCGTATTAAAATTGAATCATAGGTATTATAGGTACCATAAAATATTTGGACGCACAAATATGGAGAACCGCGGCGTATCTGCGGGGGTTTTTGTGAAAATTTTATCTTACAAAAATTTACAAGATTCAACCCCTTTTCTTTGCTCACTAAGAACCATTTCTGAATCATTTGCATTCAAAACCGCATTGAAATCAATCGGAGCATCTTATGGTAAGGCCTTCCCTAGATCTAGTAAGGTAGGCCAGAGACAATCACGTACGTATTGACGGGAAGAAAACACTTAGAAAGATGTTGTTATAAGGCATCGATGTTATGACATCCCTCTCATTAAAAGTCAATTTGCGTTGATCCAAGGACTCACCGATTATAAGGAAGAACAGCATTCCAAATCCTAGGAACAGCCCCTCCAGAATCCTGCGCCCCCTCGGGATCTCTTGCATGACGCGCGCCACGATCAGCACGAACGTTATTATCACGTAACCTGACGGAGAGATAATCAAATGAGGACAAACCAACCAACAAACAAACACATTTTCACATTTGTAATATTACTATAAATTTTATAAAAGTTATATTATCATCATCATTTCAGCCGTTCGACGTCCACTGCTGAACATGGCCTCCCCCATAGACAGAGGAAATTCCTTATCATGTGGGGGGATTTGCCCATACTCACCACGCTGGGCATGCGGGCTGGCGAGCGCAGTTAGAGCTATCGTTGTTAAAATTGAGGGACGCTGCTGCCCATCCCCAAGCTTTTATCCCTTAGTCGCCTCGTACGACATCCGCGGATAGGTAGATATGGAGGGGCCTATTCTTCAGCCGGGGCCACCACGGCCATATATTATCAACAGTTTGACAAAAAATCTTTTATTAAGGCTATAGAGTTTGTATTTTAACGTGTTGGCTAAAACTCTTTGGATTAATCTACTGGTTAAATTTAAATGCTGCACAAAATTTTCGTACCAGCGGGATTCGAGCCCGCATCTTCGTCTTGAATCGGAAATGCCATAACCAACTACGCCATGGAACGAATAAATAATCTATTGGTGTGATATGAAAGCTGACAATCCTCGAATAACACGTCATATCGTAATCATTAATCGGCAAATCCAGCTATGACGCCTTTACATGCGTTGCATCGTAGGTTTAGTGTGAAAAGGTTCTACAGTGGCCTACAAATCAAACTGGTTGACTGTACAATACGTAACATGGTGTTGGTTTAAAATAGTTCATAAATTAGGAACTCTAATTAAAATGTGGATTAACCAAATTTTGATCGAGTCCATTGTGATCCCTGTTGGTCCGACCACAAAGCCAGTTAATAGAAGTATCAATTACGAGTATGTACCATTCGATAGCCTGAAATCAATATTTAGGTCACTTAACTTATTACTACGATTAATTCATAACTCCACAATGCGTTCCATTACTATTGTTCAATTTACGAGGTTTACATCAAGATTTCTACCAAAAACAGCTGAATTTGAACTGGTTTGACCCCAAAACAGCAGATTTTTGCATATTACCTAAACACACCTATCACGACACTGATTCATTCGCCGATGGTCGTAGGCCCTTTTCAGGGCAACCATACTTCAACCTGGTCACAGACCTAATACAGAATTACCAAGAAAGAATAAGTGACACTACAAACAATCAAGCAAGGAAAAGGTGGAGAACAAGGAAATTATGTTAAAATTAAACAGTAGGTACCTCCATAGATAGCATCCGCGAAGGCGCCCCCCACGGAGTCCCACGTGACCGAGGTGAGCAGCGACCACTCGCGAGAGAACTTCTGCAGCAGCAGCGCCAGCCGCGCCTCGTCGTCCTGCGACACGCGCTTCGCCACCAGGCACGCCACGCACACCAACTGCGATCACAAACAATGTTACAACTCTGCAAAATAATAAATATTCCTGACATATTCACACGGTCAACTGATCCCAAACTAGGCATAGCCTGTACTATGGGTACAAGAGACTGATATACATAATAGATATATATTTAACACCCAGACACCGAACAAACATCTGTGTTAGTCACAAATGTTTGTCCAGTGCGGGAATCGAACCCGCGACCTCTAGCGCGGAAGGCAGAGTTACTACCAACTGAGCTATGAGGCCAGTAAAATGTTCACAAAAGGTAAACTTAGCTAGATCTTTGAAGATAGAATAGAATAGAAAACGTTTATTTGACACTAGCTTCCGCCGGCGGCTTCGCTCGCGTGGTACCTATGAAGATTAGTAGCCTTTAAGCTATTCTAGACCTAGAGTTATTATCTATCTCGGTGCCAAATTGCATCCAAATCTGTCCGACCGTTTGGGCGTGATTGAACCACCGCGTGATAGTGGTACAAAGACTTCCTTCACGATTTTTTCACGAACAATTAAGAGAATAGCTATAGGGTATTGGCCTATCATCTTAGCTCTGGAAACTGTGCATTGTTATAGGATTAAATTCCTATAAAACAACAAGAGCCAATGTTGCTCATAAACTAGCCACGTTACACTAGATTCGGAAATCAAACCAGCGACCATGTTGAATTTGTCAGTCGAAAATTAGAAGCAGGCAAGTACTTACCGTGAAAAAACTTACCTTTTCAACCGTATCTATGCTCATTCATTAACATAGAACATCCGAAGTCGACATTGTTAGTTCAGAAGCGAAAACAAAACAGGCAGACAACACAAAACCCAGTGCTTTAGTAGCATCACTCTTCAGCTAGCGGCAAAAAGCCACAAAGCAGGACCTTGCGTCCCATCCTAAAGGAAACATCACCATTGTCCACAACAATAGGCGGCTCTTCGGCCTCACCACCACCTGACGTCATTGTCCACCGTGGGAGTGACATTGGAGGCGTAAGCGGCGCAACAGCTTACTTAGCAACTTGTTTGTTATTCACGTAAATAGGGTTCGTGCGATGCATACACAATGTGTTTTGAAAGATGATGTTGGCTTGTAGCGGAAAACTCTGAATGCAGTGCAATTTGTAGAGGAAAATTAGGAGTGAACGCGCGTCTATAAATTGCTTGCTTGTCACTGATCCTTTCTTGGTCATCCTGTATTAGGTCAGTGATCAGGTTGAGGTATGGTGGCCCTGAAAAGGGCCTATGACCGTCGGTGAAAGAATCAGTGTAGTGAAAGGATTAAAGTGCGCCTCTTAGAGACTCCTTTCGTGCACAATGCACATGTCACCTGTCTTGGAATTTTTAGGATCTAGGATATGCCGTTCTTCTTACTGTTTTCCTTCACCGTTTAAAAGCTCTAGTAAACGCGCACATAAATCTTCTGGATTAGATCGGGATTAGAATCCACCACCTGTGGATGATCGGAAGGCGGGGCCACTCACTACCAACACACCACCAGTGCTCTTTTTGCATGCTAAGTTTGATTTGCAGCGGAAAACGCGGAATGTAGTGCACTTTGCAGAGGAAAATTAGTAATTAACGTGTCTTTATGAATTTAAATCATCACAATAAATCTAAAATCTAGAGTAATTTAATATTTGAAAACAAATTATACTTTAAATGGATAACGTTAGGTGGTGTAAGGCCGAGGTGGCCCCGGCTGAAGGATAGGCCCCTCCATAACTACCTAGCCCCGGATTTACTGTAGAGGCGTACTGTACTGTGTCTTGTCAGTTTTTTTTTTTTTTTTATGTTATACGGAGGCAAACATGCTTACGGCCCACCTGATGCTAAGTGGTTACCGTCGCCTATTGACATCAGCAACACCTGGAGCATTGCTAATGCGTTGCCTGGCGAACACAACACTATTTGAAACGAATAATGTTATTTGGCTGCGATCTTCTGTAAGGCGGAGGTACCTCCCCAGGCGGGCTGCTCCAATTAAGAGCGAGAAAATCTCGCTGTGCCCTACCTCCTCCATAAATTATTATTTACTCTGCATAGGACAGCAATAGCGTTCTGCAGCCGAATGTACCCGCCAGTTGGGTAGTTAGATTTAATAAAGCAAATTAATTCGCATGTGTCACGAATAGTCATGGCGTCGTCGGACGCAATCTGTCACTGAAATTACTAACATGACACTAACTATTGTCTGCGCTGGAGCGTAAGAACGGTAATCGTCTAATCACATCTTAATTACCTGGAGCGATCTATGATTCACTGATCTCCGCCATGTCTTACCTACCTACTAGATTTATGCTCAAATGCCCATCATCAGTCCACTGGACATAGGCCTCCCTAAGAAACTCAAACCACGACGAACGTTCGTGAGCTCTCCATCCAATGTCGAGGTAAATCGGAGCCTTCCAACACTACGTCGTCCGATTCGTGGTCGCCATTCGAGAACCTTTATTCCCCAACGGTCTGCAGTTGTCGGTTCTGCGAGCTATATGGCTTACTGTCACTTCATCATCTTCCTGCCCTTATCCCACATTATGCAGGGTCGGCACAACATGTATTCTTCTTCCATTTCCCTCTATCAGTCGTCATCTTAGTACTCACTCCTTTAGTGATAAAGGAGTGAGTACTGAGTAATTAGTGGAGTGAGTGATTTGAAAGTGGATATGGGTAACCATATCCACTTTCAAACCGTCCATCCATCTTTTCTTTGGCCTTACTCTACTCCTGCATCCATCCACATTCTACTTAATTCTAAGCTGAAAATTTTATTTGGTTTTTAGAAACAAATTTTGTAAAGCCAACGCCATGTTTCCGTTAAGATGAAAATTAGCACATGAATGAACAACACATCCCATTTATGTAGATATAAGTATTTCAAGTTCAGCTTCAGCAATTTACATTATCTGAATGCCTAGTGTCGTGTCATGCATGCTTCAAGAAAATTTTATTGTGTGGGTGATGTCCTATTGAAATTATTTCACGCTTTAATAAAGGATGTTTCAGATTTAACCATCCTCATCTACCTAAATCCCAGGCGGGATTGTTTAGTTGTAATCACAATTCTTAAGATGAAACTTTTGCGATTTTAAACAATGCTGAAAAGGTGAATTACTTTCAGGTGTTGAACCAAATCACTACGAGAGGGAACGGCAGAATTTTTTTGAACTGCATAACAATCAACAGGCTTTGAATTGAATATTCATTACATGTATTCAGACTTCCTAACTGAATAATCTTTCAGGACAGTGTAATTACATAGGTATTGAAATCATCCAGCGTGTACGCTAGATCGGTCTTCTTTCGTATCGCGGACTCAGCTAACGTACTTTCCAAAAGTGCGTACTCTCTTGATGCAAAAGTTACGCAGTTAGCAATAACATACCATCATAATATTATATACCTTGACCTCATAACGATCAACTAGGTACTTAGAGAAAAATCAATTTAACAAAATATTATTGCGAACTATTCAAGTCAGCGAACTAGTTAGCCCCGAACGAACAAGTTTTGCAGCAGCGTAATGATGTAACTCATTTAATTTTAACAAGATAAAACAATACTGCTTGAAATGCATTTCATTTTTTCGAACAAGGCGACAGTAGTATTTGACAGATGTCTCGAATTAAGCCGTATTCAAACGGATTGCGATACCTGAAATTTAAAAAATTTAATTCAAAATGATCCTTACGTCCAATAAGGTCAATTTTGAGTTTGACTTTTAAGGGCTTGCCAAATCGTTGAGCTATAAGCCCTCAAATGTCAAACTCAAAATTGACTTTTATCAGTAGGCGTAAGGATAATCATGAAATAAATTTTAAACATAATATTAGATGTATAACATATCGCATATCGACATATCGGACGCCGTTTGAACACTGCTTTAGTTGAATAACACCGAACCGTATAGAAAAAGGTGAACATAGAAAATCCGAGATTATGACCGCGGGGCTAAGTTGCCGAACAACCTTTAGCATGTGTTACGGTATGGTGCAATCGACTACTTACGAATTCCACTATCTTGAGCGCGACCCACTTGTCAAACACCGCCATGCCGATAACGTTACACCACTGTTTATCGCCTAGCCCACCTTTGCCGAGGTGACATAATACAGCATAGCTTGGAGACGAGCGCGCGCCACCGAAGCCGACTTTTGTTTGATGCTAAACATTAACACGCTGCGTTTGGCGTGACATTGAAGGAATAAGGTAGTTTGGAGGCAACGATCTGCGAGTAGGTACATCTCTGATTGCAACACGGTACTCAGAATCCGAGTTTGATCTTAGGACAGCAGAGATTTAGATAAACGATATAGATTTTTAAAGTAATTGGAACGAAACCATATTATCAGAGGAGAGTAATAATGTTTAAAGCGGTTCAGGTTAAAGCGCTGGCTCGTCGAGCAGACGTTCTACTCGTTCGATGAGTTATCCGGTCAGGGTAATGATTTAATTAATTTTCATTTTTAATTTATTTTGTAATAATGACATATTTTTATAATTATTTGAGATATTTTTGGTTTCCAATTATATAATATTAATTAATTCCATGCAACTCTGTATACAATGTATACTTTTAATTTGTTTATTAATGTGACATGTACAAAAAATGTATGTAATAAATGAATAAACCAATGCAGATGAACTCAAAATGCGCTAATTTGTTAGTCTCGATACTTAGGGATATTTGAGCCTTTTTGGGGTGAGACACCTAGGTCCGAGATGAAGCTGGCTATCTATGGATCGTTTGCAATGGTCTATGTATAGTTTCTGTTTCATGTGTATTTCGTAAAATAGTGTAATTATTTACTTTAATTGACAAACTCTGTGGCGTAGCGAGTGCCCGTCTGAGAAGCGCGGATTCCATTCCCGCTGTAGGACAATATTTGTTCCAGGTCATGGTGCCATGGTACTCATTAGTTTAAGATACCCACGACACAGGGAATCCTAGTGTGGAGACACGACTATGTATGTGACTGTTGGGTGTTATTTATTTATTTCATTTTCATTCTGTAATAAGTTCCAAGTAATGCAATTCGACCTTCACTCATACAATGGCACAAGTGCTTGCCCTACGGTCTAATTGAATAAACATTTTAATAACAACCTGTCCAGCAGTGCAGCATGCACGACTAAGAACGTGTGTGTAACCTAGATAAGGACAGTCTAAGAAACTTGTAACGCGTTTTGTAAGTACTTACTCTACTCGACGTAATCGCTTGTTCTAATAATGTGTGTACAGCAGTTAGAGCAGTAAAGCATTTTTACAACGATAACACAAGTGCGTGCGGTAGTGTTAGGCGTTAGAGGAATGCAGTTATACAAGGTGATCCGTAATATGTGTGCTATCCCGAAATGGGCTTATTCTACACCCAATTAGCAATAAAGTTTGTTCTAAGACTTATAAGTAATGAAATATTTCATTGAAAAGAGACTGCGAAATTCAACTGTTTTGGGGTCAAATCGGTTCAAACTCAATTATTCAGCTATTTTAGGTAGAAATCTTGATGTCGAACTTTTCGTTCGTTTAATAGTGAGTTATATAAAAAGACCAAAAACAGCTAATTTGAAAAAGTTGGGGCAAAAACATGAAAAAAAAACATTGTTAATTCTGATACTTTTGCCTCTAATAAGCTTTCTTTTTGTTGATAGTGTCGCGTATCGCGCGTATCTAAATGGCATAGCGCAAACGTCATTCGAATTCAAATGTTTTGACAGCTACTGTCAATGACGCACTTCACTAAAATCGTTAATCCTATACCTTGTAACTTGAATTTTTTATCATTAATATACGTAAATCAATCAATCTTTGGACTTCATCATTTCTACACACCACGAGAGGATCCCCTGTGTTTGCGGATACATAATTTGGACCTTCAGAGCCGTATATGCGCAACGGACGTACGAACGCACGACCTTTGCACGACCTCTCAGGCGCACGGTGTCAACGGATATTTCGGAAGATTGAACAAGGAATCTACAAAGGATTGATCCAGATCGCTGTCCAGAAGCGCACATACCTACCCAACGAAGGAAACGGTACGGCCAGCCATCTATCCTATCCAAAACTGCCTATCCCTTCTTGTGTTAATCCCGTGGTAATACATGTTTCAGTAATTGAGACGCAGTGAGCTACAATCAGTTTGCATAGTGTCTAGCAGCGTGTGCCGCAGCCAGCATAACTGCCACTTGCCAACCGTGAGTACTCCACCTTTTACTAGACTTCCAAGATGAGCACAGAACCTAGGGCTAGGTCTAAATCCCCATACAAATTAGCGATTACAGACAATGACGACACTAACAAACTTATACGTGACCTAATAAAAAAGCGAGCTATTGTCAAAGGCCGTCTCACTCGCTTTTCCAACTACCTAAATACTTTAACAGCCGACGAAATTATGCCTGAACAAACGCGTGTAGATCTAAAGCTACGTATTCAGGGAGCCACGAGCTTATTCTCAGAGTTTAGCAGTTTTCAAACGCAGCTAGAAGAATCGGTTCTCGATGTCGATCTTGACGAACAGCTTAGCCAACGCGAATCGTTTGAGAACAGCTACTACGATACGATGGCTCGGGCTGAATGTATGCTTGGTAGTGGAGAAGTCAATTCGGATGTTAAGAAAGCGCCTTGTAAAATAAATTCAGTGAAATTACCGACAATTTCGATACCTACTTTTGACGGTTCATATGAGCATTGGTTAGAATTTAGGGATACCTTTCAGTCGCTTATTCACGATTCGGACCACATCACGAGCATCCAAAAGTTTCACTACCTAAAGTCGTCACTAAAGGGTAGTGCATCGTTGGTGATCGATTCACTGGAGTTTTCTGCTGCAAACTACGATGTGGCATGGGAACTACTTCTCACTAGGTACGACAATAGCCGGCTACTCGTACATAATCACGTAAAGGCATTGTTCTCCATTCAGGCATTGACAAAAGAGGCACCAGATCTTTTACGTCACTTAATAGACACAATTTTGAAGAATTTACGCGCTTTAAAAATGCTAGGTGAACCAGTAGACAGCTGGGACACGTTGATCATTTATATTGTAGTAACAAAATTAGATAAAACCACGGAACGCGAGTGGGAGCAATATAAAAATACAACACTCAAACAATCTGGTGACTCCAAGTCCATCCTGAAGGTAGATCTCTTGCTGTCCTTTCTGAAAGACAGGGCGGATATGCTGGAAACATTGCATGTGTCGCACGCAAACACTTTAAATAAAAAACATGTCACAACGCAAAATAGTCACAAAGTTCACTGCAATGTCTCCACCAATAAACCGCACAGTCTAACGAAGAAATCATGCTTACTTTGCAAACATTACAATCATCCACTATACGCATGTCAAAAATTCCTAGGTTTAAGTTTAGAGGCTAGGATAAAGCTCGTCAAAGATAACAAGCTATGCGAGAATTGTTTACGCACGGGTCACGACATAAGTGATTGCAGGTTCGGTCCTTGTAGGAAGTGCGAGCGAAAGCACAACTCGTTGATTCACCAAGACAGTGAAGTTAATCGCGACGTAGCTTCTAATACTGCGGGTGACAATAACAAACCGGCTTTGGCGATGCACTCGTCCCTCACCGCACCGCCTCCGCCACCCGCGGGCCCTAGTTGCAATGAGCTTACATCAGACACGCACACCAAAGTTCTATGCGCTAATTATCCGTGTGTGCAACCTGTTTTGTTATCTACTGCGCTAGTGGAGGTTAAGGATAAGCATAATAACTATCAACAGGCGCGCGCTCTTCTAGATTCGGGGAGCGAACGATGTATTATAACTAGATCATTATGCGAGAAACTAGGCGCGCAACTGATACAGTCCACTCATGAAATACGCGGGGTTGGTAATTCTGCATCACAGTCTACGCAAATCTGTGATGTCGAAGTCAAATCGCGGACCAGCCCATACACAATGCGAATACAATGTTTTGTTCTACCTAATATTACATCTACGTTGCCAGCGATACCCAAACAACACGCGCAGTTTGGGATCCCTGAAAACATACAATTAGCTGATCCCTATTTCCATGAATCTCAAGAAATCGATATCCTGATAGGCGCGGATAAATTTTGGGATTTATTAAGCGAGGGAAAAATGCGTTTACCTAAAGGTCCATTTCTACAAAATACGCAGTTGGGATGGATCGTTTCAGGTGCATTAAATATAATGCAAAACAAAAGTTACAGTCGATGTAATTTTTCTCAAACGGTTGAGGCGCAATTACGCAAGTTTTGGGAGCTCGAGGAATTGCCTAAGCTTTGTGATACGCGATCCGAGGAGGAGAAAGAATGCGAAGAACATTTCGTCAAAACTACGACGCGCAATAGTGACGGAAGGTTCTGCGTCTCGATTCCTTTCAAATCCTCACCACAAAGTTTAGGGGAAACATATCCTCAAGCCCTCAACCGATTTTTAGCTTTAGAAAAGCGATTGCAACGCGACCCGGAATACAAAAGGTTATATATCGATTTTATTCACGAATATGTAGCTTTGGGTCACATGACGCGAGTCGATACATACGGGATACCTAACTTCTTTCTACCGCATCACGGCGTATTACGTGAGCATAGCACCACCACCAAGTTGCGGGTGGTATTCAACGCTAGTGCTGCTTCGAGTACTGGAGTTTCTCTCAACGATCTCCAACTCGTAGGCCCTCCTATACAAGGTGACCTACTGGCTATATTGTTGCGCCTGCGCATACATAAATACGTAGCTTGTGCAGACGTTGAGAAAATGTACCGACAATCGGAAATTTGCGATAATCAGCGCGATTTACAGCTGATCCTATGGCGCGACGATCCGACGCAAAAAATAGGTATTTTTCGTCATAATCGTATCGTGTACGGTACCGCTGCGGCGGCCTTCATGGCATGCAGATGCCTGAAGCAAATAGCAGCTGACTGCGATGACCTCCAGGTCAAAAAGGTCATAAACGAGGACTTCTTTGTGGACGATATGATTACAGGTCTAGACGATAAAACCCAGCTGCTCGATTTATGCGAAAAAACATATAAAGTTTTACAATCGGGATGTTTTCCTTTACGTAAATGGGTATTTAACTTTGAGTGTCAGGATCAGTCATCTACAAAAATGTTCGGCGTTAAACCATTAAATTTAGACGAGTCAAGCCAGTGCAAAACACTAGGCATAGGCTGGAATAACTCATCCGATGAGTTTCATTATAACACGCAATTTAAAAACGATACTAAAACCACAAAGCGTTCGATATTATCTCACGTATCTCAAATATTCGATCCGTACGGTTTGCTCAGCCCCACTATCATGATCGCTAAAATACTACTGCAAAAACTGTGGCTATTAAAATTAGACTGGGACGACGCGCTTCCCTGTGACGTCGTGGAGGCTTGGAACCGGTTTGCTAACAGCCTTGCAGCGCTCGAAAGCATTCGAGTGCCGCGGCACGTTATAGGTAGCGAGGCTAGTTATACCGAACTACACATATTTACAGATGCATCACAAACGGCTTACGGCTCATGCGCTTATCTTCGCACGGTTAGCAATAACAATGTTAGGGTAACTGTCAGGCTACTGTGCTCCAAGGGCAAGGTTGCGCCATTGAAGCCGGTAAGTATACCGAGACTCGAGCTTTGTGGAGCATTATCAGGCGCGCGCCTGTATGTAAAAATAGTTGAGTCACTTCCCTGTCAATTTAAGCACGTAGTTTTCTGGTCTGACTCAACTATAGTGTTGGGATGGTTACGCATGGCACCCAATATACTCAAAACATTCGTGCAGAATAGAGTGGTTGAAATTCATGACCTCACGAAAGACCTACCATGGCGTCATGTGAGTGGCAAGGAGAACCCAGCTGACCTAGTGTCACGTGGGTGCCCCTTACCCGACCTCGCATCTTCGGAGTTGTGGTGGGAAGGACCGACCTTTCTTCACGATTTTGCTTTCGACTGCGCCGATCTACCTTCGGTTTCGAGTCCAACCATTATGCGGGATGAACTACCCGAGGTCAAACCAAGCGCAGTCAATGTTTTTCTAGCGGAACAAAAGGCGGAACCATTTCCATTTTCGAGGTTTTCTCAGTTTGAACGAATGAGACGCTGCTTCGCGTATGTACTACGATTTATTAATAACACGCGCAACAAAGTAAATCGTCAGTTAGGCGTACTTACTTTGGACGAACTGAGAAAGTCTGAGTTAGGGTTAGCTAGATTGTCGCAAGCAGAATCCTTCAACGAAGAACATAATTTAATTTCCAAGAAATTATCGTTAAAAAAGACTCCGTGTCTTTTTAAATTAAACTTATTTATAGACGAAAATGATGTTATTCGTGTCGGCGGTCGAATTAGTTATTCGGAAAGCTTTGATTACGAGAAAAAACACCCAATCTTACTGAGTTCTAAACATCGCTTTTCAGCTCTGCTCATGCGACACGAGCACCAACGCCTTCTTCATGCCGCTCCTCAAGCGCTGCTGTACGACATACGACAGCGATGGTGGCCTATTGGGGGGAGGAATCTCGCACGTAATATTGTGAATGAGTGCGTTGCGTGCAAGCGGCTGAAAGGTAAAACCTTAAATCCTATTATGGGCAACCTACCTAAGGAACGGTTGATTCCTACCTACCCATTTCTATATTGCGGGGTAGACTACGCGGGACCAATTCTTACATTGAATCGCAAAGGCAGGGGCGCTAAAACTGAAAAATCATATATCTGTTTGTTTGTATGCTTCGCTACGCGCGCCTTACACTTAGAACTCGTTAGTGATCTATCTACCGAAGCATACATTCTAGCTCTGAAACGGTTCATTTCGCGCCGTGGAAAGCCCGATAAAATATATTCGGATAACGGCAAAAATTTCGTCGGCGCTAATACTGAATTGGCTAAGTTTTTAGGTAATTGTTCCGCTGACATATCTGAATATGCTCGTAGTCAAGCTATTAATTTAAAATTTATTCCTCCGTACACTGCTCATTTTGGAGGTCTTTGGGAGGCTGGAGTAAAATCATGCAAGTTACATCTCTCTCGTGTCATCGGTAACGCTCACTTAACTTTCGAAGAGCTTACCACGGTTTTGACACAGATAGAAGCCATCCTGAACTCCCGTCCTTTATCCCCATTATCATCTGATCCTCACGACTTCCTTCCTCTCAGTCCCGGTCATTTCCTGGTTGGTCGTCCGCTCACAGCACCGGTATACCAGGACATGCGAGGCGATCCTGAACAACGACTGCTCAACCGGTACCAGAGAGTAGAACAGATCCGGAACAACTTTTGGACCCGCTGGGCGAAGGAATACGTCTCGGAGCTGCAGACCAGATGTAAATGGAGAGAGAACGTCGACAGCCTGGAGCCTAATACACTGGTGATCATCAAAGATGACAAGCTTCCTCCATTGAAGTGGTCCCTTGGAAGAATCATCAGCACCATCAGCGGCAGAGACGGCATATCGCGTGTAGCGGATATCCGGACGGCATCCGGCACCGTACGGCGCAGTTTTTCAAAAATATGTCCCCTGTTTCGGGATGAAGAAGCCAAGCAGTAAAGAAGACTTTACCATGCAACTTTCTTTGAAGCTGGAGCTTCCAAGGCCGGGGGCATGTCGCGTATCGCGCGTATCTAAATGGCATAGCGCAAACGTCATTCGAATTCAAATGTTTTGACAGCTACTGTCAATGACGCACTTCACTAAAATCGTTAATCCTATACCTTGTAACTTGAATTTTTTATCATTAATATACGTAAATCAATCAATCTTTGGACTTCATCATTTCTACACACCACGAGAGGATCCCCTGTGTTTGCGGATACAGATAGAATAAGCCCCTTCGGGATGGTATACACATTATGAATCATCCTGTAAACAAAACCAATAAAAAGTAAGCAGCAACACCCATAAAAACAAGGAAGCAACCAAATCAAACGCACACATAAATCATTATACTTAAATTTATTAATCAATACTGGCATGCAATAATCTAAAATCTCATAAAACATCGAGAGATAAATTCATATTTCCTCGTTACAAAATGGTTAGATTTTGCTTTACGTTTTGTAGATAGATAATTTCATAATGCAGAGTTTATTCATCGCTGAGAAAACAGATCCAAATTGATTTTACTTAAAACCTGATTTATTCGTACACAGAAATACTAAAGTACAATAACGTGAATATTTCGTTGAAAAAATATCAAAAAATGAGGATAGCCAGTAGTGCAAGTATCCTAGAGCGGGCGCGGCCGCGGACGTAAGGGCGGCCGGCGGGACCGCGGTTGCCCTTATTTCATAACACAAATGCTACGACGCATGCCGACCAATGCACGATCGTGCCTCAACCTACTAATTTAACAATATCGATGCATTCAATTGGATTCTTAATTTAAATACATTTAGGAATGAAATTAAATAATGTCTAAAATTAAAATTTACCTCTCTTATGTCTTAAGTTGAAGTGCAGGAGCCGATAGTGGATAGAATGTTATTCTGTTCCGTGTCAACGGATCACGTGATTTATTTGAAGAAAGTTGTAAGATGGTGTCTAATAACTCTTACATCTTACGTCCGTAAATTCCTAAGTTGGTACTGTACGAAGCGTATCTACGTATGCTAGTACGATAGGAGAAAAACGTTAACGAATATTGTATGGACTAAGAATAGGGCTTGCGGTGCTATTGTGTAAGCAAAATGGCTGATCACAGGGTCCGAATCCAGGCCGTGCACTATATGGATTTTTCATTCGGAAAATATATGTACGCTAAACTAGTTCTCTCAAACGGTGAAGGAATACATCGTGAGGAAAGGCATGTCCTAGAACCTTAAAATTCGAAGACATGTGCACGAAAGGAGCCTCTAAGAGGCACACTTTATTCCTTTCACTACACTGATTCTTTCACCGACCTCAACCTGGTCACTGACGAGAAAACTGGATGACCAAGAGAGAATCAGTGACACGACAAGTAAGCATTAGTTCGAAACTCCGAGAATCATTTGAAATATCACGTCAATGTCACAAAATGTTTGAAGCTTTCCTTAACTTCTATGTTTGAAACCTTACAGATGTCGACAGGGATGATACAATCATCCTTAAAGTTGGGATCCTCATGCCTATTCCGCTTACGCAATAGCACTGCTGGCTGGTACGAGGATACACTTCGTACGGTAAACAAGATTACCGACAATTCCCAATTTCAAAATAACAAAAAATGTTAACAATCAAGCTAGATGCGAATGCCTTACAAGATCACGAAGAAAAACGCATTTCTGAGATATTTTTTCATCTGAAACCGAAAGATGATATATTGTCTTCTACTGAAGGTGTAACTAGAAATGCATTCTCTTCGGCAAAATAAAAGGTATTTTATCAAACAAGCTCCATACACTCCTGAATACAGCTCCACACAAACAAGCGCAGCGCACAAATTGCGCGTTCCTTAAATAATTCATGCAATAAATTAAACAACACAAGTGAAATCAAATAAAATTTGAGGATAGGTGAGCAGAGACGGTGCGGTGGTGCGTGTGCAGTGCTAAACAAAACCTAACAAATAACCTACAATACTTGAAATCGTCAGCTTGGAGAAGAGTTGCTTGCTAGTTATCTAAATGTTGGCTATGGGTGCAATGCAAGCAAAAGCTTAAAAATAGTCATGTGACTGCAGTGCCATGATTCGTTAGCATGGAACTCTTCTCCAATCACAACTATTCCCCTGAACCATGATCAAACACCCTAGCATTCCAAATCCGTATGACAAAACACTGTATTTCATTTCCGGTCAAAATGACGTTTTAATTAAGCTAAAATACCCTTTCTCATTATAGTCGAGCTAATATACTATAACTATAGTTGCTATGGTCAAAATTTAAGGGTCTTTTCAGAGAAGAAGCTTTTGAAAACGTTAATTTGTACTTTGAAACGAGAATTCAGCATTTTGTCATTGACTGGCCCATAACCAAAACACGGAGGTGAGCGTCAGTTTTTTGTCACGCTGAAACTACTCCAAATCATCGCAATTATGAAATTTAGTATGTCGGAAGTCAAATCGAAAAAATAAACTGACATTTACGCTGTGAAAGTGGTGCAAAAAACTGGTGTTCACTCATTTCTATTTAGAATTTCTACGTGCCCATAACCAACACGTGTACCAGAGGCGGGAGTGGGAGAGTACCATAGTTTTCATTACCTTGTGACTGTGTGACACGTGTATTTGTATGGAATCCGAAACTGCCCTCAAGTGGACCATTACGGCGACTCATTTCATCCATACAAAAACACGTGTCACCCGCCCACGACTATGGAGACAATGGTGTTAAGTGCGCCATCTCCCACTGAGCCCTCTGAGCCCATAACCAACACGTACCCTAACATGCCCCTGGGCCCATAGCCAACACTTGCCCCAGCATGCCCACAGCCAGCCTAGCACAGCGTAGCACCGCACGCGAGTGCACCGTAGCGCGGTACTCACAGGTCCTTCCCGTGGTGTATGAACTCGTACATGGGGTGCCTGGCGGTCCAGGGGTTGAAGTCCCGGGGCTGCGGGTGGTGCGGCGGCGGCGGCGCGCCGGGCGGCGCCCACACGGCGCGCTCGCCGGCGCCGAGGCAGCCGCCCGCGTGCAGCGCCGACATCGACCCCGTCAGACTCTCCATGCTGGCGCGCGACGACCATCTGCAACAACACCACGCACAACTTGGACAATCTACTTTGAAACGAATGCGTCTTGCTCCTCTTGATGAAGAAGATGGCCCCACGCTGGCGTGGCCCAGCGTCTGCGTTTACTCATTGCCACCAGATCCCATCTGCCACAAGCCCGTGGTACACCCTGCCGGCCAGCGATCGAGACTCAGGCAGTCCATCCACCAACCCGCACTTGACCAGCATGGTGGGTCATGGTCCAAAGCCCCTATCCGAGAATATACAAGTCGTGGCACTCTTTAGGGGCAGCGTATGTCTAGCAGTGGACTTCAGGCTGATAATGATCATTATGATTATGAAAGAAACAAGACAAGTGGTAAGGTACTCACTCGGCGGCGGCGGCGGCGTTGCGCTGCGCCTCCTGTATCATGCGCAGGCGGCGCGCCTGCGACCAGGGCTCCAGCGTGTAGGAGGGCGCGGCGGGCGGCGGCGAGGCGCCGGCGGGCTCCTCCGCCACGCGCGACAGCTCCACGCCGCGCTCCGGGCTCCAGCGACCGATCTAACAACCAACAAACAAACTATATAAGTTTTTTCAATAAAAATACTTACAACACCTAGTGGTTCGCCCCGAATTGACATCTCGATGTCTGGTAAATGTTGTTGCTCCGACCGATGATCGTTGAGGCACAATTGAGCTAAACTTTAAAAATCGCGGCCTTAAAATCTAAAAAACGGGAGGGAGCTCCCGTTTTTTAGTTTTATTGGATTTCCAAATTTAACTATTTTTGTCCTCTCTATTTTCGTCTCAAAAACATTACAATCAAAATCGTTTAGAATCTTCTATATGACAATTAAAAATAATACAAAAGTGAAGTACCTAGATTCCAAAAGATTAAGATTGTAAGAGCAAGGAGGGCTGGGCTATATAAAATTTGCTGCGAGGCAGCAATGCTTGCAATGCTGTGTTCTGACTAAAACGGCGAAGTAGTCGGTGAAATTACAGGCACACGCGACTTACCAACACATATCTCAGGGTAATGAATGCCCATCCACCCACACATCGGGGTACCGGGAGTGGTTACCTCTAACCATCGGTATGCCTGACCTAGGCAATGTGAGCAAGTTGCACGTTACTCACCTCACGATACTGCTTGAGCAGCTGCGGCGACTGCGGCAGCGACCAGTCGACAGCGGGCCTGGCGCCGGAGCCCCAGGCCGCCGCCGCCGCCGCCACGAGCGCCTTCCTCGCCATGGCGGCGCCGCGGTGCGACTTGTACTCGACGATGGCGGCGCAGGAGGCGATGGAGCGCCGGATGCGCACCTCCTGCACCTCGTCAGTTAGCGCGTACAGCAGGCGCACTATCTCCGCGGACGGCGTCGTCGGCGGGATGCGCGATATGAAGATCCGGCAGTTGTTGATGGAAGGGCACACGCCTGCCAGATAACACATAGCAAAAACACATTCCTAACTGTTGTTTGGTACGAGTGAAGATTGACGTGAATAATACGTTCTTGGGGCACAGACTTTTGGAGGAGGTAGGGCACAACGAGATTTTCTCGCTCTAAATTGGAGCAGTCCGCCTAGAAGGTACCTCTGCCTTACAGAAGATCGCAGCCAAATAACATTATTTGTTTAAAATAGCTTTGTGTTCCTGCGGTGAGCAAGGTTGCCAGAGCTCTTTAGGGGGAGACGGGTTCGGGGTCGGCAACGCGTGCGTGATGCCTGGTATTGCAAGCGATTATAGTCTACGGTAATTGCTTACCAACTGGTTGTCCGTATGCTTGTTTGTCACCTTAGTTTGTATAAAAAAATATATCGGATCTTGCTTACCGAGTTGCCATGACGGTCTAATCATGTAGTTGTTGAACAAGCGAATGGCGTTAGCAGCCTCCAAGTCCGAAGTATACATCGCGAAAGCATACCTGTCACAAAGAAAAGCGTTGAAGAACAGTGTGGTACTACGTACATAGTACAATACGATACAAAATGTCAAATATTAACCAATCATAATGAGCCACTGAGGTCTTTAACAGGCTTCATAGCTCAGTTGGTAGTAACTCTGCTTTCTACGCTAGAGGTCGCGGGTTCGATTCCCGCACTGGACAAACATTTGTGTGATGAACACAGATAGATTTTTGTTCTGTGATTATTAATTATTATTATTATCAACGAAGGGTGTCAAGTTCCGAAGGTTCACTGGCCGCCTGCAAGGGGACACCGCCGTGCACCGTCGTCAGCTGACACCCTGATTGCGACATCGACACGTCGCCGTAGTTATAATGTTTTTTTTTTGTATGTATGTTAGTTTTAAGGTATTTATTGGTATGGACTGTAGAATAAGTTAAATAAGACCTGTAACTTTACTATAGTCTGAAATAGATGAATTATTATTATTATTATGTATATCAGTGTCTGGTACCCATTGTACAGGCTATGCCTAGTTTGGGATCAGTTGACCGTGTGTGATATGTCTGGAATATTTATTTAAGCATTTCCAAGCACTCACCCTCTATTCCATCCAGAGAAGTTAATCATGAGACGAAACTCGAAGAGCTCGCCTGCCTGCCTGAACAGCGGCACCAGCGTATCCTCGAAGCAGTCATGGGGAATACGGCCGATGAAAACCTGGCCAACATTACCAATGTTGATTCCTTTACATCATCATCATCAGCCTTTAGAAGTCCCCTGCTGGACATAGGCCTCCCCCAAAGAGTTCCGCTACGAACGGTCTTGAGCCTTTTCCATCCATCGACTTCCCGCAATCTTCCTTTACTTATGCAATGTGAATTCTAAGTACGATAGGTAATAATGTAGGTAGTTTAGGCCCGTAAGTATGCGTATGTAGGTAGGTACAGTAGACAGAGGTGAATTTAGTTAGCGTTTTCACACCTATAGCCTATAGGTGTGTGGCCTTGAGGAGCAAGACACAACACAACAACACCTCAAGGGGAAGCAAATGTATGAAAAATATGCTCTGTCTTAATACTTTCAGAAAATATGTGACCAGTTTGAAGGAGCTCTGATTCCTATGTCAGTACAGTCCTCTAAACCATTACACAGCACAATCTCAAATGTACCTACCATCAACTCGTGCCATTTTGAACTTGACTGTGTGGTAGGTATATCAACTATAGAATATTATGGCATTATTTCAAAATTACTAAAGGTATACATCTGAACATCACAGGTGATTAGGTCCGCTGCTGGATTTCATTGCTATTTATTATTTTATTTATTTATATATATATATATTTTATATATTTTACTGTAGTCACAAATGTTTTAAGTATTTATATTGTGTGTGTTAGTTTTAAGGTATATATTGATATGGACTGTAAAATAAGTTAAATAAATCCTTTAACTTTACCATAAATAATAAATGAAAATAAATGAATTATTATATTATTATTATTGCTGCAGCACTACCTACCTTTATTTAGGTAGTGCTGCACCTACTGCTATAGCTACAATCAATTGATTTCATAGATTCTATTTATATCATCATTTCAGCCTTAGGATGTCCACTGCTGAACATAGACCTCCCCCCTCCCTCCAATTTCCAGAGAGACTTGCTGTAATGTGGCTCGGAATTTGCAACCTATTCACCATGCTGGGCATGCGGGTGGGCGAGCACAGTTAGAGCTATTGTTGTTATTCTAACACTAGGACAGGCTGCCCATTTCATAACTTTCTTCCCATATTCGCCTCTTACGACATTCAAAGCCAGGTAGATATGGAGAGGCCTATTCTTCAGCTGGGGCCACCATGGCCTATGTTCATCTCTCAAAACTATCCATATCTACGTTCATAAATACATCAGGGACGACTCGTAAACAGAAATGTAGAACACCAATGCCGAGGTCGGACGGCCAAGGCCAAAATCATCAAGCTAATGCTAGTTATGCATACTAAGCATGTACCTACGTACCTACAGCCCTGCAGCCGCAAATTTCGCACGTCGTGGACGGTGTAAGATGAAAAGATTACTAATCTAGTGACCTACCATTGCATTGCAGCTTTACACACTGAATAATCCAGGGGTACCTTTATTGAAGTAGGGTACCGAGCAAGGTAGTAGGCAAAAAATTATGACTTACTTCACAGTTCCTCGAAGGCTCTGGCCCGCTCCAAGCGTGGGGGGCTTTCCTGTAGATTCTTTGACCGTTGATTTGTGTCAATGTATACGATGTATTATTTTCAGTAAGAGACAATAATCTTGATGATAATTCATACTGATTCACTTCACTAGTTGAATAATGCTTAACTGGAGGCATTTTAGCCACTATAAATTATAACTTACAACAAATAACTACGAAAGAAAATGATCCACAACACAATAGCGCCCTCCCCGTGATTTTCAAAAAAAGAAAAGAAATACAAGAAACTAACAGAAGAATGAATGAATGAAAAAAAAGGAATATTCCTAAAATGGCGGCTTTTTGAAAAATGCTCACTGTACTAATAATACGTCGCTAGTAACATCCGAAAATATCTATTTAAAAATGCAACTGCAAAAAAATTTATGTCCTATGATTTCTTCAAAAAACTTAAATAATTAATACACAAGCATAATGTGATGTGTAACGAAAGCTCTAATGACTTCCGGTTCAAAACCGGCTACTAAATGAAAAAACCCGAACGAAATTGGCGAGAGTTCCGTTTTGCTGGAATTAGAAATAGACCGTATTACGTGGGTATTACATTTTAACGCAGTGCGTCAATTGATGTAACTTTGCATTATTTTTATTTATTTATTAGAAAATTCGATAAAAACCTTACTTTACTAAAATACCAAGTAGGTATTATTTTCATCCCATAATTATTATTAGGAACGAGTATGTAACTAGATAAGTTCAAATAATATCAAAGATTGAAAACACTAGGGTAACAATATTTGCGATCAGATTGGAGCTTGGACTTTTCTTATCAGCTTTAGCGCGTTTTGCTAGCTGACTCATGTCAAGGCTGTCCCTCAACTGCATCCTCAGAATATATGTTCGACGGGTGATGGGGTTCATTCTAAGAATCTGCTGCTTTGTGAAATACTCCAATTTCACTTGATTGATGGATTTCATTACCTGGGGTGTGATAGAAGCTATTGCTTCCGATTGTATTGAACTTATATCTTCTTTAGGAATACCTGATTATAACAAATTAATTAAGTCATTAAACTCCTAATAGGCTCAGACGTAGTCCTGAACTAAAATTCCCTGTGTCGTTGGTAGGTATCAGAAACAACGAGTACCTTGGTAGCACAAAACCCGGAAGATATTTGCAGATCACGCAAATATTTGCCCCGCCGCCGCTGTGGGGATCGAACCCTTCTTGTGACTCAGTCTGGCAATCACCCGGCACGCCATCGCCACCGAGTTCATCTTAATTAAAGCTATAAATAATGAAAAACTCAACTAAGGTGCCGTAGCAGAATAGCTTATGGTTCAAGCTTTAAACTAAAGGATCTGCTGAGGCTGCTGTTTTAATTGAATATGTATAGCACGCACTTACACCCAAACAGAGTACCAAGTCTACTTATTTCATGAGAAGACCACATATACGGTTTACCGTAAGCTTCTGGTTTCGTAGCAATATTATAAAGAGTCTGAAATTAAAAGAATTGATGTAGGAACTTGGTTATTTTTGAAACTATAGGTAAGTTACCTTATAAAATGTGACCCAGGTTTCCTGCCTACCTAAAACTCAATCAATGTTCAAATCAAACTCAATGAATGTTATTAAAAAAGATCAATTAGGTATGTACTTAGTGTAACCCAAAATCACAGCACTTTTACTGTAAACTTTAGAAATTGAAAGTCTGATCATTGGTAATATTTCCATGAAAAATAAGTACTACATTCCTACTAAATTTAAAAAAATAAACTTATTTATGTGAAGATTTTAAACTCAACAAAAATACAGAAGCATAGAAGGATATGATCTATGAAGGTAACGGGATACCAATCAATGTGTAATGATTTAATGAAGGTTATAAAACCCAACGATCGATAACGGGATACCAATGTGTAATGAATGTAACCTTTGTTTGATTGACATCGCATCGTATTAATTTTTCTAAGACATCAATATTTAGTTCTTTAAATGTCTTAGGTGTTATCTTGATAAGATCAGATGATGCAAATCCACACAGCAAGTATCCCAGTTCATTAATGTATGTACTATTTTTGTACCAATCCATCCCAAAATATCGCCTGTATGCAGCAATCAATACACCAAACTGAAAAATTACGAACAGCGTAGGTAATTTAATACTTACCTACTTAGGTAGCTCGCAAGCTCGGGAGCCTAACCATGACTTATTGTCATTCAAATGCGTGCCTATTTTAATCTAATTCAACCATATCTTTGAGACTCAACTTACGTCACCGCCTAACCTAAATCGTAAAGTTGATGGGACGGGGCCTGGATAATTTGAGTACGTAAGCTGGTACCTTATTTCGATAGAACTATTTAATAAACTCTGGTGATGGAGTTTTTAAGGCCTCCGTCGTAGCCTAACGACTATTTAATAGCCGAGACCAACATCTAAACGTGCCCTCCGAAGCAAGAAAGCTGTGATTGCCACTAGCGGTCCCCTGTCCATTGGGTGCTTAGTCTAAGAGGAAACGCCACGAGCGCTTCTTGATTTTATTACCTACTTGCTTGCTTGCCTGCTTGTCGTCGTGTCAGTAATTCTTCCATCATATATTAGGTCGCTGACCAGGTTGAGGTAGGTATGGTGGCCCTGAAAAGGGCCACTGACCGTCGGTGGAAGAACCTTTCATAATACCTACTGGGTTAGTTAAATAAAAGCAGTTAATTTAAGTATGCGAAATAGTACCTTGCGTTTATGCAGTTTCACATAATGTGTCGAAAAAAAATTGATAACTGAAGGATCTCCAAAGTTAACGTAGTACAAATCTTCTTCCGGTACCACGTTCAATAGAGTATCAAATGCTAAATATTCACGTCCTTGTAAAAAAGCTGCTGTTTTCCCATCTGAAAACATCACTTTGGGAATGAATCTGAAATATAACTAATATAAATATATATAATTTACAATATATTTTAGAACTAGTAAGTAGAGGTACATTTGGTATCCTGAAAGGGGCTTATATTATAAGTACTTAATAGCTTTGATATGAGTAGAAATGCTTTCAGATATTTTTTAAATCAGATTTATCTGAACTTTTCTGATTATAATATGCTGTTGGTAAAACTAATTATATTACTTATATATTCTACAAGATGTTTGACAGCTGATTTATTGAGCTTTAAATGAATTCAACCCAAAATTTCCTTTTTTTTTAAATATTAAGTTAACTAATCTTATAAAATTAAGTTACACTATCGTAAGTCGTAGATACGTAAAACAAAAGTTAGTGTAAATTGTGTGTAGAAATAAGACTCACTGTGCATATTTGCAAACACCTTGGATAATTAATGCCCGATAGTTTTGCATTATTGGAGCAATTGGTTAAAGATATTATATGCATAGTTATAAAACAAACCGGTTACAATATCCCACGCCAACATGGTCCTTGAAATTGGAATTAAATGTTTTTTCGTATAAGACAACAAGTGTAATATTGTTTCTGCGTCTAGCCTCATAAATGAGTTGGGAGGTCCAAAATAAATCATATTCATTGATGGTTCTAATCTTATTCGATTATCCAACTCTTCGTAAAAATCTTCATACAAGTTTGAACTGTCTGTAAACATAATCCTACTATTAATAATTATTAAGCATATCTAAATTTTCGTTTGGTATAGCCGTAACGGCTTTGAAACGTTCAGAACAGATTTTGTTCCTGATCAAAAATAGCAAAATAGTTAGGTACGTTCTTTCCTATAAAGAATAACATTAACATAAATACCTCGCTCCGTGATTGCAATCATGGAGTTCTTATCATCTTCATATTCAAGTGCCATTTCTTCAACTGAACTTGTAGTCATTTTCAATGTACATAAAAACCCATGGAGAAGATAGCTGTAACAAATATGATTTCGAGCTGTTTTAGTATTCAGTCAAATCTTATAAAAGTTGAAACTACATTATATTCCGCTACGAGTTTTCATGAAAGTTCTAAAGACATTTAACACGATAACGTGGTCACCCTACACTGCGTACGCCGCCCCACCCCACTTTTACACGTAGTGTATTATTTCTATTCTTTGCGCCCCACCACAGTGACCGTGACAGTTGGAGGAAAGGAAAACTCTTTTCGATGGCGTTGTTGCTCATGACCAAGCATGGCTTAATTTGCTGTCTCAGAAGCGCACGTTGAGACATCAACGTGCTGCTCTCCCGTTACCAACAACAGAGAAACAATTTTATTGTAACAACTGCGGTCGTAGCTGTCGCTCCCGCATAGGCCACACAAGCCATAAACGTAAATGCCTATTGACCCTGTAAACGATGCTGTTTATTCATCTTTTATAGATGTTTATGGCCATTGATGATGATGATGATGCGCCCCACCACCTGCACCGCGCCGCCCCGTGACACGCCGACGCCGCTGCCGTTGCTGTAATAAACTTTTTTCCATTGACTATCTAGGTACACAATAAAATAAGTACCTAAAAAGTAATTTAAAACATTTATTTACCAGTTTATTAGAGTTTGTAAAAGTATTCTATTTTTTATAATAACATCCATCCTGTAATTATGTCATTCATTACGTATGTACCTACATTGCAATGTGTGTTTGTTTTTCATGTTGGTCACGTATGCTTATGTACCTACTTCACTTCACAATTATTATTATATTTTAAATCTACCTACTAACCTAGAGACGAGTTTTATTGTAACGTGTTCCTACATAATTTTAAAGAGCCCACCACTGTCCGTCCCACTTCAAGCTCCACACGCAACGCGGAATTGGCTTTTAATAAGTTCTTTATATTCTGAAATGTAGCGCACAGTCTCCAATTTCTATTTCATTTATATTAAATAATTAATAAGTAAATGATATACAAGTTTCATTATTTTTGCATGTCTGAGACCATAGATTAAGGACTAAGGAGCCTTTATGAACCCTAGATAAGCTAGCTAGACTCGTGAATACTGCGCCTAATATTATTGAACCTTTGGGGCGTATGTATTTACTCTGTAGAGTCTGTAGTGAGGTTTGTTTTATTAACTGTATAAATGTTTTTTACAGTTAATAAAACAAACGTTATTAAGTTAAAGTTAGTGTGTTCGCTTCGGTTCCCATAATAGTCTGTGCCTCAACCTATCTATGGCAAAAGTTAAAAACCTGTGGGACTTTTTGGCGGGAACTTGCGAAGTGATGTTGTGCTCTCAATTTATTTTACAAAACAAGTGTTAAATTGAATAATATTGTGTAATTATGGTGGTGTTTTGCGTAATATTGTTTGAGTAAACCGCACAAGTGAAGTGAAATAGAATGATTGCATGTATCGTCATTTTTCGAGTTGGCGCCAAGAGGTCCCTCGAGGTTTTAGTAAAATAGCCACCATCATATCTTAATAAAACTGAACTTGACTTGACTTGACCATGAATAAGATGAAAAATAAAGACGAAATAATAAAAATAACAAGGAAAAATAAACGTAAGACTTGGCGGTAAGGCCTAGATGCCATAGCCATCCCGAAAGGGGAAAAACATTTAAAAAAAAACTGTGTCAAAAACAAGAAAAATCTAACCTAATTTCAGCCAGTATTTGTAAAAATTCGTAAATGTGTATGTAGTCGATTTATCGTTTAATTCTTATTGTTGAGCGAAATAATTGCATTAAGCAGCCAGACTAAATGTAGTCTAGGTACGCTATGATATACGTATGAAAATAGAATACCTGCGATATTGTGAAAGGAACTTGTTGGTTACGTGGTATCTGCAGTTTTAACTTCTACAATGGGAATCCTAGAAAAGATTGCTGAGATCGAGAGGGAAATCGCAAGGACGCAAAAGAATAAAGGTACCTATTGGATCGCTCTATGAAACTTAGGTAGAGAGACAGATTATTTAATGCTTAGGCTCCTTATTTTTTCTCGAGGCGCCGCCGCCG
Organism: Anticlea derivata; assembly: GCA_947579855.1. Lineage (NCBI taxonomy): Eukaryota > Metazoa > Arthropoda > Insecta > Lepidoptera > Geometridae > Anticlea > Anticlea derivata. The sequence continues at coordinate 10,620,203 of OX388268.1, forward strand.
CCGGTTCGATCCTCTTTCAGAATATACTATCTTGCTAAGTAGGTTTAATAGCAAAAGATAAGTCTTGCACTACCAGTGTGTTGAACAAACTATAAATACAAATTCAAATGTTGTTTTTTTAATAAAATCACTTTTGCGGAAGTCCGTTCTAAGATATTATAGACAAACAGATATCTAGTACTATTCTGCTATTCTGTTCCTCTTAAGAACTCAATAAAATTTAAATCAGGCGCATCAATAAAAAGGTATGCAAAGCATATTTATTTGCAGTAGGCTTAAGCACAATCCACACAAGCAAACAGTTAGAATTTATAAAGTAGCCTGTATGCTATTCGAGGTAAAGAACTTGATCTATACCAAGTTTGAACTAAATTTATTGAGCCATTATGGTGTGATTGGACAAAAAACATCCAAACATCCTCACAAACTTTCGCATTTATAATCCTACTAATATTATAAATGCGAAAGTTTGTGAGGATGTTTGTTGTTCAATCATACAGTAACAGCTCAACTAATTCCGTTGAAACTTGGAATTGATATAGTTCTTTACCTAGAATATCATATAGGCTACTTTTTATGTAGGTACCAAATGAGCACTAAACTAATAACATCATTGTTTTATTATAGCCACTGAGTACCACTTGGGTCTGCTAAAGGCGAAGCTAGCTAAATACCGATCACAACTGCTAGAACCATCTAAGAAAGGCGGAGATAAGGGTGAGGGGTTTGATGTCCTCAAATCTGGTGATGCCCGAGTAGCCCTTATAGGTTTCCCTTCTGTGGGTAAGGTGAGTCGCATTGATTTTTAATAAAATTTGGAACTTTTTATGCATTCATAAAAATCCAGCGCTAAGAAATTATTAATATCTTAAAATACTGACAAATACGTATAGGCTCACGAGTTTTATCGTCCAGCATGTTGGACATCCTCACAAATCTCCTGATCATCAGATCAGGAGATTTAAAGATGTTCAAAGCAGTAGTCAGAGGCACGTCCAAATATTGCACTAACATTTATGTAAGGTTTAATGTTTTTAGTTTTACCTACCTACCTAAAGAGGACTGAATACACTTTATACAAGCCCTTATAGGCTTTTTAAGTGTTTAAAACAAGTTTTGTTATTTTTCTAAACATAAATAAAGAAAAAAAAAATACATGACAAGTTGCAAGCTCATCGCCGCTTCTAAGAATACTTGTCTTACTGGTTTCCTCACGATGTTTTCCTTCACCACTCTAAGCATGTAAATTTTTCGAATCCAAAACTAATCGGTGCGTCACTGGGATTCAAGCCCACCTTCAGATCGAAAGTCGGAGTACCTCCCACGAGGCTATAACGACTCCAGCTAACTGAATATTTTAACATTTTTGTTTAATATGTGACATTTACTATTTAATTTTATTGACATATTAATATAAGACGTGATTTATTTAATTTTCTTTTAATTAATGCCGTGTTATTTTATTTTTGTTATCATAATTATGTTTGACGTTCATAAATGTACTACAATCTATTGTATAATAGCGTTAAGAACTGTACCCATTTGAATTAATAAATGAATTGAATTGTTGTTTCCAGTCCACCCTACTGTCAACCCTCACGCACACACACTCCGAAGCTGCCAACTATGAGTTCACAACGCTGACATGTATCCCCGGAGTTATTGAGTACAAAGGCGCTAACATCCAGCTACTTGACTTGCCTGGTATCATTGAAGGCGCGGCCCAGGGCAAGGGTAGGGGTCGGCAGGTGAGTTTGCAAGTTTACCTTCAGTGGAGTAGGTATTATTACTAATGCAAGGGAACAATCGTTGACTTCACCTAGATTATGTCAATAAGTATGACATTACCCTACTCGATCGCGAGGAACAGACGTAGCTTCACCTAGTTTCTAAAACATTTCAAACTGATCCTAGTGATTTTATTGAAATAAACATCTTTTTCGTTTTTTTCAGCACATTAGTTCCTAGTGCCATAAAATGTTTTACTAAGGCAAACCCCACTGTCATAGGACTGTTGGATATTAAATGCTCCCTACTTTTGTATTTTCATTAAACAGGCGTGTGTGTCGACGACTTCGGTGGCGTAGCGGGAGAGTGAGACGCAAGGGGCGCGGGTTTAATTCCCGCTGCGGGATAAATGTTTGCATGATTTGAAAATATTTGTTTCGGGCCTGGGTGTTGTGGTACCATGGCACTCATAGTTTCTGATACCCATGACACGGAATCCTAGTGTGGGGTCAGGACTATGTATGTGTGACTGTTGCATGTTATTTATTTATATATAAATAATAATAAAAAAAACATATTCCGGACATATCACGGTCAACTGATCCCAAACTAGGTATAGCCTGTACTATGGGTACCAGAGACTGATATACATAATAGATATAATATTTAACACCCAGACACAGAACAAACATCTGTGTTAGTCACAAATGTTTGTCCAGTGCGGGAATCGAACCCGCGACCTCTAGCGCAGAAGGCAGAGTTACTACCAACTGAGCTATGAGGCCAGCCAAATGTTATGTTTCTTACACCATGAGTGGACTTATCGCTGAGTGGCAACTTCGTCACTAAGATGGTGATTCCATGCTTTTCAGGTGATAGCAGTAGCCAGAACCGCTGACCTAGTGCTGATGATGCTGGACGCCACCAAGCCGTACGTGCACCGACAGCTTCTGGAGAAGGAGTTGGAGAGTGTAGGCATCAGGCTCAATAAGATGAAGCCTAATATTTATTTCAAGGTTAGTGACGACTGTTGGTCCGGGGGCCTTTACATCCTTCACTGTGGCTTGGATGTTTGTATTATTTTATTTTTGCATTTTAGGAAAACTTACAGCTAGGTTAAGGAATATGTACGGGAGATCGCAGCTAAATGACATTATTTGTTTCAAATAGTGTTGTGTTCCTGCGGTGAGTAAGCTCTTTAGGGGGAGGGGCAACGTCGGCAACGCGTGCGTGATGCCTCTGGTATTGCAAGCGCTCATAGGCTACGGTAACCGCTTACCAACAGGTGGGCCGTATGCTTGTTTGCCACCTTAGTAGTATAAAAATATATATATATATATATGTACCTACCCTACTAAAGAACATGAATGCTGAAGGCCAATTAAAAGTTTCCACAGATAGTTGTGATTCAATTACGCCGTAAAGGCTCAACCGATTTCGTTGAAACTTAGGGAACGATGACCCCGCGGTAAAAAATCCTAGAAAATAGTTGTCACCATCGCGCGCTAGTCGACTAGCCGGCTGACACTGAAGTGCGGGATCGGTTCTGGGTGGGTGCAAATATTTGCAGGATTTACAAAAATAATTGTTCTCTCTTTTACTTAGCTATGATAAAATTGTTTGCAGGTAAAGAAGGGTGGCGGACTATCGTTCAACTCGACATGCCAGCTCACTAAAGTAGATGAGAAAATGGTGCAGATGATATTACACGAGTACAAGCTCTTCAATGCTGAGGTAAAATTACAACAAGACCTCCAAGATCAAGGGGTTTTCTTCGGAAACTTGTCACCAGTGATTGGAAACAAGTGAATATTACCTTTTTTTTATGGTGTCACGAAAAGCGTCCCTAAAAAAACTGGTGAACTATTCACTTTTCACCACTCACCGGTGACTAGCGAGTAACTCACGAACATTACGGACTGGGGCTCTGATCCTTAGATAGATAGATAGATAGAAAATTCTTTATTGCGCATAAAAATAGTACAAAGGCGAACTTAATGCTAAAAAGCATTATCTTCCAGATAACCTTTGTGTTTGTGGACAGAAGATGTGAAGGTAGTGCACAGGAGAGGGAACAATTGAGATCATAAAAACGAAAATAAAAGGAGTTATGATGCTAATTACTTACTAAAACTTTGAGAGAAATAGGATTTTAATACATACTAGTTTAAAAATAAATAAGTCTAATCCTTCCAGCTGGCTGCTTGCCAACTTACCTTATCAACATAGATATCAAAATTTATGATAATTTACTGCGAGATTTTCTCGCACTAAATTGGAGCAGCCCGCCTGGGAGGTACCTCCGCCTTACGGAAGATCACAGCCAAATAACATTATTTGTTTCAAATAGTGTTGTGTTTCTGCGGCGAGTAAGGCTGCCGGGGAGGGGGGTTCGGGGTCGGCAACGCGTGCGTGAAGCCAGTATTGCAAGCGTTCATAGGCTACGGTAACCACTTACCAACAGGTGGGCCGTAAGCTTGTATGCCAAATTAGTTGTATAAAAAAAAATTCCGTTAAGCCAGGTAAAATAAATGACGTGTGTGAGCTGGTAATGTGGTATGTCGCAGGTTCTGTTCCGCGAGGACTGCACCGCGGACGAGCTGATCGACGTGATCCTGGGCAACCGCGTGTACCTGCCCTGCATCTACGTCTACAACAAGATCGACCAGATCTCCATCCAGGAGGTGGACCGGATAGCCAGGCAGCCCAACTCCGTCGTCGTCAGGTGACCAATGCTTTACATTTTGATCGCCACAGTCGCCCAAAGTGCACTTTGACAAATTGCATTTTGATCGTAATCAAAGCTAACTTGGATGACTATGGACAAATATACTTGACTGTAAACAATTTGAAATCAGGCTCGCCTAACATCTTTCAGCCAAAAAATAAAATGAACAAGCAATCGATCAAAGTGAACTATGATAGGTATCAGTCAACCGGTACAGAATACAGAATTTATTTATTATACCATAAGTAACATTTCATTAATAATTTTTTTATCATATAGATATATTAATTAATTATTAATGATTTATATCAAAATATACATTATAAGAGCGGTAGCTCTTAAGTATTCTTCTAGGTCATAGAAATGATTCCATCAGGAATGTATATCAAAGTAATAAAAATAAATAACACCCAACAGTCACATACATAGTCCTGACTTACCACTAGGATGCCCTGTGTCGTGGGTATCAGAAACTATATGTACCATGCATGGTACACAACACACATACCCGGAACAAATATTTGCAGATCGTGCAAACATTTGAATGGAACCGAAGTGAATTTTGACCAACGCTTTTTCATCAATTTTTTGAATTGTTGTTTCAGCTGTAACATGAAATTGAACCTGGACTACCTGCTGGAGACGCTGTGGGAGTACCTCTCCCTCATCAGGGTGTACACCAAGAAGCCCGGCCAGCCGCCGGACTTTGATGATGGACTTATCTTGAGAAGGGTATTTATTTACTTACTATGTTAATGTTGGCTTATACTACACAAGCTTGCATTTCGCACATATTACGTACCCTCCGGATGGAAGCGCTCAGCGGTCACCCATCAATTTGATGAACAAGCTGCAGGTTGATTAACTTAACTGAGGTAATAATAAAGATGACGAAGTCACGCCCTCAGGATTCCGTACCAGCATACGGGATCGGAAAAGCAAAATTTCAAATATAGGAAGTGACAAACTTATATTTTGCGCTCGCTCACGTAGTTCATTGTAAGATATTGACCGTAAATATAACTTTGTCTCCTAATAATTCAACTAGGATTTGAAGTTAATCTTCTTGACCGCAAAAAGCAAAAATACGTAAATTGATTCAAAATCGTTAGAGCTCTTTTCGAGTTTCAGCATTCTTCCATTGGTCTTAGGCCACCATAACTCAACATGGTCACTAACATAATACAGGATGACCATGAAAGAATCAGTGACACGACATGAAGAAGAAGAAGAAGCATTCTTCCCTCCACATGACATGCTAATACCACGCTAATCTGTTGCTCATCAACTTCTCAGTCACGACTTAACCAATTTGTTATAAAAAAATCTGTTTTTTTTTCAGGGAGTAACGATAGAGCATGTGTGCCATGCAATCCATCGCTCGCTCGTCGCACAACTGAAGTACGCTCTTGTGTGGGGCACATCCACCAAGTACTCGCCGCAGCGCGTCGGCATCGGACACACCGTCAGCGACGAAGACGTCGTGCAACTCATCAAGAAATAGTGACGCGAGACGTAGGGTAGTACAGTGGAACGGTTTGGAATTGTTAAACATTCGTTTACGCGACAATAATGGTACATAATTTTCTCTAAAAACTATATATATTCACGGAGTTTACTCCGTGATCATGGCGCATGAAATTGTGCCGAAATATCGGGGAAACTAAACTCGCAAATCAAGGTAAATATCCCGTTTTTAGTGAAAATTATTTTCATAACCAAGATAGTTTCAAAAAAATTATGGTACACTCTCTTTAGGTACGCGTCGACTGGCCTACGGACTCAGCTATACGAATTTACATAAAATAAACCAAAATCGGTGGCGTGCGGTGCGTTTTGTACAGACCAGTCGATGCGTACCTTTAGAGCGCGGTCTCACCGGGCATGTTTTGGCTGACTGGCTGTTTTGCATTATGTTTTGTTACTAAAACTTCCCTTACTCTATTATTAATATTTAGATCAAGCTTGTTACTTTTATTGTAATCCCAAGACTGATTTGAAATCAGATTATATGCTATTATTTTAATATTAATAATTCATGCAATGACTGCCAATACCACCATTTCAGATGAAATTCTACTTTAGTTTTTCGGTTCGATTTCAATGTTGTGTACCGCCGCCAGTCCTTGTTATCCCCAATAGTAAGTTTTAAACACCTATTATGTTATATTTTTATATACATTTCAAACTTATGTTATTTAATAAATGGTAGGTCTTTGGTATCAGGACCTTATTTAATTGTACTAAATTATGATAACTGCCACAATACTACTGTGTATGTAATGGACAAAGAACTAACTTCGTCCAAGTATGTAATTAAAGCAATAAGTTTTAAGTTGTTTGTTACTAATTTTTTGATAGCATTGTTGAAATAATTGTAAATAGGTACCTACTTTTGCATTGAATAAATAGATTTTAAATGCAATCCTTTTTTTAATTCCTTTATTCAAAGACCTGCAGTACTATTGCGTAAACGAAAGGGAATGGAATACGCAATTTTGAGGATGATATCAATCTTAACATCAGAAAGGTTTCAACGTGGGAAGAAGGTAAGATCGTGAAGTTTACTTAAGCTACCCTTAAACCTAAGCTGTATCCATGTACATGTTGGCAATAAATGAATATGAAATATGTTTCCCCTTGTCAAGTTTGAAACATTTTTGGATATTTCTAAGTTTGTTAAAATGATCCATTGCCATTTCGCTTACAAAGTAGCAAATTAGAAATTAAATAAAGGTCAGTTTCAAACTTCCATCAAAAAATAAGACACGTAAAATAATTTCAAATTAAATATAATTTATTCAGATAAACACCATACATCCCACACTAATATTCAAGGTGACTGAGCGCTAGACAACAGATCAGACTCGACCGAGGCGAGGGCCCACTTGTGCTCTGTTATCTCCAGGGCTTCCCACTCTGCCTTGAAGGCAGCCTTCGGGTCTGGGGGCATCGCCATAGCGGCGCCCGACATCTGCTCTTGCATCACCTTCGATTGGTCAGCAGCTGAAATACAAAAGATTATTTGTAAAGATATCTGTTTCTTCAATGACATAGAGCCAATGACCATGAACGTATGGACTCTAGAGGTTTGGCAGTTCACCCATCTACCAACACTACCTATTGTTGATACTGTTGTGAATGCCAGTTTTCTTACCGTTGTTCTCTCCCAAGACCAGAGCGTAGATAGTCCGCAGTCCAAAAACATTAAGGAAGTACCAGGAAGCAGACGATACCCAGGATGCATCCAGATATGCAAGCTCCACTCCTCTCTGCAGCATTGGTTTGAAGCGGAGTGTCAGCGGGAACGGAACCTTAGCTGTCAACAAGATGAGTGTTCTTAAAATTCTGCTCAATTTGCCTGAGGATTTAGTTTATGGGCAATGGGCATGCAAGCCGCATAAATAAACTGGAATCAGCTAGAAACGACAATGTTTTTACTCTTCTGCTGTTTTTGATTACATTACTACATTTTTCATAACACTACCAATCTCCTTATTAGCTAATCCTACTAATATTATAAATGCGTAAGTTTGTGCGGATGTTTGTTGTTCAATCACGCCGTAACTAGGTACTGAACCGATTTCATTGAAACTTGGAATAGTTAAAGTTCTTTACCTAGAATAGCATATAGGCTACTTTTTATGTAGGTAGCTAGTCTCATAAGTAGGTACCTAGGTAGTTATCTGGTTTGATTGATGGTAATCAATGATTATCATGTAAAAGTTTTCACATGCCAGATCCTATACTTAGAGAATCATAAAATAATAGTGCAACAATTCCGAAGCAGACCTAGAAAGTCATAAGGGATCAATGACCTTAATGATTTCCATTTTGAGGAGCCTGTTATCCAGCAGTAGGAAAACTTAGGCTGAAAAAAGTGGAAATAACTTACTTGTTAGAAAACCACTGAACATCCAGTTGATCCAACCACCAATGACAATCATAGGCAGCACATTGGTGACATTGCCTTTCAGCATGTCCGTCATCATTCCAGGGTCAGTCATGGGGTTCTGAAATTATCACAAGCTTCAATACTAAGGTCATAGAGGTTGAATAGCAAAGTTCATTATGGATTGTAATTTCATAAATCTCTTTTATATCAGGTGTGGGAGGTGCACGCAGCTGCATTTTATTGGGCTTCCAAGGAACAGATTAGCGCATTAGATATTTGTTAAGACTATTATGCAAGAATAATGAAGTCCATCCAATAGATTCTTAGTCTGGTGCTTGGAGTGCTAGTTTTAAAGGACTATGGTACCTATAGAAGTTTACCTGTGATGCAGCAGCCCTTTTCTGCACTTTGAAATACCCATCTTCCTCATTGTTGAACCAGTAACGACGCATTGCAAACGACTGACGAGGCAGGTACTTTCCATTTTCACGCAGCAGTCTTGCGCGGATCATTACTTGACTAGAAGTGTACCAAATAATGTACATTTTAGCAAGAGAAGGAGCACAGTCATAATTTTGAGTAATAGCAATTTCTAACAGGTAAAGCTGTAAATAGACTGTAGTTATTGGAAACGTACCTGTCCTGCATCTGAATCAGCTCCACTTTCTTCTGTGATGACAAAATTATTGAAACATAGTGCCTGACTATACCAACAAGGAAGGTTATGATAACGATTGGTAGAAACACCCATAGCCGAATCTTTGGATCAAGCAGGATCTCAGCCATTTTTTATTCGTACAGAAATTCTATAATATACAAGAAGAACAATTTAATTACATTACTTATTTTCATCTGAAATTTTAATTGTCCACAATCCACAGCTTTACCATAATTTTCTTCTTCTTCTTTAATTTATGGCCTCTGCTGTATTAAACATAATATTGCCAGTGTCATGTAATTAAGAATGTCAAGTATAAAAATTCTGTGATTGATTGCAAGGTTTAAATTGTATGTCAATGTAAAATTGAAGTTGACATGAATATTTTTAGATGTCGGCCGGAACCAGAGAAAAAAAGAAAAATAGCAAACTGCTGCAAACCTCCAAATACTGTTTTTTTATTCTCTCTCTTTGCTTCTTCCAAGTTCCAACACTTAAAACATTACATGCGCTAAAATCATATTGGTCCGTGATCATTACTTTCTTAAAATTTCATCGTATCGCTTATAACAACTTTTTGTGATGCCTCGAAGCAAAACAAAGTCCTGTCCCAAAACATTAGCCAGTGTTTCAAAGTTAACTGAAAATGTACCTCAAACCCACAAAGAAAATAAACTTAAAGCAGAAGCCGAAGAACTGTTGGACGGTATTGAAGCAAGCCTGAATAAATCCTTTCCAGATCTGAACAAATATAAATATGACAAGAAGCCGCATGTTAAAATTGAGTTTGAAAAAGTTTCTCCTCTAAAAGAAGTAAGATAAACCAAAACGGGTTTATTGTAGTTTTTTATGACTCCCGCAACTTCGTTCGCGTGATATATTCATACATAGGTACTTCAAATAGTAAGTCTATGCTTCAACCCATGTTGCACCCTTAGGGGTTGAGTTCTGAGAATTCCTTATTGTAGGAAGCTACCCTCCAATTTTCATACTTGTAGGACTTCTGGTTTAGTCTGTGTGTTTGTTATCAGTAACTTATGAGTTTTATATATTTTGATTAGGTATAGATAAATGTTCATGTAATTTTTAGGAAATCAAAGGATTGTGGGAGCCTCCTAACTGGCAAGAGTTTCTTGTGAACCTGAGAATCATGAGAGCCAACAATGATGCTCCAGTTGACTCCATGGGGTGTCACATGAGCATAGATGACAAAGCACCTCCTGAGGTAATCACATCACACTAATATTACATACATACATAAAATCACGCCTGTTTCCCAGGGGTTGGCAGAAACCAGGGCTAATATTATTTATAGTCTCATTTCATCTTATAAAAGGAATTCAAATGTGAATTAAACCATACTTTTTAAACCTTATCATTAAGTTGTTTCTGTTTGTACATACATACATAAAATTACACCTATTTCCCAGAGGGGTAGCCAGAGACCATGACTTTCCACTTGCTACTATCCTGACATACCTCTTGCTTCATTTACTCTCATCACATTGCTTGTGCATGCTCGTCTGTTCATAATCTTTTTCAACCAGAATGCTATTATATCTTTGACCAGGTATTCAGATATCAATCCCTAATATCACTGATGTTGTCCAGCCAAACTAAGGACCAGGTCACATTTGCAGCCATGGAACGGCTCCGAACTCGAGGGCTGACGGTGGACAATGTTCTGGAGCTGAGTGATGATGAGCTAGGGAAACTCATTTATCCTGTTGGGTTTTGGAAGGTATCTAGACATTTTTGATTTTATTTCTTTATTATGTGAAACCCTTTTGACTATTTGACATGTTGACCGCCCCCTGCCTAAACCACCTTACTTCAGCCATTCCATTCTAATTTTCTATGTTTTCATTGTTGTCTTTCAGACCAAGGTCAAATACATAAAGAAGACTACCCAAACACTAAAAGAACAGTACAACAGTGACATCCCAGATTCAGTGGAAAAACTCTGCAAGCTCACAGGAGTTGGGCCCAAAATGGCTCATATCTGCATGAAGGTGGCTTGGAATAAAATCACTGGAATTGGTAAGACTTATTAACCCTTCACCATTCTAAGGAAGGTGGTGAAGCTGTGGGTTTCATCACAAAAACATTGTGAAGAAACCCACAGCTTAGTCAGCTCCACACATTTACCATGTCTTTCCTGTAGATAAGGTTAGCCTACTCCATCTTACTAATGTCCTATGCACTACAGTATGTATCCTGTAAGTGCGAAAAAAAGTTCCCCCTGATGATTCTTAGAATGATTTGATTCTTAGAGATTTTGTCTGTATGCATTTTCATTGTAAACAGGATAATCAAATAGTAATAATTTTCTTAAATTACAATTCATGTTTGCAGGTGTGGACACTCACGTGCACAGGATAAGCAATAGAATAGGATGGGTTAAGAAACCCACTGCCACTCCAGAGGATACAAGAAAAGCACTGCAATCGTGGATCCCTTTTGACCTATGGAGTGAAGTGAACCATCTCATGGTTGGCTTTGGACAGACAATATGCTTGCCAATAGGCCCTACTTGCTATGAATGCTTGAATAGAGATATATGCCCTTATAGTGGCAAAGGAAAAAAATCTCCTAAGAAGTCACCCATGAAAACTCTTGATGCTAAATCACCTAATAAACAGAAGATAACACCTAAGAAGGAAGATGATAAAATTAATGATTTTGATGTAAAAGAAACAGTGAAACCTGAAAAATCTCCTAGAAAGAGAAAACTCACACCAATTAAATCAAAAAAAGACAAGAATTTTGAAAACGATCCAGATAAAGATGATTTTATTGAGACAAATGCAACTAACACTTTGCAAGTTAAAGCTGCATCTAAAAATACTAAGAGAAAAATCACACCTAAGAAAAATCAAAGTAATACAGAAGCAAACAATGAAATGGATGTTGGTGATTTTGAGACAAAAACACCTGTAACTTTGAAAGTTGAAGCACCCAAGAAATTAAATAAAAGGAAAGTATCACCTAAAAAGAATCCAGCAAACATGGAGCCAAACATTATAGTGCAAGAAATAGATGCTAAAGATACTCTTCTTGTTGAATCTGCACTGAAAGCAGTTCTAAAAAAGAAAGCTAGCCAAAAACAGATTGCATCAAATACAGAACAAAATGTTGAGGAAGCAGTAGATTCAGATTCCACCAACTTTGTTGTGACCAGTAAGGTTAGTAGGAATAAAATACAAAACCTTGATATAAATACTATGGAATCCACAAGTGGGAAACCTAACAAGTCACCAGTGAAAAGAAAGTCTCCAAGGAATAAAGTGACAGACAAAGATAATAAAAGTGAAGATGAGATTAAGAAAACCAGGTCTGCAAAAAAATGTTAAGTGGCATGTTGAAAAATTGAGTTAATTTCGTATGTTGAATATCTATCAGTATTTTGGAATATCATGTTATGTCATTATAATTAAGTTTTGTTAATTTTAGGAATAAAACATATTTTTGATTGAATTTAAATGAATACTTTAATGTTTTCGTCTGCCTTGTTTCTTTTTAGACTTTCCTTTACCTTTTCCCCCTTTCTTGCCAGTTCCAGCCTTTTCTGGATCTGCCCTAGCTTTTGCATTGTTGTGTCCTTTTCGTGAATCTAACTTGGATTTCATGTGTCCTTTCTTTTGCTGTGATTTTTTCTTGTTTTGAATTCTGTCCAGTTTATTTTTCATTTGGAACACTTTGCTTTTTTGTATCTTTTTTGTAGCTTGTTTCTTGAGCATGCTCTTTATTTCCTTTTTTGTTTTTAATTTGTCATCTTCATGTTCTTCTTGTTCAGACTCTTGTGCACTTTCTTCTGCTAATCCCATTCCAGGAATTTCAGTTCCTGTTTCATTTGATTTTTTCTTTTTTACTTCTTTTTTCACAACTTCTTTAGGTCTGTTCTCTCCAATGACTAAATCTTTCTTTTGTAATGTGTCTGATGAGAGCTCCACAATTTTAACATTGACATCTTCGTCTTCATACTCTTCTTGAAGTAATTGTTCAATATCTGGTATTGGTCGACTGGATACAATGAGTTTCTTGTATGATTCCTTGTTCTGAAAAAATATTCATACTTTATTGCACAAAATACATTTTATACAAAAGGGCTTAGAGCTAGGGCATATTCATATATTGATAGTAGATGATAGTAGTTTAAAATTTGTCGGTATGTTATTATGACTCTTTATACAGCATCCAGAAACAATAAATATTAGCTTTATGTTCAGTCAACAAGATAATAGGGAATACCACCCACAACATACTTCTGATACTAGTATAGGTAAATGAAATGAACAGGAACAATTATTTTTGTAATACCTCTTGTTTGATTCGCTTTCTCTCGTCTTTCAAAAGGCGCTGGATATCTTCCTGTGCTTTTTTCTTTCTTTCTAATTTTCTTTTACGAAACCCACACAAGAAATCTCTGAAAATACGACGAATTTGTTAAACATGTACATGTTTTGTTGATGATTAGTGTGAAATGCAACTCGGAATGGTAACGGAAGGAAAAGCTTACTTTCTTTTAGCTTCATCAAATACGAGAGCTACCTTTTTCTTCTGATTTTTGTTCTTTTTCCCCATCTTATTTCAGTTTTTCAATTAAAAATAAACACGAGAAGCATAAAAATTATAACCTCAAACAAAAACTCTTTGTATTGACACTTTATTTTCATTTTGACGTTGACTGTTTTGACCGGACAGCGCACTTAGTTACACGCAGATTTCATTTTTGATGTATGAATCCTCTCAATCCGCTTATTGGTAAAACAACAAGAATTGAAAAACATACTAAAACATTTTGAATCCAGCTCCTTAAATATACATAAATAACTCGCATAAATTCCTTTTCTCGAAAGACGTCCCGCGGCAAAATGCGGAGCAGAAAGCATTAGCCAAATTACTCCATTATTTTATTTAAGACTAAGCTCCTGCCTCGAAAGCATCCTATTGGTCTGTGCCAAAAATTACTCTATGGTCTGTGCTTCTAGGGGGACTTCTTTCGTGAAAGGGAAGGACTCTGATTCCAAAATAATGTTAAATTCCATTTCCATCGAAGCGGTATACCTAAAATAAAACACGAGCAATATTGCATTTCAAATCTCAATTTTTGGCAGAAGCACAAGAATGTTTTGAATACTCCTTTGCTATTGGTGGATCTAAGCAATTATTTTTTACAACAGCTGAAATTCAACCAATCGGCGCAGAAGTCCACAATAAAGACGGACTCATCAGCAGCATGGCTGTCAGTATATATTTGAAGTTTGGACGATGCGCTTCCTCTCGTCGTGTTGGTTTTTTTTGTTTGTGCATTTCGATGAAAATGTTATCGTGTGTGGATTTTTGTGGCTTAAAAAATGGAAGGAATTAGGTGCAGTGACCTGATACGCCCATCATTAAGCAGGGTGAGCGTTTATTAGTATTTAGATTCGGCAGATACAAGTAAAAATACAATTCCTTACATCTGCACTTGTCCGTGTACAAAATAAATGGCATAGAAAACCTATCGAGAGCTAGCTACGTATTCTGCTTTCGTCACAATTGAATATAAGTAATTCAAGGTCATTTTTAAAGGTCTAGACTGCGAGAACGAGTGCATAAATTGGAGTAATCAATAGTAGAATGGTGGCACGGCCATATGTTAGCATGTGTGAAAGGATGTCTCGTGTTACATACGTACCGTTACCGCACTCTGTTTTGATCTACAACTGTCGGAACGTGGAATACAGCGATTGGGAAAGCTGTCGCTCATAATAAAATCAATACTTTGCCTCCCTACTCTACCCACACCACATTATCTCATACCATAGTACCTACCACCACAAATTCCAAAGAGATTTGTGAACTTTGTTTTCTGTTTACTTAGCTTACTGATGTATGATTTATTAATATCCTATCCTATTATATGCTAGAGTTTGTGAGGATGTCTGTGGTTCAATCATACTGCAATAGCTCAATGAAACTTGGAATACCTAGATGAGTTCTATAGCTAGAATAGCGTAAAGACTACTTTTTATCTGGGTACCGTGTACATGTGCGAAGCCGCGCCTTCAAGCTAGTGTATTCTATTAATATTATAAATGCAAGGCTAGTACATAATGATGTACTTCATAAATTTACATTCACTTGGTTTTTGAGTGACTGGTTGGCATGCCCTGGATTTGCTTTCATACCAATTTTGCTTACCATGTGAATGTTTGTAAATACTCTCTTATTGAGCACCTACATCCTAAAAGAAAACTTTGTCAAAACACCTGGGTTTTGTGAATAAATTTTGTTACATGTTTTAATATAGGTTATATTAGTTGCCTACATACAACTAAATATTATTAAACTTTCCAGGGCTGAGATTCCAAATACAATAGAACATCTGTTGGGTCCTGATGGGATCCACATATCAGCATGATCATTTTATTTTGTAAATCTACAACCCGTCAACTTAAATGAGGTTCCTATATTAGCTCACTGGATCCCACTGCAGTAGGGCCCTTGCCTTGCTTAGTGGTATTCAGTGGGCTAAATTTTGCTTTAAGGTAATAATAATTTCATAGAATATATTAAGTATTTATTACCCGAAGTAGGTAACAAGTGGTTACTAATTCTTGTCATTGTTGTTACTTATTACATGGTAGGTAAATCAGACATATCTTCGTTAACTTTAAATTAAGTTAACTGTAAACAAAAGTTTTATTACATAATTTAAACAACAATTACCTGCCTATTTTTAGTACTTTGATATTATTTGGATTTTATTTTTCGTTGTTTGAATAGCAGCTGCCCTTGATAATGCCGTATAGGTAGGTACAATACTGAGATCCAGATAAATAAGAAAACAATCCAAGCAAATTAGTAAAAACTCTGCAAACTGTTTGTCTAGTGGGGACGCGCCCTTACTGTACCTACTAGATAACGCCTCTTAATCTCGTTGTATAGGCTTATCCGGCTTGGGCCCGCGGCATCGATGGCGTGGAACCGATGAAACTTTGACAAAAAGTAGCTAAATTATTCTGACGTAATTCAAGTTTCATCGAAATCGGTTAAGCCTTTACGGCGTGATAGAACAGCAAACATCCACACAAACTTTCGCATTTGTAATATTCGTAGAATAGGCTTTGCACCCAAAAGTCGTGGGTTCAAACCCATTCGTGCACGTCTAAAATAGTCTTAACTAAATAGGTATGTACCTTAATATTTTTAATTTGTAAACCTTTTGAAACTTTGTCAGATTCTGATTTACTTTTGATGTTGACTGTTCCTACTTAGCCTAGCTAGCATAAATATTTTGTTTTGCATGAGTCAGCTCCTAATAAGTTCATTCATAGCTTTTATACCACTCAATATCTTAATTGGCCGTTCAAGAACAGGACGTTAAATTAGGTCAGTACATTATGCCATATTATCATCATCATTTCAGCCGTAGGAACTTCCACTGCTGAACATAGGCTTCCCCATAGATTTCCAGAGCGACCGACCATGTATGGCCTGCACCAAAACAATCATCTGCACATGCTCGCCGCGCTCTGGGTATGCGGGTTGGCGAGCGCAGATAAAGATATTGTTGACAGGGAACGCTGCTGCCCATCTCCTAGTTTGTTTCCCTTAGTCGCCTCTTCCACGGGTAGTAATTGAGGGGCCTTTGCTTCAGCCCGGGCCACTATGGCTCCTAGCCATGTAAAATGGCTAGGTATTTTTCAGTAACTTGATAGGTTCATGAAAGGCTCGACCTATTGATAATTTGAGAAGCTCGAGTCGAGAGAGGTATTCAGAACACTCATATAGACGGGCACGTCTAATGGATTTTTAATTGAAAGTCGCTTTTGTTTCAGGTTACAGACTGATCAAACAGTGGAGCCACCATGACTTCTCGGTAAGTTAAACTGCCTACAATTCTGCTGGTATAACTCTGATCGACTGAAGTATACGTACCTAAAATTCTGCCTAAATATATAAAAAAAAATGTTGGTATGTGTATAGTACCAACATTTTTTTTTGTCCAATCATCATAACTCGGCTCCCTAATGATTAACATAACATCTATATTACTATTATATTTTCGATTCCCATACCGTTATTGGTACTAATATTAACATTGTCCTAATGATAGGCTCGACATATGAATACAAATTTTAGTAGTTGAGACTATTTTGCTTATGTTTATGTCTATAATATGTGAGGAAAACAAATATGTCAGTACAAATATGTCAGTTTAGGAATATGGGAATTTATGCTACGAAGTGTTTAAATTACAATGCTTAGTTTGTTTTTTAATTACCACCACTTGTGAATATTTATGACTAGACCACTTGAGAGTTCAATAAAAATTGAGGGCGTGTTTCATTAAATAAATTGATGGCTTTTCGTTCGTCGGGTTGATTAGATTACGAGTAATTGAACCAGCCAGCGCTTGCTTTATTGAGTTTTCTAACCACGTCAGTCACTTTTATATTTTTAGTGTCTATTAGGATTCTTTGCAACGACTAATGTAATCCTGTCTATACGAGTATATGTCAACGAATATGTCCTGTTCCCGCCTATATATAGCGGTTGATTTATTATATAGGAAACTAACTAAGTTGCTATTTTTCCGTTTTAATTCATCTTTAGATTCTGCCCTGTTACTGTGTTTTTTTAAATTAAGTTAATGTAAGTCTTTTTTTATGTACTTGGCCTCCCGCGATACAGGCTAGTCCTAGTGCCTCTAGTAACTTGTTTTACTTGTCATTCTTATTTTTAGTAAATAAATTTATTTGTATTTTGTATTTGTACGATACATAATCTTGTTTGAAGTCAATTTAAGAATCTAACTCATATTTAAACTTTCTGGATTGGGTCACTTCCGTTCTAAAGGTGCGAGGTATTGATTCTTCTCCCTGATTGAATTATGGAATGTGTATTTATATTTCGGGAACCAAATTGACGTGGCCTCTACCGAAGAACTCTACCATTGGTAGTAAACAATCCCTGCACCTTTAAAATCGTACCGTGGCCGTGGTGGCCCCAGCTGCAGAATAGGTCCCTCCGTGTCTACCCATGGATGTCGTAAGAGGTGACTAAGGGAAAAAAGCTAGGGGATAGGCAGCAGTATCCCCTATTTAAAAACTATATCTGAATCTGCGCTCGCCATCCCCCGTGCCCAGCGTGGTAAGTATGGGCAAATTCCCCACACATGATAGAAAGTTGCTCTGGAAGGCTGTGGGGGAAGCCTATGTTCTGCAGTAGACATCCTACGGCTGAAATTATGATATATCACACAGGTGGTATTAAAAAGAAACGCAGTTCGACCCCTATAAGAAAGACGGTTATGATTTGTTTCCTTGAAATGCACTGCATGCGGGTCTCTCGGTGTTTTGTTCGGCGTTGAGCAACATACGGGTTTATTGTTCTCGTAAGTATGCACCTCACGACTTCCAATGAGATGTAATGGATCCTCTTCCACACGCATGACCCTTGAGCTCTGCCATTAGTTTCCGTGATAGCATCAGTTACCGATTAACGGTAAACTTATGACGTTACTCAATTTCGTATAGCGATGAGCCGCAAAGATAGCTCTATCTATTCCATCTACGTTCGCGGGGCAGTTCTACTAGTGAACAAATCCAATTACCAACGAACTAAGGGAAAATAAGATGGGTTTTGACCACAAAGCCGTGGTTCTTTGCGTGGTTACCCACGACCGCGTCACTACGCCGTGGGCATAGGAAGGTCCAAGCTGGAGAGAGTAAGGTGGCGTCGGAACGAGGATAGTGGTGGCGTAGCACCATAAGTATATTAAATTAAACCTATACTATTGTTCCGAGGCCGCTTACTCTAGAATCAGTGCTTTAGAGCACAGGTATCACAATTTACATTTGAGTACCAGTTGTTAAGCGTTATATCGTTGCTAGTGATTGCGACTTAAGAAAATTTATCCTGATCCAATCGATCAAGAATTCCTTTGTTTCGAACCCCAGAACCAGCTGGGTATTTTTTATACGTTCAAAGAATGCTATGTTCAAAGACGATATCGAAGGGTGTGACTGTGTCATGTTGGCGGAAGAAACCACTTGTTCCAAATCGGTCGTTCATTATCTGTGGATACATTTAATGACACTCATGTACGCAAAGGCTGAATTGAACCAATTGCAGCACATCGCCCTAGACCGCAAATTATCCTTCTTGCACATTATCCTTCTTTAGCCGTATTGTATAACAACCTCAGTACGTTGGGGATTCTTTTCATTTTGTGTTCTTGATCTATAATGTTAGGCAACCAAAGGGACGGATGAAGGAAGAGTGCATGCTGCGGAAATGAGAATATTGTGATGCATGTGTTAAGTGGCTAGAACGGACAAGGTACGTAATGAGTACATAGAGGAAGTTTGAAAGTAGCGCCAGTGACTGAGAGTGAGAAGTTAGCATTAGGTTAGCGTGATATGTGCATGTCATATGGAGGAAACAGTGTCATGAGACGAGAAGAGTGGTAAATATGTATTTGGAAGGATATAAGGGAAGAGGTAGACTAAAGAAAAGATGGATGGATTGTGTGAGAAGACCACATGAGTAAGAAAGGTGTGAATACTGACATGACGACTGACAGAGGTGAGAGGAAGATAAAAACATGCTGTGCCGACTCTACGTGAAGTGTAAGGGCTGGGAGTTGATGTTCAAATTTGATCTGTCTACCAGGTTAGACCGTCTCTTCGTGCTCCTAGAAGCTGGTGCTGGAGCTGCGACTCGTCGAGCGGCGGCCCGGCAGCTGGGGGAGGTGCAGAAGGCCCACCCTGAGGAGTTACACCGACTGCTCGGAAGGCTCACCAAACACCTGCGCTCGCCGGCTTGGGAAACCAGAGTTGCTGCTGCTCAGGTAATTGCAACTAGTATCGGAACTATCCTATATCCTATATATCTATCCTATCCATTGCTTATAATAATTATCATAGCTGTATTGGACTGGACACTGGTAGAGTGGAAGTGACCCCGCCTTCCGACCCAAAAGTGTCGTGCATCCATGAATTTTCCATTCGGAAAATGTATATGTACTAGTATGCATACTAGTGCTCTTAAAACGTGAAGGAAAATATCGTGATGAAACCGGCATGTCTAAAAATTCATGTGACATGTGCAACAAAGGATATATGCAAGAAAGGAGAGGCGCATTTTAATCCTTTCACTACACCGATTCTTTCACCACCGGTCTTAGGCCCTTTTCAGGGCCACCATACCTCAACCTGGTCATTGTCCTAATACAGGATGACCAAGAAAGAGACAGTGACACGAATAGTATAGCTGTATAAGATTGCTAAAAAAACTTTATTAAAATTACAACGTATGACAACATGCCTTTTGATAAAATTGAAAAAGACAAAGTGGATTTTCACTAAGCCTAATTACAAACTCAAATATTTGTTCAGTGATACGCTCGCGGTTAACCGTTAGGTAACTATGTAATTTTCTTTTGAGGCTGTAATTTATAATCTGTATAATTTTCGCATAAACCTACGTAGGTATGTTATTAATTATAACGTTGAATTTTGTGCAATAAGGGTTTTAGTAAGCACTACTGTATACAAAGTGTTCCTTTACTAGTAAACTATCACGAAAAAGTGATTATTCCATTTAAAAAAAAGGTCAAAAAAAACCCGTTTTTTTTCAAATCAGTTATATATATATATATATATATATATATATCCTTCTTATATCATCTGTAGAACTAATTAGGTTCCCCACGCCGCTTCGCTCGCGTGGTACCTACGAGGATAAAAGACTATAGTCAGGTACAGAGATAGACAATAGTCTATCTCTGTACCAAATTGCATCCAGATCCGCTCAGCGGTTATAACTGACTTAATATTTATCTATTATGTATATCAGTCACTGGTACCCATAGTACAGGCTATGCCTAGTTTGGGATCAGTTGACTGTGCGTGCTATGTCTGAAATATTTATTTATTTACTTTTGCATAGATTTCTGCAATGAAAAATGTAGAGTTTCCAAAGTCAAACAAATAGATCAAACTTTATTGCCAATTGGGTGTATAATAAGGCCTTTTTGGGGATAGCATACATATTATGAATAACCTTGTAGAAAGTCAGAGTTATAAAAATTCGAGATTTTTAATAGAAAAACTCAAATGGTTATTTTACAGTTTTACCAACCAATAATTAACTTCTAAAACGCGCTGGTTCTTTGGTTATCTCGCACTATGTATGAAGATGAGCTTTAATGTGTACAATTTGTATGCATCATTTCATACATTATGACTACCAAGTTATTGTTTCATAATGAGTTTTATGTCATTTGATATATGAGTGTGTTTACATCGAAATGCGCTGGAGGAATTGAAATTGTATCGTATGTTTCAATGAACCCAACCGAGTATAGTATTACGCTTTAGCTGTACCTAGTGACTTGAAATAAATTATTTTTCGAAGTTACATCAAAGAATGCTTAGAATACTTATGAATGTTGATATGTAAACCGCAATTCATCTTTCTGTTACTCTTACACTGGGATCAAGACTTTCTGCTGCACCACAATATTTTTTTGACTGAATAGTGAAGATTTAGGACTATGAGTAAGAAAGGAGTGAATACTGATATGACGGCTGATAGAGGGGAGTGGAAGAGAAGAACATGTTGTTCCGACCCCACATGAAGTGGGATAAGGGCAGGGAGATGATGATGATGATGAGTGAAGATTTAGGGCTTTCTTTTGTATTAGACATACACGTAAATATAAACATTATCTTTTTTATCTCGTCGTGTCAGCGTTCCTATCAAGAGCAAGCCAATAATGAGTAAGCTGTAGTATGCTAATAAATTATTTTAACAATACAAACGCGATGACTGTTATATTGATCGTACTCTGCAAAAGATTGTGCAGTGAGCAGGTGCCTGTATTTGCGGTCAGCGATTTATTCAGCTTGCCATTGTATGTAAACATTATTTAATTCCAGCTATAATTCCAGCTATACTTTGTTTACTCATTGTTTAGTTATAAAAGTAAGGAGTCAGTAGATATACCTACCATTGAATAGGTAATAGATGCGATATTTGCGAGTTTGCAACATTTCATAAACTTCCTCGCGCCTGTATAAAATTAGAAATCCCACAGGTAGCGTGCTTAAAAAATAAATAAAAAAAGGGCATTTATACACTCAGTATTCCTACACACAGCTAAGTAGATACAAAATACAATTATAGAAACCCAAGTTATTGGTATGTAGGTAGACAAGTGGAATGGTCGCTTTAACTCATTTGAAGTCACGTCTTTCTACCTGATTATTGATTTGGTTATACGAAATGATTAATTATATGTATACTACCCCTAAAGTACTTATTTTACACCAAATTGGAAATAAAGTTTGTTCTACGACTTTTGGAAATTCGACATTTTTCATTGATATATGCTATATTGATATAAACTATGCAAAAATCTGCCGATTTGTGGTCAAATCAGTTCAGCTGTTTTAGTTGGCAATCTTGATTCTTGAAGTCGAACGTTTAGATAACAAAAATATTAAAAAATACCAAAAACAGCTAATTTAAAAAAAATCATGAAAATAATCTGTAAATAGAAATTACAATTTTGATTTGTTTTTCGCTAGTTTGTTGATAGAATAAATCCCATTTCGGTGTACATAAATTCCTTTTAGTGGATATAACGATGTCCTGAGTCGGTGGACATTTAAACCGTGTTTTATCGTGCGCCCCGTTTCTTGAACTCACGCGTTGTAAACAGATAGCGATCCTTCAACCCAGATGTCTCATTGTTTCCTGCATACGTTGAATACAGAAATACCTTGAGAAAGAATATGAGCAAAATCCGATGTGCTAGCTAGTGACGAACTCTGGAAGCTGGAACTGGAAGCTAATCAAAAACGTTGGCCTGTCAATCCCAACTGTATCAGTTTTCACGCCAATGACTCCCGAAATTCAGGTACATAAAGCTCTATTTCTCAGCAGTAGCTATAAATGTTTCAACAAGTTTTATAGTGGGTGAGACGTTTTGCTACCAGGTGGTGAGAGGGGGACCTACCCCTATACCTATGGAAAAAAATCGATTTGGGTGTCGTTTTGATTAATTTGGGGTGCCGATCAAGAAAATGACGTACATTTTGTAATACAAGATGGCAGATGCAAATGTCATTCCGAGAAATGGATATGGGTATCGTTTTCGAGTAATTTATTGGCGCTTATTACGATAATGGCTTAATTTTCAGAATCTAAGTTGGCGGATGCCTTAAAATCATGAATGACTAAAAAACAGCAATCAAATATAAACGCGCAGCTCGCGCACAACGCTAACTAGTCACAATATAAAGATGACAGGTATTTGTTGTTTATAGAGATCAACCAGTATCTTTGTTTTCTTTATTTAGCTGATATCCGCGAGAACACATCCCATATCAGTTTCGAAATAATGATAAGATAAGATACCGAAGGCGTAGAACCAGAGGCGAAAGGGTTAATTGGACCGAATGCCTACACGACAATCATTTACATAACTCGTGTACCTATCATCGTTGAGTAAGGTCAGGCAGGTCTCATTATGATGTCAAAGATTTCGAAATTACTGGGTCGATAACAGGAATGGTATTTTTTTTTTATACAACTGAGTTGGCAAACAAGCATACGGCCCACCCGTTGGTAAGCGGTTACCGTAGCCTATGAGCGCTTGCAATACCAGAGGCATCACGCACGCGTTGCCAACCCCGAACCCCCTTCCCCCTAAAGAGCTCTGGCAACCTTACTCACCGCAGGAACACAACACTATTTGAAACAAATAATGTTATTTGGCTGCGATCTTCTGTAAGGCGGAGGTACCTCCCCAGGCGGGCTGCTCCAATTTAGAACGAGAAAATCTCGCTATGCCCTTCCTCCTCCAAAATCTTAATCTCGCTCTTATTTGGGAATTTGGCAGACTCCGTCTTAAATTTCTCGTTGTTCTAGTTCGCGTCCTACGTCCCACTGTTGCGATGCCCTATGCATGAAACAATAGTCTACAGTGTAAGCGCAATGGTGCTATTAAAATTTTTAGCGTTGTAAATTAGGTAGTTAAAAATGGCTAATGAATCGTGTCGATCATGCACTATTTCGTATATTTCACGTACAATTTTG
Source organism: Anticlea derivata (assembly GCA_947579855.1). Lineage (NCBI taxonomy): Eukaryota > Metazoa > Arthropoda > Insecta > Lepidoptera > Geometridae > Anticlea > Anticlea derivata. The sequence goes on from OX388268.1 coordinate 10,644,311, forward strand.
TTTGCTTTGCATATCTTTTTATGCGTGACTTATCAAGAGTTATATATGATACGCGTCAGGTGGAACTTAAACTCACTCCTAGGACATTAGTGCCTGGGACTTGTTTTGATGTGTGGCGAGCTACGCCACCACTATCACTCCGTCGCCGCCAAATTCAAATACCTCTCAGTTGGCATAGCGACGAAGAATAGAACGAATTGTTGATTCGGACGGACGACGGTCTGTCAGACTACTTTTACTTTTACTCTGGTCGTGTGCTTTATCATGTTTGCTAAATCTTCTATTTTCTGTAATTATTCATGTACCTATTGTAAATATTATACTCCTGTAAATAACAACTTTGCTCTCTCTCTCTCTACACGTCCTGTAGGATCTCCACCAACCATAGATGAAGTGCTAGTATAGATGCTTGCCCAGCACCTATACTATCCTCTCAGCCAAGTCAGCCTTATCTACAGGAAAGACAGGGTCAATACGTGCTAGTTAGGCCGCGGCAATTTTTTCCGTCACCATCACTAATGAACCGACGACATTGTGAATGTTGCGGGAAGTCGGATGATGGGGAAGCTCAAGACGTTCGTCATGGAACTATTTGGGGATGTCCGGCAGTGGACTTCTACATGCTGTTGATGATGAGGTAGACTAATGAGAATAATAGAGACAGCTACATTACGATCGTATCGTATAATTTTCTTGTCTAGAGAACTGTTACTCTGAAGTGAATTCACATAAATAGGACTCCTTGGTCGCCCTTGATTGACCGTCTGGCCGTCAGCCTTCGGGTCACCTTTAACTACGCATCCGAATCTAATTCTGTGTTCTAATTTGAATTATTTGGTTTCACAGGCGGTGGAAGCTATTCTCTCGAACGTTCCAGAATGGCACCCGCCACCGTTCACGGATATAAAAGGTAATATAACTTTCAAATTCCAGAAAAATGCAGCTTTTAAGGAAAATATACTATTTATTAGAAAATTATCTGTCAATGTGTGCAGTTGGTATTTGAAATTGTATGGTGTATACAACGCAGTGTTGGCAGGCACCCCACCCGATGGACCGACGTCATTGTGAAGATTGCGGGAAGTTGGTGGATCGAAAAGGCTCAACACATTTCGTCGTGGAACTCTTTGGGGGAGGCCTATGTCCAGCAGTGGACATCTGATGATGATAGGAACTGACAGCGTCTGTATGCAATCTTTGGTAGTCTGCTATTTAATTAGTCACGCCCACCCCATGACCTTTGCATCAGAACGCGTAGGCTCCTTGAGGACTAGGTAGGTGACCCGCTTACTCATCACTGCCTGCTATAAAAGAATTTATAAAGTCAAAACAAAGATCCTCTATTTGAAACGCTCGGATGACGTCAATGTCTGCTGCGCAAATACTCTCGACACTTGTTCTCTTCTGAATCGTAATTTGGGATTTTCTAGAATTCAATAATCATTTATTAATTGAAAACTTCATTCATTCATCGATACAGTTTTTAATTTAACTAATGCAGATTTTCAATGTGTTCCTATTGTTTCAACATGTAATCATTTCAAAAAATTTCGTTCAAAATCAATTTAGTTTTTTTTAATTTAAACCGCATGGATCATTTTGAAACGTTTTAAAACACATCCTAAGTTGCGTTACTAACTTTCGATTTAGTAGTTCTGGACATCCAAACAAAGATATTTTACCTCTTTATAACATTAGTGTAGAGTTAGATTAGACAGTCTGTATGTCTACCTACTCTAGACTGTCTAGTTTTAAAATTACTGTCCTGTCTTCTCCTAGCGCTAAGTAGTGTTTTTTCTTTCTTTCAAGGAATATAATTTCCCTACAATGGACTTCCATAAGAAATATGGTGGATGATTATATTATACTCAAGCCATGACACCGCCTCAATAGACCTTTGAGTTCATAGCTTAATCCCAAACAAAGATTACTGTAATTGACCGCCATTCTTCTATAAAGGTATTCCTGTATGATACCTGTTGAATAGTTTATAAATAAAACCAGAGGAAGTTCTTTTGTAATTCATAACCGCTTTGATCGATTGAATATAATGCCGCTTAACTGTCTGACCTACTTTGTGGAATAGTTGTTTGACTCGCACCTGCGCCTTTAGACAAGTTTTCTGTGGGCGAAATTCGCTATGAAAATGTATGATGCTTGTCATACCTCTAATCATTTATTTTTCCGTATATTTAAAGGCATTTTCCCACTATAACGTTCGATATCATGACCTTATCCGTATCGGCACATGCAAAAAATATTATTTGTATAAATTTATATGAAACAACGTCCACTAAACCGTTCCGTCACCGACCAACACAGTAGCGTGCCGTAAGCGGACCGACAGCGAATTCTGGACGAGAATATAATGATGGGTTCTAGTGGGCATAGTGTCTGTCGTGTTCTTTTCATGCCTGATGGTACCTATCTATGGTACGGAGTAGTGGGCAAAGGCTTTAATTGTGATTCGACTTTCAGAATACCACTTGTCTAGAGGACTGGTTGGTTGCTGGTCTGACAACGCGCGACCTTCACTAAACCACAGAGTTATTAATAATACTTATACTAAACTGGCTTATGTTATTTGTACTTTATCTATTAAACCATAGTGAGTTGGTAATGAAACCGTTACTTTTATTTTAGCTTTGCCATAATTCGATGACATAATTTGATTTATGTCCGGTGCGACAATGTTTATTTGGCCTTTTAAATGTATAGTCTGGATGAGTAAAACAAGGTGCTTCCTTTCAAAAAGATGCCATACATACATACATACATCAAAACCTCAAACAAAATATGCCTAACCATCAATGCGCTATTCAAACTTTACTGTGTATCTACCATCCTCATCTGTATTGTGTTTTGTGTGTGTATATCTTTATTTCGAAAACTATGAGTGCATATATTTGAGTGCAGGCGACTGTACTACATATTCTTAGATACAATTCAAATCTATGAACTGGAGATTGTCCCTCTCCTCCCGCAAAAGTCTCCTGAAAAAAGTTTTTGACTTTTCAATGATATCCAACTACTTATTGGAATCCATTATTATTATAGATCATCACAACTACTGGAATCCATAATGATTACCAAGTCATCGGTGCAACCTGGGTATCAAGGTCCAAGGCGATTCATTGTTCTAGCCCTGATACCGTCTTGATTTGCAATTTTATTGTACTTAAACATAAAGAAATTGCTATGAAAATATCAGTAGACAAATTGATCGATCCAAGCAAAGTACGATCAAGAGTTCTTCAAGAAAATACTTATTTTTTTTTATTTTTAGTAACATCTCCCTGTCCTTATCGCACTTAATGTGGGGTCAGTAGGTACAACATGTTTTTATCTTCGAATTACCTCTATCAGCCGTCATGTCAGTATTCACTCCTTTTTTACTCATGTTTTTTATACAATCCATCCATCTTTTCCTTGGTCTACCTCTTCCATACATTCATATTTACTACTCTTCTCGTCACATGACATTCTTCCATGACATGCATGACATGCCCATTGCCCATACCGCTCTAGCCTGTTGCTCCTCAACTGCTCAGTCAATGGCGCTACTTTCAAACTTCCTCTGATGTACTCATTCCGTATCTTGTACTATCATTAGCATTGCCCTAAATAGATGAATGTTAGTTTATCAAGCAAGTTCTGCTTTCGATAGTCATAAATTGTACATACATACCTACTAACTGTACCTGCATAGAGACAGCGAACTCGTAGGTTATTATTTTTATAACGTAAGTCACCCAACAGTCTTGACCCCACACTAGGATTTCCTGCGTTGTAGGTAGGTAGGTATGCGTACAAAAATGTGTGCATTATTTGGTTTTTGCAAATCATTGTCACAAAATGTTGAATCGAAAATGCAAGGGCATGCTATTTTAAAATTACATTATAAAAATCAACAAGCCTACCAATGCCCCCATTCGTGGCATTGATCATCTAAACTGGCCTCATAGCTCAGTTGGTAGTAGCTCTGCCTTCTGCGCTAGAGGTCGCGGGTTCGATTCCCGTACTGGACAAACATTTGTGTGATAAACACAGATGTTTGTTCTGTGTCTGGGTGATAAATATGTATCTTTTATGTATATCAGTCTCTGGTACCCATAGTACAGGCTATGCCTAGTTTGGAATCAGTTGACCGTTGAATATGTCTGGAATATTTATTTATTTATTTAAATCATCAATAATTGAGGATCTATGACTTAACCAATCATATTAATAAAAATATTGCAGAATATATAAAAATAAAAATATTGTATGATGGAGCATTACTTGAGAATGGCTCGACCGATTTGGTTAAACATTTTCGTTGTAATTGTCAGGTTTGTATAAAAGTTTTTTTTGGAAGATTCACGGGACAAAATACCTCATAGCTAAAACCCTGAGGAAGCACATAATGCTTAATCCGGGTACCTTGCGAGCGAAGCCGCGAGCAAACGTAGCAAAATAAAATAATGTAGTATGTTGTCTGTGACATGTCTGCTGGTTGCCATGAGTATGTGTAGCCTTGCTATTGATTTGTGAAAGTTCGCTAGCTCTAGGTACACGTGGAGTTGTCAAGTTTTTCATCGACCGAGTACATGTACAATGTGTTCCGTTACTAGTATACTATCCCGAAATAGTATGTTTCGATCAAAAGAAATTAAACAATACTACCGAAACAATGAAAAATGAAGATTTTCAAAAAGTCACATAACAAAATTTTGACAATTGGGTGTAGAATAAGCCCCTTTCGATATAATATGCATAATATGGGTATCTAACTTTTACTGCGTTGAAATACACTGTAAATACTGTAATCGGGCTAAAACGCAAAAAGTTGTAACTTTTTTCGATCCAAGTGCCCTGTGCATTTTAAAGGTGAATTTCAAAAATGCTGAAACTCTTGTTCGATCATTTTATTTGAGGAATCTTCATGTCTTGGAGGAGGTAGGTCACAGCGAGATTTTCTTGCTCTAAATTGGAGAGAGGATTGCCTGGAGAGGTAGGTAAGATCGCAGCCAAATAACATTATTTGTTTCAAATAGTGTTGTGTTTCTGCGGTGCATAAGGTTGCCAGAGTTTTAGGGAAGGGGGGGGTTCGGGGTCGACAACGCGTGCGTGATGCCTCTGGTATTGCAAGCGCTCATAGGCTATGGTAACGCTTACCAACAGGTGGGCCGTATGCTTGCCACATCAGTTGTATAAAAAAATATATGTAAAATTTCAAGTGTCTACTACCAACAATTTCCGTAATAGTAATCGATTCCAAGGCGATTCCGCCAGTTGGAAATTAAACAACGTATGGGAGGAGGTATCTTACATACAGGTTCAAAAGAACTACACTTAACTAATTTAATACATTATCCTGCTCTTTATGAATTGTAAGGAAGATTCTATATCTCATGTTAATAGCATTGCCGACTGTACAAATAATAATGTTCAAAATAGAACATTTAAATAAAGGAGTCGTTTCATTCTGGGCCTGGTCCATGTACACTACATAGGCAAATTAGGAAAAAATAGGAGATTACAAGAAAAATACAGTTTCATTAATTTGAAGACAAATGCGATGGTACAAGACAAGTTCTTCTGGTAAGTTTTTGACTATGTGAACACTATTTGAAGGCCGCCATGTTGGTTTATAATTGACGTTTGACATGACATTGACATATTTTTCACGTCATGTTGTCTGATTTGATGTTTTTGTGTGTACGTCAGGGCATCGAGTATCTTCCTTCAGTGATGATAGATGTGATGACGCCGCTGGCGCCTGCGCGGCGTCGTCACGATCAAGCTAAATCTTCTGTAGTTCTTATATGACGTACGATCAAACGTAGATATTTCAGAAAATAACTTAAACTAACGCAACTAAGTATTTTACATTACACTTCGCTTTGTGGAGTGTAAGGACGCGTTAGATGAATGGATGTTAAACAACACAGTATTTAGACAAAACAACGAAGCTAAACAAAAACATGTCAACAGATAAATGTAGGTTGTCAAAATGACATAGATAAATGTAAGTTGTCAAAATGACATTTCACGCACGTCCATCCGCCATATTTTTGTAGCGCTGTGTGTTGCTCTCTTTGTCGAAGAAAATCATAATGTACCTTAGAACGAAGTCAATTTAAATAAAATAACCAATTAAATACGTTTACTTTATTGCTTAGCAATATTTTAGAGTAGTGTACACAGTGCAGGCCCAGGCTCCATAGACTGATGAAACGGGTCCTTTAAAATGGCTTATACTATACAAGTCAACCGTCCGAAGTTCCCGGGTACTAACAACATAGGTAATGTCGCAATACAAACACAGCTGCTATGTGCAATATGCTCATAATAACGCTTAATGGCCGTATACACGTTGACTTTAATGATAATTATCGTATAGTGGCATATCTGTTACGATTGCAGATTCGGATGATAGTTATAATCATGACCGTTTCACCATTTTGGTATCTACCTAATTTCCTGAATATTATTACCAAATGAGGTTTGTTTATGTACAGTTTACCCCAAAAAGATCTACCTAGTAGGAAATCTTACACAAATTAATTTGGTATCGTAGTCAGTTAGCAGGTATTTTCGGCAAGACTCATTAGATATTTTTGGGGTTGGCTGTACCTACTACCGGACACTGAACAGATAATAATTTAACAAACTCTTTAAATAACACCTAAAATTATTTTATTTACAGAAAGAAACTTAAAACTTATACAATTTAATATTTACAAAATACACAAGAAACAGTTGAGCCATCTAAAGACCGTTACAAACGATCTAAAATAAACAAATAACACCCAACAGTCACATACTCACACATGCATAGTCCTGACCCCACACTAGGATTCCGTGTGTCGTGGGTATCAGAAACAACGAGTACCATGGTACCACACACAACACCCAGACCTTCAACAAATATTTGCTGATGATGCAAACATTTGTCCCGCAGTGGGAATCAAAACCTTGCGACTCAAGACAGGCACTCTACTAGGCCGCCAAGTCTCGGGTAGCCTATACACATCATGACTAGAAATAAACCAGTGGTACGCAGTTACAAACCACTAAATGAATTATGTAGAAGAGACGTTTTATTAAACTTTGAGCCGAGATACTCTTCGCTTGATTGGCTTATTGCAATGAAAATATTTTTCTTTCGCTTCAAGGTGAAATCGTTTCAATAACAAGTCTGGCCGTTTGTCTGTCAAGTGGTACATTCCGTCCGGCGAGCCCTTTTAAATTATGTCTAGGTCTTGTGACGGATATTTCAAAAACTTTTCTGATCTAGGCTCATCAGATTTTCATTGTTACAGAGGAGAAAATAGGTATAGAAGACAATGGGCGGCTACGTTGCGAGACCTTCGACATCCAGCGGGTCCTACAAAATGGCGCTCACCTGATGGCCTCCGAGGGCCATGAGTACGACCTGGATGAGGAAACGCTATCAGGAGCAGGTAACTTATAAACACTGATCATGTCTTTATCTGTCAACCCTACTAATATTATAAATGCGAAAGTTTGTAAGGATGTTTGGTAACTGTTATTCAATCACGCCGTAAAGGCTCAACCGATTTCTTTGAAACTTGGAATATAAAGGTTTTTTTTTACCTAGAATAGCATATAGGCTACTTTTTAAGTAGGTACCACGCGAGCGAAGCCGCGGGCGGACGCTAGTAGTGAATAAGTTTAATAGTGAAGAAGTTTGAGTTTTAGGAGTTTTCATGGGTTTCATGAAAGTCATGTATCGAGTAGAGTGTTCTATATGAATTTGGAATGTGGACGAGTACAATGTGATTCTTAATATGTATATTATCATAAAATGAGCTTATTCTGTCAACAACAAGAATTAATATTAGCGTGAAAAAAAAAACGGAGATGCCTATATTCATCATCATCGTCATTTCAGCTTAGAGCTCCATCTGTATAATTGGGGACGCTGCTGCCCATCCCCCAGCTTTCTCCCTTAGTCGCCTCTTACGAGATCCGTGGGTAGAAATGGAGAGGCCTATTCTTCAGCCGGGGCTACCACGGCCACAGAGCATAGCCGTGGTAGCCAGTATTATTATGTATTATTGCAGACGTAGCCGAGCGTCTGGCGAAACAGCGGCAACAGCTAAACGCCCGCCTGGGCCTCGACGTGGCGGCCAGCATAGGCGTAGATCTCACTTCAGTGTACTCCAACGAGGACCTGTGTCCCGTTAAAGTTCAACAGATTAAGACTGAAACTCATAGGGTAAGAAAACACACATGAACGCCACTGTGTTTACGCTTGTGTAACATAAGAACTCTCTCTAACGTTTATTGGAGAAGCGTTCAGTTTTAGATTAGACTATCTCTGAATACAAGAAATCCTTTATTTATTTCAATTTATTTAGGCTACACCCTGGGTAGTTCGCCCCGCTTTGTAATTTTTGTAATGTTATATTCATAGGTGTATAGGTAGATATGTGGCGCCTGTTTCCCAGAGGGGTAGGCAGAGACTGTCTCTCCACTTGCTACGATTCTGAGTTACTTCTTTTGCTTCATTCACTTTCATTACAAACCTCATGCATGCTCGTCTGTTTAATTTACTCTTGACCTGGCCTTTTTCCAAAACTTCATCGATTTTTGTCACGCATGCCGTCTTCCACTTCACACTAGCCTTAACTACTACGATTTGGGTGGTAGCTTTTGCTGATCGACGGTTACTGGACGATGAGTGTTACCACACCTCGATCCACCGTGATCAATCGTCCTCTAAAACCTGGACGACTTTGCCACCTGACACTCCACATACGGCCGGCGGAACAGTCGACGTCGACTGTTCCATCGATCGATGCTTTTATACACTGTATAATTAATTAATTATTCTTAACATTTATTTGTATTCTTACCTTAGAGGCCAGTACAAGAGCTAGTCCCGCCATCATCAACCAAGCCCCTCAGCTCGCGAGAGATGAACTTGGCGAAGCGCAAAGCTCGTGCGGCCTTCAGCAAACAGAAGTCGAGGGATTGCAGCGAGGACGGACCTTCTGCACCCCCCACCCCCCCTGTGGAGCCCGACAGGAAAAAGATCAAGCTAGAACAACCTGAGGAGTTTGTTTGTAAGTGTCCTAAGTACCTTCAGAAGGTTCTTGTAATTACCTAGTTAATCCTACTAATATTATAAATGAGAAAGTTTGTCAGGATGCTTGGATGTTTGTTGTTCAATCGCGCCGTAACGGCTATACCGATTTCGATGAAACTTATAATAGATAGAGTTGCACAAATGTGTGCTATGTATGGCTGTTCGTGTGTACGATCTCCTACCTAAACCTTTACTTGATACTTCAAGCCTTGTAGTATTCAAAGTGAGACTGAAAAAGTTACTATTGAAAAGGGCTTACTATTCAACCCATGATTATTTTAATGTCATTTTTTGTAATAGCACTATTTTATTGTAATTTAAAACTCTGACATACCTGCTTAATTTTTTTGAAAATATGTATCTTGCATGCGTACAACGCTGAATATGGCTGCTCCTAATTTGTATTGTGATATGTAACAGCTGTACTTAACCCATATTACGCAATTAATTACTTTGATTTGATTTGAGTTCTTTACCTAGAATAGCATATACGCTACTTTTTATATAGGTACCACGCGAGCTAAAACGCAGGCGCAAGCTACAAAAAAAAATAACACCCAACAGTCCTGACCCCACACTAGGATTCCCTGCACCACCATGGAACACCTAGACCCGGAACAAATATTTGCCGATAATGCAGCCATTTGTCCCGCAGTGGGAATCGAACACGCACCCCTTGCGTCTCAGACGGGAAACGGGACGGAAGAAGTCAAAAATGTCAGTGGGCAACTTAATATGGGAGCTGGCCCAAGAGCGACCACGTTTGAGACATATGCCAAATGAAGGGGTTAAAAATGTAGTCTTTAAGGCTCGTAATCAGAGACAAGACTCAAGCATTGATCTGTACTTAAATCTTGATTTGAGTCGAGATTCTAATTCTTGAACAGTAGTTATGTATAGATTCAATGATCACAGTTCACCTGAGTAAATGCTTATTCTGAAACGTCAATCAGACGAAATCGGTGCTTGAGTTTAGATTTGATTAGACATTAATCAAATGACCTTTTCGTTCCGTTACACGTACTTTGTATAAAGTGAAGTATAAATATGCATTTTATACTTCACTTTATAGTTCTGTTCTATTTCCACCCTGGCTGTTTGAATTTCTGCGTAAAACGGATCGAAAATTATAAATAAATCAAAATGTAAACGAGAACATTTGAGTACAGATTAAAGAGACTCGATTTAGCGGAGAGTAGTTTAAGTACCGATCTTGAATAAAAGTTATGTTTGAGAAGAGATTCAATACTTAAATAGAGTTCAGCTGATTTGTGATTAAATCTATGCTTGAGTCGTGTCTCTGAATACGAGCCTAAGTCTGCCGAAGGGCATCAAAATCTGTCCCGGTGATTTCGAGTAATAGACGAATGTTTGTATATTTTTTTGCTTCTTTTTCATATTGTACGGCCATTGTACGGCCTTCCCGACGCTTTGTCTCTTGACAGGCCTCATAGCTCAGTTGGTAGTAACTCTGCCTTCTGCGCTAGAGGTCGTGGGTTCGATTCCCGCACTGGACAAACATTTGTGACTAACACTGATGTTTGTTCTGTGGCTGGGTGTTAAATATATATCTATTATGTATTATGTATATCTATTATGGACATATTTACACAAAGATGTGGACCGGAATGGATGAGGAAGGCGAGGGAAAGGGTTTTATGGAGGGATTTAGGGGAGTCCTACGCCGTGGAGGCGACTACTGCGGATTTAGACTAGAGAATTAGATAAACAGTGAAATTAATATTAAGAAAATAAGTGTAGTTAAATTTGATAAGATATGTTAGTTTAATAAGTGGTAGAAATAAAAGGCTTTTTTATTGTATATCAGTCTCTGGTACCCATTGTACAGGCTATGCCTAGTTTGGGATCAGTTGACCGTGTGTGATATGTCCGGAATATTTATTTATTTATTATTATATATTTATGTAAATGGGTTTGTTTCAGTTGAAAGCACGGCTCCCGTGCCGGACTGCTCGGGCGCGTGGGGCGAGTCCGCGCGCTGGCCGCTGGAGAGCTGGTCGCTCGCGCTGCAGGCGCACCTGTTCAGCGCCACCTGGGAGGCGAGGCACGGAGCCGCCAGTGCCTTGAGGGAGCTGCTGAAGGCGAAGATTGCGCTATCCGCGGGCCAGCGTCCCGGCATGACTAAACAGCAGGTACGATCTAGACTAAGAAGCCTTGACCAGCAACCATGATGGAAGATATAGTTGCCGTACATGCAACGACGTGGATTCATAAAGAAAGTTTCAAATTTCGCTTTACGAGATCCTTTCTCTCCCATACGTGCAAATTGTGGAATGAGCTTCCTTCCGAGGTTTTCCCCCTACAACATGAAGAGCTTTAAGAAAAATACAAAAAGATTTCTCCAGGGCAGGCAACGCATTAGCAATGCTCCAGGTGTTGCAGATGTCAATAGGTGACGGTAACCGCTTACCATCAGGTGGGCCGTAAGCCTGTTTGCCTCCGTATAACATAAAAAAAAAACAAAAAAAAAAAAGCTTGGAAAATGTTTTTTGGTAAGTTACTTAGGAAAAGGTTTACGTGATGAGAATAAATGTTAATTTAAAACAGGAGTCCTACAATGATGACTTATGCGAGCGTGTCAGCGCTTATTTACTCAAATTTGAACCATAAACCTTTGAGACTGACAACTTACGTCACTGCCTAAACAAAATAGCAAAGTTCATGGTACGGCGAACATGTTGTTTTTCTGACAAATTTATTTTTTTAGTAGACTGTTCTTTGTTTGAAAAATCAAAAAATTCAGTTCTTTAAAATCCTCCTAATCTTTTTTATCTAAGAATAAACCCTTCTAACTAAAAAAGCCCGAACCTGTATACCATGATTAGAAGATTTCTCGACTTGGGTCAAGTATCTGAACCAACAGTTTCACTGATGACTTTTAATTTTTGCCCATAGATGGAAGACTCCCACCAAGAATGGCTAGAAGACATGGCATTAAGACTGCTATGCGTTCTTGCTCTGGATCGATTCGGCGATTTCGTATCGGATCAGGTAATTTCACTAATTAAGTAGGTACATATATCACGTCTAATTCTGGCTAAAAATTACAGTCGGCTTATCTTTATTATCCAATGTTAATCTTAATCCTAATGTTTTGTTTGTATTCCGAGTTGTAAACTATATTAATCTTATCAAAAACATTAGCATTCACATGACAACACCATCACATTACTTCTTACGATAATAATTAGTAAACACTTACATACATTGATGATGTTCTTTTTTTGGTGATTATTAATATATGAATATTATTATGAATCACCTTGTATCACCCAAGTAAATAAAAAAGGAACATCACTAAATTAATGTAATTGACGCAAGTGCTGACATATTTGTTTGTCTTTACAAAAAGTTCATTCTTTCCTATCTGGTTTTTCGGCTTTGTTTTTCTTTTTTTTTTTTTTTATTGGAGATGGTTAGGCGTTTGACCACCAGCTCACTTTTGCAAGTGAGATGTGGCCTAAGATGGAGCACGCTTTACCAGAAGGAACTTATTCACTCTAGATTTAAAGACTCCTAGATTGTACACGTCCGGGAAAACAGACGCTGGCAGATCGTTCCACTCTTTGCCAGTGCTTATAATAAAGGTGGAGCAGAAACGTTTGGTTCGACACTGTGGTAAGGTCGACCAGGTAAGGGTGGTTTTTCTGTCAAGTTCTTCTATCCCTATCGTCACGAAGTACTACGGAACGCAATAAAAGCGATAAATAAATGTACGGAGAGCGATGCTGTCATCAGTGATCGCGGACATAAATCAAATCAAAGTAATTTATTGCGTAATATAGGTTAGGTACAGTTGTTAAATAATACAATACAAATTAGGAGCAGCCATATTCAGCGTTGTACGCATGCAATATACATATTTTCAAAATTAAGTAGGTATGTCAGAGCTTTAAATTACAATAAAATAGTGCTATTACAAAAAATGACATTAAAATAATCATGGGTTGAATATGAATAGTAAGCCCTTTCCAATAGTAACTTTTTCAGTCTCACTTTGAATACTACAAGGCTTGAAGTATCAAGTAAAGGTTTAGGTAGGTGATTGTACACACGAACAGCCATACATAGCACACTCTTGTTCAACAACGCAGTTTTATTTCCATAATACGTTGTACATGTGCCAGGTGGTGGCGCCGGTGCGGGAGACGTGCGCCCAGACGCTGGGCGTGGCGCTGTCGCAGCTGCGTGCTGCGCGCGTGCGGCTGGTGGCGGCGCTGCTGGCCGCGCTCACGTCGCAGCCGCAGTGGGAGGCGAGGCACGGCGCTCTGCTCGGCTTCAAGTACCTTCTGGCTGCTAGACAGGTTACTTTACCCCTTGTCTTCCTACCATTCGTATTTTTTCACATTTTTATAAGCTTTTATTCAATCATCGTTTACCACCTGCACAATGCTGAGCGGAGGCCATGTTTTCCACGAACTCTGCTGCGCACAGCATTTTTGTCATTTAACATTTAATTTTAATATTATTGTGTACTTGGTTCGAAAGGAAAAAAAAACTTTCATTCATTCATTCATTCACCTGGGAATTTCTGAAACTATTTCAGACTAGCTTCCGCCCGCGGTTTCGCTCGCGTGATACCTAGATAAAAATTCACCTAAATGCTATTATAGGCAAAGAACTCTTTCTATCCTAAGTTTCATAGAAATCGGCTGAGCCGTTACGCCGTGATTGAACCACAAACATCCAAACATCCTCACAAACTTTCGCCTTTGTAATATTAGTAGGATTTGCGCAAATTGTTAATTTTTGTACCACTTAGTGGCCAATCAGTTAATTAAACACAGTTTTTGTAAAATTTGATAATTACTACCATAATGCGATTTTATCACTATTTCCGCTTTATCCGGCCCTTCCCACAACAAAATTCACTTTACCCTCACTGGTTTGTAAACAGGAAGTGGCATGCGAGAGCGGTGCCCTGGAGCACCTGATCGAGGGTCTGGGTGACGCGGCGGAGGATGTGTCCGCCGTGGCGGCCACGGCGCTGGCGCCCGCCGCCGCCGCGCTGGCTGCCCACCGCCCGCACAAGCTGCGCGCCGTCGTCGACAGGCTGTGGGGGCTGCTGCACGAGCAGGACGAGCTGGCGGCACCAGCCAACTCCTACATGGCCTTGCTGGCTGCGCTGATGGCGCTGCCGGAACCGGCGAGGCTGTTGCAGTAAGTTTCCTATACCTTGTGGAGTGAAAAGCTTTTGCAAAGACCGAGGCTATCTATTAAACTCCGTCAGAGTTAAATTAGACCTGAGCTATCAACACTAATCTGGTAAGAACCGAGCGCAAGCTGGGAGCAGTCGTCGACAGGCTGTGGAGGCTGCTGCACGTGCAGGACGAGCTGGCGGCGCCGACCAACTCCTACATGGCCTTGCTGGCTGCGCTGATGGCGCTGCCGGAACCGGGGAGGCTTTTGCAATAAGTTTCCTATGGCTAGTAGATAAATAGATAGCAAAATCAAGGAAAAAAGAAAATGGAGCAACAATTAGTGATTACATCACCAAAAATGTATACCACAAATGAGAATTTGAAGGGTGAGGTAGTTGGTGAAAAGCCAGGCACATGAGAACAACGTATGTGTCACGGTGATGTACATTATGCAGTACCATGGTGGCCGCATCATAGGTGGTATGGTTGTGTTGCCGCTTACCATCAGTTGGGTCATCCATTACATGCATAAATCTAATCTGTAATAAATAAATAATAAATAAATCTTTATTCATTACCTTAGTGCTACGAATAACATTGAGAATTAATATCTAATTAAGGGTAACAAATTAAACGATGCCTGAACTAGGAAAACCTGTGTCTCAGGCGGTAAAAGGCTAATATTAATAATAATAAATAAAGTTGGTACTTATGAATATTCAAATTAATAAACTTAAAATCTGTAGCCTATAAGCTAAATTTAAATGCTATTTAGGGCTAACTTAATGTTTTTCATTCCAGTCCTATCGACTTATCAGATGTCCTACCACGCCTTTGGCCGTACCTCGACCACAACACCAGCTCCGTGCGAAAAGCGACTCTGCAGACATTGCGCACGCTCACACGACCCCTCATTGGCCACACCAAAGTCAACGGAGAGACACCCAACGGTGACAAAGATGCACAACCAAATGGTGAAACAAAGGATAGTGAAACAAAGGAGCCTAACGGTGAACCAAAAGATGATGAACCAAAGAATAGTGAAGATAGTGAACCGAAAAGTAGTGAAGCAAACTGTGAAAATAATGGAACAGACGACGATAAGCTGTTGTGGACGCCGGAGTTGCTGCAGGATGCGATGAGACACGTGTACCAGAGGGTGCTGTTTGAACATGTGCATGATATACAGGAGATTGCTGTTCAGGTCAGTTCAGAACTCTAATATGACTTGGGATAACGCTAATCACTAGGATCACTGGTAGCAGTGACCCTGCCTTCCAATCCACGGGTCGTGGGATCGAATCCCGGTCGCTTAGTATTCCAAGTTTCAGAATTATTGTGAGGTACACGGAGAGAGGTTTTGAATTTTTGCCATTTCCTTACAATTAGACCTTCATTGCCATAATCTTTTTAATCCATTTTTATATGGCACTATAAGCTCACAGACCTTAATAATTGGTATCAAGTTGATACTTTTAGCCGTTTCGTAGAAAAAGGGTCTTGACAGACAGACGGACAGACAGACAGATGGACAACAAAGTGATCCTATAAAGGTTCCGTTTTTTTCCAAATGAGGTACAGAACCCTTAATACAGTTTTGGAAACCTAGCTTACGTGCTTCACGTGGGCTTGAATATGACCTAAAAATAAGGGTATATTTTAATAGGTGTGGGGCAACTTGCTCCGGCACTCGTCTCTGGGCGTGATCCTGGTGGCTGCGTGTCCGGTGCTGGCCACGTGGCTGTGCCTCGCCATGCAGCCGCCGCGCCTCCCCGTCGAGCCCGCTCTGCTGCTGGTGCCTCCGCCCAAGGTACCTGACCCTCTAAAATGCTCACTATTAACGATTCATTATGTTATTGCTTTCAAGCATCTCCTCCCATAACTGTATGACTGGCCTCATAGCTCAGTTGGTAGTATCCCTGGGTTCATTCCATGTCAAACGTAACACTTGTTACACACACTTAGAGTAGAATTTAGGAAATCCGTTGAAGAATATTAGAAATTAAGAACGATTTTAAGGAACTGTGGAGTACGGGGTGGTTGGGCAACCATAAAATATGCTTTCTTTTAAAAACATTGGTCAAAACCTACGTAAATGTGTACCTGTGTGTGTGTGACCTGTAACACTTGTTACATGTAATGACCCTCTGCCTTCTGCGCTAGAAGTCGCGGGTTCGATCCCCGCACTGGAAAAACATTTGGGACTAACACAGATGTTTGTTCTGTGTCTGGGTGTTAAATATATATATTTTATGTATATCAGTCTCTGGTACCCATAGTACAGGCTATGCCTTGTTTGGGATCAGTTGACCGTGTGTGATATGTCCGGAATATTTATTTATTTATAATATGAATAAATTCAGCTACATTTATTCGAACAGTTTTCTATGGAGATTTGTAAAATGGCTCACAATCCCCTGATCAGAGTAAATATTCAGTCATCATTTCAGCTGTAGCAGGTTTACTGCTGAACATAGGTAATTCATAAAATGTATGCTATTCCGAAAGGGGCTTAGCTGTTTACACCCAATTGACAATACAGTTTGTTCTACGACTTTTTGGAAATTCAACATTTTTCATTGAAAAATCTATATGCAAAAATCAGCAAAAACCAGCTATTTTGGAGTCAAATCAGTTCAAACTCAATTATTCAGCTGTTTTTCTCAATTGATAAATTATTCATACATTTAATAATTATAAAGATAACAGAAAGACCCAGCTAATTAAAAAAAAATGAATTGAATGTGAAAGGAGTTTTTATTAATATTTTGATATTATTTCCGCTAATATTCTTTCTTTTCATTGATGTAATAACCCCCTTTCGAGATTGTATACTTATTGAATTATCTGCTTGTTCAAACGAATAGTTGGTTCCAGGAGAGGCGCACGCGCACCACCTCGCTGTCGTCGGAGGCGCTGCCGCCGGAGGTGCGTCCGAGCCAGAAGTGGCTGGTCGGCGGCTCCGAGTCCCTGCCCTGCCTCGCGCGGGACAGGAACGTCATGCGGGCCAGATGTCTGGCTGCTGATATACTAGGTCAGTGCCCCAAACGCGAATACTTCACTATAGTAAATAAATAAAAAATACGATACATAAACAAATAAATAATGATACGATATATCATCATCATCTTCCTGCCCATATCCAACATTATGTGGGGCACAACATGTATTCTTCTTCCATTTACCTCTTATCAGTCGTCGTTACATACATACATACATATATAAAATCACACCTGTTTCCCAGAGGGGTAGGCAGAGACCACGGTTTTCCACTTGCTACGATCCTGACATACCTCTTTTGCTTCATTCACTCTCATCACATTCCTCATACATGCTCGTCGGTTTAGGGTACTCATGACCTGGCCTTTTTCCAAAACGTCACCGATTTGGTCACTAAACGTACGCCTAGGTTTTCCCCTTCCAACGGTCCCATTCACACTCGCCTTATACACCTGTTTCGTCAATCTTCTTTCGTTCATTCTCTCTACATGACCAAACCATCTCAGCATACCATTCTCAATCCTCATCACTACGTCTTCTTTCACCCCACAACGCTCTCTTATCACGTTGTTCCTCACTCTATCTTTCAAAGTTACTCCGTCGTTGTCGTCGTTATTTACCTAAAATATCTAGATCTATGTTCGTTTGGTTTAAACCCACTTTTAAATGTCAAATAACAGCCAACAGTCTCGTACATCGATTTTAATGAAATTAAATCTTGTGACTGGTTGAAATTAAAAGAAGCACAACCAAAATTCTCGGTATTGTGTAAAAACTCAAACCTGGGTGGCACATGGGTTCTATCCCTGCTTCGGAAAAAATGTTTGCATGATCTGCAAATATTTGTTCCGGGTCTGGGTATTGTGGTACCATGGTATTTTCTGATACCCACGACACAGGTAATCCTAGTGTGGGGACATAACTATGTATGTGAATGTTATACTAAGTACCTATGATTTTAAATTTATGTTTATTTATTTGTTTTGTTGCAGGTTACCTGTCGTGTTATTTAGTCCAACCTGCACCTGGTTTAGAGTACAAAGCCGAGGACGAGAGTCCTATCGACTGTTATGTTAAAGTGAGTGAGTGAGATAGCAGTTTGTGCAAATATAGTTATATAGATTTATAAAAAAAATTATCAAACTTTGGAAAAAAAGACAAATGACAAACTGTTAAAAAAAGCTGTCGTGATAAAGGATGAAAAAGTTCTGAGAAAATAAATTAATTAGTTTCACATTGATATAATATACCAACAACCGTTGGTGTGCACGAAAGGAGCCTCTAAGAGGCGCACTCTAATCCTTTCACTACACTGATTCTTTCAACCACGATCACTGACCTAATACAGGATGACCAAGAAATAATCAGTGACACGACAAACAAACAAGTCATGCAACCTCTTTGGTCTACTTTATATATTTTTTTTGTAGGTAATGATAGTGTACCTGAGGTCTGGCAGTGCGCTGCAGAGGCTGGTGGCCAGCCTGGTGGTGTCGTCGTGGGCGCGACACACGCACACACACAAAATGCACCCGCCGGCTATACACAACGGCAATCAGCAGGTAAAGATCGGTACAGTACGGTACAGTACTCAAAATGCACTAGACAATTTTTTAGAGTACTGTACCGCATTTGCAAAAAAACGTATCGCTTAAAGGATCACTTCGTTGTCCATCTGTCCATGTGTCAAGGCCATTTTCCTCAGAAAATAAATTAAAATCAGATCCTTGTGATACTGGGCGTTAAAAAGTGAAGATAAAAAAAATGTAGTCTTATTTCCATGTGATAATTATGGACGGAGTTTCTTCTTGTGAAGGTTGTGGGAAGTCGATGGATAGATGGATAGAGGATCAAAACACGTCGTGGCACTCTTTGGGGGAGGCTTAGGATATCATCAGGCTGATAATGATGACTAATGTCTTTTTTTCTCTTGTGCAGGGAAATAATAAAGAAGAGGAGGAGGATATTACCCTATCTCACCTGGCTCCGCCTATATTAACATCAACATTGCACACAGCGCTCAATCAAAATCTTTACTACGACGAGGTCGCTATAAACTGTAATAGGTAAGCAATGCAAAATGAGCTTTATTCGAATTGGATTTGAATTTAAAATCACCATGCATGCAAGATGATTAATAATAGGGGATAATTCTACTCCCAATTGTCAATAAAGTTTTATCTACGACTTTTAAAAATTTGACATTTTTAATTGAAATAAAAAACACTAATAAAATATGACCTGTTTCATGGTCAAATTAGTTGAAACTCAATTGTTCAGTAGTTTTAAGTAGCAATCTATGTTGAACCTCTAATACGTTTTAAAATCTGTGATGTGTGAAGTGATATCAAGATGATAAAAGACCAAAACATATGATTTGAAAAAGTTCGGAAAAATGTCTAAAAAAAATATATTGAAAGTTAAATATTTTTGACAAATTTTTCGGGATAGTATACTAGTTATGGCAAACGTTGTATAAGCTTAGGTACTGGTAGAGAAAAAGTTTTATGACAATTTATGTTTTGTAACTTTCAGAATACTCCAAGAGGCTCGAGATTTACTCGCAATGATGAAACACTATAAACTGCCTGTTGATGGTGAAGAGTTCAACAATATTTTGAGGCTAGAACAAGTAAGTTTTGGAAATTCATCATTTTTCATTGAAAAAACTCTAATCTGCTAGTTCAAACTCAATTATTCAACTGTTTTTCGCTTCCCACTTACGATCAGATAGGCCTTGTTCGCCATGGGCATATTTTAATTTGATCCCTATTTACCTAATTCTAAAGCTCACAATTCTTTGCAGGTTGTACACATGACAGCAGTCACACAGCCAATGGTGGCTGCGATGAAGATGAAACGGGTAGCTCAGACGTTGGAGGATAGACGGAAATGTTTACAGACGTCCGTCAACGCGTGCACTATTGAGCAAGGAACTTATAACGTGTCGTAAGTGTTTTCAACTCTAGCGTCATTGAAATAAAGTTCTAAATAATTTGTCGTGTTTCTTAATAAAGTAACAATAAATTATGAACTCTTATGGGCATTGAAATAAGATCCAGAATCATGCATTTTCGTTTTTATTCATGAATTTTTATAATTATTGCCTGAAGTAGAAGTTGAGTTTCGATAAACAAATAGCTTTTGGATAGAAAAATCTTTATTGTACATTCACCTACATAAAAAATAGTGCAAATATTTCATTTTGCTACTGAAGCCTCACTGACTGGCCTCATAGCTCAGTTAGTAGTAACTCTGCCTTCTGCGCTAGAGGTCGCGGGTTCGATCCCCGAACTGGACAAACATTTGTGTGATAAACACAGATGTTTGTTCTGTGTCTGGGTGTTAAAAATGTATCTATTAAGTATATCAGTCTCTGGTACCCATAGCACAGGCTATGCCTAGTTTGGGATCAGTTGACCGTGTGAATATGTCCGGAACATTTAAGCATAATTTGAAAATTAGGAAATGTCGTTGTAGTCGCTATTATTAAATAATAAAATCTTATTTTGCAGAGTACAAGCGGCATTAGCGGGCGCCTGTTCGAACCTCCACTCGCTACCCGAAAAGCTGAACCCAGTGGTCAAACCTTTGATGGAGAGCATCAAGAAGGAATGTTCGGAGGAGTTGCAAGCAAACTCAGCTAGTACGCTCGCGGCACTGCTGGCTCAGTTAGTGCATAGAGATCCGTGTCCGAATAACAAAGTGCTAGTCAACTTGAAGGCTTTTCTTAGGTAAGTCTATTATGTATCTTTTATCATGTTTTTATTTTTACCTTTTGTTTTTAACTCTTGTCTAAATAATCTATGTTGTTTTTGGGGACAAATAAATGATCTTTCTTTCTTTCTAAGTACCAAGTATTTGGAGACAAAATATGTCTTAAAGGGAATCCCCAAGTAAAATTAGCACCATAACACATGCATTATGAAATGTCTGTCATAATCATAACACTATTGAGTTAAAGTTGAAAATCTCTCTTGCTCCGCCGTCGCGGTTACGACGGCCTTGCGGAAATCGAATATCCCGGCTTATAGCCGCCATGTTGGATTTTTTGACACTTCATTTATGCTATGACCATTGCGGGTTAAAGTCGAATTCAATGACACCTCATTTATCAAAATCCATCGAGCCCTTTAGGCTATGTTGACGCACAAAGAGACATAAATGCATGCATTGTGACGAGCAATACTACGAAATTTAAGATATTAATGCCGAAATATAAACCCTACATATAAAACTACTAATCTAACTGCAAATTAGTAGTTTTATAGGTACCCAGCATCAATATCTTAAAGTGGGTAAAAAGCCCTTCTCAGATAATAAATATTTTTTTTCTATTCTATTGAACAGATGCGACCCAGACTTCACTCCGCGTATACAGCTGGACAATACAGAAGAGACAGATTCTGGCAGCGGAGACAGCGGCGCAGAGGGCAAGGCCGAGATATCAACCGCGCACGGATCAGCATGTAACTACACCTAATTCTATGATAAATACCATAGAATACTGATCTTCTACATCATCGTCCTCCGTGGTTTTATTGTTCTATAACACTTTCTTTTACCACTAAGGTGGCAAACAAGCATACGGCCCAACATTGACCAATTGATGATTACGAAAGCGATGTGTGTGTGCGATGTTTGTGACCTTTAACAAGCCTTCTTTGTTGTCAAATTTTTCTATGCTTGATCACGACGAACAGGCGTAGTTTCGCCTAGTTTCTAACACGTTTCAAAGTGATCCTTGTGATCTATTGAAATAAACACCTTTTTTCTTTGATTTTACAGTAGATAAATACAATGGAATCCTCACCCTATGGGAGCAACAGCGCTGCGCCGAGCGAGTGACGCCGAGACGCGGCCGGCCGCCATCACACGCGAACATCAATATTGACCAGCTGTTAGCTCACGAAGATGAGGTTAATATAAACTACTAAGCTGGATACTTGGATGTTATTTTAAGAAATTGTTTCAAATCTATCCTAGTCTGTCAAGGCAAGAAAAATATTATTTAAACCCCTTACTTTAAATTTTCGCTTTCGGGGGTGTTTCGTGATGTTATATAGGCCAAAAAACAATATTGACGATAAACTATAACCGACACCGCGCGGTATGCCCCAACGACGAACGTACTCGCACCTCTCAACATGTTGATTGCTCAGGAACCAGATGTGGATGTATTCCACATGAAATTACATCCATTTGTTTTATTGTGTATACGTTTCCTTAGTTATAAAAATTCTTAAATGTTAAAATATGTATGTATGTGATGTGGTGTATTATGTAATTAATTTATGTCTACTAGCTCTTAAACGTTTTGGCCTCGGCTGTTAGTTTTTGAGTGGTTTATACAAATAAATAAATAAATAACTTTGTATATTTTCATGTTCTGTATTTTCTATCTCCGAACACATAAACACTGAAAGATAGACAGGCAAAGTTTCCAACCCAATTTTATTTCGCAACATGTTATTTTTAATTTTATTTATAGCTTACTAAATACGATTTTGAAGAAACACTTGACTTATTTGACGCTTTGTTTCAGGCTAGAAAACTCCTGCGTATACAAAGACGCGGCGCCACACTCGCATTGACCAGTCTCACTGCGTACTTTGGTGAAAAACTGCCAGAGAAGTTACCTAAACTGTGGGAATTTATCTCGGAACCCTTCGCTAATGTGATGACTGATGAAGGTATGTTGAAAGCCTTAGTTAGGAAAATTATCTCTTCAGCTCTTTCTGAGGCATCTTCAGTGTATCAGGTTCAAAAACGGTGACACTGTTTTTTTTTACAATAAGCTAGAGTTTGAGGATAGTTTATTTTCGCATGAAATAAAGTGCTTGTTTTTTTATTTTATATTTTTATTTATTTATTCTACACATTATTAAATAAACGGTTACAATTCTTTCTCAAATTACACGAGCACTCAAACTGGGTAAGTATTAGGTAGGTAGTAAGCAATAGTATATAAATACAACAAAAAGTAGAAGTAGAAATAGAAACAGATCAATTAACCAAATAAACAGCTAGTATGCACTCATACTACTAGTAGGTATGTTAACCATGAATGGATTGTTGTTGTTCGCGTTGTTGTCTTCATATCCACCATGATTATTTCAACTGTAGGATATACACTCCTGAACATGGCTGTGCGTTAGTGTAATTAAGGTCAAGGTCAACCAAACACTCATTCTTGCTCAGCTTGGCGCTTGCTCCCTTGGCAGAGTCATAAGTTTTCGAACCTCAAGGTTGAGAAAGTCTAGGTACCTTCCACTAGGCCAACGCGGAAGCTAATATAATAAGGCATTTATTTCAGGCACAGAGCAGACCCATATTCACTTAAACATAAAACATAAAATTAAAGATAAACTAAACTAAGACAATACAAAATAATAATGCATACACGTAAGGTATTGCATACCTATGTCATTTTTTGTTTCCGTTCAAGTGAACGGATATCCAGGTTTTGAATATTGGAGTTAACATGTAGTCGTAGACAGCCGGTAACTTCATGAGAGCCCGGTATCCATCATTATACTGTACTCTTATGCAGTTAACGGCTCTTCTGGTGTGATTCGACCATAGTTGGCACGTATACATCCCGAGTCAGTATGCTTGGAATAATGTTGTTTTAACGTCGGTATTGTAAGTATTGGCCGTGGTGGCCCCGGCTGAAGAATAGGCCCCTCCATATCTACCTATCCGCGGATGTCGTAAGAGGCGACTAAGGGAAAAAAGCTAGGGGATGGGCAGCAGCGTCCCTCATTTTTACAACGATAGCTATAACTGCGCTCGCCAACCCGCATGCCCAGCGTGGTGAGTATGGGCAAATCC
The DNA here is from genome assembly GCA_947579855.1 of Anticlea derivata. Lineage (NCBI taxonomy): Eukaryota > Metazoa > Arthropoda > Insecta > Lepidoptera > Geometridae > Anticlea > Anticlea derivata. The sequence goes on from OX388268.1 coordinate 10,668,407, forward strand.
CCCCACATGATAAGGAATTTGCTCTGTCTGGTCATGTTCAGCAGTGGACGTCGAACTGCTGAAATGATGATGATGATGATTGCAAGTAAGTGGTCGTTATATTATAAGTACTGCCAAAGAGTGGAATGATCTGCCTGCGTCTGTTTTCCCGAAAGAGTACAATCTAGGAGTCTTCAAATCTAGGATCAATAAGTTCACTCTGGGAAAGCGTGCTCTATCTTAGGCCACATCTCACTTGCAAAAGTGAGTTGGTGGCCTTACCATTATCAATAAAAAATATATATATATATATTCCAGAGCTGGAGAGGCAGGAGGCGGAGGCGGCGGCGGAGCTGGTGTCGCGGCTGCAGGTGTTCGAGGCGGTGTGCTTGTGCGTGCCGGCGCGGCTGCTGGCGGCGCGGGCGTGGGCGCGCGCGGGCTGTGCGCTGACACGCGCGCGCCACACCGCCGTGCGGCACATGGCCGCGCGCGCGCTCGCCGCGCTCTGCCGCCAGCGCGCGCCCGCACCCATGCACACCATCATACACGAGGTCACTACACACTCATTTTACATGCACACCATCATACATGAGGTCACTACACACTCATTTTACATGCACACCATCATACATGAGGTCACTACACACTCATTTTACATGCACACCATCATACATGAGGTCACTACACACTCATTTTACATGCACACCATCATACATGAGGTCACTACACACTCATTTTACATGCACACCATCATACATGAGGTCACTACACACTCATTTTACATGCACACCGTCATACACGAGGTCTCTACACACTCATTTTACATGCACACCATCATACACGAGGTCATTATACACTCATTTTACATGCACACCATCATACACGAGGTAACTACACACTAATTTTACATGCACACCATCATACACGAGGTCACTACACACTCATTTTACATGCACACCATCATACACGAGGTCACTATACACTCATTTTACATGCACACCATCATACACGAGGTAACTACACACTCATTTTACATGCACACCATCATACACGAGGTCACTACACACTCATTTTACATGCACACCATCATACACGAGGTCACTATACACTCATTTTACAATCCTACTTATATTATAAATAAATAAATAAATATTCCGGACATATCACACACTGTCAACTGATCCCAAACTAGGCATAGCCTGTACTATGGGTACCAGAGACTCTTCTTCTTCCTGCCCTTGTCCCACATTATGTGGGGTCGGCACAACATGTTTTCTTCTTCCACTCTCTTCTGTTAGCCGTCATCTCCGCACTCACTTCTTTCTTACTCATGTCATCTTTAATACAATCCATCCATCTTTTCTTCGGCCTTCCTCTATTCTTATATCCATCCACATTCATACCTAACACTCTTCTCGTTACATGACTTTCGTCCCTCCTCATGACATGCCCATACCATGCTAACATATTACTTCTCAACTTTTCCGTCACTGGGGCTACTTTCAAACTTCCTCTGATAACTCATTTCTAATTTTGTCCATTCTCGTCACTCCACACATCTATCTCAGCATTCGCATCTCCGCCGCATGCACTCTTCTTTCATCCGTCCCTTTGGTAGCCCAACACTCAGATCCATATATTACGACAGGTCATGGGTACCAGAGATATACATAATAGATATATATTTAACACCCAGACACAGAACAAACATCTGTGTTAGTCACAAATGTTTGTCCAGTGTGGGAATCGAACCCGCTACCTCTAGCGCAGAAGGCAGAGTTACTACCAACTTAAATAAGTTACTATAAACAAGCTTCCGCTAGCGGCTTCGCTCGCGTGGTACCTCATCTCCCTGCCCTTTATCCTCTGGGGTCTTCAGTTCTTCAGTTTAATGAAAACAATGAGTACTTAAAGGCTAATTACAAGTTTCCACATATAGGTAAAACTAACTAAATTAAAAACGAAACAGTAAAAAAGAGTTTTCTCTTCCACTCCCCTCTATCAGCCGTCATATCAGTATTCACTCCTTTCTTACTCATGTCGTCTTTCACACAATCTATCGCATCTTTTCTTTGGTGTGCCTCTTCCCTTATATCCTTCCACATTCATATTTAACACTCTTCTAGTCACATGACTCGCGTGGTTCCTATGAAGATAAAAATTGCCTTTATGCTATTCGAGACTATAATCTATCTCTATGCCAAATTTCATCAAAATCCGTTCCGTTCAGCCGTTTGGGCGTGATTGAACCATTCAAACATCCTCACAAACATTCGCATTTATAATTTTGGTAGGTTTATCTATCTTTGTTAGGCTATCTTTTTTCTAGTTAGAATTTTCAATATTAAGTAAATTTTATTTATTTTTGCAATAATAATTTTTTGAATGTATTCTGATAATATTTTTTGGTTACTAACATAGTTTATAGGTAGATAAATGTACTAACAATTATGGTGAACAACCGAAATAAAAATAAAATAAATAAATAAATAAAATTTACACTAACAACTAATCAGCAAATCTGTTACAGCTGATACCAGCGCTGAGTGATGTGCGGTGCGACCGCATCCGCTGCGGCGCGGCGGAGGCTTTGGCGAGAGTCACTGAGGCGTTGCAGTTACAAGTCGTCCCGTATATTGTGCTGTTAGTCGTACCTTTGTTAGGTAAGTGCAGAGAGTATCGTGCGCAAGCGCATAATCCAATCATTATATACATGGTGCTTCATAACATCTATACCATCCCGAAAGAAAGAAAGAAAGAAAATGTATTTATTTGACCCACAACGCAGTAGGTTGGTAGGTAGGAAGATACAAAGAAAAAAAACCTAGTAATACAAAAACACAATAAGAAAACAAAAACATGTAGGTAGGTGAGGCGGTAGGTAGGTTGAGTAGGTATGCGTTGTGTGGGGCAAATGGGTCCTGTCTCAGCATAAAACTGCACCAAACAATATTTATAGTAGGTATGTATTAATAGATGGATAGTTATATTATATATTATAAGTAGGTACATAGTAGATATATTATATAAAATAATAAGTAGGTAGGTATATTATTAAATAAAGAAATTTATTGCGGGCTATATTATAATATTATAATATAGTTCATAGTTCATAGTTTCGTGTGAATATTATATGTATTTTAGTTTTAAGGTATATATATCTATGGGCCCTGTATTTGTACATGTACTTTGCTGTGTTGCCTGAAATAAATGACTTAATAATAATAATAATAATATATTGGTAGACTTGGTAGTACATAGTGGTGCTGAAACAGAAAAAATAATAACACAGAAAGGGGGTTATTCTATTAACAAAATGAAATAATATTAGCAATACTTTCAATTTATTTTACTTTTATTCACAATCTTTCTCAAATTAACTGTTTTTGGTATTTTGATCATCTTTATAACTATTTACTAAACGTACTAGAAGTTCGTAATCAAGATTACTACCTAAAACTGCTGATTCATTGAGTTTGAGCCAAAACAGCAGATTTTCTCATGAGAGTTTTTTCACTGAAAAATGTTGAATTTCCAAAAGTCATTGAACGAACTTTATTGCCAATAGGGTGTAAAATTGCATACATATTTTCAATGACCTTGTAATTGATGATTGATGATTGTAATTGATGATAATCGTTTGATTTATTGGATCCGTCATTTGTTCAGGGCGCATGAGCGACCATTGCGAAGCGGTGCGCATAATGTCGACGCGTTGCTTCGCGGGCCTTATTCAGCTCATGCCCCTGGATGGCGCCATCCCCGAGCCCCCGGGGCTGTCCCCGGAGCTGAGGGCCAGGCGCGTCAGGGATAAGGACTTCCTGGAGCAGCTGTTCAACCCCAAGAAAATCAAGGATTATAAGATTCCGGTGCCGGTGTCGGCTGAGCTGAGGAGTTATCAGCAGGTAAGAATGCTGCTTGGTGTTTCTTTCAAAATGAATTAATTTCCATGTACAACGTGTTCCGTAACTAGTATATTATCCCGAAAGGATTTTAATCTATCAAAAGAAAATATAAATTTAAGACATTACTCAATAATGAACTTCGCAGTGAAGATCATCATGAATTAAATACGTTCTGATTGGTTGCAAACTCAATTATTATATTTATTTTCTCTTAAGTCTTCATAAGTAATCCTGATAACTTCTTTTTCTTTTATCATTATAAGCTTTCTCAGCATAGGATTCCCGTCATCTATTTCTTTTGTCACAGCAGATAATAAAAATGTTTTTTATGGCGGGCCCTCTAGCTGGCCTTTTTTGTTACTCTTATATACTAAGTTGTGGATAACGTTGTGGACTACATTATTAATAATTTGTTGCATATAAAATTATGTACCTACTACTCACTGTATCTTACATATATAATGTAGTTGTTTGTTGTTCCTAAATAAATAAATAAGTAAAAGAAAATATATTAGCAAAAAAAAAAACGATTATTTTCCCGAACTTTTTCAAATCAGCTGCTTTTGGTCTTCTTAACATCATTATAAATTCTGATCCAGATGTCAAGATTACTACCTAAACTAAAACGGCTGAATAATCTTGAGTTTAAACTGATTTAACCCTATAACAGAAAAGACTATTGCATAGTTTTTTAATGAAATATATCTAACTTCCAAAAGTTGTACTCATAACTTTATTGGGAATACAATGAGCCCCTTGCAGTTTATATTTTATTAATCACCTTGTAGAGATATAGATGACAAAATGCACAGAATATTCAAGCATCATTCAGAGGGTGAACGAAAAATATCAAAACCTAACGAACGTTAGATGGTGTTGGCATCGTGTTTTACAGGCTGTGAACTAGCTGTAACCTTAAATTACGATTTGCCTCTCTAGGCCGGAGTGAACTGGCTGCGGTTCCTGTACGAGTACAAGCTGCACGGGGTCCTGTGCGACGACATGGGTCTCGGCAAGACGCTGCAGTCGCTCGTGGTGGTGGCGGGCGCGCATCTGGAGCGGCGCAGGGACCACCTGCCTTCGCTGCCCTCGCTCGTCGTCTGTCCGCCCACGCTTACCGGTATGTGCTATACAAACTAACTAGTTAGCTATTCCTATACAGCTCACAGGCATGTGCTATACAACTCACTGGTTAGTTCGTCATATACAGCTCACTGGTATGTTCTATATAACTCACTGGTTAGATATTCATATACAGCTTACAGGCATGCGCTATGCAACTCACTGGTAAGTTCGTCATATACAGCTCACCGGTTTGTGCTATACAACTCACTGGTTAGTTGAAAATGAAATTAATGAAAATGAAATAAATTTATTTCGACAAACACAGACAGAAGACACAAAAAACAATAGAATAAAGGTTAACGATAGGGAGATAGGTAGACTTAACACAGATAACATACAGTTCGTCATATACAGCTCACTGGTATGTGCTATACAACTCACTGGTTAGTCCTTCCTATACAGCCAGTTCCGTAACTAGTGTACTATCACGAAAGGGTCTCATTCTTTCTATTAAATATAAACGAAAGAAATAATTCCCCGATCTTTTTCAAATTAGATATTTTTGGTCTTAATAAATGACTAATTACTAAAAGCCTGCGGAATACTCACTACTGCAAAGTGCGGGCATTTGCCAAAATGTTTAGACGTGCTTCTTACCCCTATTAGATATCTACAGGGATCTGTAAATCTGAGATGTTGTCTGCTGATTAAAGGGATTAAAGTCTTTTTTTTTATGGTAGCACATTCATTATAATTCTAATGTATAATTTTAGTTTGACTATTCAAATTGTGATTTTTAATTTAATTTATGTTTATGTTAGTTTTGTTTTATGTTGTTTAATTTTATGTTTATAAATTATTAATAATTAGTATAATTGGCAATCGCCGTTTTAATTAAATTAAATAAATGACTAAATTCAGCAAAGCCCATGCCTTTTAGTTGATATCAGTCCAAAAACTTATTGCTCTCTTACTTTCAGGTCACTGGGTATTCGAAGTCGGCAAATTCATCCCGTCAAAGTTTCTCAAACCGCTTCAGTACGTCGGCCCGCCCGTCGAGCGCGAACGCTTGCGCTGCCAAGTGAAGTACTACAACTTCATCGTCGCCTCGTACGATATCGTGCGGAAGGATATCGACTTCTTCAGTAGCATCAAGTGGAATTACTGTATACTGGACGAGGGGCACGTGATCAAGAACGGCAAGACTAAAGCGTTTAAGGCGATCAAGCAGCTGGTGGCGAACCATCGGCTGATATTGTCCGGAACGCCGATTCAGGTATTATAATTAAAAAATCTATACAATTACCGAGGAATACCGGCAATTGTATGAGACAGTTCTCATAAATAATTTTCCTCAAAAAGTTGGGTAGTCCCATTGAACTGGAAGTATTCTGTGATAACTGCAAAGATTTTAATTTTCTTACTTGAAATTTCTTCTTCGTTTCTTTTAGAAACAAAAAGTTAGACAGCCTACCCGTCGCGTAGTACCTGAATCTTTTTATCAAATGCGAAGCTTTGTAAAGATGTGAATTAATTTATGGTTATTTATGCCACGCGAGCGAGGCCGCCGGCGAAAGCTTGTCCGATATATCTAACCTAACGGAAGTTGTGAAAAAACACAACATGTAGGTTGCCAGAGCTCTTTAGGTGGGGGAGGGGTTCGGCAGGCAACGCATTAGCAATGCTCCAGGTGTTGCTAATGTCAATAGGTGACGATAACCACTTACCATCAGGAGGGCGTAAGCCTGTTTGACTACGTATAAAATAAAAAAAAAATAAAAAAAAAAGTACGAAGAACGAAGGAACTTTCTATAACACGTGCTAATGTGTAGAACAACGTGCTGGAGCTGTGGTCGCTGTTCGACTTCCTGATGCCGGGGCTGCTGGGCACGGAGCGGCAGTTCACGGCGCGCTACTCGCGGCCCATCCTCGCCGCGCGCGACCCCAAGGCGGCGCCGCACCAGCTGCAGGCCGGCGCGCTCGCCTGCGAGGCGCTGCACCGACAGGTAACGCATGCACCGGCTGCAGACAAAGAGTCTTAGACAAAGGGTCTTCGATAGAGAGTCTTCGACAGAGAGTCTTCGACAGAGAGTCTTCGATAGAAAGTCTTTGATAGAGAGTCTTCGATAGAAAGTCTTCGACAGAGAGTCTTCGATAGAAAGTCTTTGACAGAGAGTCTTCGATAGAAAGTCTTCAACAGAGAGTCTTCGATAGAAAGTCTTTGATAGAAAGTCTTCGACAGAGAGTGTTCGATAGAAAATCTTCGACAGAGAGTCTTCGATAGAAAGTCTTCGACAGAGAGTCTTCGATAGAAAGTCTTTGACAGAGAGTCTTCGATAGAAAGTCTTCGACAGAGAGTCTTCGATAGAAAGTCTTTGACAGAGAGTCTTCGATAGAAAGTCTTCAACAGAGAGTCTTCGATAGAAAGTCTTTGATAGAAAGTCTTCGACAGAGAGTGTTCGTTAGAAAATCTTCGACAGAGAGTGTTCGATAGAAAATCTTCGACAGAGAGTCTTCGATAGAAAGTCTTCGACAGAGAGTCTTCGACAGAGAGTCTTCAATAGAAAGTCAACGATAGAAAGTTTTAGATAGAAAGTCTTCGATAGAGAGTCTTCGATAGAAAGTCTTCGATAGAGAGTCTTCGACAGAGAGTCTTGGACAAATTGAAGTCATAGATGCTGCATGTGTACGAACGGAGTCTATCAAAGGCACACTTTGAACCTTTCACTACATTGGTTCTTTTATAAGCGATAGAAAGTCTTCGATAGAGAGTCTTCGATAGAGAGTCTTCGACAGAGAGTCTTCGATAGAAGGTCAACGATAGAAAGTCTTCGATAGAAAGTCTTCGATAGAGAGTCTTCGACAGAGAGTCTTCGATAGAAAGTCAACGATAGAAAGTCTTCGATAGAAAGTCTTCGATAGAGAGTCTTGGACAAATCGAAGTCATAGATGCAGCATCTATGACTTCGATTGTACCTAAGGAGTCTATCAAAGGCGCACGTTGATCCTTTCACTACATTGGTTCTTGTATTAGGCCACCATACCACACTGTGACTGACCAAGGATAATCAAGAACCAGTGACGGTGATCAAGCATCAACTAAAACATCCATCGTCCTCCAGGTGCTGCCATTCCTGCTGCGTCGCGTGAAGGAGGACGTGCTCAAGGAGCTGCCGCCGAAGATAACGCAGGACTATTACTGCGAGCTGAGCGCGCTGCAGCGGCGGCTCTACGAGGACTTCTCGCGGCAGCACATGCCGCAGGCGCAGGACATCACCAGCACCAGCAGTCACACGCACGTCTTCCAGGTGTGTACATTTATTCGCAACCAGAGTTCTTTTTTGTTTTTTTTATACCACTGATGTGGCAAACAAGCATACAGCCCACCTGTTGGTAAGCGGTTACCGTAGCCTATGAGCGCTTGCAATACCAGAGGCATCACGCACGCGTTGCCGACCCCGAACCCCCTCCCCCCTAAAGAGCTCTGGCAACCTTACTCATCGCAGGAACACAACACTATTTGAAACAAATAATGTTATTTGGCTGCGATCTTCTGTAAGGCGGAGGTACCTCCCCAGGCGGGCTGCTCCAATTCAGAACGAGAAAATCTCGCTGTGCCCTACCTCCTCCTAAATAAATAAAAATATAAAGGTTCTTATAAAGGACCCAGCATGATGTTGCTGGGACCTTCGGGTGGAGGCTGCATCGGTCATTCTGGAAATCTATGAGAAGGCCTGTGTTTAGCTGTGGACGCCTACAACATATGAACAGGCATAGCTTCACCTAGTTTCTAAGACGTTTCAAAATGATCCTAGTGATTTTATTGAAATAAATGCCTTTTGACTTTGACTTTTTGACTTTGACAGCTGAAATGACAGGTGAATCAAGGTGATTCATAACATGTCTACCATCCCGAAAGGGGTTTATTCTATCAACAGAAAATAATATTAGCGGAAATAAAATCATTTTTTTTGACAGATTTTTTACCAAACTTCTTCAAATTAGCTGTTTTGGTCTTTTTATGTGTTATGTTAAACATATTTCATCATCTTCTTGTCATTTCTATTAGTAATAATTAAACTAACGAGAAGTTCGACATCAAGATTGTTTTTAATGCTATAATTTGTAAATGTAATTCTTATATCAAAAAACCCATGATTCAGCATTATAATTCAATTCTATTCTATTTCTTCCAATTCTTTTTCTAGGCGCTACACTACCTACAAAACGTATGCAACCATCCTAAACTGGTGCTAACGGCGGAACATCCTCAAGCAGTCGCTATCGGCAAAGAACTGACAGCCAAGAACTCCAATCTGGACGACATCGAACATTCCGCTAAATTGCCGGCTCTCAAGTGAGTTGATACCTTTTCTTTTGACTAAATATCAATCTGTCTACTGCCACATTTATATGACAATCTTGGTAAGACATCAAAAACGTGATAAAACAAACTGAGGTTCGTATTCTGATATAGTGCTCAAGCGTAAATTGAGTCTCGATCATAGATATTCCTTAAGTCAGCCTCTTAGAGGCTCCTTCCGTGCACAATTAAATTGTACATAAGTGTTGTAAAATAAATTGAGAGAACAACATCACTTTGCAAGTTTCCGCTAAAAAGTTATACGGAGGCAAACAGGCTTTCGGCCCTCCTGATGGTAAGTGGTTACCGTCGCCTATTGACATCAGCAACACCTGGAGCATTGCTAATGCGTTGCCTGCCGAACCTCCCCCCCCTAAAGAGCTCAAGCAACCTTACTCACCGCAGGAACACAACACTATTTGAAACAAATAATGTAATTTGGCTGCGATTTTCTGTAAGACGAGCTGCTCCAATTTAGAGCGAAAGAATCTCGCTTTGCCCTACCTCCTCCAAGAAATTCAAATCACAATCGTCCTGACATCCGTTGTTCCTTTCCAGACAACTACTCCTCGACTGCGGCATAGGCACCACCGCGTCCGACATCGAGCCCGAGGCTATCGTCTCTCAGCACCGCGCGCTCATATTCTGCCAGCTCAAGAAAATGCTCGACATTGTGGAGCAAGATTTACTAAAGCGCCATCTACCGTCCGTGACTTACCTCAGATTAGACGGCAAAGTGCCGCCTCACCAGAGACACGCGATCGTCTCTAGATTCAACAATGATGTTTCGATTGACTGCCTGCTGCTTACTACTGCGGTAAGTTTGTGATACTGACTCTTTCTTGGTCGCCCTGCGCTATGACCTGCCTCTTTGTTACGCTAGCGAAGTGGCAATGGATAAAGCGGGGATCACGAACAAATGAACTGACTCAATAATTTTGATTCATCAGATCATGTGTTCATTTTATTACTTCACTATTAAATTTTTGGCAGCACCTTATCTGTCAAACCGTGTATGATTACTTGTTGTGTGTATGACGTCCTCGGTGGCGTAGCGGCCGGGCGCCCGACATAGACGCAAGGGGTGTTGGTTCGATTCCCGCTGCGGGACAGTGTTTACATGATCTGCAAATATTTGTTCCCAGTCTGGGTGTTGTGGTACCACGGTACTCGTAGTTACTGATACCCACGACACAGGGAATCCTAGTGTGGGGTCAGGACTATGTATGTGGCTGTTGGGTGTTATTTATTTATGTTAGGCTATAACTTTTTTTTCAGGTGGGCGGCCTAGGGCTTAACCTAACCGGCGCCGACACGGTAATATTCGTGGAGCACGACTGGAACCCCATGAAGGACCTGCAGGCGATGGACCGCGCGCACCGCATCGGACAGAAGAAGGTCGTCAACGTATACCGACTCGTCACCAGGGATACGCTGGAGGAGAAGATTATGGGGTGAGTGCCTAACTTACCACGTAAAAAAGGAAGGAAAAAATGCTGCTAGAGTGTGGGGCATCCGTTCACCGGCATTCTCGGTGGGCCCGTTTTGACCTGGTTTTCGCTGATTACATAAAACAGGTTTTTTTTCGAGAGGGGTGCTGCAAAAATATATCTATTGCTTCTTGTGTAGGAAATGTTAATAAAATAATTTATATTCAAAATCATTTATTTTTGGAGGTCATATCGAGATTTTCTCGCTGTAAATTGTTGCAGTCCGCCTGGGGAGGTGAAGCCAAATAACATTCTATCCTAGTATCCTACTAATATTATAATTGCGAAAGTTTGTGAGGATGTTTGGATGCTTGTGGTTAAATCACGCCCAAACAGCCGAACGGATTTGGATGAAATTTGCCACAGAGATAGATTTTTATCCTGATATGTACCACGCGATCGAAGCCGCGGGGGCGAGCTAGTTATGAATAAGAAGAATATCATGGATATTTTAATCCCGTGGATTCCGTAATCATATAGCGGAAACAATACCGTTTATTAATTATCATGCAATACAATATTTGTCAAATGAATGTTACATACGTTAAAACTCTTTTCTCTATTCCAGACTACAAAAATTCAAACTGATGACAGCGAACACAGTGATCAGCAGCGAGAACGCAGCCATGGAGACCATGGGCACGGACCAACTGCTGGACCTCTTCAGCCTGTCCAGCTCCAACGCCGGCGCCGGCGCCTCCACAGCCCCCGAGCCTGGCAAGACTGCGCTGGAGGCGCTACCCGACCTGTGGGACGATACCCAGTACGAGGAGGAGTATGATATGTCTACGTTTATCAAGAGCCTGAATAAGATGAAGTCTTAAATTCTGATCAGCACCAAGCAATAGATTTTCTGTTGTCGGATTATTCTATTGTAACTGGAATCTGGGCAGTGTAGAGGTTATGGGAGACGCACACATATAACCCCGGCTATAGACTAACTTGTCCGGAGACGAGACGATGCCGATACGATGTTGGTTAGTGTGCATTGCAGTGTTAGTTGGCTGGAATCTCTGTGTAGAGGTTATGGGCGACGCAACATATATCACCCGGCTTGCATGTCATGTAGACTAACATTTCCCGAGGCAGGTGGGCTGGCTGGTAGTGTGCATTGCAGTATAAGTTTGTTACAAGAAATTCCGAACGGCTCGAGCTGAGTCTGATCTACAGGGCGTTATATCTTCGACAACCTTTTAACAGCTATATATGTTCGACTATAGTTCAGTTGCGTCTTCACATTGTTTAAACATAGGCAGCGTGTACGTTGCTTTGGTCGCGTCGGTCTATAGTCTAACAAATAATCATATTCCAGTTGTGGCAGGGTGCTGCCACTTTTTGTCGAAAATTCAATAGTGAAGTGAATAAAATCAACAGCTAACCCGATGAATCAAATCATTGAGTCAGTTCATTGGATCACTGATCATGATGAGTCACGAGTTCGGAGTTTTTCTGCGGTATACGCGATCGTCGCGTGATTGTAAGAGGGCTGCGGTGATCGGGCATCGGACATCGGACAATCTGAACTAATCCACATAATTTTTGAGTAAATATTATAACAGCATTATAACAACTTTTTAACATGAGGCAACTGTCAAATCGGAAATATAATTATTTGTTAAACTAAAGCTGAGGCTTATTTGAAATACGAGTTTAGAATCTTTGAATGTTGGTAAAAATATTTGTGTCAATAGTAGAATAATAGTTGTAGGTATTCGATGTTGTTTTAATTGCGACTGCATCAGCACCTGTGCTTTAAAAATAGAGTTAGATTGTACAGATGGCTCCAGTACCTTTGGCAGCCAATAACTTGACTTGTTCATGAAAGAAGCATCTAAGAGGTTTTCACCGATGGTTATAGGCCCTATTCAGGGCCACCATACCTCATCCTGGTCACTGACCTAATACAGGTGACCAAGAAAGAATCGGTGACACGACAAGCAAGCAATTCAAATTGTAGTTTATATATTTTTTTTCTTTAACTGTAGAGGCTGATATAATTAGTTATTAAGACCTGTAATTGGTCTATAAGTTTATGCCAGAAAATAGAAAGAGACACTGCTCTTATGTTTTTGGCTTGTATGTATTTTATTTATGATCTATGGACTTCTGTCTGAACTGCTTTTGTAATCTATTTTAACAAACATGATAAAAAAGGGCACCTGTCATTGGGCAAAATCTTACCAAGTTCAAAAATTAGCCTGTCTTAACGCTAATTAGTGAAATTGGGAAGAGATTTTTCCAGTTCATTGTATTGAAAGAAGTTTTCAATGCTCTGTGCACAACTGCATATTTTCACTATCTGAAATTATGAAGTGTTATATTATTAATGCACCAAAATATTTATCTTCTGTGTCTGTAGTAAAGCACTAAGATCTGCCTTTTTTTATGTTATACGTAGGCAAACAGGCTTACGGCCCACCTGATGATACGGTTACCGTCGCCTATTAAAATCAGCAACACCTGGAGCATTGCTAATGCGTTGCCTGTCCTGGAGAAATCTTTCCAATAATAATATATATATCTTTAATGCAGACACGAGATCCATTTCACATTACTCGCTGGAAATGGGATAAAAGTCTGTAGGTAGACTGTTTGTTTTAATTATGTCCGATTTGAAATGGCTGAGCGGATTTTGTCAAACTTTAGGATAGATATTATGACTTGAATTAGCCTTATAATGGTCTGAGGTTCTCTATTATGGCGGCATCACATGAGTAAGTGAAGCTATGTGCAGAAAATGGTTGTTCACTGAATCATATTTTCTTTCACGTTTTATGTTATTTTTGTATTAGTAACTTTATTATGGACTGGCCTCATAGCTCAGTTAGTAGTAACTCTGCCTTCTGCGCTAGAGGTCGCGGGTTCGATCCCCGCACTGGACAAACATGTGTGTGATAAACACAGATGTTTGTTCTGTGTCTGGGTATTAAATATTTATCTATTATATATATCAGTCTCTGGTCACCATAGTACAGGCTATGCCTAGTTTGGGGTCACTTGACCGTGTGAATATGTCCGGAATATTTATTATTTATTTATAGTTATGAGTAAATTTTAAAGTATTGAAAGCAACAGTTTACGCAGCAACTTACGTGTAGACTTTATCTTATCGGCAAATTCATCGATTTTTTTTTATTATAATGGTTAAATTGGTTTTCCCCTATATTTATTAAATTTAATGTAAGCTCCTTATGTAATGCCGGCCATTCAGATGGCATTTGCAGAAACATTTTGAAAATGCGCTTCTTGGTCATGCATAGAAAAAAAAAAAAAAACAATTTTCTATGGTCATGCGAAGTTCCTGCTTAAGGTGATACCTCAACAACTTGATTATCTCTACAAATGAATATTTATGGTAGGTTTTTAAGGAAGAGTCATATCTATAGTCATTTTTGTAGTGTTAGTGTGTGTTTGAAGGCGCTTTTTAACAGATCGCTAATTTGTACCTGCTCAAGTTGTTTAAATAGCATTAAAAAATACAGTCTTGATTAAAACCTATGTATTTAGTTCGTTTCATGAATTGGTTTCTAAAGTCAACGCCTGCATTCACAGTCGCACCGGCATTCACATTAGCTTATTTGTACAAGGTGATTCATAATATGTATGATATCCCGAAAGGGGCTTATTGTACACCCAATTGGCAATCAGGTTCGACTTCTGGGAATTCAATATTTGACACTGAAACAACTCAATGCAAAAATCTGCTGTTTTGGGGTCAAATCAGTTCAAGCTCAATAATTCAGTAATATATTTCTATTCGTGAGGACCTGTAATTGGCTCTCTAAAGCTAAACAAATGTTTAATCAAATGTAGCAAAGCTGTTAGTTCTCCAAAAAATAAATAAATAAATAAATTCAGCTGTTTTAGGTAGTAATCTTGATGTTGAACTTTTCGTTCGTTTTATAATTACTTGTATAGATGATAAAAAGACCAAAAACAGCTAAAGTTTTTTTAAATATATTTTCCTGCTAATATTCTTTCTTTTTGTTGATCAATATTATAAATCACCTTGTATAATATGGTTGAATACAGACGCAGTTCAATTTTACCGTATTTATGTAAGTAGAAACTTAACTAATTTGATGTATGACTTGAGACTTGGATAGGTAAATACATTTCATAATTCATTCCAAGTGATTGCAACAGTTACGTATTTACTGGTTAGGTATTTATATCTGCAATTGTTAAGTTATATAATTTAACAGATATAAATTATCTTTTGTTAAAACTGTATGAAGTTCATTTTCACATTTTAATTTTAAGAGTTTTTATTTATGTGTATCTCATATGCTATGTAAGTGTTTGTCTAAATAAAGCATGTTTTGATAAATATTTTTGTTTATTTTCAATCATTTTTCACTAACTTTTACATAAATTATAATTCCTTCATTATAATGCGGACAATTTAAGATGGTCGCCATCATGTACTGTAGCGCCGCTTTTCAACTGTCTTTCGATGCCGGTCAGATTATACTTGTTTCTATGTTTTTTCATGATATTTCCAAAACTACTGATTATTTTTCGTTGAAACTTTCAAAATTATTAGATAGCACGACGCTCGAATTTGTGCTCTAATTCCTAGTACTGTCAATTGTCTAGAACGCGCGTAAAATGACCTTGAAGTTTTCTCCATAGTCAGCAAAACCTTGAATATCTCCGAAGTTCTTGGACGCACAACCTTGGTTTTCAGCGCACAAATATGCACAAATTCAAGCTATCCGATCATCTAGTTTGTTTTTCGCCATTATTTCGTTGATATTCTGCATGGGTAATGTTTAAAACATTACCGCAGCAGAATGTGTTTTTCGTTCATAATTTTTTTCCATTGGACGCACAAATTTGAAATTTCATGCACATTTACACGAAGCCATGGTCTAATTCCCTGCATACTTCAAATCCCGAAATTCGACAACATTCTGCTGCGCTAACGCACACAAAATCATAATCGAAATTGCCTAAGCCTAAACCTGTCCAATCAGGAATAATCAGGAATCGGTCCAATCTGGAACCTCCAGTCTACGTAATCTACGTATGCTGAATATGCTGAACGATGAAAGTCAATTTTGAGTTTGACATTTGAGGGTGTGGCAAGCCCGTAAAAGTCAATGTTTGACTTGTTTTTTTTTTTTTTGAAGTTTTTTCCCTTTCGGGCTGGCTATGGCATCTAGGCCTTACCGCCAAATCTTACGTTTATATGTTCTTCGTAGTTATTTTTATCTTTCTTCTTCATTTTATTCCTTAGTCATGGTCAAGTCACCGTCAAGTCAAGTCTAATTCAGTTTTAGTAAGATAAGATGGTGGCTATTTTACTAAAACCTCAAGGGACTTCTTGGCGCCAACTCGAAAAATGACGATACACGCAATCATTTCATTTCACTTCACTTGTGCGGTTTACTCAAACAATATTACGCAAAACACCACCATAATCACATAATATTATTCAATTTAACACTAGTTTTGTAAAATAAATTGAGAGCACAACATCACTTTCTCAAGTTCCCGCCAAATAGTCTTGACTTGAAAAGTTGAAAAATAATTTTTTTTTTTTTTTTTTTTTTGTGGCTCGCACGACTTGTGCATTTGCCATTTTAATTTTAATTAGTTTAGTTTTTATTTATTTAAAAATTAGGGAAACAGGTATGGAAATTGGTACGCGAATTCTAAGGCGGATGGGACAGGATCAGGAGAGTTAGGTAGGTAATAAAATGAATAGAACATGACAAAATACATACAAGTAAAAATAACTAAAAAAGTACAAAAATACAGAGATAAAATGTATCTTTGTATTTATGTACATTTAACTTATATTAAATATTAATATTATTCATGTTTATAAATGCAGCCAAGCTATGATATATACAAGGATCAAGGGAAGAAAGAAGCGCAACGATATTGGTAGGAAGAGGAGTTCGGCAGGTAACAAGATTTTCATAAAATTGGTTATGATCATATTGAGGACAAATAAAGAATATATGATTGAGGTCACCAAATTCATCACCACAAGCGCAAGAT
This sequence comes from Anticlea derivata, assembly GCA_947579855.1. NCBI lineage: Eukaryota > Metazoa > Arthropoda > Insecta > Lepidoptera > Geometridae > Anticlea > Anticlea derivata. The sequence continues at coordinate 10,685,221 of OX388268.1, forward strand.
GGATCAGATAATACTTTGATCCGTGCAAGATGGGCTGGGGTACAAGAGTGCCCCAGACGCATTCTTATCAAAACAGTTGTAGCACGTTTACTAAGTTTAAGTTTAAAAAACCAAGGTTTCACCGGAATTGTTGTTTGTATAAGTTTATAATGTTTGCCTTTATTAATACTAGTGTCGTCCCATTCTTCATCCCAAGATACTTTGAGATAAACTTTCGGAAGAGCAATAAGATCATGAGTAAAGTTTTTGTACGGGAAAAGGTCTCCACATTCTACAGCTTCATTAGCTAATTTGTCTGCTCGGGTATTCCCCAGAATGCCACAATGACTTGGTATCCACGCAAAATTAACTGTTAAACCATTCGCCTTACATTGAAAAAGTTTTGATCTAGCTTCTATTATAAGAGGGTAGTACATTTTGGAACGAAAAGGGTATTTTGTAAGTGATTGTAAGGAACTCATAGAGTCACTAAAAATAATTGTATGTTTAAGCTTCATTAATAAAACGTATTCCAGCGCTTTGACTAAGCCAAAACACTCACCAGTAAAAACGGAAGTCTCAGGAGGTAATTTAACTTTTTGTACAATACCAAACTGTTTGTGAAACACGCCTACACCAACATAACCGGTCTGTGAGTGCTTTGAGGCATCGGTAAATATCTGATGCCAACCTTGCCATCGGTCATCAACAACGGATTCGAAATAAACATTGGAAAATGATCCATTACGGTCAATATTTAAATCAAAATATACGTCAAGAGGTAGTATTAAAGCTTTATAGTTACATTGGAAAACAGGCAGGTGAAGTGATTGGTGGGTCGGGGCTGACAATGAATTATATTTACTATGGCTATTGATTAAAAGGGGAGGTAATTTATGACTCCAATATGAAGAGGAGCGAACGAGTTCTGAAAGATATTGAATTTTAGGATGAAGCTCATGGTTCGAAAACTGTAATGTACGGAACAAAAATCTACTAGACAAAAATTGTCGCCGTAAATGTAGTGGTGGTTCACCACATTCTACTTGTAATGCATTTATTGGACTAGACTTCATTGCTCCCATAATTATACGCATAGCTTTAGCCTGAATGGCATCCAACCTTTTGAAAGCCAACACACTTCCAGGTTCCAACAGGTAGGTGCCATAATCTAGTGTACTTCTAATCAACGCATTATAAACAAGTTTCAAAGAAAAGGGATGAGCACCCCACCAAACACCAGTGAGGCATCTTAATAAATTAAGATGTTTTTCGCATTTTTCTACAACAAAATCGCAGTGTGCACTCCCGTTAAGTTTAGAATCTAATGTTACACCTAAAAATTTGGCATGACTTTTTAAAGGAATAGAAAAGCCATCATAAATAATATTTATAGGCGGTGTGTTCATTTTACGTGTGAAGGGGACTACGATGCTTTTAGCAGGCGACAGTTCCAGCCCATGTTTATCCAACCATAGTTTCAAAAATCTTAGAGCAAATGTTATATTAAAAGCTGCAGTATCAATATCAATGCTAGAAGAATAAAGTAACAAATCATCAGCATATTGTAATATACTAACAGAGTCATTGAAAGATGCTTCTAGATCATAAGTGTAAATATTATAGAGAAGGGGGCTCAAAACAGAACCCTGAGGCAAACCCTTCCAAGCAACTCTAGACAGGTCCGTGGAGTTCAAAATAATTACTCGACCAGCTAACATATTTTGAATAAAATTTATTAAGATTTGTGGAATTTTTAAAAATAGTAATTTCTTCATTAGTAATTCAATCAGGACATTATCATAGGCAGATTGAATATCTAAGAATGTCGCAACAATAGATTTATTTTGTGAGAAGGCTATACGAATATCCGTTATAAATACACTCAAGCTGTCCATTGAACTTCTGCCTTTCCTAAAACCATATTGACTGTTCGGTAAGAAGTTCTGATTTTCAATGATCCACTCTATTCTATTTTTAACTAAATGTTCCGCAATTTTTAATATAGCTGGAGATAATGCTATAGGTCGGTAAGACATGAAATCAGCAGGATTTTTACCAGGTTTTAAAATTGGCAACACTATTTGAGTTTTCCATGTTGAAGGAATGTCACCTGTCAACATGATGGAATTAATTAGATCAAGAAAATATTGCAAAGCATTATCACCAAGATTTGAAAAAAATGAGTATGGAATACCATCTTTACCTGGAGCTGTATCATGAATATCTGATAATACACCTTTCATCTCATGTATAGAAAAAGGAGCATCAAGGCCATAAGGGCAAGTAGGTAGAGAAACAGGAATTGGTGTAAACAATTCCCTTGGTGGAACAGTCGGTGGAGCCAAACGGTCAAGGAAACTATCACTCAGAGAGAATGGCATAGTTGTAAAAGTAGATGCACTAACTCCCGCCCTAAAACGTCTAATATTCCTCCAGACTTCTGATGGCTTTGTATTAGGAGATATAGTTGCGCAAAATCTCCTCCAACCTTGGAACTTCTTTTCTTTCAATATTTTTTTAGTTTTAGTTTCTATGTTAATAAGCTTATCAAAATTGTCTTCAGACATATCCAATTTATAAGACAACTCTGCCTTCTTTCTCTGAGCGACAGCCATACTACATTCTGTATCCCACCATGGTGGGGAAGCCAATTTACCAGAAGCACAATTTTTCAGAGGGAAGGTTGAATCAGCAGCAGCTATCAAAACTTTGGTAAAAGAATCTGCACAAGTAGAAATATCTTGAGAAATATGAGGCAAAGTGTTCATATTATTTTCAACATGAGTTTTGAAATCACACCATTTATCATTAATTATTTTATATCTCATTCTGGGTGGAGCTCTAGAAACTTCATTTACTTTAAAACTTGAAAATTTTATTAATATTGGGAAATGATCACTGCCATGTGTAGAAGGTTGTGTTTGCCATATAACTGAAGATGCTAAACTAGGTGTGGTTATTGTTAAGTCTACTGCACTATTATTTTCTGTAGGTTTCGTTCGTCGTGTTTGAGCTCCATCATTTAGGATGCATAGATTTTGCCTATCAATTATATCTAAGAGGTCTCTGCCATAGCTGTTGGATATGGAACTACCCCATGCTCTATGGTGAACATTAAAATCCCCCATTACAACACATGGCTTAGGAATATGGGATAACAAATCATCTATTTCAGTGAGAATTTGGGAGGATGGATGTGGGATATAAATAGAAACAAAACATACATTATGAATAATGCAGGCAATAGCATTAAAATGATTATTATCATGGATAGGGAGAGGAAAATTAGAAAACAAGTAAGAATTTTTAATAAGAAGAACGGCTCCTCCATAACCATCAGGTCTATCGTCCCTCAGGCAGGAAAAGCCGCTCAATTTGAACACAGAACCTGGCTTAAGCCAGGACTCTGTGATGGCGATAATAAAGGGGTTGAATTTGTTAATTAAATAGATAATTTCGCTTTTTTTGCTAGCTACACTCCTGCAGTTCCATTGAACTGCGGATCTGGTGTGATCCATTGTGGTTTTGAGTGTAGGATACTGATAATGTCAATAATTTTAGCAACGTTGGACGGTTCTATGGTGTTTGACTGTATTAAAGAATTTAATAGGGCAATTACATCAGAGACATTTAGTTGCCTATCCATAGATCTGCCCTCTATTAGAGCGCAACCTTTAGGTAGGGCTGAGGATGGAGTATTAGTTATGTCATGGTGTGCTTTTTGATCATAGCCCTTGGCTAGTATATGAGGTGAACGCGGTTTTAGAAAAACTGTTTTTCTGTATGAAGGAGGATTGACATGATTTACTTTACGAGAGTTCGTGGATTGGTTACTCTGATCCTTTGCTGTTGCCAACATTTCAGCATAAGACCGAGACAGAGGTGGATGAATCCTGGAAGCTTCAGCATAGGAAATACATTTTTCAGCCATTGAAAATTTAATCTTTTGTTGTCTTGTAAATTCTGGGCATGTCTTACTTGTGGCAAAGTGTATTCCCCCGCATGAACAGCAAGATATACACTCCTCATCTATATCACAGGAATCACCTGAATGTTCTTTGCCACACTTGAAGCAACGAGGCTTAGACCTACACTGCAACTTTGTGTGACCAAATCGGCAGCAGTTGTAACATTGGATGGTTGGGTAGGTATAAAGTTGAACTAATAATGCAGTATAGCACATATAAATGCGATTTGGTAACACTTGGCCATCAAAAGTTACAACCACCGTCTGTGTAGGCTTCCAAACTGGAGCTCCATTAATCATTTCTTTGAAATTAATTCGTCTTAGTTTTAAAATCTTTCCACAACCGCTGGGAACCGAAGTACATTCCATCATCTCCTCAGGAGAGAGGTCTATGGGCACTCCGCGGACAACACCCATTCGTGAGACATTGTAGGTTGGTATAAATGCTTTCAGTTTATTGCTATTGAGGCTATCATGGTTGATGAAGGAATTGGCATCTGCATGATTATTGAATTCTATTGAAACTCTGTTCCTACCTATCCTTTTAACACTTCCATTTACAATATTGTAGATAGCATTGCGCTTCAGGAATTTACCAAATATGATAGGATGAAGAGTGGAGCCATCATTTGGTGAATCAGTAACTCGTTGCACATGTACAATATATGGGGCATTATCGGAGGAGTCATATTCGGTTCTTGTAACCGGCGGTGCCGGAGGTGATGATGAATTAGGTGACGGAGCAACAGGAGTTGATGTATCAACTGGGTCTGTTGAGATGGGAACATTATCAGCACTAAGCGGAGGGTTAGGAATATTGTTATCAGAAAGTGCTGGGGATTCATCGCAGGCACAACCTTTAGAATCATTTGAACCATGACGCTTTCTCTTATTACAATGCTTGCACACTTTGTGTAAGCGGGTTCGTTTGCGTTTCTTGGTTACAGAAGTGTCTGTATCCATTGCAGAATCATTAGATGGCAATTTTTCAAAGCTATTTGATACAGTTACATAGTAGCCCGGCGCCGGAGGGATCGTACCCCCGGGGTCAGGCGGCTACTCCATCACAAAACACAAAAATAACTCACCAGATACTATTTATATACACTAAACTACTATAAATACAATATACAATGAAGAAGATACTAAATTATAACTCTACTGATCTATTTTCTTCAGAAAATTTAATTTTTAGATTTAGGTGGGAAAAAAACGCGCCTCCCTGTTTCGATGTTTCCCGCCTTTTTTTCGAAAAATAATTTTATGTTTATCTGTCAAACTAAATTTTTTGTCAATAAATATAGCAGGAGCCGCTACGCTCCGTTTTATCCGTAGACCGAGAATAACATAGACGTCACGTTAAATAACAATACCAAGAAAGAAAATGATAGAAATATATGAAACGACGTATGGATAAGGAGAAAGAACTGTTATCTTCCATTACTGTCTGCGTATGCACTTTGGGTTTGTTGGTCACACAAAGTCAATGGTTAGTGTGAAAAAGTGCAGTAATTACTAATTTACTAACTAACATTTTTGTGTGCCTGGTGTAGCAGGTGTAGAATTCAACGGGTAACATGGTACGTTACAGTATTATAGGCTCCACGAGCGATAGTTTAAGGAAAGTGGAAAATATTACCTTTCACCGGTAAGTACCGTTTTTGTTTCTATTTGCAATTAAAACTTTATGCTGGAAAAGGATCTGGCTATATAATTGAACACGTTGTTATTTATTTAGCTTTCTAATGCTTAAATCATTACCATTTCTTTAAATTTTAAAATTTATTATTGGTTATGATAAACCGCACTAATTGCATGGTCATTCTCATGCCTAGAGACTTGAGTATTGGCTAGATTATACGATTTTTCGTCTTGCTCGGTTTTACCCGTAGGCAGACTCTGTCGTCTACGGTTATACCGTTTAAATCTTGACATAGACATTGGCAAGATTGTGGCAACCATAGTCACAGAGGCAAAGTCAAAGTCAAAAGGCGTTTTTCAATAAAATCATTAGGTTCACTTTGAAGAAGGCCCTAAAGAAAGAAAAGGGAGCAGCAGAAGACATCGTTAGCGTTAGCATCAATACATACATTATGTGTATTGCTCAATAACCCATCAATGTTACATATCTAATTAAATATGTAGAGAATGAATAAAAATAACAGGTTTTTTTATTGAATCTTAAATCCATATTAGTTATAACAAATATAGGACAACACCGCTTATACCGCTTTATAGCTTCGCTCGCACAACACCGGCCGGAGTCTGTGTTACACCTATTCTCTGCGTAAAATGTATCGCAACATATCATTTTAGTTCCATAATTCGCCGCTAGACGGCACCATTGTGCATCAACACCATGGCGAAAGCAACGTCAAGCGTGTGAATATTTTTTGTTTTCGACGCGATTGTATTGTTTTCAGTTCGTTTTTATACTGAAGGACTTAAAATAAAGTTGTGCAAAGTGTTTTCCTGTTGTAAAGTGCGCTGACTGTTCCCCGAAAGTTGAAAGTTTCGTGAATAAAGTTGTAACGAACTCTGGGATCACTTGGATTCAGGTGTCAACGAGCCCAACGAGGTAAGAACGATGCCCACTGCAAGATTACTACTCCTAAAATTAACACATTTGATGGTCATGTTCGGTTTCATGTCCATACTTCATTATTAGCCCCTAGATCTATGTTGGTTACAAAAACAATAACTCAGGTAATTTAGTTAAAAATAATCCACTGTAAGGTTAGAAACTTGTGTGTAGTTGTGTTCAAGAATTTGGATGATAAATTGGTGTAAAATACGAGTATTTATCTGCAGGCTCCAATTTAATTTTTGATTACAGAAATACCTCGCAAAAAGTTTGTAAACAAACTTTTCTCTGGCATTCATTTATGTTTACAGATTTGAAACTAGAGATTTCACATGGATCTTGAGTAGAGGTATCTGTCTAAAGATATATATGAACCTTTTATTGTTGATACTAAATCCTAATGTGTTAAGTTTACAATATTCCACCTATACCTAATAATAAATTGAGATGCTCAAATTTTTAATGCCATCTAACCAATGTTTTTTAGGCTCTTTATACACTTATTTATACAAATTTACCTACCTACATCTCAAATGCTTTTGCATAGTTGGAATCCTAATTTCTTTTTTTTTTCTTACCAATGCACCAATTTTCATTTAATGAATTTATTGTTAGATATTCAAAGATTGCTTCGATTAAGTAAAAATAGAAAGTATCAAAGAGCATGTAAAAAAATAACACCAACTTTAATCAACACTGCAGGTGACAAGCGGCCTTGGCTCATTCCTTCCATTTTGTTATCTTGTGGCTCCATCAATTGTCAGAGCATCGCAAACTTTTTTTACTGTGTTATTAGGAACCACAATATGTGTTGGTACGAAAAGATGAGGAGTATTAGGTTAGCGTTGTATGGGTAGGTCATGAGCAGGGAAGAATGTCATGTGATAAAAAGAGTGTTAGATATAAATGTGGATGGATCTAGGAGTTGAGGTAGGCCAAAGAAAAGATGGATGGACTGTGTGTCAGTGGATATGTTAAGAAAGGAGTGAGTGCTGATATGATGACTGATAGAGGGAAGTGGAAGAATAATCTGATAAAGAACCCATCCTCATCATAAAACATTTATTTATATCACAGCACCGCCATGCTCTTACAAATTAGCGTGAAATTCATTAGCATCGTAAACATAAAACACGCTGTCATATCATAAAAACGTGTGGCATCTGCAAATAAATAAATAAATCCTATATTGACATCATCTTAGTTTTGGCCGAGCCAATGTAAGTCAAACTTTATCTCTGTATTGAAATCTGATCATTGGTTCCAATGGTGCTCAAGCTAAGCAAGCTTACATACAGACATATTATAAACTAGCTCCCGCCTGCGGCTTCGCTCGCCTGGTACCTTGATAAAAAGTAGCCTATGTGCTATTTCAGACTATAATCTGTCACTGTGCTGAATTTCATCCAGATCTGTTCAACCGTTTTGGCGTGATTGAGTAACAAACATCCATCCATCCATCCAAACTTTCGCATTTATAATACTAATTTCCGCCCGCGGCTTCGCTGGCGTGGTACCTTCGTAAAAAGTAGCCTGTATGATTTTCTATATAAAGAACTTTATCTATTCCAAGATTCAACAAAATTGGTTGAGCCATTACGGCGTTATTGAACAACAAACATCCTCACTAACTTTCGGTTTCATAATATTAATAGGATTAGTAGGGTAATTAAATTAAACCCCCTTTTTAGTTATGAGATAAAACCCATACTTCATAGTTAATGTGTCACCAATCCGCGTTCTATAAAAAGTAGTTTTGCAACAATCAATTCCCTTTGTGTGCGCGACATCAATGGGAGCGGTTACTGTGTACCTATCCTTTGATCTCGCCGCCCTCTGAAGATGCGACTGTGCGCTAATACCGCCCGCGCGGGGAAAAACAGCGTAACTGCCTTTGCTAAATGTCGTCTCATTTTTCACTATTTACGTCGTTTGTAACGAACGGATTAACGCTTTAATTAAAAAAAATACATACCTACTGAATTTTGTGTGTTTTCATTATATTAGCTAACATATAATGAAACACAAAATTCAATGTTTTTTTCTTCAAAAACGTGTTTAGGAGATCTTAAATAAAACAGTAAAACGCAAAATTCTGTATATACCTATATATGCTTTTTGTAATTAACACAGATGTTTGTTCTGTGTCTGGGTGTTAAATATTTATCTATTATGTATATCAGTCTCTGGTACCCATAGTACAGGCTATGCCTAGTTTGGGATTAGTTGACAGTGTGTATTCCGGTCCGTATGTCGGGAATATTTATTTATTTATTATCTTAACCCAAGAACTTCGTTTCGCAAGTCAGGGAACTTCCCACTAGGCCAATGCGGCTTTTTTGAACGTGAATTAAATGTGAATATGTACTTACGCTAACAAAACGCATTTTTTTTCAACTACCTACAAGCATCTTAAAATAAATTTGCCTAGTTTCAAAATGAATTATTTCGTATCAAGTAGGTAATACCTACTTGATACCTACTTACCTATTACTACACTACGATCGTGAGGTCGCCGTAAAGGGTTCCATCTGAAAACCAGCGCCGCTACACTTCGTGTGCGGCATCAATGCTGAGATGGAACCTTTTTTGGCTCACGCATGCATCGGGACGGACTAATGAATACCCTAGTTTTGTTACTTCCTACCTACTTTTGTTTTGTTTCCTCCCTACCTTTTGTATTGTAACCTGTACCTTGTGTCTTTATTTTTTATTTTATTAGTTTGTGCTGTGCTTGTGTGTCCAAAATAAATATATTTTCTTTCTTTCTTTCTTACTTGATACGAAATAATTCATTACATTTTTGGGTATAGGTGCCATCAAAGAAAGCAGATAGGACTTTTGCAACATGCTGCTTTGAGGGAACCTAAAGGGGGCGATCCATTGCTTCGTCACAAGAGGGACTTAAGTCTCTTCGGCATGGGGCGAGCTGGACTCGTAAAGAAGCTTTTTAAGGACCTGAAAAAAATATCTCCGTGTTCCGTAGCTGAACTATAAATAACGGAATCCGCAGGGATCATTTATCGTCCGTCTTTCCAGGAACAGCTGAAAGTACAGCCGAAAGTACGGTTAGAATCGAGAGTTCATTTCGGTTTCGAGTTAGAGTTCATTATAACAAATCTTTGAAATACGCTGCTGTATTGTAAAATTATAATAACTACTTACCTAGTTTTAATTTATAAAACACTTTTTAAATTTTATTAATGTCATCTTATTTTGATGTGGACTGGACCCAGCTCTGCCGCTGCGGCTTGTCTGTAAAGTGCTACCTTATATTATATTTTTACCAACTTTAATAAAATTACCTAGGGAAACGTCGGGGTACGCGTCCTACTCGTTCTTGTCCGTTATTCTCCGCTCTAAATTACAGCTCAGACGGTCTGGCGCTAGGATATGAGTCTGATGTACTTTTATCCGTGTTTGAAGTTCCACTAACTAACCCTAAAAATATGACATGGAATTCGTTTCATGAATGTTATTTGATGCGTACTGTACTTACAATAAGTGAATAAGTACTTACCTACCTTTCAGTTTTAAACGCCCGACTTAGCTAGATAATACTGTAGAGTTATAGTCTGTTTGTACGAAGTGACATGTTTGGCTATGAAACAAAAACAAAATACAAGAAAACAAACAACCTCATTAGAAAGATTGCAATTTCAATATCCCGCCGAATTGCTCTGATTCCCGAAGGAAAAGTTATCCGATGATGGGTTCAATCGCGAAATATAAAAGTTGAACTTCGCATGCGGGCACCCGACCCGCGTCGTGATTTACAAAGTTCTCAACTCTTTCCGAGCGATGATAAATATCGAAAGAAATGTCTAAGATTCTTGTGCCTTAAACCTGCGAACATATTTACGAATTTTGAGTAAAATTCGTAAATATGTTCGACGGCTGAAGGTAATCAGTGGCCTGAGCACGAAATATTCACGATAGCGTAACGTTTACGATACGATAACAAAGGTCAATCAATATTAGACAATCAAAACTAAGATTTCAACCATCGCCGCTGTCTTTGGGTAATATTTGACACTCGTGAATTGTAAGTGCCTGGGGCACCGTATACATGTATAAAGGTATGCGTTTCTGGCATTATAGTCGGCTAGTTTTAAAACGATGATAAATCTTTACTTTCTCTATCTATAAGTTAACAATATCATAGAATCATATCTCAGATCTAATAAGATGCTGTCAAAATAGGGCATAAAAATGATTAGATATGCCTCCCCAAACATAAACAGATACCTCAAACGAGCACTTGAACCGAATAGTTTCCGCAACGTGAACACAAGTGATGTTCAACTTACCGTCCATACCTAATATCATATCAAATAGCCGCAGTAGCACTTTGTGCGGGCCCGTAACGCTGGCGCCCAACAAGGGACTGCAAATTGGCCCCGGACAATTAATGGCCACCTGGCTCCGTTGCTAATCGACCGATAGAATTAAATGAACGGACTGCACTAATTGCCCGGTAAGACAAAGGGGCAAACACTCGCCTTTGAGCCCCGATGTCTAGTGTCACTTGAGGCGTAGCCGTTGCATCGACACAGGGCAGCGCTGCGATTGTGCTCTGTCGATGTCCGGTTGCGATCTCATCGGTTCAATTATTCGTGTTTCCAATTGATATAGCAGAATGATGATAATTGCGAGTACTTACTGACTCATTATTTCGTTTGTTTGCGTAAACAGTTAGCTCTATACAATTATGCCTGTCACTGTTTCTCATTTTGTAATAGTAGGATCTTAACACGAGTGTAGGCAAATAGAACGGGAGTGTATTATGTGATTTTATAATTTGACTAAAAATACGGTTTAAAGTTTTGAAGAAAACTGCCTCCATTTTCTTCGAAACTAACTTGACATTCATATTTACTTGAGACTGGCAATGTTGACTTAATAAGATATTTTTTACAAAAACTAAAACCGACTTCAAATTCCTGAATATTTACAGAGCCTAACTAAAATCCTAAGACTATGAAATTTGCAGGGTAGCGTAACGTATGGGTGCACAGAAAGGAATTCCAGACACACAACCCCTAAGTTTAAAGTTTCTGTTTTTAAAGTTCTTTAAATAGCAGCAACCGAACGAAGTCGCGGGGATTACCATAACATACCACAATCGACAAAAAAAAAATTCGGCAAGTCGTGATTTCAAGAGATGATGACGTTTTTTTAAGTTTTACGGGACAAGTTGTAATCCCTCAGGAATAAAATTAAAATGGGACCACTCCGGGATCATAATCTATACACCAACGTAAGAATCATTAAAATCGGGTTACTATTGGCAGAGATATCGAGTAACATACACACAAAAAAATTAAAAAATAAATACAGCAGACTTGAGAACCTCCTCCTTTTGGAAGTCGGTTAAAAACAGCAGACGCCATAAAAAGAAATAAAAAAAAAGAGATGACAATACTTTAATTGTTGTTTATCTTTTGACAGATTTTATAAATTAATGCCATTGGTATCGGAAAGTTTTTACGAATAAGACAATGCTCTTGTTTGCAAAGGCATTGATTTCAAATACATTTACCGGCCCTTCAACGGCTAGTAAGCCAAACCTGACCGATTTATTGTGTCAGATAAATGTCTTTATTATTAACTGATGTGGTGACTGTTGCTGATGTATGTATACAATTCATTTGTGTACCTACGTATTTCATTAAGTTATACCTGGAATCCCGTAATTTGTAGATAGATGCACGTACTGCAACATTGCAAGTAGCGATTCAAGTCCGCATTCCGGGTACATCAGTAATTGCACAATCAGCTTGCCGGTGGTCGATACATCGATAGCTCTCGTTTCAAGAGCCCTGCACAATCTGCGAAGACGTCTGGTCACACTCTAATGCTAATTACTTCGCATTAGGAAGAACTATGTGCTTGGAGATTAGATTACTAATTAAGCTTGATAACATCTTCTATGGATAAAACATTTAAATTACCTATTCGAAAAATAGAGATCCTTATCAAAATAGATAGAGTTTCATAACATGCTTTATGTTTACGTTTGTTATCTTATTATTCCTACGTTGATTATTATACAACCGCTTCTATCTCTCACAACGATTTATTTTATTGGAATATAAATGATCTTTTAAGAACTCTCTTAGAAACGAAATCAGAATCATTATTTTTAATTGTTTCAACATAGTCGTTTGCACCATATGCTAGGTCTTCAGAAAAGCTCACTCCAAGGTATCGTTAGGTGGCGCTTGGAGACGAGAGTGCGATAACGAGGCACTCCACCTCTCGTGTAACACCTTGCGATGGGGACACCCTGATGTTATTGGAAATACCACTGAAAATATTCCTGATAAGAGCAAGATTAAAATAAATTGGCCAAGGTGCAAGTTAAAACTTACGTAGCTACGAGTATGTAGTATTTCGAATCAAACAAGCAGTGCTTGAAAATTTAAAGAAAGACTATTTCAAAGAGGCATTATAACTTTTAACAAAAACCAAATACCGGAGGGAGTCTATGTGCTCTGTTGTTCCAAAACATGGACGGAACACTAAAAATATTGGTTGTGAAAAATCGTATATCTATAGGTAGGTTAAATGCCATTTTAACGAAAAGGTTTTGTGGTTAAGTATTAGTCTATAAGAAGATTATGTAATTATAGTTAACTCTTGGCTGCTATAATGCTAGAATGGATTTATTTTAAATCATTCGATAAATAATTGTATTATTGCCATAATTATTATTATTATTCATTATTAATAGTTTAATAGTCATTTATTTCAGGCAACACAGCAAAGTACATGTACAAATACAGGGCCCATAGATATATCTTTAAACTAAAATACATATAATATTCACACTTGCATATTATATAAGGGTTTATTGTTCTTTGGCGCATCCCCATAGCGTCGGAAAACTATTCCTGCAGGCCAGAAGTCGGGAGAGAGGAACATGTCGCGATGCTTCGCAGGCACCTTCAGCACGTACGACTTAATAATACATAGCTACAAAACTTTAAATGTTTTACTATCCACACAGTTATTACTGAGCCATGGTCAATGATGTTATATCAAAACACCATTGACTATGGATACCGAGAAACCACTGCTGCTGTTTTATAATCATTCTAAATTACCTACTGAGTTTCATTTCAAACGGTTCGCTTTAAAACATTTGCCAACGGTGGTGAATCGTTTGGCTAAAATAAGATTGGTCATAATATCTTAGTTCTTATTCTATACGCGCAGTTAGATTTGTGCCAAAGCGAATTATCAACAATACCTCCTCATTTAAGGTATGTTAAAAAGTAGCAATCGCTACCAAAACAGAAGCCGAACAAATCACAGATTGATTAATTGATATCAGCGGTTGTGACTAATGGCAACTATAGAGTATCGCTCTCCAACATTAGTAGCTTGCGGGACTCCGGCGGGCGCGGGTGGGAGTGGGAGTGTCGGCTCGGTCAAAGAGCCCTTTGATGTTTGCCGCCGGCTTAATGCACCGCCCGCGGCCCCCGCGCCACTCATCATTAGCAATTTCCCTGTAATTTATTATCTTTACCGCTATTTATTTGCGAAATTTCACGGGTACATGGTCATTTCGCGCCTCTAGGGCCTGCATTTATTACTTCATGCATGTAGGTTTGTGGCATGCAGAAAAATGTATATTATCAAATTGACTTGCGATTATTAACAGTTCGGATCGCAAATTAGAGAGTTTGAAGTTCGTATGTTTGAAAAGTACCATTCATTCCAAATATTTAATTTCCAATAGTCGTAGAACAAACATTATTGCCAAATGGTTGTAGAATGAGTCCCTTTTGGGATAGCATACATATTATGAATCACCTTGTGCATAGTCCTAGTGTGGGGTAAGCCCCGCACTAGGATTCTCTGTGTCGTGGGTATCAGAAACTACGAGTGCCATGGTACCACAACACCCAGATCCAGTTGTGTGTTTTGTGACAAATGTTTGGTGATTATGCAAACATTTGTGACTAGCACTTACTATGTTTATTGATATCGTGACTGTGAGTGACCCTTAAGGTATTAACTACTCAACTTATCTTCTTTTTTTGTCTGCCCGTTATCCAACTTGTATCTACCAGTGAAGACCTTTAAATGGCCTTAAGCTATATATTTAAGTTTCCAGAATTTTTTTCTCAGTGCCGATGGTTTTCCAAAAATAAATAAATAAATAAATTTGTCCCGCAGTGGGAATCGAAGCCGCACCTTTTGCGTCTCAGACGAGTACTCGCCCGCTACGCCACCGTGATCGTCAAATAGAGCTCAACTTTGAGTTCTTCATGGAATAGACGGCCTTTCTAGCGGTTCAGTGTGGCACTTCCCGTGGCATTGACAACTGAGTGCTTCCGTGCTTCGGAGGGCATGTTAGATGTCGGTGTCGGATATAAAAGTCGTCAGCACGACTGTGGCCATCGGGTGGCCTAAAGACTCCCGTCACCGGAGTTGGCCATCAGCTCGTACAATATTTCGTCTGATGGATACCCTTTTCATCTGAGCTCCGAAAAATCCCAGCTCGTGGCGTGGCGGTGTTAAAGGGCGGTCTCATTAGCGCGACTGTTTGTCAACCGTCAGTAGATGCAGTCGGTTTTAAAGTCACCAAAAAAAATCACGGTTTCTTCAGCGCGACATTAATAAATGTCCTCAATATTATAATTCGCTGAAATGCAATTACTCTGCACTACTGCCTAGATTGAGCCTAAGATTTTTTAAAAGATATCTATTTTTCCTTAAACTCTTAACAACCTACCTTCCATGACACTCTGAAGCCATCTAAATTAACTGCATAAAACGAGATTCTATAGAATTAATAAGTCCAACAGAATTAATAGAACTCGCAAAAGACCTTACATATAACTCCGGAGCCATAGAAGTGAACTCGATAAAACGAATTCTAAGTACCATTGCAAAATACTTAAAGTTGCCCACTCAAATTGTCCAACAATATTTATAGAACTCGCAAAGGATCGTTTTAAATGTATCAATTATCATGACACCACAAAGTCACTGGACTACTTAGCGTTTCATTGATGTTAATCAAATGAAGAACAAAAAGCTGAATCGACGGAAGGCATCGCGCGAGATCAAAGCCAGACGCAAAGGCGCCGGTACCGTCCGCAGCCGCGGCCCACCGCCTACGTGTCGCTTTACAACTCCCACACTTTGTTCTATGCATCAAAGAGCTATCCTCTAATATTTAACATGACAGTAATTTTTGTCATCAGTTTTGAAAGCAATGACTTGTTTCTGCGGATCTTACACCTCGCGCATTTGTTATAGTGTGATCTACTTGGCTCGTCTCGGCTCATCTACATTAACGCTTCTGCATTCTCGCACTTTATTGCAGACATCAAAGACACTGTCTCGCCCTCTCCTTATTCATTTACCTAACCTTTAGAAACTGCTTTTTAGTGCTGTAGGTTAGCCTACTGTGCTGACCTTACACCACGTGCCAAATCGTAGTGTGATCTACTCGACTCTTTGAGTCTCGGCTCATTTACATTGTAGCATAAGCGTTCTAGCACTTTGTTGCTGCTAGAACGCATCAAAGAGAATGACATCCAATAGCTACCGAAATAGTTTTTTTGCCGGATGAGAGCGTGTAGTTTTGTCTCACTTAAAGTTTGCTGCATTCGTGCCAGATGGAGTACGACCGTCTTTGTGTTGCTAACTATTCGCGATCGCACTCAAACTTAACAACAGATTCGTTGAAGACATTCTAAAAACTAAACGAGATTTGTATTTGCCCTGCTTTTAGTTTCACGGATATCCTATAATAGCAACTAGAACATTTAAATTACACGATAAGCAATACTTGCTTATCGTGTCATTGATTCTTGGTCATTCCTGTATTATGTCCAGGTTGAGGTATGGTGGCTATGGTGGCCCTGAAAAGCGCCTATGACCGTCGGTGATAGAATCAGTGTAGTGAAAGGATTAAAGCCGCTTGCTCCATTCGTGCACACGTCACATGCTTCGATTTTTTAGGTTCTAGGACATACCGGTTTCATCACGATGTGTTCCTTCACCGTTTGAGAGCACTAGTATAGCACGCATAAATTTTCCGAATGGAAAATCAAACGGGATTCGAACCTACGACCTGTGGATTGAAAGGCGGACCACAACCACCACTCCACCAGAGTTTCTGAGAGAACATTTCACTGGACGGCTTTGGAAAGCTCAAACGTTTCAAAAATACACATGTTCCGAAAAGCAACTCAACACGAAATATGAAAATCGAGTGTACAAAACCAACGTTATCGTATAAACGAAGTTCGTCTGCGGTGCAATCGCTTTGTGGGTCGCGCGGGTCCCGTCAAAGGGTGCTACGGACTTGTATGATGGAATACGATGTTAGATCATAACGATTGTCGAGGTGTTTGCAGAGTGCCGGCAAAGAGCCGCCGCAGACGTACCTAGTCTCGTATTTGCAGAGACGCTCTCGGGGCAAGCGAGTCGGGGTACAAATGACGACGAGAAACTTGAAGCTGTTTGGCCTTTGATTTGTGCTTTCTGAAGACCGCAATAAATCCTGTCTCTATAATGGTGCTTTCATCACCATCACTGACATTATGTAGGGTGCCTAAGGAAAGACCAGTGACATAAAGAACGAATGAGGAGAGACTTCTGGATTCTGAACGATTTTTGAAGACCAAGAACCAGAATTCAGAAAATGTCACCAAAATATGAATAATTAAATCATATCATTATCAGCCTGTAGAAGTCCACTGCTGGACCCACCGGGTAGGGGCCTTCCAACACTGCGCCGCCCTGTTTGTAAATAAATAAATTCCGCAAGCTATATGGCCTGCCTACTGCCACTTTAACTTAGACTTACAAGAGTTAGCCTCTAAAAATAATTAAATTAAAGAAAATATTATTGTATCAAATTACGCAGAAAATTTAAATATAGATATTATCGTAAGTACCTGCTTTTGATTTCGAAGGCAGGTCAACAATTTCATCAAAGCTCATCGTAAATCTGACTCACACTTAGAAAAAGTTCAATTGTGTAACTCGTGCGTTGTATTGGTATGAAATACCTGTGTGCAAAGGCTTTTGTACGCGTCTATGATCTAATATTGCTTGTCTTTGGGAATACCTGTTGTGCAAAGAGCAAGCGACATGCTTTTCAGAACCCTGACCTAGGTTTAATAACGCGCCACATAAAGTTCGTCGTTCTAAAGCTAGGTTCACAAGTTTACTGCAAAGCGGTTTTTTATTCGCTAGTCGATTCAAGATCTTAGTAGATC
The DNA here is from genome assembly GCA_947579855.1 of Anticlea derivata. Lineage (NCBI taxonomy): Eukaryota > Metazoa > Arthropoda > Insecta > Lepidoptera > Geometridae > Anticlea > Anticlea derivata. Next base: position 10,703,003 of record OX388268.1, read on the forward strand.
TATGTAGGCATGAGTTGCACAGGTGTAGTGCAATGATACCAGTTTAAGAATATGATTGAATTGCTGACCAAAGGTTTGTGAAAGCATCATCAGCATTTTAGCGCACTCATTATTTAAGCCGTTCACTGGACTTTAGGACGTTCACTGCTGCAGATACCCTCCCCACAGATTTCCAGAGCGAAATCGTATCATGTGGGGGGGAATTTGCGTCTCACCAGCCTGGGTACGTGGGTCGGCGATCGCAGTTAGAGGTATCTTCGTGAACGTACAGTGACGATCTGCGCATCCGCTAGCTTTTTTCCCTTAGTCTCTTCATACGACAGCCACAGGTAGATATGCAGGGTCTTATTATTCAGCCGGGGCCACGGCAAGCACGCAGCATGCGGCAGGCAAGCATTTAGCGCACTTAGGCCAATTCAAACCTTTGAACTTTCAACTTCCGCAATCTATCAGCACTTCTGTCAAATAGCCTGAAATCTGCATGATTTCCGCATTGTGTATTCACCCTAATATGTATGTGCGGGGTCGCCGGAGCCGGCTCAAAGCTCGCCACAATATTTATCGGCGACGTGGTATCAATGCGGCACAAAGCGACGGCGGAAGCCCACCTCGCCGCGGCGCGACATCCCATCTGCTCCAATGTAGAAAAGTTCGCGGAAATCATAAAAATAACAAAATTTCTTTTTATTTTTAGAATAAAAAAAAATCCTTTCGGGATGGTTTACATGTTATGAATCACCTTGTATAATTTATGTCCTATTATTCATATAATCTCAGACTCGACGACTAGTTTGACTTTGATGGTCGACAAAAAACTTTCACAAAGCAGTTTCTTACATCTTTGATAATTTATTGATTATCAGCGTTGAAACAATGTTGAAGAAACATAGATATCAGAAGACATCGTGAACCCGCTGTTGCCTCTGAATTGCGGCGAGCCGGTATCTGGCCCATTGTTGACTGCCTCTATCACTGGATTCCTTTTTACACAGAGCCTTTGACGCCACTCTTTGTTTGCCACAAGATCGGAATGAGACTCCAAAGGAAGGTTCAATCGATGCGTAACATCCATTTGTGCCGTCTGCAATTTTATATAGGTTCCGTTACTTTACTATTTGCATTTAGGCTTCCAGTCTCTCTTATAATGTCTTTGGTGCGGATTTTCATTTTCAATCTGTTGTTTCTTGGTCTGGTCTGTGCAGTTATTTGCTGGTTTTAAAAGCTTTTGCTATTTAAATGCATGCTAAAACTTTCCGTTAACCGAACCGTCACAAAATGGCTAGTTTTCGTTGCAAATGCACTAATCGAATTTCTCGCGTAACCGTTGACAATACAATTTGAGCTAATTCCATCGCAAGGGCGCGTTGCACCCCGCCTGGCGGGATATTAAACTAATTACTGACAAACCGACCCGCCCGCAACGCAAATTAACTCTTCCACTACATTAATTCCGCTTGCTTGATGTAGTTACAGGTATTTCCTTGTTCAGAACCGGCATTTCCTGGTATACTTACTAATATAGCACTGAGACTAGGTCGCTAACTATTGACCCTAACACAAGCTCAAAGTCGCGTAACGGGCTATGGAGATACCTATGCTCGGAGTTGCACTGCGTGAGGAAAACCGTAGAAGAACCTTAGCTCTCAGAATTAGCAAATTGAAGTGGCAGTGGGCAGGCCATATAGCTCGCAGAACCGACAATTGTTGGGGAATAAGGGTTCTCGAGTGGCGACCACGACCACTACCGGGTCGCAATGTTACAAGGCCCCCCACCAGATGGACAGACAACATTGTTTTTTAATGTTGCGGGATGTCGGTGGATGAAAAAGGCTCTAAGACCGTTCGTCATTTATGCCCCCCGGCAATCTTTGTTTTATTTTGTCCTTTATTTTCGCCTTTATGCACGTGTGAGAACGAGATGCTGATGTGACAGACGATATAATAACGTCGCAGAATAATTCTGAGACGCGTAACTTTCATCGCACTACTTTACCTGCGTGCTTAATCTTGCCAGCTGTGAAATCCATTTAATCTAGTAACTTTGAATACACGAGTTATTTTATGGTTTGTCGTAACAATCATGTAGAACCGATACTTCAGTCATATTCAATGTGAGATGTTTGTGAACATACAGCCCATAATTAACCTAAAATTGTCTTGCTTGTCGTTGATTCTCGGACAGTATTTACATTTGTTGTCGATTTGTGATCACTTTTTTTGTATAAATTTATATTCATTCTGTAAAATAAACAACGCCGACCAAAAGAATTTCGTGGGCGGTTTTTGTTTAAAAACATTTCACATCGAATTTGGCTGGAGTATAGAGTTAAAGATATCTGATGATCGAAAGGAACTTTCTGAATCTCACACTTCTTCCCTTTCGATCTTTATAAAATCAATTTCTTCAATAATACTGAAAGCAATGAAACTCTAGACTTTGGATTATAATTTCAGAAGAAATCCTTAACCCCTTAAAAGTCGAAATTAAAAAACATGAAAGCAAATGTCATCGACGCTACCTGAAAGGCTCTCAAGGGCTCAATACGAGCTGTCAAAGGAGGCCGATTTAATACGAAGAAATGATTTAATTACGAAATCGCAACTCGATCCGTTCACAGACGAATTTACCCAGACTCGGTATCGGTTGATAAGTAGCTAAATAAAGGTAGGGCTACAAACATAAAAGCATACCGATAGATCTCTGTGTCCCTCGCTTCAGAAGTACTTGAAAGATGTTTGTCAAAGTCAACAAATTATTTACCAAATATCATTAACTTTCGATTAGATGACAACAAACATTCTCACGTCATGCGATCGACGACCGACGCCGGCGTCTGACATCGACGTGTCGGCGTTACGACGTACGACTATGTAGAAGGTTCTCAAAGGAAAAAGCCTCAAGTTCAAAGGGAGGATAAATGAGAAGAATGAGAATGAGAAGAATGTAGAATACGCTGATTTTTTTATAGAAGCTCCTGCTGTTTGGTATGCAGAGTGCCTAATGAGTTGTCTTTGTGAGGATTTAAACTTTGTACAAGGAGGTACTCGTTTTACTTTTCGGCCCACGCGACTACAAAGTAAAGAGCGTCAGTCGTTGTTTTTTTGTGGTGGATTTGTCTGGTTTTTGCCCACCATAAGAAGCATATGTGTGTTTGCTGTTGGTAGATTGGCAAAAGTTATAAATGAGAGTTGCATATTGCCAACGTTTGATGGAAAAGTAAATGTTCCATTAATAAAGGCACAAGCTCACTCCACTCAATCGAAAGATATCAAAATGGAAATTAATAAAGTAAAGGAAGAGTCACAAAATTATGCAATGAATTATGGCAGCCCTGAATCAGTTGTGTTCAACCAGGGCCGCTTCAAAGGAGAATTTATTATTTAAAGTGAAAGTTATTGAGTTTCGCTAAGGTTAAGTGAGCCTTTTGACTCGAAGACTATGAAGCTATGAGGAAATGGCGTCAAGACCTACTTTGTATGCCGTGCGATACCATCGAATACAAACAAGCTTTATTAACTGCTTTAATGCAATGTAATTAGTATTTTGCTTACGGAACAGCGTCTTCGTTGGGATTGCATATTAAACACACTACGAAGATTATTCTTGGACTCATTATAGCTATTTTCTATTTTTGTCTGAGTGTGCTGTACAGCCCTTTTTCGCCGATTTACTGTATATTTTTATATCACTTTTAAAATAATTACAGTTTTTAATTTTTTACATTTAATAATAATGTATTTTTTATAATAATGTGGCGCGAATTAAATTATTTTCCTTCTTTCTTTCCTTAGTTTATTTAACTCAAGCAAATAATCAACAAGAAACTTCACTCACTCTCACTGAGGAATCTCGCGATCAACCATGAAAACTGAAGTTCTATTGGACATTCTAATCTAAGAACTTGCGAGGCTCGAAGATTACATACTGAAGCTTGTTCCCGGAAGTTGTATTAGTTTGGGCATCATGTCAGGCACCTGGCAGCTGGCAGGCCTCCAGCTGCCTTCGACAACTTCTCTTATAACCACCGAATTGCCGGTCGTTAAACAAAACCTAACAGTAACGATAATGAAGACTTGAAGAACGTGATTCATAAAATGTATATCATCCCGAAAGACGCTATTTCTATCAACGAATAGAAAGAATATTAGCCATTATATTAAATTTTTCTTACATGTTTTCCCGTACTTTTTCAAATTACCTGTTTTTGGTCTATTATAAAACAACCGAATAATTGAGTTTGAATTGATTCATCCCAAAAAAAATTGTTTAGAGATTCATACAGTTTTCCGATGAAAATTGACTATTTTCCAAATGTTGTTGGAAAAACTCTACTGCACATTGGGTGTAGAGTAAACCCCTTTCGGGATAGCATGCATATTATGAATTCCCTTTTATTATTATTTGGAATTCATACTTTTAAATATTTTAAACAGCTGTCGATAATAATTATCCTTTCGTCTATGTCTATGGACAACGAAAAGCACTCGCCCGGAATCGCGTCTACGCTCGATTCTTCAATCTCTCCGCATTTCTTATCAAATCAGAGATTGAGCACAACAATGCAATTTAGGCCTCGGTGTCTACCGTCCCGCCCGCTGCATTATGTAGATTGTAGGCGCGGGCGTCGGCGTCGCTTCGACTTTTCCTCCTGCCTCCATCCAGCACCCATATTCTCAAACATTCTTATACAAACCACAACGAGGTAGAGTACAGCGAGATTTTCCCGCTCTTAATTGGAGCAGCCCACTTGGTTCCTCCGCCGTACAGAAGATCGTAGCCAAATAACATTATTTGTTTCAAGTAGTGTTGTGTTCCTGCGGTAAGGTTGCCAGAGCTCTTTAAGGGGTGGGAGGGGTTTTTTTATACATCTAAAGTGGCAAACAAGCTTACGGCCCACCTGTTGGTAAGTGGTTACCGTTGCCTATAAACATTTGCAATACAGAGGCATCACGCAGGCGTTTATTTTCGAAGCGTAGAAAAGAAGCCTTCCGATTGTTGTTGAATAGGGATGCATCAAACTGAATTTATCGCTCCAGCATTGCCTATTCACTCCGCGGAAAACATCTGGCTGATTGACGGAGAATGGAAAAAGGCACTGGCGTAGTGCAGTAATGGAATGTGGTGCAGATACGGATAGCCACGACGTTAGCTGAACTTTTGTGCTACTTTGAACCGAACCATTCCCGAAATAGAGATCAGGATTCGCCAAATCGATTAAAAAATGAACGAGAATAATATGTGATTTCTTTTCTTTACAGCCGAAAACTAAGCCGTCTTGGCTTAGTGGGAAGTACCCCGACTTTTGATCCGAAGGTCGTGGGTTCAAATCCGGTCGGGCATTGATGAGTTTTTCTCATTTATCATCATCATCATTTCAGCCGTTCGACGTCCACTGCTGAACATGGCCTCCCCCACAGACAGAGCAAATTCCTTATCATGTGGGGGGATTTTTGAGTTTTTCTATTTGATTTAATTGGCCTTTAACTTGTCCCTTAAAAGGTGCAAAGAAGATACTGGTACATTTGATTTGAAAATTCCGATGGAGAAAGCTTTGCGGATTTGGACAAGGTACTTCGAACAATTATTTAATTTGTCTTTTTCCATTTTTCTTGCAAACTGTCTATGAATGCAAAGACGAGTTCTTTTTCCCTTCTATATCTAGAGAAAACCTTTTTGCGTATATGGTAGAGGTAGCACAGACTAGGACTAAAAAGGTTTTTCTGTCAAGATATTGAATTTACGCCCATATTCAATTCGAATGCTTCGTGTTCGTATCAGCGCGATCTTGAGTTTACTTAGCTTCGCCGAGTGCACTGTCGGTCTTCGTCCCGCCCAAATTACTATTTTGCGGTGTGCTCGTGTCAATACTTGGTACTCTTATCTCCGAAAAAACTTTATTGCCAATTGGTTGTAATATATAGCTATTACCCGCAACTTCGTTCGCGTGGAAATTTTGATTTGTATGTGTGAGAACTGACGGCCTGATTACAATGTGATTAATGTGGGTTATGCATTATTCCGGGATACAAATTAGTCTATGTCATTATCTGACCTCAAAACTACCACTGCAAAAGATCATGACGATCCTCTGCACTGTAAAAACAAGAACAAAACTATCCCACGGGAACCGTACATTTTTGCGGGATAAATAAATAAGTAAATATTCCGGACCTATCACACACAGTCAACTGATCCCAAACTAGGCATAGCCTGTAATATGGGCACCAGAGACTGATATACATAATAGATATAATATATATTTAACACCCAGACACAGAACAAACACCTGTGTTAGTCACAAATGTTTGTCCAGTGCGGGAATCGAACCCGCTACCTCTAGCGCAGAAGGCAGAGTTACTACCAACTGAGCTATGAGGCCAGTCATAAAAAGTAACCTATGTGCTATTCCAGACTAAGTGACATTCATTGAAACAATGTGAAAAATCGACTCCACTCTTTAGAATTGAGTGTGAAAAATCGACTGAGGTACTCTTTAGAGTAAAGTCATATTCTTCACTTCATATTCTTTCTCTACAAATTAGCTTTAATTTCATGGTACTGAAAAATATTGTCCAACCCTTTTTATTTATCAAAATAGAGCCTTAGAATTGTTTTCATTGAACTGTTTAGAATTTAGCCTCAGAGTCCTAGATAAAAATCTCACTGCATTATTTGGTGCTTATGAAGTTTTGAGAAAATCAAACAAGTCATAAGAAAAGCGTCTCGTCGCCTTAAGGATACAACATCAAACGGAATGCACCGTGGCTATAAATATAGGGCTGTACAAGATTTTTACACTTCAATGTCCGCATTGTCCACCCACATTGTCATAATTTCATGCATGGAAACTCAATAATGACTCACTCGTAGGCATAGCATATGCTGCATCTAGGGATGATTGCAGCGTTGATCATTAAATCGTCCTGTGGTTTTTAAAGTTTTTAGGTTTTATTTAAGAGACCAAAAAATAACGAGTGTGAAAGATAATAGTACAAAAAATCCGGCTCGGAGAATTTTATTTTTCCCTCAGAATGACATGATACGAGCGATCCGTGCGAAAGTAACGTGCCAACCCTGGCACTTCAATCGGTCCTGAAGGACGGCGGAAGATGAAAGGCGGAGGCTGCGTTCGGCACAACAAAGCGTTTGTCTTCTCACACCCTCCGTGTTAAATTCTAGTCGCGACGTTTGGACTCAGGTCAAGTGTTACCGATTCTCATGTCGCACGATTGTGCACGAAAGGTGCCTCTAAGAGGCGCACATTAATCCTTTCACCGCACTTGTTCTTTTACCAACGGTTATTGGCCGTTTTCAGGCTCACTGACATTAAAACAGGATGACCAAGAATGAATGAATACGGTTTATTCTACATAAAATTATCATGAGGCGACCGGCACTTCCGGAATTGCTTAAAATAATGAATTTCAGCGTTCCATAGCAAAAATAATCTTACAACCTGAACTATCAATGTCTTATCTTTTTTTAATGCTTTCTTGCTCCTTTTTTTAATAACAGGTTTTCGATCCCAACTCGCGTGTACTTTTTCTGAAAATTAATGCAGTTTTTCATAACTATAAAATCATCGACATTTTTATTTGGTCGGATCTCTTACAAGTTTACGACCGATGCAGCAAAACCGGACTATAAATAATCGACGACATGGTTCCAACACAAAAATTTCTCTTATAGTTTAAGACTTCTCCATCAATATGGAGAAGTCATAAACTATAAAAGAAATAATTATCTTAACGGATCATCTTTTATATCTTATCCCTAACTAACATTGAAGTTACAATCTGAACAATAGATCCTTTATTCTTTATTGTACACAAGAAAAATACAATACAAAAATTAAAAAGAAAGGTATGTACAAAGGCGAGCTTAACCCTAAAAAGAGTTTTCTTCCAGCAAACCTTTGAGGCTAGAGAGACGTGATTATAGAGGGAGGTTCGTGTACCTACAATGTTTGATAGAATATTATATTTATAAACATACCTATTAATATTACTATACAATAAATACCTACCTGTGTAAAAATATATATTTAATTAGCTAATTTATTATATATATATATATATATATACAATACAGAATTTACAAGGAAATGTAGTGCTCTTTAACTTTCCTCTTGAAGACATTGACAGATGGACTATCACGAATGACATGCGGGAGAGCATTAGATGTACCTTACTTGCGACGAACATAAAATATATATGGATGCAACCATGTTTCATAAAACTTTCAAAGCTTTGAAAGATAAGAAATTATATTGCCTTTGAAGAAAGCAACCTTTGTGTGATACTGCCGTACCTTGTTCTACCTAGTACCTACTAATACAAACAAATTCCCTTTTATCTGTCCTGTGACAAAGCTTTATTTAAAATGTCTTTGCGAGCGAAGAGAGCATCCTCTTATTATGTTGGCTTTGTGATGATAACTCGTCTAGAGTAACCTAAGCACTTTTACTGCGTGCATGCCATTAACTATTATATAGTATAGTGGATATTTTTTTCAATCACCTACCGAAACTCCTACAACTTGCACAGATAGTGATAGAAACTAAATGTTTCGATTAGTACCTATTTAATTGTACCTACTAATAACATATGGCATCGCCTTAGGGATAAAAAAAAAACCTGGTATGATGTTATACTGTATTCTAAATAAATAAATAAACTACACTTTTACAAAATAAGGGGTACGATTACATGAATTATGAACTTTGTATCATTGCTAACTAAATGTCGGGCTAAACACCAAATTATAAGCCTTTCGATGATTGAGTCTCGAACGTCGAATAATTACTATTTATCGAACATCAAACCATGCATGGTAATTGCTCTACGTTTGATGTGATTCATTCAGTTTGTCATTTAACTTTTATTGCGAGTTCGCCCCACGTTGGGTGGCAATAAAAAATAGAGGCGACAAAGTTTTAATTCGAAACGTATGCTTGATGATGATAGCGCGCACAAAGAGAACAGAAGTAATAAAGGGGTGTCGAGTGTTCGCTCAGCCCAGCCCAGGCCCGCCCCACCAACACCGGCTCATATTTAACTCTTCTGATGCGTCAACACATCGACCGAAACGGCTATTGGCGATTTGTTTCGTACGTGGATGTATCCAAGAACAAAGCCAACAGTAAATATGTCCTCTGCCCAACGGTCACAGGTCAAAAGAGCGTCCGACGGTCTAATCGCAAAGAGAACTTAAAGTGGAGCGTGCAAATTCGAGGCCGGACGGGAACAATAAAATTGCAGGTGGACCGCGGGCAGCCGCGCCTCCGCGCCTCACATCAAAGGGGAACTCGCGATACCATACAAAAGCCCTAATGAGACAAACCCGTAGCGTAATCGAGGCAACGGAAAAAGATGAGGCTCGAGAGGTACGAGGCAAATTTTAATAATTGTCAAAGCGGCGGCGTCGATCAAACGCGAGGGGGACCCTCCCACCGCGCGCACGCTCGCACCTGTGACGTGTGCTCGCCGCGGGCCTCATTAGCGCTACTGATCTAATGCCACTTCGAACTTCGGCCCGCGACGTCTAATTAAACTTAAATAGAATTTCAATTTTACGACTGAAAATTTTAATACTTAAAGCTGGAGCCGTGGCGTGGTTCCTCGGAGGAGGCGCGTTCAAAGGCAACGCCGTGCACGTTTTCGCAGATATTAAATGTGTTGACAATTTAATTTTTCATTTCCTTTAGGCGGGTCGGGCGGGCGGCGGCGGCGGGCGCGCCTCCCGGCCCGCTCCTTTGACGTCGCGATATTGTCTTTGTGCGGCGCGTGGGGTGAGTAGGGCCGCCGTCGACGGAGACTTTGTCGCAATACAATGTGTATCAATAAAACTTAGGATTGGCTTTTAGTGGTTGCACTTACGCTTTGTGAGGCGGCGCGCTCACCCTTTGACATTATATGTGGGGCGCGCGCGAGTGTGTGCGTGGGGCGCGTGTGTGCGCCGAGAGCCGGCAATATGCAGCCGTAGCCGGAGACGAGCCGGCGCCGGCGGCGCGCGTTGCCTCATTGCATGCACGGAGCGCCTCCACGAGTGCTTTATTAATATCAGCGATTGCATCGAACTCGCTCTAGTTATTGCTAGCGATCGCAAGATGTGCCGCGACTCGCGCGACATGTTGCCGCTGCAAGCCCTCGGGCACTTTATGAGGTTCCGAAGCGTTTCTCTTGATGACAGTTCCAAGTAAAACAGAACATGGGGATGGGGACTAATAATTAGTTTGCTGCTTGCAGTGATGTTGTAGAATATTAGTGTACGGAAGGTACTATGTTTATGGTATGATGGTTGCTTTATAAACATTGTCTAAAGTTCTTCAAAGTTAAACGACTTCATCAGAGGCTTGGAGACCACGAGCAGCTTAAGTGGGATAAATGAAGTCAATTAGGAATTCGGTAATAAGATGCTGTATATTGATCTCATGCTCGCTTGCTTTTTGTGTTACTGGTTTGTTCTTGGTCATTCTGCATTAAGGTCCGTGAGTAGCCCTGATGTGCGTCTCATACAGGCTCCTTTCGAGCACATGTTAATATTCTTGACTTCTTGACTGTTTTTAACTATGACTCTAATCTTATATCTAGGTAATCTTAATTTGTAATCATAATGACATTGTTTTTTTTTTATTTTATTATTGTAATCCTAATATACTAAATAAAACATTTGCATGCTTGTGTAGCAAAAACATGTGCGCCCGCTTACTGCATAAGAACAGCGTTTATATTGAACTACCATACCATGTTTTAGCAAATAAACTGATTTCATTTCATATTTTTAGGTTCAGTTGTGGCATGGTTACTCTTCGTTCACTTTACTAGATAATATACTGATTTGAATATATTCTACAGCTCTTTTCACGTCCAAACTTAAACAAAAATAAATTACTTCTTAGGTCTACTATTGTTTAAAGAAAATGTAAACAGTCCGATGTTACTTCACTTCTTTCATTGTTCCATCCAGTTTCCAAAATCACCTTATGAAGCTTACACTGATTTTGGTATACATTGCTTTACATCATTGAACACATTCGACGGGAAAGAGCGAGAAACAGCAATGCATTAGAAACTCATTGACATCAAGCAGTCGAAGCCTTTACGGTCATTTTCGAACGTGCCATATTATGGCGTTGCTAATGTAAGAAAGGCTAAGTCAATTGTAGTTAGAATGTCATTGACCGAAATAGCAATTGCTATAGCAGCTATTTATGAGCAAAAAAACTCGTATAAGGAATTAATTTCAAACAGTGTAATCTAGCTTTGATGTTAAAATACTCAGAATCCACAAAACTGTGAAATACGTCGATTGAAAAACTTCCATCCTCTAGCAGTAAGTTAATGTATTATCGAGATGCAAGCACGGCTGACGACTGGCGCATGGCAGCCGCCACATGCGTGCGGAAAATATCATCCGGCCCGGATTGAGGGGTTCTTTAGCAACGTACAACGCTTGCTCGACTGACCATAAAAAGTATCCACATTTTATAATAAAATTACCTGTTTTAAAAGGACGTTACTACCGAGATTAAGGCGCAGAGCGATGTAGTTAGTCGTCGGCGGCTGATCAAAGAGACCGCTACGCCAATCACGGCACCAGATTTCGCTACGCCCCGCCCAATTTTAAGGCCACGTGCGGCGCGCGCATTTCTCTTCGTGAAAACTGTCAGTCGCCTCTTGCCCGACGTGAGCGTAGCACCGTTTCGCTCTGTGGGAAAAAATTCGCGACGCGATCTTATAGTTGGAAAACTGTTATAAAACTCCTTAGAAAAGCTTTTATCAGTGTATATTGGAAATTTTGTGTAGTTATTAGTGTTTAAATAGTTTGCATTCTATGTGCTTTAAGTGTTCAGTGCATAGTTAATTGGATTTTCGGTTAGACGATTTCGCATACAGGTATAACAACTCTTAAATAAACTTAAAACTAATCGAGAGACTAACAAAAACAGTTAAACGAGCTCGTCGGCATCCGTCAGCGGTATGTTCAGCGATAAGTTTTTTGTTAAAGTTGGTAGAGTCCTTATTTTTGTGTTTTTGAATGCATCCATTGTTCTGGTCCTTCGGTTATTGCTATTGTTTCAACACGCTAGTTTGTTTGCGTACATTGTGTTCATTTATTATTAAAGTTTACTTCTTACAATGGTGCTTTAAGTTTATAACAAGTCAATGCGCCTACATTGTTATAGAATTATTATTGTATCCGTTTTTTTGTTTATTAGCTTAAAGCTTGTTTTTTTACTAGGTAGCTTTAGAACTTTAGAAACTTTTGTATGTTATAACGATTTAATTCTTTTAAATCACCTACTTAAGAATACTTGAGTAGGTACCCTACCTTATAGCTTTAAAACAACTTCGAGACTTCGCGCGTGTTATAGAGAAGACATCAACGCGCTTCATTTCTCTAGTCCAAACTCCTCGTAAAGAGAGCTGAAATAATTTCTAGGTTATAAATTACTAGCTTCCGTCCCCGGCTTCGCTCGCGTTGTACCTATAAAGATAAAAAGTAGCCTTTATGTTATTCCAGACTATATCTCTGTGCCAAGTTTCATCCAAATCCGTTCGGCCGTTTGAGCGTGATTGAACCACAATCAAACACATCCTCACAAACATACTTAAGTAATGAATAAATAAATATTCCGGATAACGTCGTAAAACTGAGTTAAGCTACGCCTGTTCCTCGCGCCCAAGCCTAGAAGATTCAGACGACAAGAATCGAATTCTAATGAAATATTTAAACAACGACCCTTCTTATCCAGACCCCAGACTCCCAAGAGTCTGGAGTTTTGAGGGAGTTCCCTATCACACTCACTCACTCACTTCCAGACATCGCTTACACTACCTCTACAATCATACACAAACTCCTTACTTAAATTCCCTCCCCATCCATAGTTTTTAACATCGCACACATAATCTAATCCTCATAATCCTATTTAAACTCTACTTCAATACGTGCATATTTTCATTTTCACCCAGTTTTGTTTTTAATCCCCCCCCCCCCCCCCCCCTCCCTTATGCAACACTGAAAAACAGCGTCTGGTTTTCGGACTAGGCACAAAGCTGGGTTGTTGCCTTTTCAACAAGCAGACAAATTATCTTTCTCCTTTTTATTTGGTAGTATTAGGTCTATTCGTAAATTTTATTTTATTTATTATGTTCTAATAACCTATGTGCCTATTTTAAAATATTATTTTTAGTCCCTGTCGAATAAATTTATTTTCTTTCTTTCTTAAAAATCATATAACATTATAAACTTTAACATTATTAGCTCCTTAATCTGTAACAAGCACAAGTCCGGTCGTGTATGGAGTACTGTTCACACCTTTGGGACGGTTCAGCCAAATACCAGCTTGAGGCCCTCGAAACCATAGAAAGACGAGCCAAAAGACTCATAGGTAATGATGACTTAGTTGAGTCTAAGCTTCTGAGCCTCGATCATCGTCGCCGAGTAGCCAGCCTATCGGTCTTTTATAGGATACATTTCGGAGAGTGTGCGATTGAACTCTTTGATTTAGTCCCCCCATCCCCATTCCATCATCGGACAACCAGACGCACGGACACGCGACATCCGTTCATGGTTGATATACCACCTTGCCGCACCAAGCGCTTTGCGTGTACCTTTATAATGCGGACAGCCAAAGAGTGGAACTCGTTGCCGGCGTCTGTGTTTCCGAATACCTATAATTTGGGTGTCTTCAAGACCAGAGTGAATAGGTTTCTTCTAGGCAAACGTGCTACACCGTAGACCACATCATTACTTAACATCAGGTGAGATTGTGGTCAAACGTTAGCCTATTTCGTATTAAAAAAAAAAAACTACTAGCTTGCGCAAGCTTCGTTTGCGTGGTACCTACATAATAAATATTCTATATTAAATGATATTCTTCTAGGCAAACAAGTATTAACAGTATATTAGTATATAGGTATTCCAAATTTCATGGAAATCATTTGAACCGTTACATCTTGATTGAACCACATAAATCCCCACAAACCTTCGCATTTGTAATATTAGTAAGATGTTCTTACTGTTTGCCGTGTTTACATGTATTTATGCAGTCCCATACAAAAAAAAACATTGTCCATTTGGTGTTCAGAAGTTCCAAAAAATACTAAAGTTCAAGAGTGTCCATTATATTAACATAGACAAACAAATAAATGGGTTATTTGTTTAACCTCATAATTATACTGACGGAAACATTTTGAATTCTGTATTTTATTAACTACATAATTGCTATTAGCAATAAAGTTATTAGAAAGCAGTAATATTATTTTGAAGGCTCATCGGCCCTTGAAATCGTCACACTATTCATAGTCAATATGTGTTTATTTCAATAAAACCACCTAGGGGCTTGTTCCTCGCGACCAAGCCCCTAGTTTCTAAGACGTTTCAAAGTGATCCTAGTGATTTTATTGGAATAAACACATATTGACTTTGAATAGTGTGACGATTTTAAGGGCCGATGAGCCTTCAAAATAATATTAATCGCGAATTGGGGCAAGATTAAGTTCTTGGACTATGATTATAGAACCTATACTACCTATATTGCGTCCCTGAGTTATATAGGCTACTTTTTATCCGGGTTCCACGCGAGCGAAGCCGAGGGCGAAAGCTAGTATACAAGCAAGCACTTAGCAGTCCGCATATGATTAACTTCATACATTAACTCGAAATAAAGCGGACGCAGCGCTTTAATCCCTGAATAAAATATGTCATTAGCTACATTATCACTTCACCGTCAGTCCGTTTGAAAATTATACAAAAAACGTCCGCTGAAAGCGTAATGCTGATTCTGAAAGGGTTGCTTGCGCACGCGGCCGTGGCGTCTTTGAGCGCCCCAGAAAGAGGTTCGCCCCGTACCTACTCCGTGCTAATTCCCAAACTCGGTTTCGCACAGATAGATAAGGCTAGAGACGGGAGGTAGGTAGGTGTCTTTGATGTAGCCGCCCGGCCCTCTGACTCCGGGATGAGAGCTTTCAATGAAAGGATTTTTTTTCATCTTCTTTCCCTTTGTACTTAATTTAAATTTCGTTTATATCAATGCTACGAGTTTCCTTTGGGTGTGTTTTCTCTTTTACTTTGTCGCGTTTATCCTCTCCAATTTGTTATATTCCAGTTCGCTTAGTAATTAAATTTAGTGTTCGTAATCTGTTCTCTGTAATTTTTTTATTATCTGCCGTTGCCGGCGCTGCCGTTGTAATTGCAATTTATAAATTAGGTGTCCCTTTGATTTCGAGTGTTTCTAAGAAGCGCTTATATTTGAAGATTTGATTATATTTTTTTGCCCTTTGTAGTATTAGGTAGGTACTTTGATATTTCTTTTCTTCTAATATCGGATGTTTCGACTTTGACCTTTCGAAATTAACTTTAGTAAACCGAGGGGCAATGAAAGGTTTTGCTTTAACAATTTAAATAACATAGTTAAAAAAGATTGCTTTCTCTTTTCATCATCACTACATATTATAAATCAAAGTTCCCCCGCCGCGTCTGTCTGTCTGTCTAAACGCAGTCTAAACACGCAATTAACCCAAAAACCACTGTACTGGTTTTTACCAATGACTGAGTGATTTCTGAGATTTTGTGTAAATTGGCGGAAATATGACGATGATTGTTGAAGATGTCGGAAAAATCATGCCGTTTGGGAGCCTGTAAATGCTCTGCTATCTGTGCGAAACCGGGGCGAATCGCTAGTTACTAAGAAATAGATTATTGGCGCCGGGCTTAGTGGCTTTCTCGAAAGTCTCTAACACACAGCAAGAGGCAATTTGTCCTAATCTAACTACAAAATTTACCCACTAAGACATCGATTAAAAGATGAAAAACATCAAAGATCATCGAACGCCTTTGATCTAAAATAAAGTTATCAATGTGAAGAAATTTCACTTTCATCTTTTTATTTGTGTGGGGATTTGCGCTTCAGGAGCAATAGACGAGAAGCGTCGTCGATTGTTACCGAAATACTTTTTATTAATGCATCCTAATTGTAAATGGTTCTGTTCAGTCGATCAACTTTCATCTTGCAAGTGCAAGTGGAAATTGCTAAAACAAGTCTACTCTTGGATCCAGTCAGTATTGCGTTAGTGAACTTTAAGTGTGGTGTATTATTAAAGCGGTGCATTGTAAAGGCGTCCCAAGACAAAGCACACGCTTGTCGCGAGTTGAAACACGGAGTTTCCCGGCGCGACGGCGCGGCGGCAGCCACTCACAAAGACGCCACTTTGCTCACTCCTCTTTGACTCACACGAGTGTGACCCAACATTAATGACCTAGCCTCCCCCCTCCCCCCCCCCCTCCCCCTGCTTTCAAATCTGCAAGTCTAGGAACCTCAATAAGATTCAATCAAACCATTAGTACTTCGCTTTCGTCAAAGTCAACAAACCATTCATTTTCATAATTTGTCCTAAATTTCATAATGCTCAGCACTACAGCAAATTAAAAGAGCCTTTTATCAAGAAAAACACTCAGAGATTCAATTTTACACATAATTTTATTAGTGACAGTTTAATTAGCGCAGCTTTCATCGGAGCCGCTTTGATATTGTGAACGTTTCAAATAGATTTCACAAGAAGCACTCTCAAAGAGAGCACCCCTAATAAGTACTGAAGAGTCCTCGCACGTGTTTATCAAAGACAGCCTTTCGTTACTCACCGTCTGAATGGCCTCAAAAGAAACTCGTGTAAAATGCTCCACAAAGTGCCGTATCAAAGGAAAGGCGGGCGCAAATATCTGTTTCGTAAACTAGTAAAAACGGAGCTCTCAAAGGTACGCGTACTCGCGGCAAATTAGGCGGAGTTAAATACGAGCGCCGCTCTCGCAAATGTATTACTATGAAAGTGACTCTTTCATTATTTATGTAAGATGTCGTAATCGTCAAATGCGCCCTCCAGTTTTTGGCCCATCGACATCGGTGTGTCCAGCCAGTTGAGCTGAACCCGACTGCCGGCCAGCGGCTGAATCCCTCCGCGATGCCCGTGTGTATGCCTCACATGTATCCATTTAATGCTCAATTCCCATATAATTTAACTTTACGATCAAAGAGAAATTTTGCAAAGAGCTTCCCGGCGTTAGGAGGTGGGTGCGAGCGGGACGCACACATCAGAGTTCTCGAGATCAAATGCTGGGCCAAATTAGTCACTCTCCGTCTCTCTATCTCAAAGCCGATCCGTAGCAAAGTTTGCGCGAAGATGACATCAAAAGGAAACCACACACTGGGGTGGCGGCGCGCCCGACGCCCCCGGCGCGGCGGCCCCATACTTAAATCCGCCGTGTCTCTCGCTGTCTTATTGACACGCGACTGACAACTCACAACTCGCCAGCGCCGACTGTTTCAAACTCCGCTCCGCTTTAGCAGACTTATTTAATTAATTAATACGGAATGTCCTATCAACTTGTAACTCCCACAAGACTTCGCACACTCGCACACTCTGACTTAGCTCTAAGGAAACTTTAATCACATGGGTATGTTTGAGACTTACCTACAACGTACTAGTACGTTGCTCCACTTCGTTGTTTGAAACCCTTTAATCAAACGTATTAGATGCTTTGATGGACTTCAAAATTAGGGCTAAAAGTTTAGCCTATTCATTTCGGTTTTATACTGTTACATACTTTTGTTTTATACCAAGGGGGGTTTTCTTTGCTTGCGTAAAGCTTGAACATAAAGTTAAACAATTGATTCTAGAAACAGATTTTTCAAAACATTTCAACGCGCTTCAAAACTTTGTTTGTAACCTGGGTCGTCAGATGACGACGAAGCGACGTATATAATAACCTAATGAAGGCATACGGAACCCTAAAGCGTAGAACGTATATTTATACAGAAAGTTCACCAAACTTGTAAGAAAAAAAGGAATTTTAAAACTGAAGGCGAGATACCGAAGTACGGCAACAACGACGGCGCGGCGGCGTAGGGTGCGCGATGGCATTGTGCCCAAGAGTTTATGATCTCGGCCGGCTGGTTCCTGGAACCGTCCGCGCCCGCGCCGCCTACCTAGCGCAGACCCGTTATGACGTCACAAATCACAATGTTTGCCTTGCTTGCTGCCCTTAATTGAAGTTTTGTGTAGCCTCTTCAGTATTTGGTATTTAATGTTGTGTTCGTTTTGGAGGAACGATTTCATTGAGCGATGTTCTGATATTATTTACTTGAATATTTTTTTAATCCCTATTTGATAAAATTGCATATTTGATTCCTCAGAAATATCTGTGATGGATTTACTGTCTTTCTTACCGGTATGACTTTAATTTGTGATAGAGAGTCTTGTCTGAGACCAGTTATCGAAACCAACAGATAACATGTTCAACGTGTAGCATTTAAATGTAAATTACATTCGGCCATCTGCAGGCACAATAATAATTCCACGTCTTTCGACTCCCTTTCATTTTCGATTCATCCATCACCT
Source organism: Anticlea derivata (assembly GCA_947579855.1). Taxonomy (NCBI): domain Eukaryota; kingdom Metazoa; phylum Arthropoda; class Insecta; order Lepidoptera; family Geometridae; genus Anticlea; species Anticlea derivata. The sequence goes on from OX388268.1 coordinate 10,721,402, forward strand.
CACCGTGATTTGATACCTCAAGGTCTTACTTCCATTTGACATTCAGCCTCGGTGCCATCATTCAAGTTTTTGTCCTCTATTACTTCTGTAATATGATTATAATTTTCTCGCATCTGCTCAACGGATTTATCTCGCTTTATAGATTTGAGCTCAGAATGTTTATGGAATAAGGATTTATTTTGTTTACACGGTGGTGGTAGTTCGGCTTTCATTGAGAAGGGACCGGTTTGGATAAGGAATGCCGCGGTGGCCGGCCGGTCGGCTTTTTGCTTAGGATGCGTGTGCGCAACCCACGCGGTCGGCCCGCCGGCGCCAGCGCAGTGCCTTCCCGCCCTCGCCCGCCAAGCCTGATGCCTGATAAACGAAACGTTGCAAATATTTGATGTAATTTTATATCTTTATGGCCTCTATGTTCATTGTTGGCTTTCTGAACTTCAAGTCTGAACGATCAAGCAATGCCGAGGACCGATTTTTTAAATATTTACTGTCATATTAACTTTAGTAACGAACGACCGACAGTGGACTGAGATATTCTTAACCCCGCGTCAACAACCATTCCCCTAACTCATCAAAGCCATGTTCAAACGGCGTCCTAACTCTTCTGAATAACGTCAATTTTGAGTTTGACTTTTAGAAGCTTGGGAAATTGTTGAGCTACCTATATTCAAATACAAACTCAAAATTGACTTTCATCCGTAGATCAGTTTGAAACACATTTTAAACATCATCATCATCATTTCAGCCGTACGACGTCCACTGCTGAACATGGCCTCCCCCACAGACAGCGAATTCCCATCATGTGGGGGGATTTGCCCATACTCACCACGCTGGGCATGCGGGTTGGCGAGCGCAGTTAGAGCTATGGTTGTTAAAATGAGGGACGTTGCTGCCCATCCCCTAGCTTTTTTCCCTTAGTCGCCTCTTACGATATCCGCGGACAGGTAGATATGGAGGGGCCTATTCTTCAGCCGGGGCTACCACGGCAATTTTTATTTATTTATTTAGGTTAGCCATCAGTTGATACACAAAGCATACATCTTACGCACTTGCTGACTTAACTATGTGGGATTCGCTATAAAATAACACCAATGAAGACAATAACTATTTAGAAGATGTACGTTATTCAATGACACATGCCATCCACTGGTAGCGAATCTAAATAAGTTGCCATCTGGAAAATATTTTTCCCAGTATTTTTTCCAGTCAGTAAGACCCAAGTGTACCTCAAACAAGCGAAAAGTGTTTGATAGCATTATTGTAACAGTATTTGCGTAGTGGTAGTGGTCCTCGACTGTGCGACTCGATGGCTTCACAAACAGCAAGCTTATCCCCTGGCTGCCTGCATTAGCTGATTGTCACCAGAACGTGGATTATTTATTTGTGTTTGTTATTACATAAGTCATTTTGAACTAGGTAGTAGACTTGGCTTCATTTGAATTCATCCTACATTCTGGTGGGAACTATTCATGTGCTATGTAGAACTTGCTGCGAATAAGGACCTAGTGGTTCGCCCCGAACTGAGATCTTGCGATGAATGGTAAAACTTGGTGCTTCGATGATTATTGAGTTCCCAACTAAGATACATTTTGTTTGTATTACTTTTTTTAAACTCCCTTTCAGACCTATACATTGTATATATTAGCAACCCATAGGCCAATTTAACTCATATTCTTACCAGCAAATCTTGATAGATCTGTTGACCTACTAAATTCCATGCAGATCGGATTGTCGATTCGTATGTTATTCTCTAACAAATAAACATCGCCAATTCGCCCAAGTTGCTTGGGAGATCTTCTTTCGCTTCCCTCGCTCGATCAATTAACCGAACATAGTGTTAAGTCATCTTTCAAATGCCTTCCTAACTATAGCAGTTCCATCAGATTGTTGGGACACACGACCTTAAAATGGTTGTTAGATGAACTTCGGAACCCTAATAAAATGAGCTAATTATTGTGTCTTTTGTTTCAGGATGTTATTCTCCTCATATACAACACCATTCAGCTAACATTTTGAAGGTAAGCAATATTAAATACCATAAGCCAGTCAGTGTACTAATAAAGCACGGCCTTGTTTACTTAGGTTTAGACAACGAAAATTACGAAAACAAATTAGGAAGTCTTAATTTTGACTGATGTTAGAAAGAGCATATCGAATGCATTACTACGATACGCAGGCGTTTAGACCATACAAACATACTCCTCTGTTTCTGATCGTGATTTTTATTAAACCCAAATCGTTTCAGGCGGGATCCCGGCGCGGCCCCGGCATGATGTGGTTATCACTATAAAAAAACGGAGATAACTAGATTTAACAGTAGGTATATTATACCACATACCGTTTCCGCGAAGAGTCTACCTTGTGTACTATCTTTATCTTTATCTAAGACTCCACAAAGAGACGACCGACTTAATAAAGTCCGTCAAATAAGTATGTAAGGTACACATTACAGGGATACAGGCTACCTCGCAATATCAATTTTCTCCACACGCTCGCTGCCGTAATCCGTCGCGTCGGCAATCTACGGAACTCTTTATTCGTTAACGACATAATAACAAGTTATTTCGCTTTTGTGCTATCAGCAACACTAGCATGGCCCACTCGTTACACTGAATTGTACCCTATTCTGGCAGCGGCAAGAGCTACAATCGCGTAGTGTTTAGCTGTACCGATTTTGCTGAATCGGTACGCGGTACCTTGTTACAACAATACCGCGTTCGAGTCCATTCTGTAATGATTTTCATTTAGTTATTTCCTCCACAATTTTCCTGTCTATGATACCTTTTTGGTAAATTGTTTTTATATCAAAATGATATAAGGCGAGATTCAACGCAAGTTTTATTCGAAAACAAACAGATGATCAAAAAAAAATGGCTCAAGAGTTTCTATACAAAGTCAAAGTCAAAAGGCGTTTATTTCAATAAAATTACTAAGATCACTTTGAAGAATAATACCGAATACCGAACTTTAATACCGAAGAATGGTAGACATCTCAGATCTCCAGACGATCAGATCCTTGAAGTTGTCTAAAGGGGTAGTCAGAGGCATGTCCGACCGAACATTTGGCACATACCCACATTTTGCAGTAGTGAGTATTCAATACGTGACAGGTTGTAAGCCTTTCGCCGTTATTGCTCATCGCAGTTGCTCTATGAGTAAGTATATCCAAATAGGCTCGGGTTTAAAGTTGTTGGTTTTGCACTGCTAATAAAGTAGGTTTTGCTCAAATGTCACGGCACGATTACAAACAAAGGAACAGCAGCCGCAATGCTATCCAGTTGTTCGGCAGCTCGCATTCGACGGCCCTCCAGCGCCTACCGTTGCGACGCACTCTCCGCTTTTCACGTCTACCTCGCTACCATTATACGTCTAATGTCACTTAATTTGTCGTCTAGGGCCCTCACGTGAATGCAGGCTCCGTTAAATATAAAAATTTGCCTTTTCCCTCGCTACTGGCGACGGTTTACGTTAACTGTTGCCTCTTTTGAGAGTAAACGCGTAGAACTAATGGGATTATAGCGAAGGGTTTTGATTAAATTTAAAATTAATAAAATGCCGGCTACGAAATCTAGAGATCGTAGAGTTTGCACGGCCAAGCTTACTATGTAGAGGCCATGGAATAAGAAATCCCAACAAAAACATTTTCAATCAAAAAACGTTACCAAGTCTCGCAAGTTATGTAGGTAGCCTAACTCGTACAAAAAAGTTCTGAGATATCATGTAGTACCAAGTCGGTCATTCTCAAAGAACCTTCCTTATCGTACGTCTTGAATCAATTTATAACCATTACGAATTTATTTCACTTGGCTATTAAGCAATGTTTGACTTAGCCACCCCTTGGCTAATTTAACTCCTACTCTTACCAGTAAATCTTTATAGTACAAACTAGATCTTAGAATAACTGTAGCAATTATGCTCTAACAAATAAACATAAAAGCATACAACGCCAATTCGTCCAAGTTGTTTGAGAGATCTTCGCTCGCATCATCAATAAATAGTCTATTAATATTTATGTAGAATTCAATCAGCATATTGAAGGAACCAGTTGAATTTTTCCATAAAGATGTGCAGATTGGAAGCGAAACATCTGCGCCCCGTTCCAGCTTTCTATGAATCGGCTCATCTAATTATTACCTCATTTCTTTTCAATTCATTTTAAGTAATGCTTCAGATAAGGGCATTATTACGTTTTTAGCTTACTGAAACCGACTAAACAGAATTATCTTTTAAGAATAAGGTTTCCTATAACAAAATGTATGGTTGTGAAAATTGGTTGTGCCGCGTCGAGAAATAATGGTATAATTACTAATAATAATCGCTCTTTTTATTTTCATAACTTTAATTCCGACCGATCGATGCCAGCGAATAGTATTTTCATTTTGATATATGATATTCTTTTTTGCCATTTTTACTTTGTCCCACTGCTGGGCAAAGGTCTCTTCCTGTCCTTCCCAGGCGGATCCGGGGTGGCTTAATAAAGTAACTTTCAGTCGATTCTATTAGCGATGACGTTAGTTCTAATAGACGATGATGAATGGATGATAGTGAATGAAGCAAAACAGGGTAGGGTAAGTCAGCTATCGTAGCAAGTGCAAAGCCATGCCTACTATCTGCCTACTTCTCTGGAAAACAAGAGTGATTTTATGTACGTATGTTTGTATGAATCGATAAGTATTTACATAGTCTGTGCTGTGTCAACTCAATCCGCTCGAAATATATCAGTTGTTCATTCTGGCATTTTATTTACTAGGATCGAAATATGTATATTAAAAATTTATATTTTTATTAATACAAATAAATTTTATTTTCCATGTTATAACGTTTAAGTACCTAACCTACCTACCAGTTATAGTGCCGACTTGCCTACAGTTGAAGTCGCTGAAAGTAAACATTAATAACTCGTCGTTGGCTTTTTTCCACCATTCTACCAGAATTTATGTAAATTTTGCTAAATAATATACAAGTATAGAGTATAAGTAAAGTCGATCTTCATCTTTCTGCCGCTAACCCACGCTCTAGGGTCTCGGTCAGCAGACTACATGTTTTATTTTCTGTATAGAAAAGTAAAGGAAAAAAATATATTTCAGGAATAAAGTTTATTTATATTCGGATATTACTAAGCCTCGTTTAGACCTATTGTGGTATAGTGGCCATAGACAGACAAACAGGCACACTAAAACCTCAAACTTATCATGCTCCACTTTCTAGTTAGGGATAATAAATGAATCGCAATTGCACTGAATTGGCTCCTCAGTGTTCAGAACTCGTGAAGATTTTCGGTTTGCTACATTGTCGTTGTGGCCGTGGTGGCCGTGGTGGCCCCGGCTGAATAAAAGGCCCCTCCTTTTCTACCCTTGGATGTTGTAAAAGGCGACTGAGGAAAAAAGCTAGGGGATGGGCAGCAGCGTTCCCTATTAACAGCAATAGTTTTACATGCGCTCGCATGCCCAACGTTGCGAGTACGGTCAAATACCCCAAAATAATTGTTTCTGAAAATCTATGGGCCTGTGTTCAGCAGTGGATAGTCCTACGGCTGAAATGATGATGATGATGATAGTTGTCGTTGATTTGTCTCCACCTCTGTCCTCTGCAAATAGATGGGTGTTTAGTGGCATTTAGCATTGGCGCCGGAGACGCATTAATTACCCTATAAATAAATGTTTAGTGGAGGAAAAACGGTGAAAAATGCAAAAGACTGGCTAATTGATGGCTACGGTTCACCGCATTATTTGCTTGTGCTGGCAACCGGGCGATGTCGTTTATCAACACTTTTTAATAGACTTTAAACTGCTGCTCATTCGTAGAAATCTACAACAACATTTTATATACATACTTTAATACTAATAATTTTACATACTTATTTACATCTAATGTGCATCTTGAATTAATCGTGATTTCTAATTCAGACTGATATCTTCATCATTATCAGCCTGATGAAGTCCACTGCTTCGACTATTTTAACCGAAAAATGGTGAAATTTGCAGTAAAATTGGCTGAAACCTGAAAAGGGCTCTGATAATTTTGAAATAATAAACATTGGAGGCTTATTTAAAATCACGTGTTATTATAGGACAAAAGTATACGTATATTGGCTGTGCGCTGGTTCGTTCACAAAAGTATGAAATTAATTTTCAAGCTACAATAGCGGCTGCACGTGGCCAATGAAACTATTATATCATCTGTGCTGCAACAATCTGTCAGATTAGCTCAGGCGCAAGGACTCTTTTATGCTGGAATATTGCCATGAAAGGACTTATTTGAGACCATAGCCCCTATTCCGTGCGTCGACTGACCAATCTCTTTGAGCCTCTCCCAGTAGTATAAACTTTATGATAGGTATTTTTGCCGTCGTTATTTGTTTTTTGACGTGTTTATCCACACTAAAGCAAATACAGGACGAGTAGTCGTTTCGTTGGCGCTGTTTGTCAGGTCACCCCGTATACATATGTATATAAGCCGACTTTCAATCCGTAGGTTCAAATCCCGACGCTGTACCAATGGCTTTTACTACTCGTATAACTCGTTTGTGTGCGCATTAACATGTGCACAGAACGGTGAAGTAAAACATCGTGAGGAAACACGCGGCTTAGTAAGCTCCGCACGTATAGACCATGTCTTTTCTGTGTATTAGGTTGACTAGGCTGCGAGGATGGTATAGGTGCTGAGCAAGCCTCATCATCATCATCATCAGCCTGTAGAACTCCACTGCTGGATATAGGCCTCCCCCAAAGAGTTCCATGACGAACGGTCTTGAGCCTTCTCCATCCACCGACTTTCCGATACCTTCACAATGTTGTCGTTCCATCGGGTGGGGGGCCTTCCAACACTGCGTCGCCCGGTTCGTGGTCGCCATTCGAGAACCTTTACTCCCCAACGGTTGTCGGTTCTGCGAGCTATATGGCCTGCCCACTGCCACTTCAACTTGCTAATTCTGAGAGCTATGTCGGTGACCTTGGTTCTTCTACGGATTTCCTCATTTCGGATCTTATCACGTAGTGAAACTCCGAGCATAGCTCTCTCTATAGCCCGTTGCGCGACTTTGAGCTTGTAAATGAGGCCTATAGTCTACGACCAAGTCTCAGTGCCATAAGTCATCACTGGCAACACGCACTGATTGTAGACTTTCGTCTTGAGGCTCTGCGGTATCTGCGACGAGAAGATATGACGAAGTTTCCCAAACGCTGCCCATCCGAGTTGGATTCGTCGGTTGACCTCTTTTTCGAAGTTGGACCTACCTAGTTGAATCGTCTGACCCAAATAGACATAGTGGTCTACAACTTGAATGGTATCGTTCCCAACTTGTACCGGCATGGGTGCAACATGAGCATTGGACATGATATTAGTCTTGCCCATGTTCATTTTAAGACCCACCTGTTGAGAAACGTTACTGAGGTCTCTGAGCATAGCGCCAAGGTCCTCCAGCGATTCTGCCATTATGACTATATCATCGGCGAATCGAAGGTGAGCAAGCCTATTCCATCTAAATATGTCCCAGGCATATTTATATTTATTTATTTATATTTATTTTTTGATTGTATAAAAAATCATTCCGTCGGATAATGAAATTGTTGCTAAACATGATTTGAAACCAATTTATTTCATTTCTCGGCCGACATCATTGTGATTCGTTCCAACAGCAGATGGGGTAACCTTATTTTCTTTCATTTCATATTTCCACGACTCCATTAGATGGATAGAGGTGCACTTCCGTCTCCATAAGCCAGGAATATGATTATTTTGATTGCTTCCCAGTTTTCTTCGTGTAGCTGCTATTCGTCACAAATGAGATTTGAAGAAATGTAAATCTACTATTACTTGTCTATCTTACCATCTTTTCTTGCTCGCTTGTCGTGTCGCTGATTCTTTATGGTCAACCTGTATTCAATCAGTGAGCAGGTTCAGGTCATCGAACACAGTTGAGGTATGAGTTCTTTCTTGGTCATCCTCCGTTTGGGATGTGACCAGGTTGAGGTATGATTTAAAATATAGGTAGTTAAATAATGATGCAATCGTTTTATGATGGAGATAATTTTAGATAAAAAAAAAAAAATAACTGACAACTATGTAAGATTTCGATTATTAAAAAAAAGACTTAACATTTCTTCGCTTAATCGATTCTCCATTGGACACAACTGTTTTCTGCATTTGCTTACTTTACAAATAACCCCCAGCGGGCCTACATTCTAATAACAAACCCGTCCCAACCATTTGCATTGTTCTGAAGCCACTTGCCGTCCCCTGACTGCGACGGCCTCCCACTGGCATCCTGACAGCTACTGCGGCTGGTAATGACATTCATGGAACTGGGAACCTCACACTGACAGCGTCTGTAGCGGACATTCGCAAAGGGTTAGAAAACCTTGGAAGAAATTAAGATTTATTCCTCGCAGTCGCTTGAATTATAGCAAGCGTATGAATACGTAAAAATAAATAAATTCCATAGCCGGGGCCACCACGGCAAGGCTGATGATGATGAATTGGTTTCCTATAAGTATCTGTTCCCCTGGCTGAAAGCGCGTTTCCCGCAGCTTAGCTACTGCAAAACTCTTGACTCAGTTAGTGAACACATTACCGGCTAAAACCCCCTGTATACAGGCTGTTAGTGGAAAGTTGGCCGGACAACCTGATACTGTTAGGGCTCGGGTACAGTGAACTCTTGGAAGGTTTGAAATTTAAAATGAAAAACATATTATTACAACATTACACTTACCTAGTGTGTTTTCATACATTTCGAAACCGCCGAGGTCCTGTACGAGTTAGCTGTGTAGTCACCTCTAGTTGAACTGTTTATTGTATCCTACTTCCTAGAATAGAATAGAAGAATAGAATATTATTTATTTGGCACATTCCTACTTATATTATAAATGCGAAAGTTTGTGGAGTTGTGTTTGAATTCTTGTTGTTCAATCACGCCGTAACGGATCAACCGATTTCGTTGGAATTTTACTTTGTATGTAGGTAACACGCGTGCGGAAGCTAGTATTGTTTATGTGTCTATGAGGGTTTACGTGGAAATTATTTAAAAGTTTATCGGTACAAATGCCATTCGAATAGCATTAACAACTCATAGTTTTAGTTACGTTGCTGTTACGCCTGAGTAACTGGAATTGAACTAAAAAAGAGTGGCATACACTAAAGGCTTCTGATACGCTGCAATGTATTTTGGTAAAAATTACCGTAATTCAGCAGTTGGGAGAAAATAATAAACTGCCTTGTCAGCCTAGACCATTTAAGCGCCTGTTTGAAAATGCTTTTAGTAAATTAATTGGAAACCAATTTGCCCGTGAACAAATTGGTCCAGCCTGTAATCTCTCTGAGTCACACTCGCCTATAATTTTTAATCTTATTAAAATCGTTCATACATACAGTCCTCCGTTTAGAGTTTTCCACTTAATAAAGCTACGAATATAAAATTGACTCCTAAGTTCCGCATAAACCAGAACACGGCTATTACACAAATTGACAATGTTTTATTCATCAGTCCAATCATCCAAACCGCTGAGAGTTGTTCAAAGGCGTCGGAGACTATCAAAATAAGAAATCTTCTGTATTGACATTCGTTCCCTTTCACCCCACGTGAAATCCGCCTCGTTAGAGAGGGACACCCGAACTCACAATTAGACCACAATAATTGGCTTAGTTAACCACTGTTTTCATTCAAATTGACGTTAACGGCAGATTTTCAATACAGACAGATTACGGTTTTGGGTGCTTAGATCCGAATAATGAATAATGTTTCGACTTCTGTTTCGCCGCTTCTTGTTTAAATTGAATATTATTTCAATAAATATTTTTTGTAAATTAAAACATTTTGTCAAGACTTAAAACAATCACAACTAACGGGTTTCTGTCATCCTTTCATCAATGAATGTGGTCCCATCGATCGCCAGCTGTTGCCAAACCGTAAATACTCGTAAGTATTACTCTGACTATCATATTTAAAATCATTGCCATTGTAAAGCTCATCGTAAATGTTCGCGTTCGTTCACATTCGCAATAACTGTATTGTATTGACTGGCGAACCGACTGATGTGGTCGCGCTACATCGAGGGCCACATAGATACATCCTCGACAGCCTGTCAAACAGGTGATGCGGTGTAGGCCTCTCGAAAACGTCGAACCAGAGGAGGACGTTCGGCATTCGATAAAAAACTAAATCAATTTTGCGGCGAAAACGTATTGTATATTCGAAGCTTTGACATATCGTGGTATAAATGTCTGAAAGTTTTTGGTCATTGGTAATCTACATTCATTCTACCTACTACGCTGGGAAAAGAGGTTGCACAATTTAACTGAGGCATGGCAACGCATTCAATAACAAGCAACGCTTGAATTACGCTGTACCAATCTTTAGTTTATTTATTGACTGAAAAGCTTAAGTCCGCGGCTTCTCTCTCATGATGCCTTGATTCAAAGTAGCATTTACGCATTTATTCACGCATGCATCGGTACGGACTAATGAATACCCTAGTTTTGTTACTTCCTACCTACTTTTGTTTTGTTTTGTTTCCCCCCTACCTTTTGTATTGTAACCTGTACCTTGTGTCTTTATTTTTTATTTTATTAGTTTGTGCTGTGCTTGTGTGTCCAAAATAAATGTATTTTCTTTCTTTCTTTCTTTCTTCTTTCTTTCATTTATAATATTAGTCGGATTCTATCGTTAAAGTTTAAAGATCATCAGTTCTGACAAGTATAGTATACAAGTATAGCTATAATAATCTACTTGCAGACATTACATTTCCCTAGCAGAGATTTAAAAAAAATCACGAAATGAACAAAATCTTTTCCGTGACAGGCGCATTTCCCGTCACAACTAGTCATTGTATGCAAAACGTCGCTTGCAGACGGCATTGTCCCCAAGATTAAGGCTGCTCTTCCATTATTCACCGCAGCCGAGGGCTACGGACGGAACCCTATTCCACGGATGATTAGTGATGTCTCGCTCACCTGCTAGTTCCGACTCTAGTGTTGGGAATTTCAGAAATCGTGAAACCCGTGGCGCGGGTTTGTTGTCTTGTTATTTCAGAAAACGTAAGTCCTACTTATTATTTGATCATTATTATTCGCAACCTATGTTGAGATTGTTAGAACCATTTGCAGGGAAGTTGAAGGTTTATATAATCCATAGCATATGTATTCTATCTCGAAAGGAGCTTATTCTACACCCAATCGGCAATAAGGTTTTCTCTACGACTTTTGAAAATTCGATGTTTTTCAATCAAAAACACTATGCATAAATCAGATCAACTTTTCAGCTATTTTAGGTAGCAATCTTGATGCCGAACTTCTAGTACGTTTAATGATTAGTTATAAACTTATAAAGATGATAAGAGGACAAAACTTTGTCAAAGCTTTGAAAAAGTTGTTGTTATTTTTTATGTTATACGGAGGCCTATTGATATCAGCAGCACATGGAGCATTGCTAATGCGTTGCCTGCCGAACCCCTCCCCCCTAAAGAGCTCTAGCGACCTTACTCACCGCAGGAACACAACACTGTTTGAAACAAATAATGTTATTTGGCTGCGGTCTTCTGTTAGGCGGAGGTACCTCCCTAGGCGGGCTGCTCCAATTTAGAGCGAGAAAATCTCGCTGTGCCCAACCTCCTCCAAACCTAAACAAAAAACTTTGATATTTTGTTTCCGCTAACATTCTTTCTTTTAGTTGCTTGAATAATCCCCTTTTAGGGATAGTATACATACACTCGAGAGCATAGAAATCGCACATAGCGGAATTTTCCAACATTTTAATTTCGACGCTTATTTTTTTTTAAATTAATGTGATGTTGCAAAAATAACTTAAATTAAATTGAAGTACACACTGTTAGCTTCCTAAAAACACAAAATGTCTAGCCTTGACCTTCGAAATCATAACAGTGGCAACTAAACAATAGAATGGCCTAAATTAGCTCGTTTCAAGTAGCGCTGTTTGTGGGACTTTGAGCAGGTATAAAAGGTTAAAAAAACAATAAATTTGTGAATGTATCGATTTATTAATACGAGATATTGCCTCCCCTAGCCTGAATAACAGCTTCCATTCGCTGTTTCATTGAAGAAATCAATTTTTTTACGAAATCCTGCGGTATGCTGTCCCATTCTTCCTTGATCGCGGTTTGGAGCTCTCTGAGACTCGTAGGTGCTGCGTTTCTAGCTCTTACTCGTTTCTTTAGTTCGTCCCATAAGTGCTCAATGGGATTGACATCTGGGCTTCGAGCAGGCCACGCCATAACGAGTAGTTCAACCTCCTCCAAGTACTGGCGTACTATAGCAGCGGTGTGTGGTCTAGCGTTATCCTGCATAAAAACGAAGTTTTCGCCGATAAATCCAGAAAAGGGCACAACATGTTCTTCCAGGATCTCCTCAACGTAACGTTGGGAAGTCAATCCACCCGATCGACGGTCGGTATCGGGCCCTGTGATGAAGACAAGTTCGGTTTTCGCTTCCAGAGAAATGCCTCCCCAGAACATACACGAACCACCGCCGTATGCGACCCGTTCGGAGATGCAACATTGAGCAAAACGCTCACCAGATCTTCGGTAGACTCTACCTCGTCCGTCGTTACCATGAAGGCACATCCTGCACTCGTCGGAGAAGAGGACTGCCTGCCATTGATCCATAGTCCAATTAACGTGATTTCGAGCAAACTGAAGGCGTGCTTGTCTGTGCGCTGGGGTCAATTTTGGGCCAGTTGCTGGTCTGTGCGCTGTCAGACCTCCTTCGGCTAGTCTTCTTCTAACGGTCCACCGACTGACTTCCACTTCTCTAACTTCCTGGAGCTGCTGTCCGAGTTGAACTGCATTCAACCGGCGATTTCGTAGTGATGTATTCACAAGGAAACGGTCATCGCGCTGTGTTGTCGCACGTTTTCGGCCTGTTCCTGGTCGCCTGGTATAGCCACCAGTTTGCTGATATCGCTGGTATACACGTCGAACAGCATATCTGCTCAAATTTAATTGACGAGCCACTTGACTTTGGTTCTGTCCAGCTTCGATAAGTGCAACCACTTGAGACGCTGCTTCTGGTGTGGTATCCATTTTCTTGTTTAGAGAGATGACGTATTCGTTAAAGGACCTTTCTGCCTGGGAGTTGGTATGCAAATGATGTAATTTCAATCATCCCTTATCGTTTTATACCTGCTTAAAGTCCCACAAACCGAGCTACCTGAAACGAGCTAATTTAGGCCATTCTATTGTTTAGTTGCCACTGTTATGATATCGAAGGTCAAGGCTAGACATTTTGTGTTTTTAGGAAGCTAACAGTGTGTACTTCAATTTAATTTAAGTTATATTTGCAACATCACATTAATTTAAAAAAAAATAAGGGTCGAAATTAAAATGTAGGAAAATTCCGCTATGTGCGATTTCTATGCTCTCGAGTGTATTATGAATAACTTTTTATTTCCCCTGTCCTGCACATATCCCAGGAAATCTCATACATCACTGGGCTCGCAGTCAGACGAATTAATCAGGCCTGTAATCGAGAAAAACAATGCTAGATTGAATGGAGGTGGCCCCCGGGCGATTTCTTTGCGTCTCTTCGCTGATTGCTTTCGGGATTGAGCAATCATTTGGTACGTCGCTTATCTAATCTAAACTTGACTCGTATGAATTCGACTTTTTTGCTCGGCTGTTGCTTTCATTAGTCTTCCGTATCTCATTTGGGAAACTGAACCCTTATAGGATCACTCTGTTGTCCGTCTGTCCGTAAGGCTTCAGCCAACTTCAGGCGATCACGAACCGGGCGACGCAGTGTTGGAAGGCCTGATGGAACGACGACATTGTGAAGGTTCGGGAAGTCGGTGGATGGAGAAAGCGTAAGACCTTTCGCATGGAACTCTTTGGGGTAGGCCTAGTCCAGTGGTTGACTTCTACAAGGTGATCACGATGACACAGAGTAGTACGGAACCCTCAGGGAGCGAGTCTCGCTCGCATTTGTCCTTATTTTTTCATATCTATTACTAACCTCTGGAAAATTGTGACCTTTATTTTCTGCTTTTAAATTATTTGTTACCCATTCGTTCTTCCAGAACCCAATTTCCCCCGAATCGGAATCCAAATCTCTGGTGACAATTTATCCTTCATTTCATAAGACATTTCGCACGAGCAGTCCCTTATGGAACTTCGAAAATGGCGACACGTGATTCTCTATAACGTCCACTTTTATTGGAAAACCTGCTCTAGCTACACCGTTATAAAGTTGAACTTTACTTGCGAATTCGTAAGCATGGGGATTTATAACGAGTCACGTGGTCAATTTCCCCTTTCGAGAGTACAGGTGGACAATTTGTATGTACTCGCGAGTAAATACAGGTACTTGATAGAAAGGGTGGCTGGCTATTGACAACATTTGAATGCACGAGTACACTACACGTCCCCTTTGATTAGTCAATGTTTCGGTAAAATTTATAGAATTGCGCAACACACCATGAAAATAGATTTTATGGCCATTGTTTGTTTTATTGCAGGCAGGTGATCTACATCTATACATATAATAAAACCGTATTAAACCCAAAAAATCTGTACTTAAGTTTTTTTTCTTCAAAAACGTGTTTAATAGGTTATAAATAACATCATCCAAAAAAACCCTTTGAACCGGAAGACTTTGTCAGTATTTCTGTTTATTTGACCGGGCTAATCTCAAAAACTTCTGGACAGATTTTTACGAAACTTTACATAGATCGAACTTTACAAGTCTTGATTATGATCAAAATTGTTACATATTGTTTTTATGAAAAAAATATTATAAGAATTAATGAGATATGAGCGTCAGTGATATCTAAATATCCATGTTTAACTATGTGAAAAAAATGATTGAAGTTTGAGCGAGAACATAAATAAAAGGCGTGTATCTATACTGTTACTTCACGCGAGTGAAACCGCGTGGGTACAGCTAGTTTTTTAATAAAACAATGCGAACAATCAGATCCAATAAGAAATATTGTCATCTATTTTATAAGAACAAGCAGAACTACTCGTAAATCTGTTCAGAAAGTTTAAGAAACCCACAATAATGAAAATTCCAAATCGAATTCTTAGTCTGTGGAATTTTTGCTTTCTGCCAAGTATGCGATGGCCGAGAATCTAGAGATAGGTGAATTTTAGAAATATGAAAAATACCGTATGGTTGAAATGTGTGCGCGGAATCCAAGTAAGCTGCGGTTGCGGTCAAGATGCGTGAACGTGATGCAAGGATTTTGCTCGCATCAGCTCACATCCGCTCCTGTGCGGAGCAGTCCAGACGGCATGGCGGCGCGGGCCGTTGCGGTCGAATAGATACCACGTGCGAATCGAGGCATTTACGACTTATCGGTTAGTCATTGCACTCTCGATTCGATATTTGATTTTATACACTTAACTATACCTTGTATACACTCAACTCGTAAACAAGTGCGCTCAGCGTATTTTAGCTGACTTAGCAACTGATAAGAGCGGGTGCCGGCCGCTGGTTCTTGCCAGTAACAGAGAACGATGCGATGTTTAAGTTATCTACCTCATAATTTTTTGAATTTCATATGTTTTTGTTATATACCTAGATTAAGCCTATTTTAGTCATGCATGTTTAATTACTAAGGAGAACTGTACGCGCTTTAGACAAGCCCATATGGGCTTTTTAAGTGTGCATCAAACATGTTCTAAAATTTCTTAAAAAAAAATAAAAAAATAAAAAATACTAGAAGTTCGCCCCGACCAGATATCTCGCAATTTCTGGTAAAAGTTGGTGCTTCGGTTATCGTTGAGGAACAATTAAGATTAACTTTGAAAATCGCACCTTTAGAATGCTCTAACTAATTTGCAATCTTACCTGAACTAAGTACGAAGTCACTGAAACTTTCCCGAATGGGAGTTTACCGTGTATTGATTTTTAAATATTGATATTTTCGTTGTGCCATGACCACGTTGTATTACTTTAAAAAAAAACTTTTGCTTCCTATATCTTAGCCCTTGGCCGATTTAAAATGAAATAATAGACATTCGGGCCGCCGCCGCTGGCGCAGCCCCCGTTAGTGAATCAAGAACCAGTTCATTACCATATTTCACGTTAATTAGTAAGGAAATCACGTCTATCTGTATGTAGGTTCTCGTACGTGCCGCGGAACACCTAGCTTAAACTATACCTCTGCTATCATCATAAGTGTAACAGTAAGATTCGATTTTACGTGCTGAGACTATGTTAGTTATTATTACATTCTATGTTACTAACATGGGAGGTGTAAAAGATATGAATATTAACGAGACATGTTATAAATGCGAAAGTTTGTGAAGATGTTTGGATGTTAGTGGTTCAATCACGCCCAAACGTCCAAACGGATTTGGATGAAATTTGGCACAGAGATAGATTATAGTCTGGAATAGCATATAGGGTTTTCTATCTTCATAGTTAGTACCTATTTAATCTCTTCTATCTAGTTCAACTTTAAATCTGCTTTTTTCAATCCTGAACGATAGCCATTCGCTTCTCTTTGGTCAAGCAAATTACTTCCCTTCCCTTTGCGAATTTGATTCTTTTGATCATTGGAAAATCAATTTCGTCGCCCCTACCAGCCTCTACCACAGTTTCGCTGGACGTTTGTTGGTCGGCCGGACAAAGCGATTGTCTATAAATTAGGTCTACGGACTTATGTACGTCTGGATAGACCACTTATAAATTAAATTAGATGTTAAACATTCATAATGTCCGCTTTGAATTCATGATTAGCCTACTAATAGCAAATTATGAGTATTCTCGCGACTCACTTAAATCTTGAAACAGAATGTCACGTCAAATCGTTCAGAATACCAAGGTTGATTTGAGATTTATCTTAATGTGCTCAGTATTATGGATCTACTGCATGAAAAGAACCTAATCAAGATTGCTGAGGCCTGAGTCCGTAATGTTCGTAAGTTACTCATTTGTCACCATTGAGTGGTGAAAAACGAATAGCTTACCGTTTTTGTATTTTGTCACGTAAAGCGCCCCTACAAAAACCAGCAAGCTTTCACAAGTTGTAGGCTAGTTTTCACCTACAAGTAAACTTATATTGGGCTAATCAACTTATCTATCTTCTTTACGCAAGTTACTATTTTATATTGTAAGGTCAACATATCATAATCTTCTAAGAATTCAGTTTGCAGGTAAAAACTAGCCAAGTCAAATCTTGAGCTTGGCAGAACTTGGCACCCATTTATATCTCAATTATTTTGTCGTCGAAGTCGACAACCACGCATATTCTTATATAACTTGGCTCCCATTTTATATTTATGTTTTTGATGGGATTTAGTTTACACGGTATCGACGCAACGTCAGTGTAGCAGTAGGCAAAGTGCGCTAATTCGTCAAAGGGCGCCTGCCTCGCTTTGTCCCAGCTTATGGTAACCAGCGCTGCCTTTATGGACTTCGTTCGAACTCGCGCCGTTTAATGAACTAATTATTTTGTTTGTTTGCATATTAGAAACGTGACTTATTTGTTATGTTATACGCAATGAATAATAGATTATACTGATTGCTAATTTGTGGAGGGTGGGATGGTAATCTGAAGATCTGTTCGGCGGCAGATAAGCTGTGAGATGGTAATTTAATTTACAAATTAAATCATTGCTACAGAAGCTCCTATAGTGCCCATGTTTTGTTTTCTCGTAATATGTCTACGAATTCTCTAAGTGTGCTCTATCATCATCATCATAATTCTGTAGAAGACAAAGGCCTTTTACAAAAAGTGCCATGACGAACGGTTTTGAGCCTTTGCCATCCACCTTCATCCCGCAACCTTCAAAATGTCGTCGGTCCATCGGCCTTCTAACACTGCGTCGTCCGGTTCGTCGGCCATTCGAGAACCTTTATACCCCAGCGGTTGTCGGTTCTGCGAGCCTACCTTCACCACATGACTGTTGGGATGATATCGATTTGCAATATAACTTCATCATTCAAACACAAAATAAAGCCGTGCTCAAACTGCGTGCGATATGTCATCTAAAATGTATTTTTAAATTGATATCGATTGTTTGCGATATCGTAGTAGAGCTATATAGCCCAAAATGGCAAACTCAAAATTCGCTTTGTTCAGTAGAGGTAAGTATCATTTTAAAACGAATTTTATATAACTTATCGCATGCCTTTTGAACGCGGCTTACGATAGGTTCGCTGTCAAACATACATAGGCTAATTATAGGTTGTTGTATTTATTTGATCAGACTATCAGCAGTGATGAATAAATCATCGGCCCGCAAATCACTGAGTTATTGATGCGGCAAATTAGACTGATGTGATGACACCAAACTGTTTCAACTACATCGTGCAAATGAATTGATTTTCATCATGCGTTTATTACAGACAACGTATATTTTGGACGCCATCCATGAACGCCACAGAGTAAAGGGAAGGTTATTTATTTCGTTACTGAACTGGCAAACTTCATCATCATCATCATAATTTCAGCCCATAGATTTCCAGCGCGACCGGCTTTGTACGGCCTGCACACAAACAATCATTTGGGGGCTTTGCCCATGCTTTACGCTAGGCATGCGGGTTGGCGAGCGTAGATAAAGCTATTGTTGATAATGAACGCTACTGTCAATCCCCTAGCTCTTTTCCTAGCTTTTACGTCATCCACGGGTAGTTATAGAGCCTATTCTTCAGTCGGGGGCACTACTGGCAAACATGTTCGGCTTCAGCTATAACAAATTTTGGTAGTAACGACAGTTGAAGCCGATTACAACCGTCCAGCAGCCTTACGGTGTATGAACACTGGTAACTGTTATCTGCTTTTACTGTCGAACTCCCGTTTTTTGACAGTTCAAGCCGATTGGGACTTACCATCCAGCCAATCCATTCCATTCTTAATATAGCTCAATAGTTGTCAAAAGTTAGCACAGCTGTATCAAATTTTCATCAATAAATTGTTAAGTAAAAATTGCAATTGCGGATTTACACTTTTCATTTTATTTTTACATTTTAGTTAAACTTACATTTTTTTTTTTTATACAACTGAGGTGGCAAACAAGCTTACGGCCCACCTGATGGTAAGTGGTTACCGTAGCCTATGAGCGCTTGCAATACCAGAGGCATCACGCACGCGTTGCCGACCCCGAACCCCCTTCCCCCCTAAGGAGCTCTGGCAACCTTACTCACCAAGTAAGGTACCTTACTTACATTTCCCAAGTATTCATTCACTCAGGACCGTTCGCCGTGGAACTCTTTGGCCTCCCGCCCATGTCCAGCAGTGGACTTCTACAGGCTGATGACGATGATGACACAGCTATGCATATTTTTACTATTCCGTCCGCACTAGAAAAGCCATCGACAGGTTATTGCATGCCACAGCGGAGGGAAACACCAGAAAGGCTTTGAAAGGTTACTCTTATAATCTGTCAAAGAGTTGCGAGAATACTCTGATTTATTGGCAGTGCCACAGTGGAGAATAATCAGTAGCATGACGCATGAGAACCGCCCTTGCAAATTATTATCACTGCACTTACGCAGTGCAAACACAAATAAAGCAATGACACCGCGAAATACGAATCATTGTTGCGTTGAATTCAACGCATATTATATCACAATTCTACCCCGGGACAGCCATTCAGTATTGTGCGACAGTGGAAGGAATTCAGTGGTACCGATTACCGATAATATCAAATGAGTAGTAATCCCAAAAATATAACGTTTATCGCAACTAGAATTCAATCCCGAAGAGTCTTATCAAGAAAAATAAAAAACATTTAGTAAAAGAAGACATATTTTTTCCTTAATTGCCTATTACTTACTGAAAACATTAACATTTAAAAAGTAAGCGGTGGTATCCTAAGAACGTTCTCCTAAAATTTTAAGGGTTAGGGTATTTTTCTTCGTCTCAAATTATAATACCCATACAAAAATTACCACCCTGTATATCCTAACTAAACAAAAACCTTGTGTTTTAAAATAAATAATGAGGTATGAGTGTGGTAATTAATGTATTACTAAATGATAATAAATACATTGACCCATTATTGATCCTCTGCATACATTCAACTGTGGTCAAAGCTTAGGTGGCGCTCAGTATCATCCGCAACTCAAAGGGCGCCGACAAAGAGACGCCGCGCGCGGTGCGGGCGGTATTAGCGGCCCGTTTGATACCCCTCCCCTTTGCAGGGTTGACAACTCAACCATGACCTACGACAAACCTCTCAATCAAGTTTAATTGCGTTTTAAGTAACCGTGCACCTTTAATAGGATATTAATTGAATGTCTTTGATGTGTTTTATGTGATGTATTGTTTTCATATTTTGAAAGTACTTTAGTGCGTAATTGAGTTTCTTGTACTATATGCTTTTTCAAAGCAATCAACTCGTTTTTTTTTAATTCTTATAAACCGTTTCTGTTATGTGTGACACGACGCGTCGGTCAATCAGTATAGTATACATATTGCGATACAGGCTAGTCCTAGTGCGGGGACCTCTAGTAACTTGTCCATTGCTATTTGTTAACTTTTGGTAAATAAATTTATTTGTATTTGTAGTATAATATGGCATTTCATGAAATAATTTTCATCACAAATCATCATTATTTCTACTTGACAAGGGCAATATTGGTCTGAGATACACAGCAGTAGCCATAAACCATCATAAATCAGAAACTTGTTTCCACTTCATTTATAGAAGTTGCATAAATTATGACAACAACCAAGTCTGGTCGTAGTACCGACACCCAGCAACAATTAGACAATTATAATTATCTTAGCTGTTCTACCTGCTGCATTAAAATCCTAGATGGGGTGCAGCTGGGACCGGCGCCAGCCCTAGCGGCCCCCCTTCGGGCCCGGGCACAAAGTGAGTGTGTTACTCTTTAACCTGCGCGAATCGCGACCGGCTAAACTTACCACTCCGCTAAATAAAGTTAAAAGGCTCCTACCTACCTCCAGCTTTGTCTCGGCTCGCCTTTGATGTGCGGGCGAGAACATCCCCCCCCACTTTACAACCCCCACACTCGCAAACAGTTTACCGCAAGCTACAACTATTGCCCTTAATGCCTTTTCCATTGAAAATACCCCTCCCGATTGATTAGTGTGTAAGGAAATTCTCAGGAAACTCGATCAAAGTGATTTCTCTTTGATGACCGATTGATGTTATCCTTGGCTTTTGAGTAGGCAAAGATGTTATCTATATAAAGATTATACCGCATTGAGGTACAGAATTCTTTAGATTATTGAAATGTGGGAGTGATTTATCTCTTTCTTTTCTCTCTTTGACTTGAAGGCTATCTGCAAAACGTAATTATGTAGGTAGAGCGTTTTCCTAGTATTTTCTTTAAGTGTAATCTATGAATGGCGCTCGCAAAATGAAAGGACCCAACCTTTTGATGTTGCGGACTTGTAAAACCAATCATGCGGTATTATTTCTTTTTAAGTTGGGCCCCTTTTGATAAATAAGTTTACTTTTAGACGTATTTTCATAAACTACACGAAACAGGTATCTGCGTCAAATAGTTGCTCTTTGTGGCATAGCTTTTAACTGTTATCAATAAATTAGACATTTAACTAAGCCATAGGAGAACCGGCATAAAGGATAATTACGACTTGACGAGTGTCCTACTGTTTGTTGCTTCAGTTTGAAATTTACAGCATCTTATTTTTGTTTCGCTACTATTGGTTCGCCCCGAACTGAGATCTCACGATGTCTGGTAAAAGTTGGTGCATCTATGATCGTTGGGGCACAAATAAGATAAACTTTGAAAATCGCATCTTTTTTTACCTACCTATGTTCATTCAAACTAACTCATGCTAAAGATTTTTTTTTTCGCTAAAGATTGCTAATTCTAAGAGCTGTCGGTGACCTTGGTTCTTCTACGGATTTTCTCATTGCGGGTCTAATAACGTAGTGAAACTCCGAACATCGCTCTCGCCATAGTTTAATGGGTACAACCCTAGTAAATTAAATGATTTTCTTTATGAATGTTTGACACCCATTCTATTTACTTACATCGCAAAATCAAATTACCAATGCCTTTTAGTAGTACCATCGAAGGAGCTTTGAAATCAGCTCGCTCCATCTGTAAGTTGAGCCGAGCTGGAGTCTTCAAATTAATTCGTGTTCAAAGGTAGGTTAGGTACCTGTATTTTTGTGCGCTCACAAACAATAACGGACTCAAAGAAAGGCTTGAATTTGAGAATGTATAGTCAACCGATTTGATTAGTAGGCTACTGTAGAACCTTTTATACTAAATCTACGGCGCAACTCGTCTTCGCTGGATCTGCCACTAGATCTGCTAGATAAATTATTACCAACTTTCCGATCACAAAATAGGTTAAAGAGTTTTGACCAATACGTTCAAACAAAAAAAGCAGTAATAAAATAAAAGTTGACTGTCCTTACTATTTTATAAATAAATCCTACTAATATTATAAATGCGAAAGTTTGTAATTACGGCGGCGTGATTATTCAATCACGCCGTAACAGCTAGACTAAACTTGTCGACAGGTAAACAATGTCACAACAAGAAGGAATAATAACTTTTTGGCGGGAACTTGCGAAGTGATGTTGTGCTCTCAATTTATTTTACAAAACTAGTGTTAAATTGAATAATATTGTGTGAATAAAGTGGTGTTTTGCGTAATATTGTTTGAGTAAACCGCACAAGTGAAGTGAAATGAAATGATTGCGTGTATCGTCATTTTTCGAGTTGGCGCCAATAGGTCCCTCCAGGTTTTAGTAAAATAGCCACTATTATATCTTACTAAAACTGAACTTGACTTGACGGTGACTTGACGATGACAAACGAAAGAAAATGAAGAAAGATAACAAATTAACAGAAAAAATACACGTAAGACTTGGCGGTAAGGCCTAGATGCCATAGCCAGCCCGAAAGGGAAGAACATTAAAAAAAAACAAGAAGGAATAACGTCTATGATCAATTTAGTTTGAACAGGTTCTATAGTCGCTTACAAATCAAACTTGCAGAGTGTACCTATTTTCATTGTCTTTGTTATATCTATTGAAATCTTTTTGGTAGGTACCTACATTATTACAAAGCTTTGATGTTTATTAAAAGTTATGGAACTCTTGGAATGTAATTTAATAAGACTGAAACCATTCTAACTAAGAGTTACCTATACAAGGTGATTCATAACATGTATACCATCCCGAAAGGGGATATTCTACAACCAATTGGCAATAAAGGTTGTAGAATAAGCCCCTTTCGGGGTGGCAATACATATTATGAATCAGCTTGTATAAGTACATTCGTGATCACTGGTTCTTTCTTGATCATGCCTCATTCGGTCATTAGGCCCTGAAAAGGAGCTTTCGTGTAACCAGTATGGGGAAAGGATTAAAGTGCGCCTCAAAAGGAACCTCCGTTAACGTGTCACATGACTTCGAATTTTATGTTCCAATCTAGGACATGCCGGTTTCAACACGATGATGTTTTCCTTCATCGTTTAGAGCACTAGTACTTCCTATAAAGCGCAAATAGCATTCCTTAGAGGAAAGTACATTATTGAAAGGAACCTATGGAACACACGACTTTCGGATCGGAAGGTAGGGAACCACCACTACATCGGTGCCCGTGACCATACTAAATGATACAATTACAAATTACCTCCATACCAACCTAGGTATCTAGTATCTACCGAATTAATATCCTGATCATCTACTCATTTGTTTCAGATTTACCATCATCATTTATATCAAGAAACGAAATGCAGCGGCAGTAGGCTGCTAAACAGGTGCCTATCTAATTTTACTTATTGAGTAGGTATGTAGTTTTTACATACTGGTTGGTTAGTCGCTTAAGGAGTAAATTTCTAATAAATATTCAAAAAAAATTGGTTTACCAAATGTACCAGTCCTGCCATCTAACGGTGGGTTTTGGTACCGATATGCAAATAAGAACGTCAAGAGTTCAGGAATCATAGCGTCACCTTGTCACCATTCGTCAACAGATGGCGTTATTCAGAGTGGTATAGATGGTGTGAAGTGACGTTGCTGTCACTTTATTGTCACTGTCGACTGTCAATTAAGACTAACGAAGGAAGGAAGTTGCCTCTTGTTGTGTGGTGTGTGTGTGTGTGTGTGTTTACAATCCGAGCCAAGCTAATTTAAAATTCGTTTTTATATGAATTTCTAAGTTCATGCCTTCCAAAAACCAAGATTGGATTTATCTATACCATCGTTTCAAGCAAAAGCAATATTTCTGTGTTCAGTTTGATTCATATTCGGTGCTAAAAATGTCCTTCCGGGTATAGGTTGTAGTATCTCAATTTTATCACTATTTTATTACCACATTGGTTTGCTGGATCATGCTATTTTGTCGAGTTGGAGACTGTTGTGGTATCTAAAGTGCGTCCTGACAAAACTACACCTTCACGACGTAACGGCGGCCCTGGTTTTACGAGCAGGGCTTTTGTTTACGAATTGTTTCCTGTGTTTACACTCGTCATTTTAAATGAAAAGTTATCGGATTCGGTCTAAAGAAACTACACACAACGCCTTATAACTGCACATTTTTAATTTCTTCTAATTTTGGTTCCTAAATGCTGCAGATGTTTTGATAAAGTAAGTTGAGTAATCTTCTTTCTGATTTTCTATAGAAATATGTAAGATAAATAATGCAATTAGCTTACCTTTTATTCCCTTAAAGCATTGTAGTCATAACTCTTCAAATCTCTGCTTAAAAATTCATACTTAGCCGTCCGTTGCATGTTATTGATTTCATATTTGTAATGAACCCTATCATCACACAGACATACAATATGCAAGGGCCGAAGCTACATCAGAACCCCATTGTGCTTAGCATTCAGTCTCCGCACGGATCTCTCACTCGTACCTCAACCGCTGAGTTACGCTGCCGTGCCAACCTGAATAAAAGATTTTTTACCTCCTTATAGTATTAATATTAAGTAATTTTATTGAAAATCATAATTCTATTAACCTCAGTTATATCCACTGCGCATTGTTTGTTTATACAATGAACATGGTAAGGTCTATTATGATTTTTTTCTTTCAATCCCTAATAGAAGCTTTTTTTTGGTATAACTTATTGAACCATGAAGTTATGATTTAATTTGTTCTGACATGATCATAATGTGAGTTATCCCTTCTTGGGCTGTACTAAGCAAATTGCTGAAAAGAATTATTTATTTCAAAAGATTTTGAGTACTTTGCTCTCGTCTGCAACTAATATTTGGTAGCAGACATCTTAATAAATATGATATCTTAATAATAAGATTAATTCCAACACGTTTTTTTTAAGAATCCTTTGTGTACCATAACATTAATTACAGGCGTTGGCTAACCAACATCGATCGATGCCAGAGACTCTTGACTCCGGCACGCTCCCTTATTTTTTTGCATGCTGTCCCGTTCCAACTCATACAAATGTAATGTAGAAGATACAGGCTATGATCCTTATTGTTTGGTGTATTGATTTTTTCTGGGGCTTGGTGCTTTCTTGTTACGCAAGCGTTGTTGGGATGTTTGTACGTAGGGAGCTACATCTTGGTTTTTTATATGAATTAATAAAGCCTGTAATGGTATGTCACACGGTCTTGGAGTTTAATTAATAAATCTATATTGTATTGATTAAAAATATATATCATTTCAATTCAAATAAATAAATAAGAAATTCACTCACATTAAAATATTAAGATATGTGATCTTTATATTAAACAATTTACTGAAATAACTTAAAATAACCTATGTACATTATAGGTTATTTTAAGAAATTAGGTGAGAGAGATGATTTGAAGAGATGAAGAAATTATTGATTGATTGCTTATTGAAATTATTGAAAAATTTTGATTAAAAAAGGTTGAAATATAATTTAAATATTCGAATTGGAACATTTTCATTATATTCTCACTTTTAAAAACTCTTCTTTCCTAATGCTGAGTGCGACTTAACAACTTAATCCGACGGCGCCTATTGATTTTCATGTCGCGTGCGCTACGTAGCCCATGACTGACGTGGCTTATTTTGTGGCTTCGTTACCATTCGCCAGTAAACAGATTAATGAATCAGTTTTCCCCGGTCGCATAAAAATGGACGATCATACGAACGCGCGATGTTTTAATTGTATGTCTCTATTGTGCAGGTGGTGTCTCGCCATGCAGCGCGCGGGTGGGACAAGGGCCTGTGCGCCATGAGCCACACTCCTGTAGGCGGCCACCCGCAAGGTAAGCACAGTAAAGCGAGAACTACATTACATTGTGTGAATGGGACCATTGAAAAGGGAAGACCTCGGCGTATCTTCTTTAGTGACCAAATCGAAGACGTTTTAGAAACAGGCCAAGTCAAGAGTACCCTAAACCGACGCGCATGAGGAATGTTATGAGAGTGAATGAAGCAATACAGGTATGTCACAATCGTAGCAAGTGGTCTCTGCTTACCCCTATGTACTACATTACAGCGTCACACGTCTCAAACAGAAAAGTAACCAAACATACACACGTCTCTCGCGTGGATTACCCTCTTCCAACGTACAATTTACAAAGAAAGTCCCTCCCCTTTTGGCTGGCTCAGGAAAAAAATATAATTTCAAAATGAACGCGCATCACTTCTGACGCCTAAACATAATATCTGTAATTAACATCTCCCAGTACTAGAACGTCCTGTGAGTAAAAAATCCACCTGACGTCTAAATAATCTAGAATGGATGTAATAAGGTAAACACACACAGTTCTAGTTAGATGATGCAGTTGGCCGTGGTGGCCCCGGCTGAAGAAAACGCCCCTCCATATCTACCTATCCGCGGATGTCGCAAGAGGTGACTAAGGGAAAAAAGCTAGGGGATGGGCAGCAGCGTCCCTCATTTTAACAACGATAGCTCTAACTGCGCTCGCCAACCCGCATGCCCAGCGTGGTGAGTATGGGCAAATCCCCCCACATGATAAGGAATTCGCTCTGTCTGTGGGGGAGGCCATGTTCAGCAGTGGACGTCGTACGGCTGAAATGATGATTAGAATTATTTATTTAAGTTAAAACAGCTAGCTCACAGTATATACCAAAGTGCCTACTGTCTAAAATTAAAACTTAAATATACTCTTAGCGAATTAAATATTTTACAAATGTTATCATTAAAGATGTCGACATGTTGGACCTCGTGTACATAGGAATTTAAAAGAGTGAGAGCTCTTAGCGTTGGCGCATTATGAGCGTGGCAAGTTCGCGGCGTGTGGCATGATGATGATGCAGTTTTGTATTGGTGTTTAGGTTGGGACCACAAGCTTGCAGACAGGTCGTCGGTGCCGCCGGCGCCCGGGGAGGAGAAGTCCAAATCTCAATCCAAACATGTGTTCACACAACCACATCTGTCCAAGTAAGTGCGTTAAAGAGTTCCACGACGAACGATCTTGAGCCCTTTCCATCCACCGACTTCCCGTAACCTTTACAATGTCATCGGTCCATCGGGTGGGGGGCCTTCCAAACCTGCGTCGTCCGGTTCGTGGTCGCCATTCGAGAACCTTTACTACCAAACGGTTACCAACCTTATTTCTTATTATTATTCTTTATTGTACACAGAAAACACATACAAAAACAAACTAAATGAAAGGACATGTACAAAGGCGAGCTTAACCCTAAAAAGAGTTTTCTTCCAGCAAACCTTTGAGGCTGGAGATAGGTGGTTATTCATAATCACCACTAACTTTATCGTTTCGATAACTCTCGCCCTGTCCTTTTCTAACAAAAAACGAATGAAAGAGGCGGACATAGTTTTATTCAGACGATTAAATATCAACTTGTCATTATATTAACATAATCCCAAAATGAAATTCTTCTTCTTCTTCCTGCCCTTGTCCCACATTATGTGGGGTCGGCACAACATGTTTTCTTCTTCCACTCTCTTCTGTTAGCCGTCATCTCCGCACTCACATCTTTCTTACTCATGTCATCTTTAATCCAATCCATCCATCTTTTCTTCGGCCTTCCTCTAGTCTTATATCCATGCACATTCATACCTAACGCTCTTCTCGTTACATGACTTTCATCCGTCCTCATGACATGCCCATACCATGCTAACCTATTACTTCTCAACTTTTCCGTCACTGGCGCTACTTTCAAACTTCCTCTAATGTACTCATTTCTTATTTTGTCCATTCTTGTCACTCCACACATCCATCTCAACATTCGCATCTCTGCCGCATGCACTCTTCTTTCATCCGTCCCTTTGGTAGCCCAACACTCAGATCCATACATTACGACAGGCCTTATGATCGTCTTGTTAACTTTCCCCTTAAGTTTAAGGGTCATTTTTGGATCACACGTAGTTCCTGTGACCTGTCGCCATTTCATCCATCCCACTTTTATTCTATTTTTCACGTCTCGGTCAATATCGCCATCGTTCTGAGGTACCGAAAATCGGAGCAGACTGGAAGGGATACACCATCTAAGGCAATAAGGGGTAAAACTAGATGGACCACCGAAGTAGCAGAACAGATGCTCAGTTTTTGTTCTGCTGATCTTCAATCCGACACTCTCCAGTTTACCCCGCCATCCCAAAATGAAATTGAATGCATGATAAATATGTTATTAATTTAAATTTACTGCATACCTACCTGTTTTAATCTGTATTAAAAATTATGATGACATTGCAGCTGTATGTGTAGCTGGTTTGGTGCAGCTTATGCTGAGATAGGGACCTTTTTGGCCCCATGCAACAGCCACCTCTTATATTGTTGTTACTATAATTTAATTTTATCTGTTGTCATCATGTTTTTATTTTTACTTATTTTGTATATTTGCTGTCTTTTTTTTTATACTTTTGTCTTTTTATCTGTTGTTTTTGGGGACAAATAAATGCTCTTTCTTTCTGTATTGGGCAGTGGTCGTTTGGGCCATCTGCCAGTCCCTACTGCACTGGTAATCGTATTGTGCACGAAAGGAGCCTCTAAGAGGCGCACTTTAATCCACTACACTGATTCTGTCAACGACGGTCATAGGACCTTTTCAAGTCCACCTCAATACCTCAACCGGGTCACTGACCTATTCAGGATGATCAAGAAAGAATCAGTGACACGACAAGAAGGACTGCTAATCTATAATTGGTTTTCGGTAGGATGGGCATGGTATGGCGCGAGCAGACGGAAGGGTCGACGGGCTCGTCGCGGTCGCCCACCTCGCCGCCGTACATGCGATGGGCCAAAAGTCTGCACGAATTACTCGAGGTAACTAACTTTTTCTTTGTGTCATGTTCAATTATGGTGAACAACCGAAATAAAATAACGGAGCCATTTCATTCTGGGCCTGGTCCATGTACACTACATAGAAAACTTAGGAAAAAATAGGAGATTACAAGAAAAATACAATTTCATTAATTTGTAGACGAATGCGATGGTACAAGAATAGTTATTCTGGTAAGTTTTTTACTATGTGAACACTATTTGAAGGCCGCCATGTTGGTTTATAATTGGCGTTTGACATGACATTGACATATTTTTCATGACATGTTGTTTGATTTGATGTTTTTGTTTTGTCAGATAAATGTAGGTTGTCAAAATGACATTTCACGCGCGTCTATCCGCCATATTTTTGTAGCGCTGTGTGTTGCTCTCTTTGACGAAGAAAATCATAATGATCCTTAGAACGAAGTCAATTTAAATAAAATAACCAATTAAATACGTTTACTTTATTGCTTAGCCATATTTTAGAGTAGTGTACACAGTGCAGGCTCAGGCTCCATATATTGATGAAACGTCTCTTTTAATTGAATTAAACTTAAAAACTTCATAAAAAAAAACTTGTAAATTCTTTTAGTCGTTAAAATCGCATGGATCAATTGTGAAAGTCTTAAATCTTGATGAATTTACGCGACCAAGCCTAGAATATACAGGCAAGAAATCACGGCTTGGTTATTTATTTTAATGATCCTTTTACAAGCTTTTTAATAATCGGTACCGAACTATACGATCGAACAAACAT
Source organism: Anticlea derivata (assembly GCA_947579855.1). Taxonomy (NCBI): domain Eukaryota; kingdom Metazoa; phylum Arthropoda; class Insecta; order Lepidoptera; family Geometridae; genus Anticlea; species Anticlea derivata. Next base: position 10,751,260 of record OX388268.1, read on the forward strand.
TTTCATTTATTTTATACTGGCACGGTACACACTCCAATTTTTGTTCGTGACGATCATCTTCATCATCAGCCTGTAGAAGTCCACTTCTGGACATAGGCCTCCCCCAAAGAGTTCCACGACGAACGGTCTTGAGCCTTTTCCATCCACCGATTTCCCGCAACCTTTACAATGTCTTCGGTCCAAAGTCAAAAGGTTTTTATTTCAATAAAATCACTAGGATCACTTTGAAACGTCTTAGAAACTAGGTGAAACTGTGCCTGTTCCTCGCAACCAAGCCTAGAAGAATCAGGCAACAAACACGGCTTGGGGCCTATCATTTTCTTATTAACTCTGTACGTATTGAACACAATGAAAAATAACATAAGACAGAAACAACAAATATTACTACAAATTGGGGGCTTAAAAGAATGTCGACTTACTTTTGTTTACTGTTACACTTTTGTAACGAATGTTGTCATGCACTTTGTGTTAGGACGCAGAAGGAGTGCGTCTGTTCCGCAAGTTTGTGGGCGGCGCGGGCGGCCTGCACGTGGACCGGCTCAACTTCTACTTCGCGGTGCACGGCCTGCGCCAGGAGGCCGAGCCCAGCAAGATCCGGCAAGTCGTCTCCGCCATATACAAGTAAGAAACATTACATTTACCATCCACCTCGGCACGGACTAATGAATACCCTAGTTTTGTTACTTCCTACCTACTTTTGTTTTGTTTATGAATAAAATAAATATTCCGGACATATCACACACGGTCAACTGATCCCAAACTAGGCATAGCCTGTACTATGGGTACCAGTGACTGATATACATAATAGATATATATTTAACACCCAGACACAGAACAAACATCTGTGCATCTGTGTTAGTCACAAATGTTTGTTCAGTGCGGGAATCGAACCTGAGTCCTCTAGCGCAGAAGGCAGAGTTACTACCAACTGAGTTATGAGGCCAGTCCTACCTACCTTTCCTACCTACCTTTTTGTATTGTAACCTGTACCTAGTGTCTTTTTTATTAGTTTGTGCTGTGCTTGTGTGTCCAAATAAATGTATTTTCTTTCTTTCTTACATTTCAATTATACCCTACATTTTCGAACGGGCTTCGAACCCGCATCTTCGCCTTGAATCGACAATGCGATACCAACTACGATATCCATATACTTTATACATAAGTGCTTTAAAATCAAGAAAAGAAAAAATAATTTAATAATTAAGAAACAACAAAGAAAATAAATTTATTTTGCACACATCATCATCATCAGCCTGTAGAAGTCCACTCCTGGATATAGGCCACCCTCAAAGAGTTCATGAAGAGCGGACTTGAGCCATTACCATCCAACTTTATTCTGAGAGCTAGTCTACGGTGTAGCACGTTTGCCTAGAAGAAACATAAATATGTTTGTAATTTAACATCTCGTCTAAAAGCCTAGAGTTGTAATGTTTGTTTTTGTTTGTAGATTTCTCCGCAAGTCTCAGCTAGCGATGCCTGAAGACCTAAAGCAGCAGGTGAAACAGAGCCTCAAGGATGGCTCCAACATCGAGAAGACCATCTTCGACAACATGGAACAGGAGGTCAGTCGACCTTACCCTTATATTTTCGAAAAGAATCATTTTTAAATCAACAAATTCCTTGTCCTTGTTTGTATCGATTTACTTTGATGAAACTTTGTTATCGAAAACAAATTTTCATGCTCCATTTTCTATCTAATAACTATGGACACTTTATTAAGAATAAGGTGTCCGTAGTTACTCCATTACAAATTCGGCAGCCTTGTACAAGGTGTTTCATAATATGTATACTATCCCGAAAAGGCTTAATCCACACCCAATAAGCAATGCAGTTTGCTATACGATTTTTTCAATTAGTAGTTATATAATAATACGATAAAAAGACCGAGAGCATGATTTTATAAAGATAAAGAAAAATAAACCGTTTTTTTTGCTAATAATTTTTCTTATTCATAGTAGAATAAGCCGCTTTCGGGATAGCATACATAATACTTTCAAACCAATTCATCTGTAAAATAAGTATTGTTTGCTGAAATCGGGGATTAATAATCCTCACCAAACGGGCAGATATAACCTAAACACAGTACGTAATATCTTCGAGGCGCCAACCTCATCATTATGTCTTGTCGTAGGTGACGCGAGCCATCACCGAAAGTACGTACCAAGCGTTTCTGCGATCCGAAGCGTACGTGTCTTACGTGAGTGCGGCGACGCAGCCGCTCTCCTCACCCGATACCTCGCCCCCGCACGCTGTGAGAGAGGTAACTACTCAATAATTATTGAGAGATCCTTCTTTATTCTTTATTGTACACAAGAAAAATACAGATACAAAAATTTGAAAGAAAGGTATGTACAAAGGCGAGCTTAACCCTAAAAAGAGTTTTCTTCCAGCAAACCTTCCTTGTGATATGAAACAAACACTATTTGAATTTAGAAATTGATATTTAGCTAACTAAACGACTGATATTAAATAGTTAATTAATACAGGCTTGACTTAGTTAATTCTTAAATATAAAAGAGACAAACAAATTTCTAATTCTATTCCGCTAAACTATTCCTCATAAGCACTACAAAATTCAGACGCGTGCACCTCCCACAACGGCTGCAGTAAAAAGCCTTTGTAGAGAATAGTATTATGTTATCTGTGGTAGAGAGAAGAAACGGGAATAAATTCTTATTAAGTTTCCTTGTGTGGATTGTGGTTGTACATACTGTACGTAAGTACCCTTTGCGTAGCTTTTTATTTCGGGCGGTGTGGGAGGTGCACACATATTGCTAAGCTTACGAGTATATAAGAATAGGAAAGATAGATCAGTGAATTAGTACTAGTTATATAATTTGTCTATATATTATCTTAGAATGGACTTAACAAATTAACATCTGAAAAAATTAACCAATAACCAACTGTTTCTAGCAAATGTCAGTAGTGGGCGGTCTAGCGACGCTCCACGAAGGCGAGGAGCTGGAGGGCGCGGCGGCGGCGGCTGCGGGGGGTGCGGGGGGCGCGGCGCGGCTCACGCACGACGCGCTGCTCGCCACGCAGTCGCGCCGGCTGCACTCCGACATCGCACCGTGAGTACCCCTCAGTTGCGTTGCACTGTAAAGTACAAACGCCCAAACTGGTGTTAGCTGTATCTCAGGAGTCAGATCCTCTTTTCATTCAGACTCAGTCTTTTGAAATTATAGAAGTCTATCTAATTATAGAAATTATAGAATCTGGTATTATGTTCTATGAAAAATTCATACTTGAACATAATATTAGTTATTATGTTCACGTGTGAATTATAATTATAATTCACACTTGAACATAATACCAGAATATAGACCTTAGTTTAGTAGATAATTGTGATTAATAGAATCATTTAGTTTGACTACATAAAAAGTTAGCTAGTCTTTATTTTATGTTAATTGGAGTTATAGTACTTTAGATACATAATCAGTTTCTCTCTTTTATATTATGTAGGGCAAATCTATTTTAAAGTACCATGTCTCCAATTGACAAAAATCAAAGTATTTCTTGTAATTTTCCATCAAACATAGTTCATGAAGTGTGACCCCTAGCCAATGCATGATATATCCGAGCACTTTTTAATGCCTATTTTTATTTACAACGCCTTAAAAAACATACAAGAAAGTAACTTTTTTATATAAATAATATATAATTTTTTTCCAGAAAATGTTAGCTATCTTGTATGATTTTGGCGTTATTAAGTAATGTTTCGTTTGCCCCCGCCAGCTTCTGATGATGTGTATTGTTTGCCCCCATGTTTGTGCCCGCATGCTCGCTGCATCGCTGCATATCGTATGCACTACGCGCTGTTTTACCACCCGGATTTGTTTTATATCCCGAATCTATTCCTTTTATCTTAATTTACAATCCTATAAACACTCATAAAAACATATTTTTCTGTCTTATTACAAAAAACATGAATTCCATTTCTCTTATATTTTATTTTGGTCAATTTAATTATTGTGTTCAATATTTTATCGCCACTTTAACAATTTTCATACCAATTTATCTCTTAAATTATAATTTGCTCCATTTTTCCTCATTTTCTATTCATGATCAATTTTCTTGATAATGCCAACTGAAAACGTTTTACAATCGTTATCATGTTTCCGAACGCTCTTAAATCTTATATACCCATGATTGTACTTAATACGCCATGTCCAAACCCAAATATAAAAAAAAAAATGCTACCTCCCATCTAAATCTTCTTGATGTATCCACGCTCCGTTCCGACCACAATCCTCCTGATTTGTCCGCCGTCCATTGCGCATCGCGTTCTCCATTCGGGTGGTACAGACACAGGAAGCGTTCAGTGTACAGCGCGCACGTCTCGTACGCCGGCTACTGCCCCGCGTCGCGGCAGGACTCGGAGCGGGCCTCGCTCAGCAGCGGCCGCACTGACAGCGACGCAGTCTCTCTTTCCGGCAGCAGCGTGTGAGTATATGCGTGTGTTCTATCCATCCCGCTCTACGTACCACTCCATCGGAAATACAGGTATGGGTATATAGCAGTGTACAGGATTCGGAGCGCACCTGATAATGAAGCAGCGTCTCTCTGTAGAAGCAGCGATTGAGTATACCATCATGATATATCTATCCCGCTCTCGTGCTGTGATACAAACAGGCATGAACAGAAAGCAGTGTACAGGACTCGTAGCGCACCTCTCTCGGCAACAACGTCTCACTCTAGCAGCAGTGTGTGAGTATATGCGTGTGTTCTATCCATCCCGCTCTAGTACCGTTCCAGTGGATCATACAGGCATGGTAGAGCTGTGTACAGAACTCGGAGCCGCTACTCTCTCAGCAGCGGCCGCACTGATAATGAAGCAGCGTCTCACTCTGGCAGCAATGTGTGAGTATATCCTAGCTCTTACACTCAATAATTGACAGAATCGGCTTCAGAGCAGCAAAGTAAACAACTCGCCATAACCCATTTTGGCCTCGTCCATTATACCCTGGAGGTCAGTATCATACCGGAATTTCTAATCGTCAACCCTTCCATGAGTAAGAAAACCACACCTTTTTGTTTTGAATAGTTCCCATAGGACCGTAGGTTTGTTTAGTAAGGAGTGGTAGCCAGTTGTTTATGTTGTAAATGTGTAGGTACATAATAGTTGTAGAGTTTTACTTATAGTTGAATGATGCTTAGATCCTCTAGCACTAATTTGTCATTCATTTAACATTTATTCCATTATTTTTTCATCATAATCGGAAGTCGATAGTTGAAAGCTATAACCCTATTGGCTCGTTACATTGGTATCCAATTATTCTCAATGAAAAAATATTTTTAATTTATATTTGAGAAAAAATAAGACGACTTTTTTCTCTAAGCATGGTAGTCAACCTATCAGATATCCAGGAAATCATGTGTCCAGTGATTCTTGAATGTGTCTAAGGCCCCCCCCCGTCAGAGGTACTTCCAAAAACTGGCAAATGCCCACATTTTGCAGTAGTGAGTATTCCATACGTGACAGTTGCAAGCACATCGCTGCTTATAAGAATTACCGTTTAAAGTGCCAGCTTAATTTTCTCGATCAGAAAAAAAACAATATCAAAAATTCATTGGTGCACAACCAGATTCAAACTCACTACCTTCGGATCGAAAGTACCTCGCACTAGACCAATACGGCACATCTTTGATTTATTCAAAATTCGAAATTTTAATTAGAAACTTCTAAATTCAACTCGGTCGACCCTTCCATTCTACCACTGTATACCACCACGTTATAATGTAAATGTTGTGTCCACAGAGATGGTATGTCGATAAGGCGGGAGTCGCGCGAGTCTCGGCAGCGGGCGCGGCTGCACGGGCTGGACCGACACGCGGTCATCAACAAAGAACAAGATGTAGCCATGGTAAGGACAGGCTCGATTTGATACAGTAAGGTTAGGCTCACTAGTGTTAGTGAATCCTTTAAAGGACAATGTGTACGATGTGATGTGCTAAAGCTATCAATTAGCAAATTTAAATACTTAATTTAGCGAAAACTCTAGAAACTATTATGTGTGTGATATGTCCGGAATATTTATTTATTTATTATTACAAAATATCCGACTATATACAGATAAGCTTGGGATTGAATATGCTCCAACTTGGTTATTAACAAAATTGTAAAAAGGTCATAATGCTTCAAATTCTCTCTTTTCTGGTTCAGGCTGTGCGTTGATTGTCAGTAACTTAAGAGTTTTATATACAGGGTGGGGAAAATAATAGGGTGTCAGGGGTACCTTTGCTTTTGTAGGTAAAAAGGTTTGTTTTTAGGAAACTCACTAATATTGGAAATAGTAATTGAGACAAAGTTGTTTTTATATGTATATTTAAACACTGACTGTATCTCTTTTTAAAATCCAAAAATGCAGTACTTCAATTTTTGCTAATGTTTCCTAAGAACAAAACCTTCTACTTTAACTATAAAAGAAAGGATCTCGTCTATGTATCTACTCTTTATGTCTCATTATTTTTTACCACATATTTATATTGTTTGATAATTGCAGGTGATACCGCGCACGCACCGCATGCAGGCGGAGCAGCTGCGCGTGCTGCCGCCGGACGAGTTCGGACCGCTCCTCATCGAGAAGCTGGAGAGGGTGCGCCGCGACCAGGAGACCAAGGAGCGGCTCGAGAGGAGACTCAACGATGTAACTATTTACTCACTATCGACATCCGCAGCTCGACTTCACCTACTGCTGGCCATTTTGTTTGTGACATTCATCCATCGATGGATAAATACCCGAATTTTGGATCGCCATTCAGAAGGGTACAGCATCCAAATCCGCCTCAGTAAGCATTCAACCTCCCCTCTACAATACCCTTCTAAAGTAACTTAATTTGAAGTAACTTAATTTGACAACTCTAAATCTCTTCCTTGTTCATATAAAGTGAAGAAAATATGGAATAAAATGCAGTGGCTCAAGCACAAATGATTCACGATAGCGTTACACTAACGATACTATTGGCAAATAATATTCAATGACATAAGCGATGCTTGACATTTTTTAATGTTGACTGGTTAATATTTGACATTTGCTATCGTATCGTAAGCGTGAATTATTTTACTAGGGCCACATTTCTTTCTTCAAAATTGACCAATATAAAACTTTCTACATACAAAGTCTGAAGGCTACCCCATTATTTTGCACCCACCTTGTATTAATGTGCTTGGTTGTTTGTTGCAGGGTGACAGTGAGGATGCTTGCAGTCAGGCTCTACCGCCGCAGCTGGTCGCCGCCGCCATCCGCGAGAAACTGCAGCTCGATGATGATAACGATCAGGATATCCTCGGTCAGTTTCATAACCTTAAACCCTTTCAAACGATCAAGCTGATTAAGGATCATGCCCATATTCAGTACCACTATAGTCCCTCGCATCAAAATCTAAATACGGTTGAAATTAGAACACCCATTTTTTATAATATTTTATGTATTAATTTAAACTTTTCTAATGAAACCTGAATTAGGTTTAGGGAGTAAAAATAAAAAAAAATGCTTGAAACAGCGATAATTAAACAGCTACATTTAATTTTTGAATCTACACTATCATAGAATAACGTTTATAGACTCATGGGCATTATCTTTTAACATTTAGAGTTGATCAGTTATCGTATGACTCTGTATTTGTCGAGAGTAACTCACGTGATTGTACTCGTGCACAGACCAGCACGTGTCGCGCGTGTGGTCGGAGCGCACGCCGGGCGCGTCGCCGCCGGGCGGCCGGCGCCGCGCGCGACACCCCGCGCGCCGCGCGCCCTCCGCGCTCTCCGCCGACTCCGGCCACTACACCGCGCCGCCCGACTCGCTGCACACCCGCCGGTAACTATACTGTACACCCCGCCCTCCGCGCTCTCCGCCGACTCCGGCCACTACACCGCGCCGCCCGACTCGCTGCACACCCGCCGGTAACTATACTGTACACCCCGCCCTCCGCGCTCTCCGCCGACTCCGGCCACTACACCGCGCCGCCCGACTCGCTGCACACCCGCCGGTAACTATACTGTACACCCCGCCCTCCGCGCTCTCCGCCGACTCCGGCCACTACACCGCGCCGCCCGACTCGCTGCACACCCGCCGGTAACTATACTGTACACCCCGCCCTCCGCGCTCTCCGCCGACTCCGGCCACTACACCGCGCCGCCCGACTCGCTGCACACCCGCCGGTAACTATACTGTACACCCCGCCCTCCGCGCTCTCCGCCGACTCCGGCCACTACACCGCGCCGCCCGACTCGCTGCACACCCGCCGGTAACTATACTGTACACCCCGCCCTCCGCGCTCTCCGCCGACTCCGGCCACTACACCGCGCCGCCCGACTCGCTGCACACCCGCCGGTAACTATACTGTACACCCCGCCCTCCGCGCTCTCCGCCGACTCCGGCCACTACACCGCGCCGCCCGACTCGCTGCACACCCGCCGGTAACTATACTGTACACCCCGCCCTCCGCGCTCTCCGCCGACTCCGGCCACTACACCGCGCCGCCCGACTCGCTGCACACCCGCCGGTAACTATACTGTACACCCCGCCCTCCGCGCTCTCCGCCGACTCCGGCCACTACACCGCGCCGCCCGACTCGCTGCACACCCGCCGGTAACTATACTGTACACCCCGCCCTCCGCGCTCTCCGCCGACTCCGGCCACTACACCGCGCCGCCCGACTCGCTGCACACCCGCCGGTAACTATACTGTACACCCCGCCCTCCGCGCTCTCCGCCGACTCCGGCCACTACACCGCGCCGCCCGACTCGCTGCACACCCGCCGGTAACTATACTGTACACCCCGCCCTCCGCGCTCTCCGCCGACTCCGGCCACTACACCGCGCCGCCCGACTCGCTGCACACCCGCCGGTAACTATACTGTACACCCCGCCCTCCGCGCTCTCCGCCGACTCCGGCCACTACACCGCGCCGCCCGACTCGCTGCACACCCGCCGGTAACTATACTGTACACCCCGCCCTCCGCGCTCTCCGCCGACTCCGGCCACTACACCGCGCCGCCCGACTCGCTGCACACCCGCCGGTAACTATACTGTACACCCCGCCCTCCGCGCTCTCCGCCGACTCCGGCCACTACACCGCGCCGCCCGACTCGCTGCACACCCGCCGGTAACTATACTGTACACCCCGCCCTCCGCGCTCTCCGCCGACTCCGGCCACTACACCGCGCCGCCCGACTCGCTGCACACCCGCCGGTAACTATACTGTACACCCCGCCCTCCGCGCTCTCCGCCGACTCCGGCCACTACACCGCGCCGCCCGACTCGCTGCACACCCGCCGGTAACTATACTGTACACCCCGCCCTCCGCGCTCTCCGCCGACTCCGGCCACTACACCGCGCCGCCCGACTCGCTGCACACCCGCCGGTAACTATACTGTACACCCCGCCCTCCGCGCTCTCCGCCGACTCCGGCCACTACACCGCGCCGCCCGACTCGCTGCACACCCGCCGGTAACTATACTGTACACCCCGCCCTCCGCGCTCTCCGCCGACTCCGGCCACTACACCGCGCCGCCCGACTCGCTGCACACCCGCCGGTAACTATACTGTACACCCCGCCCTCCGCGCTCTCCGCCGACTCCGGCCACTACACCGCGCCGCCCGACTCGCTGCACACCCGCCGGTAACTATACTGTACACCCCGCCCTCCGCGCTCTCCGCCGACTCCGGCCACTACACCGCGCCGCCCGACTCGCTGCACACCCGCCGGTAACTATACTGTACACCCCGCCCTCCGCGCTCTCCGCCGACTCCGGCCACTACACCGCGCCGCCCGACTCGCTGCACACCCGCCGGTAACTATACTGTACACCCCGCCCTCCGCGCTCTCCGCCGACTCCGGCCACTACACCGCGCCGCCCGACTCGCTGCACACCCGCCGGTAACTATACTGTACACCCCGCCCTCCGCGCTCTCCGCCGACTCCGGCCACTACACCGCGCCGCCCGACTCGCTGCACACCCGCCGGTAACTATACTGTACACCCCGCCCTCCGCGCTCTCCGCCGACTCCGGCCACTACACCGCGCCGCCCGACTCGCTGCACACCCGCCGGTAACTATACTGTACACCCCGCCCTCCGCGCTCTCCGCCGACTCCGGCCACTACACCGCGCCGCCCGACTCGCTGCACACCCGCCGGTAACTATACTGTACACCCCGCCCTCCGCGCTCTCCGCCGACTCCGGCCACTACACCGCGCCGCCCGACTCGCTGCACACCCGCCGGTAACTATACTGTACACCCCGCCCTCCGCGCTCTCCGCCGACTCCGGCCACTACACCGCGCCGCCCGACTCGCTGCACACCCGCCGGTAACTATACTGTACACCCCGCCCTCCGCGCTCTCCGCCGACTCCGGCCACTACACCGCGCCGCCCGACTCGCTGCACACCCGCCGGTAACTATACTGTACAGTACTGTACATGACAGTGCCGGCCTTCGTGAGACTCAACGAATACCTCACTATTAAGTCTCGACATACACCTCGAAATCACAAGACTCTTTAGACTCACTCTACACCAAACGGTGATGCTAAACCGCACAACAAAATCCACCGATGCCACTACATCGGTGGATTTATGACTACATTCTGACACCACTCAATTACCTCAAGACACCGATCTCACTTGTCGCACGCACACACGCACCGAATGACTCACTGCACACTAGACCTATAACTGTACCGATACAAGATAAGACTCGCTCTATATCACAAGACTCGACCTATACCTCAATAGCATAAGACTCTTTAGTTTTAATGGATTATGACTCCCAAAATATTTTGGAACTTCCATATACGGATGTCTGTGGCTTGATGAACCTGCCATGTCTCCTGGATTTCTAGTTGCTCCAACACTTTTTCCAATCAATACTTGGCCCTGCGTGTTCGCGGTCTCTTTAAAGCACATTCTAGTCAAAAGTTATTCGAATTATTAGCTGTAGGTATCTAAGCTATGTCTTACTATAATATTCTTGCTGAAATTAAATGAAAAGTTTTCAGCCTCTTGGGGGGTTTATAAGTTATTACTTACATATTTGCATTTCTTGTTCTTGTAAATACCTCAGGCAGTAAGCTTTTCAGTCATAACAATACAATGTAGACTAATGCCCGGTTCCTATATTATACCGATCGGTATCGGGAGATGTTTACTACCTTACATTACGACAATGAGTCGAATTTTTAGTTTCAAAAGTTCGTTTTGCTATCTTCAATCTACGAGCAGCCGTAAAACGTTGATAAAAAACTTAGAACTCCCAAATCGCTTCGTTATACGCAAAAGTCGGGATTTCTGGAAACGTCCGCAGCAACGGATCGTACTTTAAATATAGGAACCGGGAATAAGAGTAGAGAAAAAGTGCAATACTCTTGTTTGAATAATGAACCTTATAAGTAAATGAAAAAAGATGAATATGTTTTGATAATTAAACTTTGCTCACGTGTTCGTTTAACATGCATACGCAGGAGTGTCGCATCTGTATTATATCTTTAGGTAATTATTTCTTTCATTTTGTGTGAGTGTTCTTTGCGTTATGCTTTAAGTCAGTCTGAAAACCATTCCGCTTGCTTCGCAAATAAAATTTACTAAAGCTCCCGCTAAATATTCGATTCATTCCATATTTTATTCGTGATTACAAAACCGCTTGTTACGCTCTTTCGTCCATTTGTTTGAGCCCGAGTATTCGCTGTATGAATGCTAATGTTTTGTGAGATACAAACCGAAACGCCTCAAAACAGTACAGGCGATAAGCTTTTTCGATTTTCGGTGACTTTTTAACTGTTGTTGATTACGGTAACCACTAACAACAGGTGGGCCGTATTCTCGTTTGCCATCTCAATTTGTGTAAAAGGACCATTAAAGCCATTCGTTTTGTGCATACAAAAACTCACCACGAGTGTTCAAACGGCGTCTGATATGTCATCTGAAATTTGTTCAAAATTACCCTAACATCTACTTAATAAAGTCAATTTTGAGTTTGACTTTTAGGGGCTTGCAATATCATTGAGCTATATCGTATGCCCTCAAATGTCAAACACAAAATTGACTAACATCAGTAGACTTAAGGATCATCATAATAATATTATAAATGCGAAAGTTTGTGAGGATGTTTGTATGTTTAGATGTTTGGATGTTTGTGGTTCAATCACGGCCAAACGGCCGAACGGATTTGGATGAAATTTGGTACAGAGATAGATTATAATCTGGAATAGCATATAGGCTACTTTTTATGTAGGTACCACGCGAGCGAAGCCGCGGGCGGAAGCTAGTTTGGAAATACATTTTAAACATATACAAGGTGATTCATAATATGTATTCCATCCCGAAAGGGGCTTATTCTACACCCAATTGGCAATAAAGTTTGTACTACGACTTTTGGAAATTCGTCATTTTTCATTGTAAAAACTATGCGAAAATCAGCTTTTGGGGTCAAATCAGGTCAAACTCAATGAATCAGCTGTTTTAGGTAGCAATCTTGATTCCGAACTTCTTGTAAGTTTAGTTATTAGTACTTAAGATTATAAAAATACCAAAAATAGCAAAATTGAGAATGTTTGTAAAAACCCCCCTTCGGGATGATATACATGTTATGAATCACCTTGTATTATTAACAACACATATACCATGTCAAATATTGACTAAAGACCGCCCGTCGAGTCACTGTAACCCCGCTATACAGGCTTATTAGACCTAGTGCGGGGAAAAAGGCCGACCTGTGGTACAATTTTCTCCAAACATCGCACGCCGTTTGAACACGGCTTCAGAGTGAAACGGTGCAAAATGCATTCAACCTAACTATAATATTGATGTATCATACGTGCACTTGCAGATCAATGTCCAAGAAGACGGTGACGGAGCTGACCGACAGCGGCGTGTCGGTGGTGAGCGAGGCGGCGGGCGGCGGGTCGCGGCTGCTGCTGTGGGTGGCGGACGGCTCGGAGCGCATGGAGCGCCGCGTGCGCGAGCGCGGAGAGCGCAGCGAGCGCGAGCGCGGAGAGCGCAGCGAGCGGGAGCGGTCTGAGCGCGGGGAGCGCGCCTCCTCGCTCGACCGCGACGAGCGCCGCCGGGACAAGCAGCCGCCGAGACCGCGGTCAGTCTCACCACATTATTCATTTTATTCAGCCATTTGGTACACTGTGAAACACTTAGTTACGTCAATAATCTAACTGAATGTTAACGTTGTAAGTAAACGTTATTGCGCAATTTCTCTATGTAAGTATATATGTATGTATCTATCAATTACTAGAGAGCAAGATGCATCTAAATTCCTAATTGAAAGGGTAAACACAAATAAAAAAGTTTTCCGTTCTCAAACAGCGTGCGTTATTAAGTCATTTTAATTAGTTTCAAAATGGCTGACTGGCCTCATAGCTCAGTTGGTAGCCAACTCTGCCTTCTGCGCTAGAGGTCGCGGGCTCGATTCCCGTACTGGACAAACATTTGTGTGATGAACTCAGATGTTTGTTCTGTGTCTGGGTGTTAATTATATATCTATTATGTATATCAGTCTCTGGTACCCATAGTACAGGCTATGTCTAGTTTGGGATCAGTTGACCGTGTGTGATATGTCCGGAATATTTATTATTTAACAAAAAATCGGTGTTAAGACATGCAAATAATAAAACGTAATAATATTGTGTGATATGTATGCAGCGGCAGCAGCAGCAAGGCGGGGTCGGGCGCGGCGGAGGCGCGGCAGACGGTGGTGGTGGTGACGTTCCTGGACGAGCACGTGCCGTACCGGTTCAAGGTGCCCGCGGCGCCGCTCACGCTCCGCATCTTCAAGGAATACCTGCCGAGGAAGGGCAACTATAGGTGTGTAAATCTAATTAAATCAAAAAATGTTTATTTCAATAAAATCACGTCTTGGAAACTAGGTGAAGCTACGCCTGTTCCTCGCGACCAAGCCTAGAACAGTCAGGCAACAAACACGGCTCGCGTGCCTAGCATTTTTTCGATGATCGTTTTTCATAAAATGGAATGTAGAGCTTCAATGTGGTCGAACTAGGTGAGGCTCAAAAGAAAAATAATCAGGTATTCAATTTTTATTAAAATGTGATAAAATTACAAATATGGTAAGAGCCAGACCCTGGGTATTTGTAGTAGATACTCCTTCAAATAGGCGACGTTTTGTGTGCAATTTCAATACTAAAATAATATTTAGGATAAGGTATACAAGGTGAGTTTTTTTTCAGGACCACTTAGGAGAAATCGGAAACCGTGAGAGTAATCGAAAAGTGATGTAAGGATTCACGGGCACGATTTGGAAAAAAATAAGATCAGCATTAAAATAAGTTACCTGAAATAAAATTTATGTTTTGTTATTATCAGTAATCCTAAATATACTAAAATAATCTAAATAACTATTTAACTAACGACTAAGTACTAATAAAAATGCGACTGGTTTTTTTTACGAGTAGGTGTCATAAAAAATCCAGTCGATCCCTGTCGCCACCAGATGGTAGCGTGCCCAAAATACTGGCGGCATTGTCACGTTGTATGGCAATGCTTATTCGCTGACCGAAGTAAAAGCCAGCATTTTGGTCACGCGTAGACTCTAAAAATCTCCCCGCCAGGTCCTTGTAAATTTTGTGTGCCCCTGATCCCCATGGGCCTAATGAATCTACCCCAAACGGCTCGAACATATAGCCTCTATATCTATATTTGTTATTATTATATGAATACTAGGCAACTTTTTAAATTTTTCATTACACAGATTAGGATATTATTCGGACTTTAAAGAACATTTAAAAATAAATAAGCCTAATCGGTCCAGCCTTTCTCATGTGATGCTATGCATACCAACGATCATTTAATTTGTTTGTTTGTTGGTTGGTTGGTCCTTTTTTCACGCAGCAACGTATGGCCGTGATTTTTTTTGCATAGATACTGTTAAAAGTGCCGGCGACTGTATTTCTCCAGGTACCACGCGAATGAAGCCGCGGGCGGTAGCTAGAATTATATAAATTCCGAACACTCACTGATACACGTGTTGAGTTTGATTTGTGCCAAATTCTAGTAAAGAGACGTTTCATCGATATATGGAGCCTGGGCCTGCACTGTGTACATTGCTCTAAAATATGGCTAAGCAATAAAGTAAACGTATTTAATTGGTTATTTTATTTCAATTGACTTCGTTCTAAGGTACATTAAGATTTTCTTCGCTAAGGAGAGCAACACACAGCGCTACAAAAATATGGCGGATGGACGTGCGTGGAATGTCATTTTGAAAAATATCAAATCAAACAACATGACATGACGAATATGTCAATGTCATGTCAAACGCCAACTATAAACCAACATGGCGGCCATCAAATAGTGTTCACATAGTAAAAAACTTAGCAGAAGAACTATTCTTGTACCATCGCATTTGTGTTCAAATTAATGAAATTGTATTTTTCTTGTAATCTCCTATTTTTCCTATTTTTTCTATTTAGTGTACATGGACCAGGCCCAGAATGAAATGGCTCCTTTCAATGGGTAATTTTATTTGCAGATACTTCTTCAAAACTAACTGCGCTGACCTGGACACGGTGATCCAGGAGGAGGTGTGCTGCGACACCGACACGCTGCCCATGTTCGAGGGGAAGGTGATGGCGCGCGTCAAGAGCATCGAGTAGGAACCTGTACCTCCGCTCTACCTCGCTTTCCATCCATGAGTCAACGAGTTCTACTGAAGTGAAGCGAGCTTGAAATATATCTTACTTGTTTAAACGATACTATAGGACCGAAGTATTTATTTTGTTATTTCAAAAATGGCGGCCGAAACGATGTCCTACTTTTTTGTGTAGACGGATAAATTGTTTTTTACATTAGTATTCAAATACGCGTCACGTTTCAGTTAGTGATATGTCAGTAGATTCGGCTTTTTGTAATCTAAATTGTCTATACCTAACGGTTCATTTCAAGGCTATCATCAACAGAACTGCAGTGCTATTGCGTAAGTGAAATGGGTTTGAAGTTAAAAAAATTGAGGATGATTTTATCAGATCTTAGCGAGATCAGAATTTTATTGTTTCAAACATGTAAAGGAAGAGGTTAAGATTGAAAGTTTTCCCTTGTCAAGTTTTAAATGTTCAGAATATGGCTAAGATTGTTAAAATGATTCTCAAAGCCACGAACTTCATTTCCATTTCGCTTACACAATAGCACTGCTGTACTTTTTTTCAGTCTCGCATCGCTTCAGCAGAACTTTTTATGTCCAGAGGGATCCGTGTTTATGATTTGGGATTTGAGGCCCGAGTCCGTTATTTTCGTGAGTTTCTCACCAGTGAGTGGGGAAAATTGAATAGCTTACCATTTTTGTATGTTGTCACGTGAAGCGCCCGTACAAAAACCGGCAATCTTTTTACTTACCACTCACCGGTGACTAGTGGGGCTCATTTAAATACGGTTTCGCTACTCTACTGCCCAGGGACTAGTATGGCACTCGCTCCGCCGGTAGTGACTATAAGATATGGCTTGTGCTAAAAGTGGCGCGCTAAGAACCGATAAACTACACTCAGGAGGAGTATTTAAATACATCTATTTCTTTTGATGAAAAAAATACTAGCAAAAAAATTATATACAAATATTTTTTTGAGTTATTTGTGAATTTATCGGATCTTAGCGCCAGTGCTGTAAATCCACCGAATAAAGCTATAATTGTATTATCCTGCGTACCTCCCAGTGTTTGTAACTTGTATGTTTATTTGAGGCTGCGCGAAGCGTCATCGCCTCTTATCGTAGATCAAAAATGTAAAGCAACAGTTTTTAACCGTTGTTCAGCAAAAGTGTTTGATGTTATATACATAATAATATGTATGTCTATTATGGTGGTGAACTAGACTAATAATTTATTTATTTATAAATAAAAAATATGATTAAAATAAAAATAATCGTGACCATATTCGTGCAAATTCATTGTAAAAACAATCTGTTCCTTACTGACATTAGCTTTCACGAAAAATTACTTTATTTTTACTCATATACTAGGTGAGTACGCTTACTATTTGTACGGTATTTTTTACGCTGACGGTATGTACGCAATCTTTTATATTCCTAGTGTTACGTGAATGACTGCTTAGTTTGTATATTTTTAAATTAATATTTTTAGATATAAACTGACGTGTTCTGTTGAATTAAAATTATATTATTTCGTTAATAAAATTGGTAATTCGTATATCGGGATCGGGAGACTAAATTCACAGTTGGATGTAGAAAATAGCGTTATTTTCTAACTATTTGTGCTTTTGTTTTCACAAAATTTGTCCAAAACATCTGGGAGTTATTGTTGTTATGATATTGTAAAATAATCGTTATATTGTACATCCAATTTATAATTGAAAAACTGTTTATAATAGCCAAGTAAACTCTTCCATCGCACTGTGGGATCTCAATGAAATGTCAATGAATTTAAGTACATTTAGTGAACAGTGTCATGATTTCCGTTCTGCAGCTGTGAGTAGGACTAAACGTAGTCAAATAGTTTTAAGAGTTTGTTGAATCAGTTTTTTTCAAGATCAGCCAATTTTATCGCTTTTTCTAAGAATACAGTTGCACCGTTTTTAAAGCCCAGGATAGCCCAGCTTTTCCTCATTCACTTTCTGAACTTTGTGACTGTATTGCTATAAAAAGTACTACAGTATTGTGGCCAGACTGAGCTGCAGTGGCGAAGTGTCCATATAACACTGCTTCCTGTTGAAATTTAAGTTTGGGTACCTTACCTACCTTAGCTCATCATTAAGGTTAGAGGCTCCTATATTTTTGCCGAGAATGGTGCGATGTGTAATAACGCGGCCCTCTAACTGTTCGGACTTCCCCTAAGTGTTTACCCTTCGCCACTGCTGAGTTGCCCTGCCCTATGTCAACTATCAATCTTTAACTAAGCCTTGCGCCGAGAGCATGTTTAAACATCATGAAGTTTCGATAATATTCAGAAAAATGGCATAATGTTAATATTTTCCTCATATCCTTACTTCCATAAAAAAATAAAAGTTCTCCTGGTGCTTGGTTTGGTCTACATTTGCAATGCATGTTATTTTGGACGAATCAAATTTTTTACTTCGCATTTTATAAATATTAAGTTATAATTTTGCACTGGTTTATAAAACTGTCTTTATTATGATCAGTTCACTATAACGTGCAATGGAAATTAGTTCCGTGCAGTACTTATTCACATTGTAAGGTAAGCTAAGTTAGTTAGAAGTCGGGTCCGGTCCACGGGATGCACAACCATGATACCAGCTGTACATTCGCGCTATTGTCGACTTTTAGCCGATAAAGTCTAGAATAGAGCGTTGTTGTTGTGTTTGTAAAATAGTAATACACGAATCGTTGCCAGCGGAAAATGCACCGTATGCTATGAAGAGAATCGGTGCGGAAATATGTGCCTTCAATGTTAAATAAAATGTTTCATAGTTGATGCTTCTAGTTAGTTGTAAGTTAACACGTTGTAAATATAGAGGTAACCCTTTATTTTTTATTAATTTAATAAATACATTTTTTTTATTTATTGCCTACGGTTGCGAAGCGACGTGCGCCACACCGTTCTAGGCACAAAATATTCGGGTTTCTCGTCCCGTTTCCCTTTTCTCAATGTCTTCCATTAATGTGCTGAAATTGTTTCAAAACAGTTTGCTAAATTTTCTCTACTTGAATATGTTTGTCTTGCCATGCTCTCCAAGCACATACAATTGTTCTTTTGAAGTTTATCTTTCTGACCCTGACTCGAAGAAGATTCTAGGATAGTTTGTGTTTAGAACGCGGTACTGTGCCAGTAATATGTAAACCTGTGACGCAACTCAAGCGACAATGACTGTAAAAATAAATCAAGTAATGAACTGTTTATAAATTATCTAATTATGGCACTTCAAAAACAGTAGCGTCTCGAAGTACCTTTTAAGTGCTACCAAAATGTCCATGAGGGCTCAAAAGTATATCGTTTTAAAATGCTTGTTAAATTGTAAAAAATATAATGTGTTTCGGGATAGAAGAATAAGGAGATAGTGAATTTGTAATGATAAAATTTACTTGCTTTAAGTATTATTGTCAATGGTTCAGCTGAAAATTGGTCGTTATTTCAGCGTTTAATGGTAAAAGAATTTGACTAATCGGACTGTATTATTTTTTTATCTAGCACATGTAACTTTTAAAAAATAAACTGGAACTGTGCCATAAACTTGTCTTTTTTATTTTGTAGGAATACTAAAACATTTCGAGATGTGAGGGAAGACCAAAGATCACGTAATCTTACTACTATTATTTTATTGCGAAACTTTTTGGATGGATGGATTGTCACTCAATCACGCCGAGACGGCTGAATCGAATTCTATGAAACTTGAAATAGATTATTTAATTTTCTTTACCAATAATATGTAGGCTACTTTTTATCTAGGCACCACGCGAGTGAAGCCGCGTGCGCAAGCTAGTCTAAGTATAATAAAATAAATAATTAAAAATAATTTTGGAACAAAAACAAATTTTACAATTTATAAACAATAGGAACACGTTGAAAAACTGCATTAGTTAAAAACTGTATCGCAGTTTCCAGCGCCTGCCTCTCGTTTAAGTATACAGGGTGAGTTTCTTTCAGGGCCACTTAGGCGAAATCGGAAACCGTGAGAGTAATCGAAAAGTGATGTTTGGAGTTACGGGCTCGATTTTGAAAAAAATAAGATCTGCATTAAAAAAAAAATTGATGATTTTTTTTGCATTTCTGTGTTCTATGTTTGATAATAAATAAATAAATGTATGATAACAATGTGTATAAAGTTTTTAAAAAAAAGCAAAAAAAAAAAACAACTTTTTTATTTCTTATTTTATTTTTTTCAAAATCGAGCCCGTAACTCTTAACATCACTTTTCGATTACTCGCACGGTTTCGCCTAAGTGGCCCTGAAAAAAAACTCAGCCTGTGTAGTAGGCTTATCGTCATCCAAAAGCAAGTGTCAGCACTATTTTAAGCGAATTTGAACCATGCTTCTTTGACTATCGACTTAGTCACCGCCTTAACAAAATCGCTCAGCTGATGGTAAAGAGTGCCTAGTCTGTGTGGACGAAAAATGTAATAAATAAAAAGATATATTAAAATATTTATTTCCAAAATTAAATCACAGTAATTAGGCAATGAAAATCAATTTACGAATATTAACTGTCGTAGCATCTATCAGACTTATCAACGAAAAAATACTGGGTAACTATTTTCAAAATAATAACTAAAGTAGTAACAAATCTCTCATAACAAGACGAAATTGGCAAAGGTTACACAAAATAACTTTACATTATTTACATCTGGAAGAAGGATATGAAAGTCTTCTAAAGCCATGTTCAAACTTCGTGCGTTGTCATATAATATGTACAAAAATTATATGAATGTTATCCTTATTTCTACTAAATAAAGACAATTTTGAGTGACTTTTAGAGTCTTGCTATATCCGAGCTATATTGTATGCCTTCAAATGTCAGACTCAAAATTGACTTTCATCGTAAGGATAATTTAGAAACAAATTTCAAATATATATTAGAGGGCATATCGCACGCTGTTTGAAGACGGTCTTAAACATGAACTGCCAACCTCAGCAATAGGTGTTTAATAAATTATATATATTATTCTAATTTAAGAAATCCAACTTATCAAATTGCATGTCTTAAAATCACTGTCTACATTGTCTTATTTATGGTACACTTGACCCGAGGCCAGGGACTGAATAACCGGAATATAATGGTACCTTTAAATAACGATATGACGTCATACCGATAAATTCCGGTTACCCGAATATTTCTCTACCGATAAATATAACGGTACCGGAAAATCTGGCTTCGCAGTTCATTTCGGTTTATTTCGCTACCGGTACCTATAACCGAAATAAATAAAGGTTTTCATAGATGAAACGCCGCCACCCCGCCACCGCGGCGCGACTGTCATAGCGAACTAGCCGCGGCTCAAAATTTCGGTACCGAAATCTACCGGTATGAAATAACGGTACCGTAATGCCCTACCGGTATAGCATAATGGTACCGAAATGTTTTAACGGTACCAGTACCTATAACCTCTACCGCTTTCAGTCCCTGCCCGAGGCATAACAGTGACATAAATTGTTTATTTACATACAGGAGTTTTTGTTTCTAATGGCTACGTTCACAAAACACATTTAACCACCTGTTTATGTTTTGAACGGCTCAACCGATTTCGATGAAACTTGGTATAGATAGTATTCTTTATCAAGAATAGCATAAAAGCTACTTTTATCCGAATACCACGACGCAAAGCAAGCTATTTAAGCAATAAAATGGATTCAATACTGTCATCAAGCTCTTGAAATAAATATTTTTTATAATATAAAAAGTCCTCAAGTTTTCTTTTCAGTACTGAAACCATCATGACTAATATAAAAATGTGCTTTTTGGATGGTTTTGTCACTCACGCAGTATCGGATGTGCGTACCGGAGAGCGAAGCCACGGGCGGAAGCTATTCCACAATAAACGTACAAGCATTATTGTACAACTAGCAATAGAACATACAGATAAATATTGTCTTTTATAAATAAAGAGGAAGACCTAATAGACTGTTCTTCCATCTTATAACTACAGACCTAAGAAAAAAAAAAGTAATAATCTCACGGCTTCAATCCCCTAGAATGTTAGACGTCCTCTCAAATCTCCAGGCATTCAGATTCTTGAAGATGTCTAAGGACGGGTAGTCAGAGGCATGCCCGAACATTTTGCAGGAATGAGTATTCCATACGTGACAGGTTGCAAGCTAATCGCCGCTTTAAGAATACTCACAATTAGCACAAAATTCTTTACAGTCACGAAATCAACCATCTTGAGCGAACTAAAACGCTAATAAAGGCTATCTAAACACGTTCCTCAGTCCTTGTATAAGCTGCGACAAGATAGGGTCGTCGTCGGCGTAGCCCGCTGAGCGCATGTGGTGGGAAATGCTGGAGATGCACTGTAAGGAAACAAACATTTTTACATAAACTTGATATCAAATCTGTAATAACCTCATCACCAAGCTAGAGAATTTTAGGTTTGATAAATAAATATGCCGGAAATATCACACACGGTCATAGCCTGTACTATGGGTACCAGATACATAATAGATACATATTTAACACCCAGACTGACATCTGTGTTAGTCACCAATGTTTGTCCAGTGCGGGAATCGAACCCGCGACCTCTAGCGTAGAAGGCAGAGTTACTACCAAATGAGCTATGAGGCCAGTCTGGTAGCTCACTCAGCTCGTAGTAGTCTGATAGCTCTGGCGGTTTGTTTACAGCGGAGCTAAGCCGCGGCTTTCCTCACAACGTTTTTCTTGAAAGTTTTGAGAAAGTGAATAGAAATAAAAAATGCGTTACTACCGAGTTTCGAACCTACGACCTTCGGATCAAAAGTCATGGTACCTCCCACTTTCCAAACAACAATTTGCGATTCATCATTATCATTATTCAAAGGCAGAATGTACCAATTTAGACTGTAACCTTGGAATTTTCTACCAAAATAAAATATTAAGAATATTTTACCTTTTCTAAATATGTCATCTTAGCCTGAGGACAGATATCGTTCACCAAGTCTACTCTGAGGTTCCCACTCTCCTCTCTAAGCACCGTCTTCAGTTCTTCCAGGAATGGCGGTAAGGTGTCTGCAGTGATGTCAGGAACTAGTTTCACGCTGAACTGATAACCGATGGGCGTATCGGTGCCGTTATCGTCGTCCTCTACACGGAGACACCTGGAAAATAAGGGTAGAAGATATTCATGAATGAAATGAGGCAAGGTTTTAGATAATTATAATCACTACCAGACGCTAGTCCTGCCTCATGAGGCTGAGGCTTAGGTATCAGAAACTCAGTAAGTAATCAGAAATTCTTCATTCTTTATTGTACACAGAAAACACATACAAAAAACAAACTAAATGAAAGGACATTTACAAAGGCGAGCTTAACCCTAAAAAGAGTTTTCTTCCAGCAAACCTTTGAGAAATCAGGTCGTGATCTTCTGATCTTGAAGATTTCTAAGGGGGGTAGTCAGAGGCACGTCCAAACTTTTGGCACATGCAAACCTTTTGCAGTAGTGACTATTCCATAAGCTTTCGAATTGTAAAACTCATTGGTGCACGACTGGGTCCGACCAAAGTTTCGTGGGGAACTAGAACAAGGTCAACTACAACTAGTAGGGAACCCAGTTGGTCATTCTCTGCAGATCATTGCCCCGCCCCCTGGGAACGAACCCAGAAGAGGTAACCTCTTGCGTTAACAGCTGACCCACCGCAACACCGAGGATACCGCTAATGCAGAGTTCATTTTCTGATAGGTCCAGCGCAGTATGTTACCTGTACTGCGAGGCGCGCCTGCCGGGCGGCCAGTGCTGGGAGGTGATGAAGCCGAGCAGGGGCTGGCGCCACTCGAGCGCCCGCTGCAGCGCAGTATGTTACCTGTACTGCGAGGCGCGCCTGCCGGGCGGCCAGTGCTGGGAGGTGATGAAGCCGAGCAGGGGCTGGCGCCACTCGAGCGCCCGCTGCAGCGCAGTATGTTACCTGTACTGCGAGGCGCGCCTGCCGGGCGGCCAGTGCTGGGAGGTGATGAAGCCGAGCAGGGGCTGGCGCCACTCGAGCGCCCGCTGCAGCGCAGTATGTTACCTGTACTGCGAGGCGCGCCTGCCGGGCGGCCAGTGCTGGGAGGTGATGAAGCCGAGCAGGGGCTGGCGCCACTCGAGCGCCCGCTGCAGCGCAGTATGTTACCTGTACTGCGAGGCGCGCCTGCCGGGCGGCCAGTGCTGGGAGGTGATGAAGCCGAGCAGGGGCTGGCGCCACTCGAGCGCCCGCTGCAGCGCAGTATGTTACCTGTACTGCGAGGCGCGCCTGCCGGGCGGCCAGTGCTGGGAGGTGATGAAGCCGAGCAGGGGCTGGCGCCACTCGAGCGCCCGCTGCAGCGCAGTATGTTACCTGTACTGCGAGGCGCGCCTGCCGGGCGGCCAGTGCTGGGAGGTGATGAAGCCGAGCAGGGGCTGGCGCCACTCGAGCGCCCGCTGCAGCGCAGTATGTTACCTGTACTGCGAGGCGCGCCTGCCGGGCGGCCAGTGCTGGGAGGTGATGAAGCCGAGCAGGGGCTGGCGCCACTCGAGCGCCCGCTGCAGCGCAGTATGTTACCTGTACTGCGAGGCGCGCCTGCCGGGCGGCCAGTGCTGGGAGGTGATGAAGCCGAGCAGGGGCTGGCGCCACTCGAGCGCCCGCTGCAGCGCAGTATGTTACCTGTACTGCGAGGCGCGCCTGCCGGGCGGCCAGTGCTGGGAGGTGATGAAGCCGAGCAGGGGCTGGCGCCACTCGAGCGCCCGCTGCAGCGCGCGCTGCGAGCGCAGGTCGAGCGCGGAGGGCGCGCAGGGGAACTCGGGGTGCGAGTGGTGCCACCCGCACACCGCCACGCCCTGCGCCGCCAGCTTCTCCGCCGCCGCCGACTGCGACACTACACACAACAATACATTTTATTGTTATAAATAACCCAAAGTAATGGAATTAGTATATAACATTATATTTTATTTATTTAATTAAATCATAGTTGATTTAATAATATAAATAAAATATAATGTTTTATTTCAAATAACATAATAATCCATAGCGCTAACACATTAACTTACTGAAATTTTATTTTTAAACTGTATAATTGTAGGTGGAAGCTGGGTGAAAATAGGTAGAAATGGAGAGAAACAATACAAAGGTTGATTAATGAAGAAAATCGTTTCCTTCACTAATTACAGTAATTACCCTTCAAACAAGGCACTTCTATTTAGATCGGTTAGAGTATCTAGAAGAAGACTGCAGGTTCAAATCCCATCACAGTTGTATTTTTTTTGAGATATTATATAAATCATATGCATAAAATGAGTATGCTGCAATCTGATTCAAATGTCAGCTTCCCAGTCGTATAGTATCAGCCAGGCTATTGCGTAAGCGAAATGGTAATGAAGATCGCAATTATAAGGATGATTTTTAGCGACATCTGAAGTTTTTCAAACATGAAAAGGAAGAAGCTAAGGTCTTGAAGTTTTCCCTTGTCAAGTTTGGAATGTGGCCAAGATTGTTAAAATTACCCTCAAAGTTAAGAAGTTCATCGCTATTACGCTTATGCAATTGCACCACAGGTGTAACGCGGACAGCATGCAGTAGAAGCACTAGAAGTGGTGAGGTACCGGGGTCCATGTCGCAGTGGGTGCTGCCGGCGGCGGCGGCGGCGCGCTGGTAGCGGCGCACGGTGAGGCGGCGGCCGGCCGCGGCGCCGCCCGCCAGCCCCATCACCTCGCCGCGCGACGTGTGCGCGTGCGCGTCCATCAGCACCAGCGCCGACACGTGCAGACACACCTCGTACGGCGCCTACCAACCACCTCACGTTAGGGGCCGTCCATTAATCACGTGAGGCTCGAAGGGGGGTAGGGGGTTTGGTAAAAATCACCAAATATCACAAGGGCGAAGTTATGTTATAACACTTTATACCTGTATTTAAAGATAAGATTCTAAAATGTTTATGATTCTTTGTAGGTACTAAAATTTTACGTGATTTTGGGGGGTTTAGTCTTAAACCTCACCATGTATCACCAAGGGGTTAAAATGCTAAAAAAACATCACGTAATTAATGGACGGCCCCTTACCACCTCGAGTCATGCATTTTCTGATCTGACTTAATAGTAACTAACTGCATCAGCAGTTCAGTATAATCCTACTAATATTATTAATGCGAAAGTTTGTAAGGATGTTTGTTGTTCAATCACGCTGTAACGGCTCAACCGATTTCGTTGAAACTTGGAATAGATAAACTTCTATACCTAGAATAGCATATAGGCTTTTATGTATGTACCTCGCGAGCAAAACCGCAGGCGGAAGCTAGTAGTAACAAACTGCAAAAATTGTGGACGAAAGGACCACACCACACAGATTCTCCGACGGTCATAGGCAATTTTCAGGGCCTGCAATAGCTCAACCTGCTCACTGAATTAACCAAGAAAGAATAAGTGACACGAAAAGCAAGCAAGCACTGCAAAAAAAAGTCTTACCAATAATAATAGAGGTTAATTAAGGTAGAATGAAACCGAAAAGCAAAGTTATTTTGTATTTAGAGCATATCAAAAAATGCGAGTTTTTGTAGGACGGTTTTTCATGTCCATGCTATGCCTGCGAAAATTTGTACACTCTTATGCATTACTAAATATGATGTAGAAATTACCGGTTTCTCAGCATTGTAGACCCTGCACCTGATGAGGTGTACCGGCTGCTTCTTTGGCGGTCTTTCACGGCGCGGCTCCGAACCCACCTCGTACAGGTCTCCAGCCTCTGTGTGCATTATAGTGTAGCCTCCGCCGCCATCCTGGAAGCAAATCATTGTTTAGATTTGATGGGAATCCCAATATTGTAGAACCAGATAATGTACACCCCGATATTTTGAAGCCACGAGGCTAAACAATATCAGGTCATGAAATATATGGCTGGAAGCACATCATTACTTGGATTTGATGGGATAGGGTCCCTAACCGACCAGATAATCAAAACCCAGAAGGTATATGCCACTGGCTTCATTCTAAATCTAAAGTCAGATTAGAATGCTAAAGAGTGTTACAAGTCCTACACCAATTAAATATAGTTTTTGCAATTTGTGAACAGAATCAGATGTCATTTATTCTGCTATTTAGGTGCAGTGTCTGCATAAAAATAGCAGCTTAAAATATTTAATTTTATTTTATTCGGAAAACAAACAGTGTTAAATACTATTTATGCTCTGCAGATTAAAATAATTATGTATGAAATTATGGTTATTCTATATTTAAATTTTAAAATGGACAATGTGTGATAGATGATTTTATGGTTGGTCTAGTTATACCTGCCTTACCAGGTTTATTTTCTTCTGTCTTCTAGGCATAGGTTCAAATTTCCTCAACGGCACTGCTATAGGCTCTTCTGCTGGTTTCACTTCTGGCTCAACTTTACTTTTCTTAACATTTCCCTCATTGTCACTATCAATGTCTATCTCAATATCACTTTCAGGTTCTGAGTCCTTCTTCTTTTCAATTTTTATCTGAAAATTAAAAAAAACTTTTAACACTTTAAAAGCAGTTGTGCCATTCCTTTAATGATGGTATGGATGAATATACATAACATTACTGACTGCCAAGTTGGCAGGAGGTACCTCAACCTTTGATCTGTGGGGCATTAACAAATATGTGTGCAGCTCCACACATATTGACCATGTCTTTCCTGTTGAAAGGTTGACTAGGCTGAGATGATAGTACAGGTGCTGATCAACCTTCTCCATCTAAGTAATGTCCCAGGCTTGTTAGTGAGAACAATATAAGTTAAAAACAGTTTCACTTGATGCTGAATCAGCTGAATATATGAAAAAAGGCAAGGAATAACACACCACTTGTTCTCCTTCTGACACCGGTAAGGCCTGGCCGGATCCCAACACAATCTGCATCTTGGGACTTTTAACACTATCATCAGACAAGCCAGAGTCTTTCCGCTGCCGTCCCTGAGGCGACTTCAACAATTCCTTACTCCTTGGCCCCTTATCATGGTTCCTTGAGACTTTCCTTCTGTGATTCCCAATTTTCTTCTCTGCCTTGACCTTAGCTTGGTACTTGGCTATATTTTTTGAAACTATATCAGTCATATCCAATTCTGAGCCAACGGATTCTGTTGAGCCAATGATCATGTCATCTTCATAGTATATTTCTGGTGCATCTATAAGCTCAGTTTTTGTTACATTTAAATGGCTTGATTTGAGTAAACTATTTTTAGATTTTGTATTGTAACTTTTTCTGCTAAATGGCTTCTTTACGTGGCTCTCATCAGTGACTATTTCCTCTTGGACCACAGAAGGTATGTCAGCATGATCTTCAAATTTCTCAAAACCAGAGGATGAGGCCTCTAAATGCACCCCAAATTCAGCATCAATTAAAGCTTGAATCTCAACTTCAGTCTTTGATTTTAGTGTTTGTGATATCTTTTTGATGTTCCTGCCATATTTTGCCTGTAACAATTTAGAAAACAATGAATATCCACTGCATTCTAATAAAATATGGTAATTTCATTGCTTGTAGTGAGCTATTATAACTTCACTTCACAATACTTCAGCCAATGTGAAATGTTTGTAAACAAACCAACCTAAATTAAAATTTTCTTGCTTAGCATTGACTTTTGAACAGAATTTGTTTTTTGATCACCCCTTAGTTTGTTTACAAACTTTTTAACAATAAATTTAGCTGATGTACTTCTTACCATTTCTTGAGCAAGGGTATTTCTTTCAGACTGGCTCCAAACAATGCGAGGCTGACTTCTATACTTTCTCAGAGTATGGTCTCCTAGTAGTTTTCTTGAAGGTCCACTGTAGTTCCTAAAACAAGTTCATGTAAATGGGTGATTTATGATTTTATCAATAAGTTTTAAGAATGACCTAAACAATTTCCAAATACATTCTGAAAAGTATGAATCTTACCGTAATGACTGTAGAGACTCTTTTGATTGTTTATCATACCAGTTATTGGTCTCTGAAGAGTCGAGGAGCCATTGTGGGTGCACTGTATCCTCACGATTTGAGCAGGAGGGACTACACAGAAATTGTTTTTTAAACTTTATTATACTTTATCTGGGCTAAGTTAAGGTGTAGTAACATTATAAAGTTTGTAGCTGTCCGGTCTATTACCTTTTCACCACCAAACGGCTGAACCGATTTTGATGAAAGCGCGAGGTAGGACAGGCTAATTACTATATAATGCAGATACCACGAGAGCGTTTCCGCGGCCAGTTGCTAGTTTTAACATAAAAAGTACGCAGTAACAATTAAATATCAAGTAAATACTTTATTTTGACATGTTTTACGGTGGTTTTGACAGATTTTGTGACACCAAAACAACAACATAACCCAGTCTTCACGTAATAAAAGGAACCGTGGGTGGAACCAATGATTCAAATACATTTGTTTGATTCTATTATACATTTTCACTTACATTCCTTGGTTATTTTGAGCTAAACAAGAATTGAAAGAAAAATCTCCCAAAATATCAATTTCGTCGTCGTCGGCCATTTTTCAGATTGAAAAAAATTACGTTTCGTTTGACTATAATATTTATTTCACGTTATGCACCGCACACTGAGAAATTTTCTAAAACTGGCTCCGCAGCAGTGGCATTGGTATTGTACATAGCACATTTTAATATGGTATAATTAAAAAAATCCCATCTGGGCGATTTTCTAACTAAGAAACGACGCAAGACAAGAAATCAATAAGCCTATTTTTTTAACTGTTTAAACGTTCCGTTTCATACATAATGTGGCTTTCTTTTGTTTGTCATTTATGTCAATGTCAGTTATCATTACATCTTGCAGTATGACAGTAGACGTCATAACAAAAATCTTATCACATCAGGCAGAATCAGAATTCAATACACGGACGAAGACGGAAATCTACAAACAATTTACAAAATAATTCTAATCGTTAGCGCTTTTTAAAATCGCATTTTCATATTAGTCGTTTATTTCATGTCGTAGCATTCGGCCGGTGATTCAACATGAATCATATACGCAGACTCGCTTCCATTTCTTCATCCTCCGGAATCTATAGAAACTTCTCGGTTTCCACCGCAAACAACGCTAATTACTCGTAAGTATTCTCAACGTTCGTTGTGTGAATTGACTCAGCAGTCGTATAGTACCTCAGCTTAAAATTTACAGGGTTAAATGTACATTGGTCAAACTCATATCTAGCACCTGTTTGCCCTGTAGTGATCTTTGAATGTAGGTACAGTACGGCACAGAACACTATTACTCCCGAGTAGTACGGTGCAGTACGGCCGGCGGATCTAGACCGGCGTTAAGTTCGTTCGCAACGCTGTGCAGTAGTCACTTTTAGGGTCGAATAGGTGGTAAGACACGGGGTGCTCGCCTGTACCTGCGCACAATATCCGAGAGCGCAACTTCAGACCGGTCTAGATCCGCCGGCCGTACTGTACTTTAAGTTCACCCGATGTTAATAATCACCGATCTTAATGTTGATGGCCAATGATCTTAAAGATCATCTGCACACCAAATTTCACCAAAATCGGTTAGTTAGTTGTGAAAAGGTAACAAACGGTCAGACAGAGTTACTTTGTGTGATACCTACTTGTCATTACGTATTAATAGATTTAAACTGAATTTCCAAGGCTAAGGTACCTATACATTCCCCTTATAGATGTGTAGGTATTTCTGATCTAAGTATTATGTTAACAGATGCAAGGTGCTGGTGGTAGGAGGCGGCTCCGGCGGCTGCACCATGGCGGCAAAGTTCTCCAGGAGACTTAAAAAGGATAGTGTCATTGTTCTGGAACCAAGTTCTGTGAGTGTCATTTAAGTAGTCAAGGTCAAAAAGTTAAAAAAAAAAATAACATCCATCTGCCACATCCATAGTGCTGACCCGCACTAGGATACCCTGTGTTACGGGTATCAACTATGAGTACCATGGTATGGTAGACCAAGAAAGTGGTGTATCAGTTTTGATTTAGTCTCCTAGTTGACAAAAATATCAGTAAGGTTTGTAAAGTAACGTTTTAATTATTGAAAGATATTATGATGCATAGCATTATGTCATTATTCATGCGATAGGTAGTTATAAATGTCACATCGGCGAAAGCAAAAATTGTCTATAGTAAGCCTTAAAAATGATATTCAACCTTAAGGTTTTAAACCAATTTTTTACCAACCGTCCGTACCATAAACATGCCACCCAAGAATTAATATTTGTAGATCATGCACACATTTGTGTATCTGCAGCAATTGAACCCGCACCTCTTGTAAATGGCTGGGCACTCATACCCCACCCACTGAGATATAGGTTTATCTGTTCGATTTGACTTTCTTATCTTAACCAGATAACAATTCATTTGAGTTTACTCGATAATGCTTATTGAGAAAGACCAAGTTAAGAGTCAACATTTAAGATTAATTCTACAACTTCATTTTATAATTCTGATTATAAATAGCTATAAAATGCAGGTAAAATGCTATTATCAATGTTTATGTACTGGCCACTCAGAGCAAACAATGCACTATAAATATTGATACAGTACCTATCAGTTTATTGCATATGCATTCATGCTTGGCTGGCCTTGACCACTGGGAAAATGTCACTATTTTCAAAAAGATGATATATATATATATATATTTTATTCCGGACATAATAGATATATAAGTATTTAACACCCAAACACAGAACAAACATCTGTGTTCATCACACAAATGTTTGTCCTGTGCGGGAATCGAACCCGCGACGTGACTTTCGCATTAAAATGTCACTATTTTCAAAAAGATTATATATACAGTGGTGGTCATCTAATTAGAAACACCTACCTGGGTTTATATTTTTATTGCAAATTCCCTTTCGAACTAATTTTTAACGTATCATTGAGTGTTCCTACGTATTAAAATCGATGTATCGGATATTATATTGCATTGTTATACCATTTTAATAACAGAAAACAACGGTTGTTTTTCTAAAACTGAAAGTTAGATTAATAACAAAATAAAAAACGAGATACAAACCGGACAACTAATTAGAAACACCAAAAAAATCATTACTTAAATCATTTTGAATTTGAACAAAACCCCACTAGTTTTTAAATACTAAAAATACTACATCCTTAGACAATTAGTATTTGGTAGGGTAGCCTTTATTATCAATAACAGCTTTGCAGCGACGCGGCATTGATTCAATCAATTTATAACAAGTTTCTACAGGAATACTTCTCCAAGCGTCTTCAAATGCACTGTTAAGTCCATGATTAGTAACGTGTTTCTGCGACAGGTTGGTCTTTATAGTGTGCCACAAATTTTCTATGGGATTTAAATCCGGACTATTGGCAGGCCACTCTAATACTGTCACGGATTGTTCTGTAAGAAACGCTTTAACGCTGCGTGCTGTGTGCTTTGGGTCGTTGTCATGCTGAAATATCCAAGTTACTGGCAAATTTTCCTCAGAATATGGAATCATTGTCTCTTCCA
Organism: Anticlea derivata; assembly: GCA_947579855.1. NCBI lineage: Eukaryota > Metazoa > Arthropoda > Insecta > Lepidoptera > Geometridae > Anticlea > Anticlea derivata. Next base: position 10,783,256 of record OX388268.1, read on the forward strand.
AGATCTTTTTGTATTGATATTGATCCATTTGCCCTTCAATCTTTCTCACGGGACCAATCCCGTACCCTGAGAAACATCCCCACACCATTACATTTTCACCACCGTGCTTAACTGTCTTTAGAGTGTACTTGTTATTCAAAGCCTCGTTTATTGGTCGTCGTACATATCGTTTTCCATAGGAATTAATCAAATTAATTTTAGTTTCATCTGAAAACAAAACTTTTTTCCATTGATGAATAGTCCAACTGCCATATTTGCGAGCGAATGCTAGACGATTTTATCTATGTTGCCTGGTTAGTAGTGGTACTTTTCTAGCGATCCTTCCTAACAATTTTCCTTCCACCAACCGTCTACGAACTAGTTTAGTGGACACGTGTCGAGGATCGTCTTCTGAAAATACCTCTTTTCTTATAACATTGGATCCTTTAAAGAGGTCCGCCTTAGCTAATCGAAGCATAAGCCTGTCTTCTTGAACTGTAGTCTTCCTGGGCCGAAGTTTTCTTGGCACGTTATCTGATGTTCCGTGTAGTTTGAAATGTGCGAGGGCGTTAAATATCATCTTTACGGAACATTCCAAATAACCGGCGATCTTTCTGTAACTCCATTTTTGTTTTAAATGAAAATTCACTATAATTTTTCTCGTTGCTGGATCACAGCTCTTATTTTTACCCATTTTTAATAAAACAACAATAAATAGTAACTTTTCGTAATGAGTTAGAAATGGCGGCAATATTTACAATGTGATTGACAATTGTGAGAACTGTATTTCAGTTTAAAAAATCAAATTTCGAACCAAGTCATACAATGTTTCTAATTAGTTGTCCATTCTGCCAGTCCTAACGATATTGATACTTTTTGTTTCACTGATATTTATTTTTATTGTCGTCTTGGTTGTCAAATATTATTGCTTGTAATTAAACTAGAGATATTAAAGTACATTGTAAAGTAGTGAAAAAAAAATAACCTCCTATTAAATGCTATAATAATGTTAGTTACTTTATAAAAATGTCAGGTGACTAGGTGTTTCTAATTAGATGACCACCACTGTATATATATATATTTTATTCCGGACATAATAGATATATAAGTATTTAACACCCAAACACAGAACAAACATCTGTGTTCATCACACAAATGTTTGTCCTGTGCGGGAATCGAACCCGCGACCTCTAGCGCAGAAGGCAGAGTTACTACCAACTGTGCTATGAGGCCAGTCGCATATTAAAATAATGTAGTATTAATATATTACAATAACGAGTATTATGTAATGTATTACCGTGCAAAATTTGAACCCTAAACAAATCTGTGCTCATCAAAATAAGAACTTATCATCAACTGCGAATTTCTTTAGGCGATGACGTAAAATGGTAGGCTCAAATATTTATGGTTCAAATTCGGCAACGCGTGCGTGATGCTTCTGGCATTGCAAGCGTTCATAGGCTACGGTAACCACTTACCGACAGGTAGGCCATAAGATTGCTTGCCACCTTAGTTATATAAAAAATAGGCATAAGCAGGTACCTTTTTTTTCTTTTTTTTTAAATTGGTGATGGTTTGGCGTTTGGCCACCATCTCACTTTTGCAAGTGAGATGTGGCCTAAGATGGAGCACGCTTTACCAGAAGGAACTTATTCACTCTAGATTTGAAGACTCCTAGAGTTTACTCATCCGGGAAAACAGACGCTGGCAGATCGTTCCACTCTTTGCCAGTGCTTATAATAAAGGTGGAGCAGAAACGTTTGGTTCGACACTGTGGTATGTCGACCAGGTAAGGGTGGTAATTACCTGTGCGTCTGCTTGTCCGGTAGTGGAAGGGGGAGGGAGGGATGAGGTCATGCAAATCCGGCGCACAGTCACCAAAGTGGTACTTGTAGAACACTGACAGTCTGGCCACACGCCGTCTGTGATCAAGGCTCTGTAGATCCTCTCGCTAGGATGTCGCTATCTTTATCTAGGACCACTATCGATCTTTCGCTAGGACCACTACTACCAGCCTCTCTTCACCCTGGTGGGCGCGGGAGTGAAGCGCGTCTCGGACACCCGTCGCTACGCGCAGAGCGTGCTGCCGACCAACGCCAAGTGGGTGCAGGACACAGCGGAGAAGATTGATCCGGAGAAGAACAAAGTGACAACAGCCGATGGCCATGTTATAAGCTACGAGTACATTATCATCGCTGTGGGGCTATGCAACGATTATGGCAAGGTGAGATACAGATAAATCAATAATAACACCCAACAGTTTTGTCAGTAATTTAAGTTTTAAAAAAAAATATTATCTCATTATGTGACGGGAAATAAATTATTTTCTTTCTTTCTTTCTTTCCACAGTCACATATGTACATAGTCTTGACACCACACTAGGTTTTAGCCAAATTTACTCAGATCTGTTCAGCCGTTTTGGCGTGATTTATCCAACCATCCAAACTTTCGCATTAATAATAGTATTCAGATTATAAAGTGAAGTGTTTTTAAAAAATAGTGATGTAACCCCAGGTGCCAGGTCTATGGGAAGCGCTCCAGGACAAAGAAAGCGGAGTCTCCACGATCTTCGCGCCGGAGTACTGCGAGAAAACGTGGAGCGACTTACGCTACTTCAAGGGGGGAGACGCAGTCTTCACGTACCCCGATACACCGATCAAATGTCCCGGTGCGCCGCAGAAGATCGCGTACCTTGCTGACTCGCATTTCACTAGGGTAAGCTCTTAAACGGGTGGAGTTTCACTACGTTATAAGATCCGAAATGAGGAAATCCGTAGAACCTAGGTCACCGACTATTCTAGATGATTTATACAGCATCAGGTGGAACTTACTCATAGGACGCTGTAGTGCCTGTTTTAGATGGAGTAGGAATGCCCAGCACCTATACCATCCTCTCAGCCTACTAGGCCTTATCCACATGAAACACATATTCCATACGTACGGAACTGACATCGGGTTTCCTCACGATGTTTGCCTTCACAATTTTAAGCAGCAGTTAATAAAAAAAAATCTTCCGGTCAACAAGAGATCCATAATTTGTTAGTAAAATATAAAATAATGTATACCTACTTAGTACTAAATACCACTTAATGCGCACTGAAATTAATTGAACAGAAAAACTATTCTGAGTGGTTGGGTTCGTTCGGTGCACCTCCGGGTGGAAACCACTTCTTTCGGATCGAAAGTCGGCGTACCTCCCACTACGCATACACGGATTACGACACTAGCTCATTATTATTATTATTAAAGCCTTTTATTAATCCATTGAATATTAATTTAAGTATAGATTTATGTAATATGCTATAATTCACTTTTTTTACATGCATTCTTTTAATTAAGTATTTTTTTTTTCTTTAAATTAAATTAATCTTTATTCGAGAATTAATATCTAATTAAGGGGCTTAAAATAAATATATTAATTTATTTACAGAAAGAAACTTAAAACTAATACAAGTTAATATTTACAAAATACACAAGAAACAGTTGAGCCATCTAAAGACCGTTACAAACGATCTATAGATAGCTCAACTGATCCAGATCACTACCAGTCTTTATTCTATTTTCATTCAAGGATGTCTATCCGAGTAAAGGCCTCCTCCAAACTGTTCCATCTCTTCATCTTTTTCCAATCCGCGCCCGCTGTTTCTTTGATTTCATCTTCCCTCCTTTCTAGTGGTCTACCTCTTTTTCGTTTACCAGGTGGGCAATGCCATGTGTGGTTACGAGTTCATTTACGAGGCACTAGCTCATACCAGTCTGTAAATCTGCCTTCAGACGGACGTGCGTTCAAAGTCGCGGATCCACTACAACACGTGCCTGCCCGTTATATTCGGCGTGAAGAAATACGCGGACGAGCTCCTGAAGGTCGTCAAACGGAAGGACATCAAGGTCAACTACAAGACGGTGCTGAACCGCGTCTTCCCCGATAAGAAGGAGGCTGTGTTCGTCTGCAGCGATAATAGGAGCAAGGTAAGTTCAAATCTCTAATAAATTGTAGGTACAATCACCTCCTAAGATCTCTCTGTAAGAAGAGCTTTAGTATTTTTTTTAATTATGTCACAATGCTCTTAATAATGAAAGGTACACAGTTTAGTAAGGCTATGCCTAGTTTGACCGTGTGTGCTATGTCCGGAATATTTATTTATTTATTTTAAGTTAAGCATGGCACAAGTAGATGGTTTGCTTCATACTATTTGATCATTTGCTGTTTATGGTCCGCCAAAAAAAACGATTATTTCCCTTGAAATACAAAAGAGATTTTGAAAAACCAATACTAATAGATTCTGCATCCATCTGCAGGAAGCGACCATGAAATACGATCTGCTCCACGTGACTCCACCGATGAAGACTCCAGACTTCCTCTCAACAAACAAGGATATCGTCGATAAAGCAGGCTATCTGGACGTCGACAAATATACGCTGCAACACACAAAGTACAAGAACATCTACGGTATCGGAGACTGCACTAATACGCCGAACAGCAAAACAGCTGCTGCTATCGGTAAGCCACCTTACCAACTGCGTCAATAATTTACTCCTCTTGTCATAATTATGTATATAATTAAATTTGTTTTTCGTAGCTTAAAAAGATTAAATTTGCCGCCATTTTGTTCTAACAAGATCCGCTGCCAGACTGTACATGAAACGTCTTCATTTCCAGCAAAACAGAGCTACATTGTCGAGCAAAATCTCCTCAGTACGATGCAAAAAGACAATCCCTCGCAGAAGTACAACGGGTATGGCGCGTGTCCGCTGCTGACGTCATACAACACGTGCATACTCGCAGAGTTTCTTTACGACGGAGTTCCGCACGAGACAATGCCTTTCAACCAGGTAACTTATTTAATTGGTAATACAAAGATTTAAAAAAATATTGGATGAATACCTAAATCTTAGTAAAGCATTTGACGAACTTTCCGACCGTAATAGCACTAAACAAACTTGTCTAAGTTGGGAATAATTTCTAATGACTGTTTATTCGTTTCAATTTATCACACCATCTGGCAAAATGGAATGCACACTTTAAGTCCACTTTGCCACAACTTTTACATATACAGCTCCGGTGTCACTCAAGGCAGTACACTTGTTAGTATTCTGTTTACCGATTCTGAATGTTTGTTTTTCTTCTAGGCGCAAGAGAGCATAATTGCGTTCTACATGAAGAAGGATCTATTCCCGTTCATCTACTGGCACATGATGCTCAAGGGTAACTACCATGGGCCCGAATTCATAAGGAGAATCATAAATCCCTTTGCTAAGTAAATCGGCTATAGGTATAACAAGTAAGTCAAGATACCCAGTGATCGAGACCAGACAACCAGTGATGGACCAAATGCTTGAAGCGTTAACGCTTGGAATAATAATTCTTTTTATTGTAAGATTTATTAATCATATGACGAATGAAGATTCCAATTTTAGATTATGTGTAATGGCGATAAAAATCGGAACAAAATAACAATAATTTAGATGACAGTTCGCAGTGGATGGATGAAGTTTGACGATTTTGATTCTGATGTTGTAGTTTATCAAATACTTTATTTACAGAAAGAAACTTAAAAACGAATACAAGTTAATATTAACAAAATACACAAGAAACAGTTGAGCCATCTAAAGACCGTTACAAACGATCTATAGATAGCTCAACTGATCCAGATCACTACCAGTCGGAAGCGTCCCCAAGACGCTGGCGGAATTGCCACGCTGGATGGCAATGCTAATTCGCTGTAGTTTATCTATATTTCAATATTTTTATTTTATTTTAACTTTCGTTTTGGCAACACTTATTATTGTAAGGGGTTCATTGATAGATAGTTAAAAATTATTTAACCCCCTTTATTGTTATTTATAAACAATCTGTGATTTATTAAAAGTTTGAAAACTTTATATATGGATTTAGCGATGTTAAATTTTATCAAGTACTTGTAGGTACTTGTTCAATCGAAATTGGATGATCATGAAACCATGATGCGTATCATATACGAAAATCTAGTCTTTGGTCATCAAACTTTAAAGCTTTGAAGACAATACACTTGTTACATGAAAATTACAAAAATCATTTTGAAACGATTTAGAACAGAACGGGAAAAGCCCAGCTTTTAAAAATTTACATTTTAATATGGTACCTACAGGTTATGTAAAAATTCAGTTCTAGGAAACTAGAAAAATGTTAAACCGTATTGCTGTGAACACAAGACAAATTTTATTTTTTGGTTTGGTTATACCTACGTGAACCTGAAATAACCAATAAAGGTTAATCGAGAGAGCATAATTCTATTGAAAGGGGTGTGTTCTATTAACCGGTTTATAACTATATTTCCTGTGATATACCGCACGCCACCCGTGGGGACTGCGAAATGAATTCACTCTTCATTTCAAAAATCGGCTATTTGAGGTTTTGATAATGCTCGCGCTCTGATCAAAAAAACGTGAAACCGGTTTGTAGCTGTTTTGAACCGGTTAATGTAAAACCGGTTAAAAGCCTGGCTGAATTGAATGGTTGCAGAATGAGTTCGTTTAGCATTCTGAGATCTTCTTAGGACTGTCATACTCGAGATTAGATTCTGCCTATGTGATTAATGTTTTGTTATTTATATACAATGTTATCATATTATGTAAAGTACGGATAATTAATGTTTTTAGAAAGTTTATTACAAAAATATTTTTTATTAATCACTGTATTTGATTTCATATAATTAAGCCTACATAAGTACCTACCTACTTGGTCACTACTGCAGTATAGTATTCTGTTATCTGTGCTACTGCATAACACATCGATAGAGAGCTGTGCTAGCGACATCTAGCCGTAGCGGCACAACCGATTTCGATGAAACTTGGAATAGCATAGCATATGGCTACTTTCTATCCAGGTACCACACGAGCGAAGCCGCGGGCCCAAGCTAGTTCAGAATATATTTCAAAATGATCCTAACGTTGTGGAAATGTGTTTTCGCTGAGCGTGAGCCAAGACACGCGTTGAAGTATAATTTGCTGAACTCGTAGAAACACCAAAACTATACCACTTCGTGTAAAAAGGTTGAGAATTTTTTTTGCTGGACTAATCTAGTCGGCTTCATGTGTGTAGAAATTCTAATGAAAATGTAAGCAAATAATTTAGATTGAATCCTGGAAAAATTACCAGTGCAAACGATCGATGGCAACGATCAAACATCTGTCTCAGACCACAAGATGTTATTGCGTGACTAAAGCTAGACATAATCACAAGTAAGTTGAATATTTTATGATTCTGGTTGACATATAGCACTGAGACTTGGTCGCTAACTATACACAAGGCCTAACGTAACGGGCTGTGAAGAGAGCTATGCTCGGAGTTTCACTTTCACTACGTGATAAAATCCGTAGAACAACCAAGTTCATCGCTCTCACAATTAGCAAGTTGAATTGGCAGTGGGCAGGCCATATAGCTCGCAGAACTGATAATGGTTGGGGTATAAAGGTTCTCGAATGGCGACCACGAACCGGTGTTCGAAACCCCTCACCCGATGGACCGACGATATTGCGAAGGTGGCGGGAAGTCGGTGGATGGAGAAGCCTCAAGACCGTTCGTCATGGCAGTCTTGGGGGCGGGCTATGTCCAGCAGTAGACTTCCTCGGGCTGATTATGATGACGATAAAAATACGACTGCAAACTACCCTCCTTTCATAGGCCTTCTGATTTAGGCTGTGCGTTGATGTCAGTCAGTAAGTAAGTACCTAACGATAAGAGTTTTATATTATTTGATGTTGATAATGATTTGTTTCAGCTGCAAGCTCCTTATAGTGGGTGCCGGCGCCGGTGGTTGCAGTATCGGTTGGCGGTTTTCCCGCCGGCTGCCGGAGCATGACATCATCGTGCTGGAGCCTTCCCCCGTAAGCTATCCATAACTTAGCGAGCGAAGCTAGGTGGCATTGATAGAACTTTTTGATAGAATGCGCTTGAACCCACGAACAGCGTGGTCATCCTACTTCCTTCTATTATTATAAATGCGAAAGTTTGTAAGGTATTTTTTGTTCATTCACGCCGTAACTGCTCAACCGATTTCGTTGAAACTTGGAATAGATAAAGCTCTTTACCGAGAATAGCATATAGGCTACTTTTTATGTAGGTACCACGCGAGCTAATCCGCGGGCCGGAACTTTGGAAATAAAAAAATAACATCCAACAGTCACATATTCCTGGCCCACAATAGGATTTCCTGTGTCCCTGTGAATATCATGGTAACCGCAACACCCACACCCGGAACAAATATAATTAGGTACCTGTGGCGTTTTGCCACACTTCAAATCGATTAATAAATCGCCTCCGCTACCTGCGCTTGGACCACACGACTAGATGTGCCTGCCGCGCGCTCCGTGCCTTCATCGAGTACTATGTTCGACTCTGTGACGACACATACCGGCTCGCCTCCGCTACCGCGCGCACGTCTGGCTTTGCTTTGTATACGCTTCGTAGATTTAATTAGTTTTCTATCTTGTATTTAGTTTCTTTCTTCTTCTACATTAAAATCATTCTATCACGCTATCAAATAAAGCTTTCTTCATTTCATCCGTCATATCTAACTTACTTTATCATTCATACCTAAATCGCTTCTCGATCTTCACCTTTTGATATTCGTTCAGATTATTTAGTTAGCTGGATTAGGTAGGCCTACTACTCATCTATCGCTACAGTGGTGACCCTTAAGTGCATTGGACGAAGACGAAGAAGCCCTTGGATTAACCTTCACGGACGGAATAATCCAGAACAGGCGAGTTACAAAGTGAATTTTGGTGTGTGGTACAAGTGTTGAGCGGTGAGCAATTTTATTTTTCTACATAAAGTTACGATGTCAACTGCGGACGAATATGTAGATGCAGTTGGTCCAGAAGTACTACGCGTTGGTGTTAGAATACCGCCATTTTGGCCAGAAGAGCCAGCTTTATGGTTTGCCCAAGTTGAAAGCCAATTTACCTTATCCAAAATAACTACGGATGAGACCAAGTTCTGTTACTTGGTTGCGCAGCTTGATCACCAGTATGCCGCAGAGGTAAAAGATATAATCACTTGTCCGCCTGCCACTGATAAATACGCTAAGCTTAAGGCTGAGTTAATCAAACGACTTTCAGCGTCGCAGGAGAAACGTGTGAAGCAACTGTTGATGCATGAGGAGCTCGGCGACAGGAAGCCATCGCAGTTCCTACGCCACCTTAAAAGCCTTGCTGGTCCAGTTTTACCCAAGGATTTTCTGTCCACCATTTGGTCCAGCCGTCTACCTTCGAATATTCAGACAGTAATCGCTTCTCAGACAGACCTGGAACTGGACAAGCTCGCAGACCTTGCGGATAAGGTACATGAAATTGCTCCTTCGACTCCTCAAGTAGCTAGTACTTCTATAGCCAAACCGTCCTCATCTTCACCGTCTTATGACGAGCTGGCGCGACAAGTAAGCGAGTTGACAAGTCAGGTGGCAAAGCTCGCTGATAAGGTTTCGTCAGGTGGAGGACGTTCACGCTCAAGGAACCATCACAGACGCAACAGTCGTTCACGTTCACGCTCACGATTCCGTCAACCACCACCAAACTCACCTCACTGCTTCTACCATTTCAACTACGGAGCTCAGGCGGTGAAGTGCAAACAGCCATGCACTTTCGTGTCGTCGGAAAACTCCCAGGGCGGTCGCAAGTAGCGGCTAACGACTGCCCTTCATCGTCAGGCCGTCTTTTTGTCACCGATCGCGTTTCGAAGATGCAGTTTCTTGTAGACACTGGTTCAGACTTGTGCGTCTTCCCACGGTCGGCGGTCAAGACGCCCTGTTTCAAGTCGAAGTTTACCTTGACAGCTGCCAACAACTCTATCATACATACTTATGGTCTCACACAGCTGCAGTTAGATTTAGGTCTTCGACGTGCCTTCACCTGGAGTTTCACAATCGCCGATGTATCCAAACCTATAATAGGAATCGATTTCCTTAGTTTCTATGGTCTACTCGTTGACTGCAAGAATCAACGACTCGTTGATGGAATCACATCACTGTCGGTGAATGCTCTCTCTTCTGAATTACCTGATGACATAGCGTCAATCAAAGCTGTGACAGGTGAATCAGACTTCCACGCATTGTTACGAGAGTTTCCTGAGATCACAAGACCAGCTGGTATACAAACTACTCCAAAGCATAGCACCCTTCATCACATAAGGACTACTCCAGGTCCTCCTGTCTCTTGCAGGCCTCGACGCCTCGATCCCATTCGTTTACTGGCAGCTAAAAAGGAATTCGAGGATATGCTGGCAAGTGGTGTAGCCAGACGTTCGGAGAGTGCTTGGTCTTCTGCTTTGCACCTGGTGAAGAAGAAGGATGATGGATGGAGACCTTGCGGCGACTATCGCTCACTCAATGCCAGAACAATACCGGACAGGTACCCCATCCGTCACATCCAGGATTTCTCTCATCAACTGTCAGGATGCTCGATCTTTTCTACTGTAGATCTCGTCAAAGCATACAACCAGATAAGGGTAAATCCAGACGACATCCCGAAGAATGCACTGACTACTCCTTTCGGTTTGTTTGAATTCGAATTCATGACTTTCGGTCTTCGCAATGCGGCCCAAACCTTCCAAAGGTTCATTGATGAGGTTCTCCTGGGCCTGGAATTTTGCTACGGGTACATAGATGACATTTTAATCTTCTCATCATCTATAGACGAGCATAAGAAACACTTACGTTTGCTGTTTGAACGTCTCAAACAATACGGAGTGCTTATCAACACTACCAAGTGTGTATTTGGTAAGTCAGAAGTCACTTTCCTGGGTTATCAAGTCTCAGCAGATGGAACTCGACCACTAGACTCCAAAGTTCAAGCTATCCAGAACTACACAGTACCCAAGACCGTTAAAGAACTCCGACGCTTCCTTGGAATGATAAACTTCTATCGTCGCTTCATTCCTAACGCTGCACAACTTCAAGCACCGTTGAACTCACTCTTGTGTGGACCTAAAGTGAAAGGATCTCATCCTGTGGTTTTGACTCCAGATCTATTGCGCATTTTCGAAGATTGCAAGACTTCACTGTCTCAGGCGACCCTACTTGCCCACCCGAATATTTCTGCAGAATTGGCAATTGTCACTGACGCATCTGATTCTTCTATAGGAGCCGTTTTGCAGCAGCGAATAGGTCCAGACTGGCAACCATTAGCGTTCTACTCTCATAAACTCTCCGGTGCTCAGTCTAAATATAGCCCTTATGATCGAGAACTGCTTGCTGTATATGAAGCCATAAAATACTTTAGGCACATGGTGGAAGCTACGACTTTCGCAATCTTCACCGATCACAAGCCTCTCACCTTTGCTTTCTCTAGAAGTAAGGAAAACTGCTCCCCTCGTCAATTCCGGCATCTGGATTTTATTGCGCAGTTTACAACTGACGTGCGCTATATTCCTGGAGAGAAGAACGTGGTAGCTGATGCACTGTCTCGAGTAGAGGTAATCACAGCTGTCGACTATGAAGCTCTTGCACGGTTTCAGGATACAGATCAAGAACTGCAGAGCTTACTTTCGAAAGGTTCCAGCTTGAGACTACAGAAGGTGAAATCTGTTGAAAGTGACATACCTATCTTCTGCGACACTTCAAATGGACAGCACCGTCCATATGTCACTCCACAGCTTCGCAAACAGGTTTTCACCATGCTGCATGACCTTCATCATCCAGGAAGTTCTGCTACAGTACGACTGGTCTCACAGAGATTTGTTTGGCCAGGGATTCGCAAGGATTGTAGAGAGTGGACAAGGCAATGCTTGCAATGCCAACAATCTAAAGTTTCCCGTCACACCAAATCTCCTCTTTCCTCTTTTCTTACCCCTTCCGCGAGGTTTTCACATATTCACCTTGACCTCGTGGGCCCGCTACCTCTGTCTTATGATTACAGGTACTGCCTCACCGTCATCGACCGTTTCACACGATGGCCTGAGGCAATTCCGCTCAAGGACATCACGGCAGAGACGTGCGCTGCTGCCCTAGTATCTGGCTGGATTTCCAGATTCGGTTGCCCTGCCCGCGTGACCACTGATCGCGGTCGACAGTTCGAGAGCCATCTCTTCAATTCTCTCGCCTCGCTGGTTGGTGCCCGCCATTTCCGCACCACTGCTTATCATCCCGCGGCGAATGGCATCATCGAACGTCTCCACAGGCAACTCAAGGCAGCAATCATGTGCCACACTACTTCGCAGTGGACAGAAGCCCTTCCGCTGGTGCTACTTGGCATACGCAGCGCTTGGAAGGAAGACCTTCAGACATCTGCAGCGGAACTGGTCTACGGTGAGCCCCTACGTTTGCCTGGACAGTTCCTCTCTCCGAGTGACAACTTCAGCTCTGATGACATCACACAGTACGCAACCCGTCTTCGAGCCCATATCCAGAAGTTGACGCCGAAACCCACTGCATGGCATTCTTCATCACCATTTTACGTACCACGAGACCTACAAACTACAACACATGTATTTCTGCGTCAAGATCGTTTGCGCGCCTCACTAGAACCACCATACGTTGGACCATACCTCATCATCAATAGACAGCCGAAGTTCTTTACTTTAGATGTCAGAGGAAAGAAAACCAACGTCAGTATCGACAGACTGAAGCCAGCGTACATGGCGAAAGATGTACCTATCACTAATTCAGCGTCTCCTACAGTCGAGAGTGAACCCCAACCGATCCCGGCTACTGACCCATCTTCTATGGAGAAGAGAACCAGGAGCGGTAGAAGAGTACGGTTCCCGGACTTTTATCGACCGTAGTCACGGTCTGGCCAGGGGGAATTTGTGGCGTTTTGCCACACTTCAAATCGATTAATAAATCGCCTCCGCTACCTGCGCTTGGACCACACGACTAGATGTGCCTGCCGCGCGCTCCGTGCCTTCATCGAGTACTATGTTCGACTCTGTGACGACACATACCGGCTCGCCTCCGCTACCGCGCGCACGTCTGGCTTTGCTTTGTATACGCTTCGTAGATTTAATTAGTTTTCTATCTTGTATTTAGTTTCTTTCTTCTTCTACATTAAAATCATTCTATCACGCTATCAAATAAAGCTTTCTTCATTTCATCCGTCATATCTAACTTACTTTATCATTCATACCTAAATCGCTTCTCGATCTTCACCTTTTGATATTCGTTCAGATTATTTAGTTAGCTGGATTAGGTAGGCCTACTACTCATCTATCGCTACATACCTATGCAGATCATGCAAACATTTGCCCCACGGAACGGGAACCCTTGCGTCTCAAACGGGCACTCGCCCGTCACGCCACCGAGGTCAATTAAAAATAATTTAGGTACAATATCCAGCAATGGTCGACCGGTTCATAATAATGATGACGCTTATTTGTGATTGCAGATCCACTACAACCAGCCTCTCTTCACACTGGTCGCGGCCGGCATTAAGAAGTTCAGCGACACTTACAAGCCGACAGGATCCGTACTGCCCAGCTGCGTCGGCTGGATAAAAGACCACGCAGAGGACTTTGATCCTTGTAACAATACGGTTTACACGCGGTGCGGGGACAAAATTGTGTACGATTATATGGTCGTGGCGGTGGGACTTAAGAATGATTATGAGCAGGTTGGACCCTATTCTGAGTTATATATATTTCAATAAGTCATCATCAGTAGAAGTCCACTGGACATAGGCCTCCCCGAAAGAGTTCCACGGTCTTGAGCCTTTTACATCCACCGACTTCCCGCAACCTTCCCAATGTCGTCGGTCCATCGGGCCCTCTCGGCCATCCAACACTGCATCGCCCGGTTCGTGGTCGCCTTTCGAGAACTTACGCAGCCCTTCTTCGAGAACTTTTATTTGAATGAGTACTCAGCTGAAATTTAGCGTTGAGTGCTAACACATCCAACATGAATTCTGAGCTGAATCTGAAACCTATTTAGCATTCGGACGTATGGGTCGATAAAAACCTATATTTCTACGTAGTGTACTGCCGAAAGGGGTAAATGTTTTTTTTTCAGATTTTTAATGAGCTGTTTTTAGTCATTTTAGCATCTTTAAGTAATGATTAAAGGATTAGGTATAAAACAGCTGGATTATTGAGTTTAAACTCATTTTAGAACAGCTTATTTTTCAATGAGGTTTTCAATGAAAAAATGTTGGATTTCCAAAAGGCGTAAAACAAACTTTTTTGCCATTTGTCTGTAGGTAGAATACCTACCTTAAAAGAACCCTTTAGGGATAGCATGCATTTTATGAATCACCTCGTCCAGCAGCGGACTTCTACAGGCTGATGATAATGATGACGAACATTAAATTCACAGAAACATCTCGTTTCATAGATTCCAGGCCTCAAACAAGCCCTAGACTCTGCGTGCCCAGTCACCACAGTCTACGCGCCCAAACACTGCAAGAAGACGTGGTCCCTCCTCAAACAGTTCAAGGGAGGGCATGCGGTGTTCTCGTACCCGCGGTGTGGGGGGAAGTGTTCGGGGGCCGCGCAGAAGATCATGTATCTAGCTGATGATTATTGGAGACTGGTAGGTAGCTCTATCAAAGTCAAAAGGTGTTTCATCATCATTTTCCTGCCGTGCTTGCTTGTCGTATGATTCTTTCTTTGTCATCCTGTATTAGGTCAGTGACCAGGTTGAGGTATGGTGGCCTTGAAAAGGGCCTTTGACCGTCGCGTCGGTGAAAGAATCAGTGCGCCTCTTCGGTTTAAAGAACTTTATTCAATAGTACTCAATAAGAACAATACAGTTCACTTAAAAAAAAGAGTACTTAAAAAATATAATAATAAACTTGATGGGTAGTCGATCCCTAGTTAGCAAATATAAACGATAACCACATCAAACCGTGATCCAGAAAAGATGTGGTAAACAAGATTCATTTTTATTTGTGTGTGGGTAAGTAAGGCAGAATACTAGTATCACATAGATGAGTAGCAGAACAGACAGGACAACAAGAAAAATAAAATATATTTATATATAATTATTGGGTTGGTATGTTTTGTGAAAAGAGTAGTGTGAAAGTGTTTCGATAGGTTTAAATGCAATATGGGCAAGCCCGTTCTGGTTCTGGTTAGTTATTCATATATATAGTTTCGGACACGTATTTTTTTAGTTTGGCTTTGAAACTAGGAATGCTGGTAGAATCCCTGATTTCTTCGGGTAAGTTGTTGTATATTTTTATTCCGTCATAGTGAATATTTCGTTTGCCAAGTCCAGTTCTAGGTGTGTATTGATTGAGTTTGTTTGTGTTTCTAAGGGAGCGTGTATACTGTTTTTTAGTAAAAACTGTTTGAGAGTGAATGTTTCCAGAGAGGGTTTTTATTATAAAAGTGCAGATGTTTAGTTGGTATGATTGGTTTAAGTTAAAGATTTTGTTTTTTTTTGTATATAAAAGGTGTGTGCGTTAACTTATTGTATTGAAATAGTGCTTTTATACTTTTATTTTGTGCAATCTGTAGTGGTTTTAGATTGGTTTTCGCGGCAGTACCCCAAATTTCTATCAGATACTCCAGGTTGGCCTTAACAAGTGCGTTGTAAATCATGTGGAATACAGTTAGCCATTCTACGTAGTGCTCCGGTAAGTGAAGTTATTTTATTTTTTACTTTCTCAATGTGCGGCTTCCAACTGAGCTTGTCGTCTAAAAGTAGGCCTAGGTACCTTTCCTGGTGGGATCTATTTAAAATTTCGTTATCTATTGTTAATGGTGGAAAGTCAGGTACTTTTTTATTTTTAGCTGTAAAGATCATGTAAGAAGTTTTTTTAGCATTGATCGTTAGGAGATTACATTGACACCATGTGTTGTATTTTATGAGGTCATCTTGAGCTTCAGCTATTACAGCATTTATGTTTTTTCCAAAATAAAAAAGACATGTGTCATCAGCATATAGCGTAATATGACCAGCCAGACCAATTTTGCCAATATTATTGACATAGATCAAAAAGAGTAGAGGTCCTAAGATAGATCATTGTGGTATGCCACAGGTTATGTTTTGAGGACTACTTGTATAGTTTCCTATTTTAACGAGTTGTGTTCTTTTTGTCAGATATGATTCTAATAATTTATGAGCCAGGTCAGTTATTCCGATGTCGCTTAGTTTAGCAAGAAGAAGTGAGTGGCTAACCGTGTCAAACGCCTTTTTTAAATCAATAAATATCCCTCAACAAATGTTTCTTTGGTCTATCTCTGTAATAATTTTTTACACTAAGTCCATCACTGCTGATAATGTACTAGATTTCTGACGAAAGCCGTATTGATTATCTAGTATAAAACCTATATTTTCCAAATGTGCGTTTAGTCGGGAATGGATGATTCTCTTAGAGACTCCATTCGTGCACATGTCACATATCCCTTCCCGCATCATATGGGGCCGGCACAACATGTATGCTTCTTACATTTTCGTCTATTAGTCGGTATCTCAGCACTTTTTTTGGTTTCGGTAATCCTACTAAAAAAATTCGCAAAAGATCTGTCTATTGGACAAAGTCAGTTGACGAAACTGAAGACCGATAGCGGCAATATCGTCTCGTCGAAGCCTGAGATTTTACGAGAGCTCGAGAAGTTCTATGGACAACTGTACACCTCATCGCAAAGTCCTGCTCCAAGCACGGCAAGCGATGCAAGAGCCCGTCTGACCCGGCACTATACCGAAGACATCCCGGACGTCAGCCTATACGAGATCCGGACGGCCCTCAAACAGCTTAAGAACAATAAGGCACCGGGGGAGGACGGAATAACGTCAGAGCTTCTGAAAGCGGGTGGAACACCGATACTTAAAGTCCTTCAGAAGCTATTTAATTCCGTCATCCTCGAAGGTACAACGCCTGAGGCGTGGAACAGGAGCGTGGTGGTACTGTTTTTCAAGAAAGGTGACAACACCCTCTTGAAGAATTATAGGCCTATCTCGCTGCTGAGCCATGTCTATAAGCTGTTTTCGAGAGTTGTCACTAACCGGCTCGCCCGTAGGTTTGACGACTTCCAGCCTCCCGAACAAGCCGGGTTCCGCAAAGGCTTTAGTACCGTAGACCACATCCACACGCTTCGGCAGATTATACAGAAGACCGAAGAGTATAATCGGCCATTATGTCTAGCGTTTGTGGACTACGAGAAAGCCTTCGATTCAGTCGAGACCTGGGCAGTGTTACGGTCACTACAGCGGTGCCAGATTGACTACCGGTATATCGAAGTGTTGAAGTGTTTGTACAGCAAGGCCACCATGTCTATCCGACTCCAGGACCAGAGCACAAATCCTATCCAATTGGAAAAAGGGGTGAGACAGGGAGACGTTATTTCTCCGAAACTGTTCACCTCTGCATTGGAGGATGTTTTTAAGCTTCTGCACTGGGAAGGACATGGCATCAACATCAATGGCGAATACATCACTCACCTTCGATTCGCCGATGATATAGTCATAATGGCAGAATCGCTGGAGGACCTTGGCGCAATGCTCAGAGACCTCAGTAACGTTTCTCAACAGGTGGGTCTTAAAATGAACATGGGCAAGACTAATATCATGTCCAATGCTCATGTTGCACCCATGCCGGTACAAGTTGGGAACGATACCATTCAAGTTGTAGACCACTATGTCTATTTGGGTCAGACGATTCAACTAGGTAGGTCCAACTTCGACAAAGAGGTCAACCGACGAATCCAACTCGGATGGGCAGCGTTTGGGAAACTTCGTCACATCTTCTCGTCGCAGATACCGCAGAGCCTCAAGACGAAAGTCTACAATCAGTGCGTGTTGCCAGTGATGACTTATGGCACTGAGACTTGGTCGTTAACTATAGGCCTCATATACAAGCTCAAAGTCGCGCAGCGTGCTATGGAGAGAGCTATGCTCGGAGTTTCACTACGTGATAAGATCCGAAATGAGGAAATCCGTAGAAGAACGAAGGTCACCGACATAGCTCTCAGAATTAGCAAGTTGAAGTGGCAGTGGGCAGGCCATATAGCTCGCAGAACCGATAACCGTTGGGGAGTAAAGGTTCTCGAATGGCGACCACGAACCGGGCGACGCAGTGTTGGAAGGCCCCCCACCCGATGGACCGATGACATTCTAAAGATTGCGGGAAGTCGGTGGATGGAAAGGGCTCAAGACCGTTCGTCGTGGAACTCTTTGGGGGAGGCCTATGTCCAGCAGTGGACTTCTACAGGTTGTTGATGATGATGATGATGATGAATCCTACTAAAGTTTGTGAGGATTTTTGGATGTTTAGATGTTTGGTTGGATGTTTGTTGTTCAATTACGCCGTAATGGCTCAACCGATTTCGTTGAAACTTGGAATAGATAAAGTTTTTACCTAGAGTAGCATGTGGGCACGCGAGCAAAGCCGCGAGCGGAAGCTAGTTTAGAATAAAGACAAATATTTTCTTTTAGAATAAAGTCCGTCCACAAACCAGCATAATGTACGCGACGGGTGCGGACTGTATGTTCGGGGTGCCGAAGTACGCGAGTGCGCTTGCGCAGGTGGCGGCTGCGCGGGACATCGCCGTCAACCACAATGCGGAGTTGACTGACATCACTGCCAGAGGTGCCGCGTTCCGAAACGAAAGTGGCGGGGTTCGTAAATGCTGAATGATTCCCTAGTTTGTAACCCTAGAGGCACCTGGTTTTTGTTATAATAATAGGTTCAATAACTTTATCCCCAAGCATGGTAGACAGCCTCAGATCTCCAGGCGATCAGGGATAGGCAAGTCTAGTTAGTTCTGTGAGTCACATACCTACCTAAATAAATTATGATCCAAACTTCATTCCATCTTAAGCCCTTTAGCGATAAGACCATTATACAGTTTTGGTCTTTAGTTTAAGTTTATGTGTATATTTGTATTTGGTGTACATATTCATATTCATTTCTTAATCATTTATTTCACCCTTAGCGTTACATTGCATAACATAGGTATGTCCAATTACAGTTATTTTCATAAATTATCATGCAGATTATTTAAGTATTATTAGTATTATTACAGATTATTAATGGATTAAGGGTAATTCTCAGAGGGCTCAAAAATACGTGTCCGACTCGAAAAAACACATAAAAAGTATCCGTAGCCCTATGATTCTTTTTCAGATAGTAGATTAGCCAAAAGTAATAGGGGGGGCCTATTTTAGTTTTTTAATTTTCCTGTTCTAAATAAGTAAAAATAAATAAAAACCTCGGAAATACTGATTTTTGTGGTGCGTCCGGACCTCATGTTCTAGTGTTAATAATTTTTTATCTCATTTCCTATAAATAATAGCACTATTTCACACAGGTTCACAATAAACCAGATAGTTACTGGCTTAACAGACACTATTACTACACAAAAATAAGCTTTAGTTAATAAGATACAACTAGATAACTTCGCGTCCGACGTTTAGCTCTGATAGCCATGGCGCGCACTAATTCATTCATAAAAACTGTATTTTAGTAACTACGTGAATAGTTGTTAGACAGAGACATACTGTCAGTCGCGATCCATCAGTGGTGAGAACAGCACGAGTCCATGTCTCCGCATCGCTTCGAAATTACGGTAAGTAATCACTTTCCGTGGCTTGGTATACCGCAAGTTCTGATTACCATGTAGACTATAAATTCGTTCATACTAATCCTATTGTTTTAATTGTTTTAATAATATATGCTTTTTGTGTTCCTAATTTCTACTGCAGACATCAATGCAACATAAACCAGCAAATTAAGAAATTATTAAGGATTTTCAACTTTTTTCTGATTTTCGTGGTTTTGATTTCCATGTTTTTCGTGGACAAAAAGTACACGAAAGGTCAGTGAAACCCACGAAAATCAAATTTGCGGGCTTAATACATTGAAATCGACCACCTGATACTGATTATAAAAACTTTCATACATAGATAAATATTGTTATTGTTAATAATTTGATTGTTTGATCTCAATCAGAATAATATGAAGATAGTGATTACGGTTATAACATTTTTTAATTAGGTAAGGAAAGACTCAATTGATAAATAAATGGTTGTGACTCTGCCATTTTACTCAGCAAGTCGACTCAGATGTACTCTTGAGTGAGATATACTCATAATACTATTTTCGCCGCTCATTTGTTTTTTATTAGTAATTAAAATGCAGCTAATTAGTTGCGAAAAAAGTATGAGTGATATATTCACGAATACATCTTAATCGACCAGCTGATACTGATTATAAAAACTTTCATACATAGATAATATTGTTATTGTGATTTTTGTTAATAATTTGTTCTATCTCAATCAAAATAACTTCAGCCAGGTTTGCTCAAATTGCAATGCTCGAAGTAAATACATATAGCTTATAACCAATGAATATGGGAGGGATTAGATAAGCCTATTTTACTATTAATTTAGGTATAACTCCACCGTTAGTATCTAGAAACGTGACTGATTATTTATAAGATTGTTTGATCTCATGTGATCATGTGATTGAAAAAACGTGATAATTGATGTTAGATTTTTTGTAATACTCTCTTAGTTTATATATTTATTAACAATATTTAATTTTGTTCCTTAGTTTTAAGAAAATTAATATATTTTTATCTGCTTACTACCTTTTTTATTATAAACCTACCCGAAATTCCTTCTTAGAATGATTGTAATAGGCTAGTTCAAACAAAACGTACATTTCAACACATTCAAATTTCAATAATTTTGTATATTTGATTTCGGTGGTATGAATGTTGATCTCCATGGACACCATAATTTTAAAATTGAATAACTTCGTAACCGTTAGGCCAATAAAGTTCCCTCCACTACCAATAAATTAGTAATCAAATCTACATATAGAATATTTCGTCATTATGTGTAATTTCAAAAAAAAAAAATGTGCCACGAAAGTCAGACAAAAACTGAGTTTCCGAAGAATCACCCTTAATAGATACTGTCCTACATATTATATTATTTATATTATTTTCTATTCATTCACCCTATAAACCGACCAATTAATTAATTCGTTCATTCATTCATTCACCCTTCAAACAAAACAGCATTGCACGCAATGCCGTTATTCGGCTATTTTGTTCCTCTTCCCAGACGTTTACCCTCCCGTACAATTTCCTCCACGTGTCTCCGCCCATGTCTCCGCCCGCGTGCCTCTCCAAATGCGAGGAGCTGGTGACGGAGCAGGGCTACCTGGAGGTGGACAAACACACGCTCCAGCACCGACGGTTCTCGAACATATACGGTTTAGGAGACTGCGTCTGCACACCGAATAGCAAAACTGCCGCCGCTGTCTGTAAGAAACCTATAAAATAAACACAACCTTATTATTTTTAACTAGCTTCCGCCCGCGGCTTTGCGCGCGTGGTACCTGCAGTAAAAGAAGCCGATATTCTATTCTAGGTAAATAACTTTATCTATTCCAAGTTTCAACTTCGTGGCGCGAGCTTGTTCGCAGTGAGCGCACGTATAGCGAGAGGCCTTATTTTCGCAACAAACTTTTTTATTAAGTACCCTCATTTTGCGGTTGGCCGAAAATGGATGAGGTCCCTGGACCTTGCTCCATCGCGGCGATCGGGAGCGATATGAGTGAGGAGGAAGTGATAGTGAACAGTTTGGAGTGTGATTTACAACAGTTTGAAGAACACGAGATGTCAGCACAAGGATGCATTAATCGTGCGAGACCAGAGAAAAGATGCCGAGGATCAAGTGATGAACATGATGGAGAAGAAATTAATGATGATGAAGGTTTTACTTTGGTGCAGAGACGATCTAAGAAGACAAAGGAATCGATAAATCAAGAAAATATCAATAGTTATCATGGGGGTGGAGTGGAGAATTTGAGAAGTAAAATGAAGGCGAATATGGTTGAAGTGTGCGTTTCTTCAGATAAAGCACTGCCGAAGCAGATTGGCATGGCTAAACTATTGAAAGCTGAGAATATCCCAAACATCTACGAAATAAAATATAAAACTCCCTACAAAGTTTACATGAAGTTTGAAAGCAGAGGTGATGCAATCCAGCTAGCTAACAACAAAAAACTTATGGAATTAGGCTTTAGATGCCGACTTACTAATGAAGTGAACCTCAGTTATGGAGTAGTGAAATATATTGAACTAGAGATAAATGAAGAAGAGTTGATGAAATCTTTTACAAGTGTAGTGGAAATTGCGTCAGCTAAAAGATTAAAACGCATGAACGATTCGGGTACTTGGTGTGACAGCGAGACAGTGCGTTTTTGTTTCAAGAGTCCTACCTTACCCTCATTTGTTTATGGATATGATTGTCGTTTCCAAGTGGAACCTTATACATTCCCAGTTACACAATGCTCTGTGTGCTGGAAATATTGCCATGCGGCACGTTTATGTCCATCAAGAAGAATAAAATGTCCCAAGTGTAGCGGAGAGCATCCAAATTGTGAAATCAATGAGTGCAAATTCAAATGCATAAACTGCAAGGGAAATCATATGGCATTTAATAAAAAATGTCCAGTTTTTCTGAAAGAGAAGGAAGTCAGGCATATTATGTGTAAAGAAAACTGCACCTATAAGGTGGCATTGGCGAGATATCTAGAACATAAGAAGTCCAATGTACAAAATGAGAGGCAAAATACGGTAGGTGGCTATGGTACATCATATATACCAAGATATACAGCGAGAAGATGGGAATCTACAGAACCAACACCATCAGAACCCATTTTTACCACAACAGAGAAACACCATGAAGATGACAGAGATACTGAGTGTGAGCACCAAGTAGAAAGTGATGACACTAGAAACAGTGAAGATGAATCTAATACCGGATCTACCCGGGGAAAAAAAAGGAAATCAAAGAGGAGAAGAGTTACTAGTGAGCATGACATTCTGCCACCAGAGAAGAAAGAAAAAGAAAATCACTTCCAGAAAGAAGAGGTTCAGAAGGAGAAGAAGAGAGGAACAACGGAGAATCAAGAATCAGATACAGATAAGTTTAGAAGTATATTAAGAGGCTTAAAAGAAATATTTTTCGCTAAGTGTAGCTTCGAAGAAAAAGTAAAACTAGCTTTGAACTTTATTATAGAAGAAGCAATGGACTACTTCATTAAGGCTGTTAGTAGTGGAGACCTTATTAGGAAACTAATGGGTCTCTATTATGGATAACAGAGATTTAAGTAGAAACCGCGTTCCGCTGGGCTCCGGGAGGTGCACTGTCCAATGCATACGTATTGGGCAGTGGAACTCCCAGAGCCTAACGCCTAAAAAACAAGAGTTTGAGCTATTGCTGAATCAGGAGAAAATAAGTATTTGTTTGCTTAGTGAGACATGGCTTGATTGTGAAGTTAACCTAAGAATAAATGGCTACACTATCTATAGAAATGATCGAGATGATGGATATGGCGGTGTGGCTATTGTAATACATAATTCTATTAAGTCTCAAATATATCCTATCTGTATTAGAAACAATGGAATCCAGATCATATGTGTAGAAATTCTAAACTGTAAATATATTAAATACATTGCATCAATTTACTGTCCAGGTTCCATCGTAACAACACAATATGACTGGGATGAAGTTTTTTCTAAATTCCATGAAAAATCTATTGTAGCTGGTGACTTTAACGGTCACCATTCTAATTGGTCTAACAAAATTAATAGGCGAGGCTTACAAATTCTAGAGTCCAGTTTAGATTCTAATTTTGTATCTTTAAACAATGGCGATTTAACGAGGATTAAGTTAGTGGATGGCGTCCTTCAAGAAAGCGCCCCTGATGTAACTTTTGTGACCACAGATATAGTAATCTACTTCAAAACTTGGTTGGTCACGAAGGAAAACTTGGGAAGTGATCATCTTTTTATTAAATACTTCTTAGAGTATAATGAAATGCCCTCTTTTGTAAAACGTCGTAACTTTAAATTAGCCGATTGGCAGGTCTACCACGATACTTGTCTGAGTAGTTTCTCTAATCATACTATGTTAAATCTGGACCAAAATACTCAAGCTATGTATAATTTTTTCATAGAAACATTGAATAGCTCAGCTGAAAAAAGTATACCTTACCGAAAGATATGTACAAGCCCACTCCAAAAGTTTAAGCCAAAACACTATTGGTGTCCGTCATTATCACAAACTGTGGCAAAACGCCGATTAGCTTTAAAAGATTTTAGAAGGAACCCTACACCAAATAATTTAGAAATTTTGAATAGATGCATCTCTGAGGCTCAAAAGGCTATAAGACAGGCTAAATCAAACAGTTGGAAGAATTTCTGTGGAGGAATAGATGCAGAAACTAGCTCTAGCGAAATGTGGAAAAAAATGCGCTGGATGAAAGGTTTAAGACAAAATAGTTTCTTTGCCCCTGTTGATAAGAAAGAGCAGCTTTTACGATCACTAGCGCCTGATTACGTTCTACCTCCATCGCCCATATTTACATCAAGAAACATTCAGTTAGAAAGTGAGTTTACCGCTCAGGAACTTTACAACTGTTTGAAAAAAAAAGACACATCGCCAGGTGAAGATAACATCACTTACTCTATGATGTACAACCTGCCTTCAGAAGGTAAAATGTTTTTACTCAAAATATATAATTCTATCTTTATGAATTCAACTATACCTGAACAATGGCGCCATATACAAGTAATACCGATCCCTAAACCTAACTCTAGTAATGACCCAGCTGCTAAATTAAGACCGATTTCTTTAATTTCATGCTTATGTAAAATTTTTCATACAATGTTAAGTAGACGCCTTGAATGGTACGTAGAGAAATCTAAAATTTTAGGACCAACTACATCTGGCTTTAGGAGAGGTCAGTCTAGTGTTGATTGCATAGTTAGATTGACATCACAAATTCAAATCGGATTTGCTAGGAACACGCCTACTCTAGCATGTTTTCTAGATATTGACGGTGCATATAATGGTGTTTTGGTTGAACAGTTGGTACAAGTGTTGGACAAGTTAAAAATAGGCGCAAAAATGTGCAACTACTTGTATAGCTTTTTGAATAGAAGATATCTTAAAATTAAAGGAGAAAATGAAGATAATACCTTAATAAGATGTACTAGTAGAGGCCTTGCTCAAGGAGACCCGATCTCTCCTCTTCTTTTCAACATAATTACACATAAAATAAGCCAATCAATATATAGAGTCTCGTCTCTACAATACGCAGATGATTTTGTTTTTTATGTACAAAATAAAGATATATCTAATAGTGTGGCGGAAATACAGAGTTGTATTGCTAGTACCTCTATTCGCTTGAGGGAAATCGGTTTGGAAATATCTTTATCCAAAACTCAGATGTGCTTGTTCAACAGAGGATGGAGAAGAGATCGGGTTCATGTAGTTATAGATAGTCATTCTGTGCCTGTCGTAGACTGCATTAGATATCTAGGTGTTTGGATGGATAGGTCGCTCCGATGGAGCAGGCATATAAAAGAAACTCAGCAAAAAACAATGAAGCTCAATAACATCCTTAAAATATTAGCGGGAGCATCCTGGGGAATACACCCTCAGCATCTCAGAAGAATCTACATTTCTCTTATTAGAAGCAGAATAGATTACTCTAGTTTTATATATGATAATGCCGCAAAAACTCATCTTCTCAAACTAGACAGAGTTCAAAATGTAGCGTTACGTGTGATAGGAGGTTTCATCAAAACCACACCTATCCACGTGATGGAGTCGGAGTTGTGCTTACCACCATTACACTTGAGAAGGGAGTATCTAGCAACTAAGTATTGTTTTAAATCCCAGTCATGGTCATCTAATATAACTATTGATATTTTAAAAGATCTAGCGAACCTATCACAATCTGTATATTTCCGTAGGAATAAGCATTCGCTGTTGGCCTCTGTATATGACCATACAAAATTAGAAGTAATTAACTCGTGTAACCCATTGTGTATGTTTAAGTTGGATACTTGGGTCTCAAACATAGATATGAATTTTATTAATACTAAAGTTGAAGATATATTAGAACCAAAAAATAGATACGACAATAGAATTTTGAAGTACAACACTCTGCATATGTTGAATAATAAATATCAGGGCTGGTACAATATATATACTGATGGGTCTCAAACAAAAGATGGGAGTGGTGCAGCATATTTCGATCCCAAAAACAGATTAGTAAAAGAAAGTTTCAAAATTGTAAACGAGCACAACTGTATAATGTCATTGGAACTCTTTGCGATTTCGGAGGCTTTGTCGCATGCTATTAGTACAGGGCTCAGAAAGGTGGTTATTCTGTCAGACAGCAGAAGCGCCTTACAACACGTGGCTCGATGCGCCTCTGGCCACAGAGGTGCATCGATTGCCTACTCCATTTTAAATAAAGCCCAAGTGCTGGTAGCTGCGGGAACGTCTCTGATGATCCAATGGATTCCTTCACATGTTGGTATTCGAGGAAATGAGGTGGCAGATGTGCTGGCCCGAGAAGCAATATCAATTGGTACCGAGGTGTATTTAAAACCGGAGCACTCTGAAGTACTGCACAAATATAAGAGAATTGTTGTTGACAAGTGGAAAGAGTACTTTGATGTTGCTTCTCGGGAGAAGGGCATCTGGTATAGAACTATGCAGAGCGAGCCCCCTCTCATTCCCTGGTTTGCCAACCTACCTAGAAAATTATGCAGGAAATATATTGTTGTTGCCCATAGGATGCGCTCTGGGCACATGCTACTTAATAACTTTAAGTATCTTATGAAAAAGGTGAATAGCCCAATGTGTGACACATGTGGTGTTATTGAAGATACATATCACTTTTTGGTGGAATGTCCCCGGAGTAGACCTATGAGGGAGGAGTTGGCCAACTCAATAAATGTAAACCGTCTTGATGTGGGTTTGTTTCAGAGCGTGTTAGCGGCGCAGTCTTCTGTTGCCGCTATTGCGCTCTACAAATCTGCGTTCAGGTTGCTGCAGGATGTATAGTGTACTTATTGTTTAAATGAGATCTCTATGGGACTGACATAGTTGCTGCGCAACTCAAAGTCCCTAAATAAAAAAATAGAATAAAAAAAAAAAAAAAAAAAAGTTTCAACTTAATTGGTTGAGCCGTTACGGCGAGATTGAACAACAAAAATCGTCACAAACTTTCGCATTTATAATATAAGTAGGATAGTAGGATGCGAAAGTTTGTAAGGATACTAGAACTTTAGTGTTCAAAGGCTTGGTAAAATGTTTAAACTTTAAACTTTATTAATTTTAGCGACACATCTGAAGTTGTTCAAACATGAAAAGGAAGAAGCTAAGATCTCGAAGTTTTCCCTTGTCAAGTTTGAAACGTTTTGAATGTTGCTAAGATTGTTAAAATTACGATCTTCATTGTCAATACAATTGCACCACAAGTTAAGTTAAACCCGGGCGGAGGCGGGTGCTGCCAGTTAATGCAATACACTGCTTAATATACTAACTCATTATTCCAGCTGCTCAAAGCTACGTAGTGGAGCGCAACCTAGCAGCAACAATGGCGGACCGCGAGCCGCCTGCTAAATACAACGGCTACGGCGCCTGCCCCATGCTCACGTCGTACAGGACTGGCATCCTCGCAGAGTTTCTGTACAATAAGGAGGTCTGTGAGACCTTTCCCTTTGATCAGGTGAGTTACCGAGTTCCTGTACTATTAGGTCTGTGAGACCTTTCTCTTTGATCAGATGAGTTACAGAGTTTCTGTACTATTAGGTCTGTGAGACCTTTCCGTTTGATCAGCTGAGTTACCGAGTTTCTGTACAATTAGGTCTGTGAGACCTTTCCGTTTGATCAGCTGAGTTACCGAGTTTCTGTACTATTAGGTCTGTGAGACCTTTCCGTTTGATCAGCTGAGTTACCGAGTTTCTGTACAATTAGGTCTGTGAGACCTTTCCCTAAGATCAGATGAGTTACAGAGTTTCTGTACTTAATAGTACATTACCATTAGACAGACCTAATGGTCTATGAGACCGTTCCTTTTGATCAGGTGAGTAATCGAGTTCCAGTACTTTTAGGTCTGTGAGTCCGGTCGGATTAGGTCGGAGTTTCTGTACGATAAGGAGGTCCGTTAGACCTCTCCATCCATTACAGTCGATATAAAACATGCACCTTCACTGAGTTTCTGTACCATAAGGTCTGTGAGACCTTTCCGTTTGATCATGTTAGAATAAATGAAAATTTTGACTATTTTTTCGCTGATATTCTATCTTATTGGTGAAAGACTTTTGTAGGTATTATTGTTTTCTTTTTTTTCTCCCACTTTTAGATACCTACGTGGGTACTTGTGCGTACGTAGGTATATTCATCACTATAACTATGTAAACTATTTAAGTAGGTAAGTTATTTCTAAGTTTAGTTTAATTGTCACGCCTCACCATCTTTTTTTCACGCCCAGGATGACTGGTAGAAAATGCTTTAGCATTAAGTCCTCCTTTCACTAAGTTTAAGTGTGAAAGTATAAATAAATAAATAAAGAGTAAGCCCCTATCGGGATAGTTTACATATTATCAATCACCTTGTATAAGAACAGACTTTTATTCCAGAGCATAGAACGCAAGTTTTTCTTCTACATGAAGAAGGATATTCTCCCGTACTTATATTGGAAGCGACTGATTAAGGGCAAGTGGAACGGACCCTCCACATTACGCAAAATAATCAATCCCTTCAAGAGGTGAATCAACACATTCAATTGCGAACTCAAATCTACTAATCTATTGGTGATGTGTACAAGAATGAATCATTTGTATAAATAAATATTTATTCTCATTCAGAAATATTCAGAATAATAAATAGCTTATTGCAAATTTGCAATGGTAACAAAATATAATTAGCGGAAATAACTTAATCTATCACATTATTTTCGTAAGACCTAGGTTACTTAAAAAACAAACCTTTCTCATATTTACATTTGTAAAATTATCAAAAATGGCTAAGTTATTCTCATAAACATGTCACCTATACATACGTTCCAGTTTCCTTAAACTTGGTTATCATAAACGCGAAATTATACATATACCACAGATAACATAATTCTATACTAGTACTTATACTAAGCACAGACCATAAAAACCTCTCAGGGTTAAAGTTTGCTATGTTATCTAATAATATAAATGCGAAAGTTGCTCTGTTTGTCTGTTTTTAACGCTTTAACGACTAAACGGCTAAACCGATTTCGATAAAAAATTGTCCGGCGATAGCTAAGCCCTGAAGAATGACATAGGCTACTGTTATCCGTATCAAGCAGCAATGCTTGCATTGCTTTTCGTGTCACTAATTTTTTCTTGGTCAGTGACCAGTGGTACTATCGCGTAAGCTAAATGGGGATGACATTCGCAACTTGGTCATCATCTGAAATGTTTCAAATATGATGATAAGAAAGTCAAGGTCAAGAAATTATCTCTTACAAGATACAAGATTTTATTAATAAAAGCAGATTTTACAAGTCGAATGTTACATATTAAGATAAGTAACAATTTTATTATATTATATTTTATATAATTCATATATAAATTTAGTAGGTAATAATTATAATTCTCGGTTAATTACATAATATTAATAGCATTTTTCTTTAAACACTACTATTTTATTGAAATTTAGAATTTTAATTACCTGACCTAGGCGCGGGGATGGAGTTCTACAGTTCAGGTAATTCTAGGAATTCGCCCATTTACATTTTTGGCCATTGCCTAGATTGATAGAATCATCTTCAAAGTTCAGAACATATTCCCATCATGCTTACACAATAGCACCACAGGTTGAGGTATGGTGGCCCTGAAAAGGGTCTATGACCGCCGGTGAAAGAATCAGTGTACTGAAAGAATTAAAATGCGCCTTTTATAATAAATAAATAAATAAATATTCCGGACATATCACACACGGTCAACTGATCCCAAACTAGGCATAGCCTGTACCATGGGTACCAGAGACTGATATACATAATAGATATATATTTAACACCCAGACACAGAACAAACATCTGTGTTAGTCACAAATGTTTGTCCAGTGCGGGAATCGAACCCGCGACCTCTAGCGCAGAAGGCAGAGTTACTACCAACTGAGCTATGAGGCCAGTCTAACTTTTAGAGGCTCGTTTCGTGCGAGCGATATATTTTAACCCTTGAATAGAGCTTTGAGTTCATCGTCGCGCGGTTTCTCATTAAAGATGTCCGCGGGTGACTCCTTTGGCTGGGGTCTCCGTCGCTGCCGTTTCCTCGTCTTCACAAGGTACACGCAAAGGCCTATCGCTATGAACAAGGACACTATGATAGCGCATCCGAGGATGATTTGAAGTAGGCTGATTTGCAGCGAAGCATTCTCTGTTGAGGGCGCCAGCTGAAATACAGAATAATAGGTTGGAACCTGTTTGGCGGAATCCTTTTTTGGGTGTCTATTTAGAGACGATTTTTTTCTCATATATAGTGGACTTATCATTATCAGACACGGTCAGCTGATCCCAAACTAGGCATAGACTGTACTATGGGTACCCAGAGACTGGTATACCTAATAGATAAATATTTAACACCCATATACAGAAAAAACATCTGTATTCATCACACAAATGTTTTTCCAATGCGGGAATCGAACCCACGACCACTAGCGCAGAAGGCAGAGTTACTACCAACTGAGTATGAGGCCTGTCATTAAAATTAATGCAATTTACAAAATAAACAAGAAAAAGTAGAGTTATCTAAAGACCTACAAACGATCTATAGATGCTAAATTGATCCAGATCACTACTAGTCAGAAGCATCCCTAAGACGCTGGCGGAATTGCCACGCTGGATGGCAATGCTAATCCGTTAGTGGCCCAACAAGGAGCCAGCTCTCGGGTCACGCGTCGATCAGACGCCATGATATTGTTTTGAAAACCCGCAGGGCCTCGCTTGCCCTCGGACCCAGGGTCTCAACTCCCAAAAGGCTTAAATATGTAAGCCCTATCGAGTCTAACATATTTTTTTTTTTTTTTAATTTTTTAATTAAAGTATTTTTATTTGGAACAGTAATACACATAAACAAAACGTTGACAACTGCAAAAGTAAAAACTGCGTAGCAGGGTCAACGCCCTCCTCCAGGACAAAACAAGAGCAATGTTCCACAATGAATTTAAGACATAAATTAGTTAAGATGAAAAACTTAAATCTATAAAAGCCAATACTTAATTATTTAAATACTTTATGGTTTTTTTATATTGAAATAAATACTGTGATAGTATATTTGTATCTTTTGAGATCTTCGCTTCTGAATGATTCTCTTTTGGAAACAAGTAATAAACGTACACAACCAAGTATCACATGGCGGCTTTAAATTCACCAAAAAAACGCCATGTGTATTAAGAAGCAGAAGTGATATGATATTTACCACGTAGTTGCTAGTTAGGTCGCTGCACAGGACCCGCTCCGGCCACTTGTACCAGTGCACGAAGCGAACGCCTTCCAGCGCACTCGGAGTTCTGCATCTGTACACACAATGTATTAGTTACTAACGGCTGCACGCGGCTTCGCTCGAGCAGTACCCGGATACAAAGTAGCCTATTCCCTTTTTCAGGGTTTAAGCTACCTCCATACCAAGTTTCATCAAAATCTGTTCAGCGGTAGAGAGAGTTACTATAGCATCCATACTAATATTATAAATGCGAAAGTAACTCTGTTTGATCGTTAGTTTATTTGTTTGTTACCTCATCACGACTAAACCGCTGAACAGATCGTAATGAAATTTGGTAAGGAAATAGATTAATTCTGGGGAAGGACATAGGCTCTTTTATCTCAAAAAATTATCTTGAAGAGGGTGAAATAGGGGTTGAAAGTTTGTATGGGCAATCCATAATTCCTCAAGTTTGAGCCGTTACGGCGTGATTGAACAACAAACATCCAAACATCCTCATAAACTTTCGCATTTATAATATTAGTAGGATTATTATTATTTACAAAGTATTACCTAAGTTCATCGAGCATTTTAGCATCAGTGTTGTAGATGATGGGCAGCAGCTGATCCTCCATCCACTGCAGGCGGCAGCTGCAGTGCCACGGGTTGTGCTGTAGGTTAACGCCGGACGTTACAGATGTCCAGTTCAGCAGGTTTTGGGGGATGTACGACAGGCTGTTCTTGCTTATATCCAGCTAGAAATTAATGTTTTTTAATAGTGGTGTCATATGTTCACATCCGGCCTGCCAGAAGCGACACTGTTCATGGTTGTAGCCGGCGTCTATTTATTGGCGTCATGGGGGCAAAAAGCAAGGAAACGCAATATCTTTATAAAAAAACTGAATTCAACTAAAATGGTATTAAATATTTACAAAATACACAAGAAACAGTTGAGCTATCTAAAGACCGTTACAAACGATCTATAGATAGCTCAATTGATCCAGATCACTACCACTCGCAAGCACCCCCAGGACGGGCGGAATTGCCACGCTCTGTATGTATTAGTTTTTTTTTATTCTGTAAATAAAGTAATAATTGGTCACTTTTGACAGTTCATTATGATTTTAGTACAAGTATTTTTTAATGAATAAATTCATACAGGAATTTCGTAAAATGGCTCACAACTAGGAATTGCCTAGGTATTTTAACTCCCATATTTCCGATCACTGTTCATGATACAGTGATACTAGATTGTGTTATAGAGTGGACTTACCACACAGTAACGTGGACTGACCATACACAATGACGTGGACTTAGCCCCTTCGTCCATGACGCTACGCAAAAGTGACGGAACTCATTAGAAACTAGAGTTGCGGACTGATTGGAAACTCTGACTCGTCCACGGCGCTACTGGAATTTCCTGAAACTCAGTCACTCAGTACACGATTTTATGTAAACAAAGTTTTGAAAACGAAAATAATTAACATGACTAGTGATAATTCGAGCGATGACACGGAATTATTACTTCTCCAGTCACATAGACGTCAGAATCACTTGTAATTACTGTTTATTCGTTTATTTTCACACAGTTTCTCGAAACCAGTCGCCTGGCGACCAGCAAGTCGAGTCGCCAGGTGACTAGTTACAAACGCGTTCCTTTTGAGTAGCGCCGTGGACGGACGCGCATTGAAATACTATTGCTATCGCAGTCATGCTAGTGACTACAGTGACTACAGTTTCAGTCGCGTTCCTTTTGAGTCCCTCCGTGGACGAAGGGGCTTACTGTACGCAGTGACGTGAAACTAACATACACAGTAGCGTAGACTTACCATGCACAGTGACGTGCCATCAAAAGCACCCTCTTTGATCTCCGTCAGTAGCGGACAACTCGAGAGATAGAGCGAGAAGCAGTCCAGATCTCCCGTCTCATCTCCCCTCCCGACCACGTTGCTGAACGCTTTATCTTCAACTACCCTCAATTTACTCAAATCACTGATGTAGAGATTCTTTAGCGCGATGATATTCTTGAAGTAAATGTCCTCGATAGGGTTGCCGTCTAAGTGCAATTCCTCGAGATATGGGAAAAACTGGGCGCTCAATGACTTGGGTATGTCTGTTATTAAGTTGTAAGATACATCTAATATGAAAAGCTTTTGAAGTTTCTTCTGGATGTTCAATTCTTTGATCTGATTTCCTCCGATGTTCAGGACCTGAAATCAAAATAAACGATTCTTCCTTAGACACTTGAATATTTATATATTATTTGATATCGCAAGGAATTGGAGGATAAACAGGAATAAATACCTAGTTGAAAGTTGAAAAAGTTTTATCTGTTGTCTGCTATACCCCTTTACAAAAAGGGGGACAGATCGGACTTTATTCCCAACTGTCCTCATAAGTGGACAGAAAAAGGGGGAATAATTAGATTTTGATTCTTAAATCTAGTTGAATTTAGGCCTGTTCTTCGCGACAAAGCCTAAAAGATAGTAGATGTCAAATTAGGTTTAGTGGTACATAATCATACACTATGTTGTGGGTGAAAGATGTGAAGAGATAGTATTGTTCTCACCTCTAAACTATCAAATCGGACTTGACTCTCATCGTACAAGTCCGAGAGCTTATTATAAGACAGATCTATGTACTTGATCCCTCTCGGGAACTTAGGCCAATGGTGGAAGTTATTTATCTTCAGGATGGCGATCTCGAGCGATGGCGGCAGTGCGAAAACCAACGTTAGGGAGTTCCCTTCAAGGTTCAATTCTCTTAAGCTGGTGCAGGAGAGAAAAGCGTCTTCTTCTACCATTTCTATTACGTTGTAAGATAGGTCCAGGAATTCGCTAAAAAGAATAAATAAATAAATAAATATTCCGGACATATCACACACGGTCAACTGATCCCAAACTAGGCATAGCCTGTACTATGGGTACCGGAGACTGATATACATAATATATATATTATATATTTAACACCCAGACACAGAACAAACATCTGTGTAAAACGTAATTAGGTAACTAAACAGATTTTTTGAAAATTGTGCTCCTGTGAGACGCTGAAGGTTCTCAAAGCAGTAGGACGTTCCACTGCTGAACATAGGCCTCCCCACAGATTTCCAGAGCAACTTCCATCATGTGAGAGGAATAAGCCACCAAGCTGGGCACGCGCAGGGTTGGCGAGCGCAGTTACAGCTATCGTTGTTATAATACGCTGCCACCCATCCCCTAGTTTTTCCCTAAGTCGACTCTTACAACATCCACGGGTAGGTAGATATGGGAGGCGGCCTGATCTTCAGCCGCGGCCAAAGTCAAAGTCTACTTACATACTGTTATCTGCAGGAAAAGACTCCTTCATCACAGCTCTGATTTTGTTCTCTCTCAAGCTCAGCCTCTTCAACCCAGTTAAAGCTGTATGGTTCTTCTGCAGTGTCACATAGTTTAGACTGTTCTTACTCAGATCCAAGTCTTCCAACGACGCCATAGGATGCAGTGCTTCAATAGGAATCGTCTTCAACGCATTACCTTTCAGATTCAAGACTTTAACGCTTCGCAAATGCTTGAAGTTTAAAGTATTGAACTCTGTGAGTTTGTTGTAAGATAGATCCAACTCCTCTAAGGATGGGATCTTAGTGAAAAGGTCTGGAGTGATCTCCCAGAGTTCGTTCTGTGAGAAGGACAGCTTCTTCAGGTTCGGCACGTCGCTGAAGGGGTCGGGCCAGTAAGTTCGGATGGCGTTGTTGGTGAACCGCAAGGTTTCCACTTGTGAGTTTGGTGGTAGTCTGGGAAGACAAAATAAGTATTAACGATTTTTTTATTAATTACGTTATCGTTATTAAATAACGATTAGCCTATGAACGCTTGCAATACCAGAGGCATCACGCACGCGTTGCCGACCCCGAACCCCCTCCCCCCCTTGGGCTCTGGTAACCATACTTACCGCAGGAACACAACACTATTTGAAACAAATAATGATATTCGGCTGCGATCTTCTGTAAGGCGGAGGTACCTCCCAAGTGGGCTGCTCCAATTCAGAACGAGAAAATCTCGCTGTGCCCTACCTCCTAAAATATAAATATATTTTCAATATCTCTAGGTATTATTATTATATTATCAATATCTCTGTGTAGGTTGCGGGAAGTCGGTGGATGGAAAAGGTACAAGATCGTTCGTCATGGAACTCTTTGGGGAGATCTATGTCCAGCAGTGGACTTCTACTGGCTGATGATGATGATCTCTGGGTAGGTATAGCAGTAATCTACACTGATTCTTTCACCGACGGTCATAGGCCCTTTTCAGGGCCACCATACCTCAACCTGGTCACTGACCAAACACAGGATGACCAAGAAAGAATCAGTGACATGACAAGCATCGCTATAGTATTCTAAGAACATGTATCTAGTCCTGTTTCTACAAGTAGGTCACTTCCTGCGTGATTCGCAAAGTAAACTCGCAATTAGGTACAGGTTGATTGATGGGGCGCAGATAACATTAAGTGTTTTAATTTAGATAACGGGTATTGACCTTTGATTGCTTGGCAACGGGAGGCTGTGTGGGAGATATAAGAACATAAGTTTTATCAAGTTAACTTGCGCTGCAAACTCTTTCTAAGCACCACCGAGCAAGTCCGCCTTCGCAAAAAAATTAAGAAAACTGATTTTTTTTTATTACCGTGTTCTAAATCTATGAATGCAGTTTTTGTCTCTAAAATCGACAACAACAATGACGTCGATACTAGGGATTTTATAAAAAAACTCTATCTGATATATTTTCAGACATCTCCCTACCCTACGTACAGTACCTAGGGAGGAGTAGTACCACTCAATGAATCACCCTGTATAGCTATAATAATAATAGTAGGTAAATGACTTTTTACTGTAGGTACTACATTATTCAAATAACGATGGTACAAGGTGTAATATGAGCAAACGGCTTTCCCAAAAACCCTCGAACGGTAAACAATGATAGGAGTATCTTTCATACGAAAGTCAACAATAATGCCCTTTGAGAGTTGTCTTAATTACTACGCCGATAAGAAGTCAAGGTGACCAACAAATTACCTACGTGAACAGGTTTATTAAGTGTAGTTAATAGTCTTGTTAGTTTATAAGTATATATATATATATTTTATGGTTATGCGTTGGATGGGTAAAAATATACTTATACATATATAAATACCTACTTTTAGAATTGTTTATGATACTAATGTTCTCATGTAAGTGACTCACTGTCTTTATGGGAATAAATGAATTTAAACCTAAACCTATTATTGAGACGTTTAAATAAAGTAAATTACTTTTATTTATGTGACAATGCGTTCAATTGTAACACAAACTATCCTACTAATATTGTAATAATGAAAGTTCCTGAGGATGTTTGTAGTTCAATCGCGCCGTAGCGGCTCAACGGATTTCCATAAAACTTGGTAGGTTTAGATAGAGACCTATATTTATGGCAATAATATTTTTTTACAGAGTTTACGATTAATTCAGTTTTTAAATTTGCTAATAGAACTGCTATTATAAATGACTAGCTTCCGCCCGCGACTTCGCTCGGCTGCTACCTAAGATACATATGCAATGTGCTATTCTAGTTAAATAACTTTATCTATTCCAAGTTTCAACGAAATCGGTAGAGCCGTTACGGCGTGATTGAACAACCAACTTCAAACATCCTCAATAATTTTCGCATTTATAATATTAGTAGGATAACTTCAGCACATAGTTGGGACTTTGACTTTGGCTGAGTTGAGAAAAGCTGTGTTCCATCGGAAATATATCCGATGTTCAAAGATAGCTTTGCTGATCCGGATTGATAGTTGGTACTCACTTGCCAAGTGTCGTCAGGCTGAGTCCCTCGAAAGTGGCAGCGATCCTCAGCCCATTAGGGTTGGCCGGCCATGCGATCTTGTCCAAATCACTCACTTGCTTCTTTATTTTATCAGACTCCGAGCACAGAATATTGAACACCAATTGACCGCCATTGATATCTGGAATCTCACCGCACGTGCAGAAATCACATAGTTTTATCAATTGGATAGAGGTTTCGGTAGTATAGTCATGGCAAAGGGCGTTGTGGAAAAATATAAATAGAGCGGTGTAAAGTATTGGACGCATTACGGCACTCGTTTGGGCGATCGAGTCGGAATGATAAGATTTTATCGCTTATCGTAGCCGCTGTGTTTGCTTGATGAAGGTACTGTTACTGGTAGTAGATAAAGGTGCGAAATAATTTCAACTTTCAATGAATCACTATCCTGTGTAAGTGGACGAGGATCTTTAGAAAGGAACTTCAATAAAAAAATGTAGTTAGAATGATTTTGAAGTCAATGGAAATAGAACCGTAAAGCAGTACAGCTAAGATTGGTGCGAAGATGATTTTAACTTTCAATGAATCACTATCCTGTGTAAGTGGACGGGGATTTTCAGAAGGGGACTGGAAATGTATCAATGAAATAATAAAGTTATATTTTGTGTACAATGCAGAACCGTAAATTAGTAAATCTAAGGTCTGTTTTGTAAAGAGTGGGTAAAAAGGTGTAACGACCAAAGAATTTGTTATAATGAGCTTGTGTTAGTTTACCTAATAAACAAATTACGTTAATTAAATGCTCAATTCATTAACAAAAGTAAACTACAAGATAAACAAAGAAGATTTATTTAGAAAAATATATTTCATTCAAATAACAAGCAATATACATTATATCAAAATATAACATTTGACTTCAATATCCTTACGCTATGCAACATCAAAAATATCCTGTAAAATTTATAACAATAAAAGTTTAAGTAAATTCATTTGGTTACAGTAACATAGCTTCAATCTAAAGGATTTTACACATTACAACGGATCATACTATGAACGTCACCGTATTGGAACGTATAAAAATATTCTTTCTATAAATGAATATGAAACAATGCCCAGTATTGGCATTACTGCATGTTGTGTAGCGGCAATAAGCTGAGCCCATGCTCAGCTTATTGCTGCTACACATGATAATAACAGGCATGGGCCTCTTTCGGCTCACACAGCACAAAAGACGAATTACATACATTTAATGTTGTTGTTGTGTGTCTTCAGCCGTGGTGGCCCCGGCTGAAGAATAGGCCCCTCCATATCTACCGATCCGTGGATGTCGTAAGAGGTGACTAAAGGGAAAAAAGCTAGGGGATGGGCAGCAGCGTCCCTTATTCTAACAAAGATAGCTCTAACTGCGCTCGCCAACCCGCATGCCCAGCGTGGTGAGTATGGGCAAATCCCCACACATGATAAGGAATTTGCTCTGTCTGTGGGGGAGGCCTTGTTCAGCACTGGACGTCGTACGGCTGAAGTGATGATGATGATGAATGTTGTTGTTTGTTAGAATATTATTGTCCTGGCGTTACTGTATTGTTTTTTTTTGTCTTCTTTCTTTGTTGGTCGATTCTTGTGTTGGTAAACGTTACGTGTGTGATACATTCATAGCCCGGTCATAGTATGATACATTGTAGTGGGCAAAGGCCTTTACTATCACGTTATGTGATAAATTACTAGTTCTTTGACGAACTATAATAAAATCAAGCTAGAGTTATATCTTAAAAAGAAATAAGTACCAAACGATACTGATTGCGTATCTTACACTCATTATATCTACACAAGCATCCCTGTTATTATTTTTTCAAACCTCAAATAAAAATATAATTTAAGTGGAATGGTTTTATAAAATGCGAGAATTTTAATTTATAAAAATTAAGTACAATTCAATTTTAAATTTGAGTAGGGCAGTATAGTTTGTATTTCGGTATCTATTATTTTTTGTTCAATGGTGCTGTACATGAACCACCTCTCTCTAGCCTCAAAGGTTTGCTGGATGAAATCACTTTTTAGGGCTCGCCTTTACACATTCTTTATTCTTTATTGTACACAGAAAACACATACAAAAAACAAACTAAATGAAAGGACATGTACAAAGGCGAGCTTAACCCTAAAAAGAGTTTTCTTCCAGCAAACCTTTGAGGCTAGAGATAGGTGGTTATAGAGGTAGGGTTCGTGTACAAGATCAATGAATAAAAATAATAATAATAAATAGTAGATGTATAAACAAACTATTCTAACAAAATATACTTATATTAGATACCTAAATATAAACTTATCACTATGAACAAACTACTTATATAATAATATTACAATATATATACCTACTTGTGAAACAATAAAACAAATATACAAAAATATATATATAATTTAAATACCTACGTACTTACAGAGATAGAAAATGCTCTTTTGCCTTCCTCTTAAAAACATTAACCGAAGGACTATCGCGTATGACATGGGGCAGGGCATTCCACAACTTTACCGCATGGACGGTAAAGGAGCCGCCGTAGAGTCGAGTGAGGGGGTATTTTCAAAAGAAGGTACATAGAGGATCTACACAACTCACCACGGGGAACAAGGAACTCAAAGCGCTCACGAAGGTAAGAAGGGGAGATGGGACAAAAAAGAATTTTAAAGAGTAGTATTAGTACATAAAGATCACGCCGACGACGAATAGGGAGCCATTTGAGTTGTGATCTAAACTTCGAAACGTGATCAAACTTGCGCAAACCGAATATAAAACGGATGCACAAGTTCTGAAGGCGTTCGAGTTTGTTAAGGAGTTCCTCCGTGGCATCAAGGAAGCAGACATCGGCGTAATCTAGAAGGGGCAACATTAGAGCTTGAGCAAGAGTAATTTTAGTTTCGTGGGGGAGACATTTTTGGAGGCGCTTGAGAGATTGAAACGAAAAATGAACCCTTTTGCTGACTTCATTAATATGGCTGACCCAAGACAGTTTACTGTCGAAGATCACTCCAAGGTTCTTAGCCTTGCTAGCGTAAGGTATCAACACACCGTCGAATACCACAGATGGAATATGGGAGTGATTGACCATATTAATCATGTACGAGCTACCCAAGATCAAAACCTGCGACTTAGATGGATTAACTAGGAGTCCAAAGCTTTTCGTCCAAGAGTTAATGCTATCAAGATCCGCGTTAATTTGGTTGGTACCCTCATATATATCATCGAATTTAAAAGTGTGATATATTTGTAAATCATCGGCATACAGATGGCAGCGAGACGAGATGGCATGGGTTAGTGAATTAATGAATACTGAAAAAAGGAGAGGAGACAGAACACCACCTTGCGGTACACCGGCAGATATGTTGTGTCTTTTCATTTAGTGTGTTTTTTATGTGTTTTGTGTGTACAACAAAGAATAGGGTAACTTATTAATATTATGCTTCAAAAATAACCTTGCACATATTTTTGAAAATTGACTCATGTTTAAACAATAAATGCTTACCAGTCTTTAGTAAAAGTTAAGTCAACAATTACGTAAAATCGAGGAAAAATCCCTGCGATTTGAACTACCGTCCGATGTTTCAATATTGAAAGACTAATAATTTGCATGGGCCATTATAACTAACGAGCAACTTCATTTTAAAGCTATTTGGTTTAACAAATGGCCTAAAAATTAAGCTCACACGACACTCGACAGTCATAATGGCAACTAACTGTAGTCTAACAAATAATTATATTCACGATTTGACAGTTAGTTTATGTCAAAACGCGTAATAAAGTTGCAACATTTAGACCGTCAGTGCTGTAACTGATCAGATCAATAAATGATCTGCCAACTAATCAGCTTTTTGCAATTTCATAGCCCTAAATTTAAGTGGATTAACCCAAATGTTGATGCCCATTCACCGCAGATTTCGCGATGAACGTAACGCGTTTGTGTCACACGTAGACAGACTCCACACTAGTGACTTGCCACGATTAATGAGCCAATATTCATCAGATCAATTGTTTTTTTATTACTTCACTATTGAATTTTCGTCAAAAAGTGGCAGCACCCTAATTGTTAAAACATGAATAATATTATTTGTTAGACTATAACAACTTACTTCAAAGTTTCAAAGTTTGAAACTTGTAAGAACAATCTTAGACGCGCTGAAAACCCGCCTACTATGTAATGGCACAAAGCCTTAAATACGGTTGGAAGACTTAGTTTAAGTAATAAACATTTCTTATTCGTAACGTAAAGACTAGCATGAGTTACCGGGCGCGCTCACAGCGCATCGTGCTCCTTCAGTAAGTAGTGCCCGATTAGACGCTTTTGGATGTCCGTCACTCCGCCGTAGATTTGAGTTCCTCTCGCATCTCTGTAATGATGGAAATCCAAGTTAAGTGAATGTCATATAAAATTCGTTGCAAAATGATCCTTACCTCTACTGAATAAAGTCAATTTTGAGTTTGACGTTTGAGGATGCCGATATAGTTCAACGATATCGCAAGCTTATATGATGAAATAATATGAAATAACGCCCACTAATTTTTGTATGGAAATGGCAAAAATCAAAACCTCTAGAGTACTTCCAGTTACCTCACAATTCTGAAATATTGAATGCTAATAGCCTTTAAACCATAAATAAAGGAAAAAGTCAAATTTTAAACTAACTTCCGCCCTCGGCTTCGCTCGCGTGGTACCTACATAAAAAGTAGCCTATACATATGCTGTTCTGGGTAAAGATCTCTATATATTCCAAATTTTAACGAAATCGGTTGAGCCGTTGGCGTGATTGAACATCATCATCATCAACAACCTGTAGACGTCCACTGCTGGACATAGGCCTCCCACAAAGAGTTCCACGAACGGTCTTGAGTCTTTTCCATCTACAGTCTTCCCGCAACCTTTACAATGTCATCGGTCCATCGGGTGGGGGGCCTTCCAACACTGCGTCGCCCGGTTTGTGGTCGCCATTCGAGAACCTTTACTCCCCAACGGTTATCGGTTCTGCGAGCTATATGGCCTGCCCACTGCCATTTCAACTTGTTAATTCTGAGAGCTATGTCGGTGACATAGCTCTCAAGATTGAACAACAAACATCCAAACATCTAAACATTCAAACATCCTCACAAACTTTCGCACTTATAATTTACTTTTTTCAGTAATCTAGGATTCACAGTTTACTTATCGTTTAATATAGGCTAGATGTATATATGTCGTACTTGAACCAATTTGAATCCACGTTTTGTATTCCACTCGCTTAAAAGTAACATTGTGCGAGTATGCTACGTACCTAGGTTAACTATAGTGTAAGAAAATATTAGAAATACAGTATGAAAAAAATAACTACATAATTATAACTACTACCTATACTATTATACTAATTACGAAATTAACAAAATATGATTGACCTAATCGCAATAAATGTGCATGTGTGTGTGTGTGTAGTGTACCGGAGCGGTGTCGTGTGTGTTTTTGTGGAGTGTGTGATGTATAGTGTGTACCTAGTGTGTATCTACCTAGCCGCTGATAGAAAGCTTTAGCAAGTACAAAACGGATTACGTGCAGTAGGACTCGGTATATTAACCTGTTTGTGCATGAGTTTATAGGGAGGGCTTAATATTAGTAGGATAGTAGGATAGGCGCATCAAACGATGTAGTAGGCAGTCATACCACATAATAAAGATAAATACTCCAAACCACAGAATTACCTAATAGTACATCATAATATGTGTTGTATGTACAGTATATTAGATACTGTACTGGGTATTCACTTCTTTGCACAAATGGCTTGGTGGAGGGCATTGGTATGCCATAACACAGGCAATCCTAGTTTGGGTACCAATGTTGTCCAACCAGGAATATTATTGTTCATTATGTTACTAATTACATAAAACTTAATATTGCATGTTATTGTTAAGTCTGTTGTATATCAAATATATTTCATTTCATTTCACCTATTGTTTATTACCCACTTGTTTATGCTTACTACTTATAACCTAACATTCCTCATAATAGTTAGTCCTTTGCATCTAAGACAAGCCTATCTTGGTTTTTTAGATGTATACAACATATTCTGTAACTATTTTTTAAAAAAATTTAAAAAAAAAATTCTACTTGAGTTCGGTCTTGGGAGCCGTAAAAGGAGGCAAGCTAACCTGAAGTGCCTCTCGGCGGCGTAGTGCGTGGAGAGACCGCGGCCGCCGAGGATCTGCACGGCGTGGTCGG
The DNA here is from genome assembly GCA_947579855.1 of Anticlea derivata. Taxonomy (NCBI): domain Eukaryota; kingdom Metazoa; phylum Arthropoda; class Insecta; order Lepidoptera; family Geometridae; genus Anticlea; species Anticlea derivata. The sequence goes on from OX388268.1 coordinate 10,826,455, forward strand.
CGGCCGCGGCGGCCGCGCGCCCCGCCACGTACTTGGCCATGGCGCTGTGCTTGGTGCTGCGGGCCACCGCCGCGCGGTACGTCACCAGCCGCGCCGTCTCCACCAGGATGCACATGTCCGTCAGACGGTCCTGAAGCAATAAACAAAATATTTTTTACATTATAGTCGGCTCTGAAACACATTGCTAAACTTTTTACACATTATAGCCAGTGCTGAAACACAATGCTTAACTTTTTATAAATTATAGCCGGCTCTGAAACACGATGCTAAAATTTTTATACATTATAGCCGGTCCTGAAACACAATGCTAATCTTTTTATACATTATAGCCAGTGCTGAAACACAGCGCTAACCTTTTTATACATTATAGCCGGTCCTGAAACACAATGCTATAGTTTTTATACATTATAGCCGGTCCTGAAACACAATGCTATAGTTTTTATTCATTATAGCCGGTCCTGAAACACAATGCTATAGTTTTTATACATTATAGCCGGTCCTGAAACACAATGCTATAGTTTTTATTCATTATAACCGGTCCTGAAACACAATGCTAAACTTTTTATAAATTATAGCCGACTCTGAAACACAATGCTTAACTTTTTATAGATTATAGCCAGTCCTAAAACACAATGCAAAATCTTTTTATTCATTTTCTACCCACGCAACAGTGTAGAACTCGCTCACTCCAACATAGGTTTAATAAACCTATCCTTGTCCCAAATTATGAGCTTAGAAATGCAAGAGGAACTTACCTTGACAGAGGCCAGCCTGCTGAGCGGCTTGCCGAAAGCCTGCCTCTCCTTGGCGTAGTTGATCGCAGTGTCGAGGGCAGACTGCGCGATGCCTGGAAAGTTTACGGAATTTGTGATAATCATTATTATTCACGACGGAATAGTGACCTAGTGTATGCATTTGTGTTTAGAAGTCTTATGTTTATTGATAGGTTAGCAACGCTCTCAAGTGGCTACTGTAGTAATATATCGACAAGTTGATTCATAGTATGTATACTATCCCGAAAGGGGCTCATTCTACCCCCAAATGGGAATAAAGTTTGTTCTACGACTTTTGGAAATTTGTCATTAATCATTGAAATAAAAACACGATGCAAAAATCAGCTCAAAACTTCAAACTCAATTATCCAATGGTAGTAATTATACAATGGTAGTAATCTTGATGTCTAAAATCTTGTACGTTATTTAACTTAAACTTTAACTTAAATTAAACTTTACATTTATAATACATGCATATTAATAAAAAAACTTACATCAAACTCCATTCAATCAAACATTAAACTAAATCTAAAAGAAAATAAATATAATCTCAGAAATAAAATAAAATTACATGTGGCTAAAACTCGGACTAATTATGGTAAAAAAATAATACTATCAGAGGGAGCTACATTATTTAACAATTTACCAAACAGCATAAAGGAATGTGAAAATTTGAATGCCTTTAAAAATAAACTTAAATTACACATACATACTCTGTAACAATACATACTATGCTTTCAATGCTTACCTATCTAATATTAAGTAACACTAAAATAAAAACATACCTTTTTCATAATTACCTAAGTACCTACCTACTGGCTAATTTACTGTTTCGTTTTTACAAATTGAATAATAATAATATGTACATGTATTATTTAGTTGGTTATCACTTCATTTTTAATGTTAATTAACTAGTTATAATTTAGGTTAGGTACCAGAGGCTAGAATATTGTAAAACTTAGATATAATCGCTCATTATGTATCTCATTTTAAGTAAACCCTGTGTTTGTATGAGAATAAAGTTCTTTAAACCTATTTAATTTAATTACCTAGTTATTAAATTAAATTGATAAAAAGCTTTTATTTTCTTTTATTCTTTCTATTTATTGATAGATTTACCCCCTTTCAGGATAATATAAATATTAGAATTCACTTTGTATAGAAATAACTGCTTAAAACTTATCGCTAATGTTATGGCCAATTTGGACCCCGCGTCTTCTGCGCTCACCATGTACCTTTTTGGAACCACAACCGTAGACTTATCTGTGGTAACCGTAGACTTATGTAACACTTACCTACGGCGTGTGCGGCGATGCCTATCCGGCCCTGGTCCAGCTGTTCCATGGCGATTCTGAACCCCTCCCCCTCGGCGCCCACCATGTACCCCTTCGGGATCCGCACCTCGTCCAAACTCATGTTGCAGGCGGTGGCTGCCCTGTCGGACAAGCTTCAGATTTGGGTGACTTTAAACTTTGGCTGGGCATTCAAGTAGGGCAGCTTTTAGGCAGTGTCATTTCTTGGTCTAGTGATACCCCGACTTTCGATCCAGAGATTGTGAGATCAACCTGATCTTACACCAATGAGTTTTTTTATTAGTATTCCAAATTGAAGATCCCAGAAAGCTATACAACTATATCTATACAGGCTTCCGCCCGCGAGTTGGTTGAATAACAAACATCCAAACATCTAAACATTAAAACATCCTCACGTGCGAAAGTTTGTGAGGATGTTTGGATGTTTAGATGTTTGTGGTTCAATCACGCCGTAACGGTTAAACAGATTTCGATGAAACTGCGAAGCCGCAGGCGCAAGCTAGTAACTAATATAATTTATAAACCCTTAATTTACTTATTGACTGACTGAAAGCGCATTTGGGTTGAAGTTTGTATGAATATAACATCACGCAAACCAAGTCGCGGTAAATACTAGTTATATATAAACCCCAAGCTAGCTTTGTATGGGCATGTCATAAGGACGGAAGAATGTCATGTGACAAGAAGAGTGTTAGATATGAATGTGGATGGATGTAGGAGTAGAGGTAGCCCAAAGAAAAGATGGATGGACTGTGTGGAAGTGGATATGGTGAAGAAAGGAGTGAGTGCTGAGGTGACGACTGATAGAGGGAAATGGAAGAAGAATAATTGTTGTGCCGACCCCACATGATGTGGGATAAGGGCAGGAAGATGATGATGATATAAACCCCAAGCGCCATTTCGTTAAAGCATATGTGTATGTGCATGCATTTTATGAAAATAATTCTGTAGCAGCTTAGGAGCATACCTTACTCCGATGATAGGCTCCTTGTTGCCTCTGAAGACGCCTTCCGCATCCAGTGGAACAAGGAAACCTGAAATAATATTACTTAGTTACTGGGTTAGACGCAGTGCACCAAAGGAGCCTCTAAGAGGCGCACTTTAATCCCTTCACTACACTGGTTCTTTCACCGACGGTCATAGGCCCTTTTCAGGGCCACCATACCTCAACCTTGCCACTGACCTGATACAGGATGACCAAGAAGGAATCAGTGACACAACAAGAGGACTGGGTTAGAACTTAGACCAAAAAAATACAAAAAATTGGATACTAATGCAGCCAATGAGAGGCACGAACACCAATTAATCAAACTAAATGTTTTACCAATTCAACTAAAGCAAATGTTTTTCTCTGTTTTTGCTCGAGGTTTAGTAGACAACATTGATTTGCAAGTCTCTTAGATGCGAAACTCACAAGCGATGCCCTTGTGTTTGAGCTCGGGGTCAACGGTCGCGAACACAGCGGTGGCGGCGCCTTCGACGGATGACGTCACCCAGCTCTTCTTGCCGCTCAGCACGTAGTGGTCACCGTCTGCGGTCGCGCGCGTGCGGATACTGGCCACATCTGTTCCAGCACCTGAAATACAATTAATTGGAATTATACCTATTTATCCTACTAATATCATACTAAATGCGTAAGTTTGTGAGGATGTTTGTAATTCAATAACGCCGTAACGGCTCAACCGATTTCGTTGAAACTTGGAATATAATACTTGGTTGTTTCTGCTACTTCTGTCAATGCATTCAAAAACAAGCTCGACAACTGGCTACGAATCAATAAATCAGTGCTCAAAAAAGTGAACAATAGACTTTCAATTTCGACACTGTGAGATGTAGACACATCAGCGGAAGGTGCTCGTCTATAACCAAATAAATAAATAAAAAATTAATAAATAAATAAAGAGCTTTTTACCTGGAATAGCATATAGGCTACTTTTTATGTGGGTACCACGCAAGCGAAGCCGCGGGCGGAGGCTAGTCCTCTCTAAACAGGACTTTTGCGGTGCTGATTGAAGCCCAGAAAGTTTGCTTTCGGATTAGTATACTAGTTACGGAACACGTTGTATAAAGGCATGCCAAAATTAATGCTAGGACGTGCCTCTTACTACACTTGTCTATCTTGCTTAGGGATAAAAGTCGTGAGTCAATTTCATTATATAGACGTTCATAGGCTTCATACCTCAACCTGGTCACTGACCTAATGGATGACCAAGAAAGAATCAGTGTCTGTGTCATTCTTACCAGGTTCACTGAGAGCGAAACACCCAATCGCGCCTTTAGTAAATTCCCTCAGGAAAATCTCCTTTTGCTCTTCAGTTCCTTTCTCGTTGACGAGGTTGGCGTAGAGGTAGTTGTGTATGGACACGATCATGCCCGTGCTGGCGCAGCCGCGGGATATCTCCTCTACTGCGACGGCGAGGGACAGGTAGTCGAGCCCCAGGCCTCCGTATTCCTCAGCCACGCATGCGCCCATCAGTCCCATGTCAGTGAGCTTTTTTATCTGTGGTATAAAACTTATATAAGCCTCTACACGCCACCCTGTAATCAGAGGCAATTATCGGGGTCGGAGTTACCTACTTGAACTATATGCATTTTATACTAAAAAGTGATTCATAATTATGTATACTATCCCAAAAGGGACTTATTTTAACAAAATGAAAGAAAATATAGAAAAATATATCAAAATGTTCATATTTTTTCCAATTGGGAGTAGAATTCTTATTCCAATAGGGAGTTCAAAAAAATAAATTTAATGTTGAGGGCTTGGTTATCCTGCCCTTATATGCACTCTAGGTCTACTGTTCATGTAAGATTCTAACATCACACCTACAAAAAGTATTCCACATTAGCTTGCACCAGCGGCTTCGCTTGTGTGGTACCTAGATACAAAGCAGCCTATAGGTATGCTATTTTAGGTAAAGAAGAATCATCTTTTCCATTATAAAACTTAAATCCATAACTATAAGTCCCTAAGGTCTTCATTTGTATGTTTTGGTATCATGTGAAGCATTTTAGATAAGAATGATAGCGTTATTTCAATTGATAAAAATATGTAAGTATGAAAGAATGACTTTGCAAAGATACTGTCAATCATCAGGAATTCAATGAAGAATATAACATTGGACAAAGTCAAGGCGATTATAAATGTGAGGGTGTGTGTTTATTTTTCGGACACATAGCAGCTCAAAGGATTTTCATGGTTTTTGGTACATACTTTAGGTCCTGGAATAGGACATGATGGTACTTTTTACCAGGTACCACACAAGCAAAGCCGCATGGGCTAAAGCTAGTACTAACATGATCAAAAGGAAATCTTCCTTCCTTGTCCAGTTTAGCTGCTTGCGGCTTCAGGGTCTCGTCTGCAAACTGCCGTGTCAGCTGCTGAATCTCCTGCTGTTTTCCATTCAGCTGTGTGGTGAAGGTGCGGGTTGTTAAGGTCTTCAGGCATTGTAATGAAGAAACTAGAGAAGAAGAGAATCACCTAAAATCTTTCTCACAATTAACGGCTCAATTAGAGTAGTGACAGGCTTGCAACCTGTAGCCATGTGCCAAAAATAATGGAAATATCTAAGGAAACATCTTGATGATCAGCACCAACAGATGTGAGAGGATACCTAATGTGTAGTAGATACACTAATTGTGAGCCTATTAAATTTTTTTCTTACAGCTAGATCATTCATCATCATCATCATCCACAGCCTGACTGTAACCACTGCTGTGCAAAGGTCTCCCTTTCTTTGTGCCTGTCTCCTTGATCCCATGCAAGCCTCATCTATTTGCGACTAGAGTGACTAGAGCATTCATTTAGAATAAATAAAGGAACGATAATTTTGAGCAGTTAGACAAGTCCCGTTCAAACGAGTTGTTGTTAGCTGTTGTGCAGAGATGATTATGTTAGTGCCTAAAAAATCTATTCTTCATCTAAACCAAAATATTGTAGTTTAATTTATATATCTCTCCAAATCAAGCATAAAGCTGACTGGCGTCCCCTATTTATATGCCTCATAGAGTAGCTAATGTTTGTGTATAATAATTGGTATAAATTTACATAGGTATTTATCAAGTAGGCTCACGATAAAGTGTGATGTAGGTACTTACAGGTAGATTTTGTAGAATTTATCAGAACACCGGTAGCCATTGCGTTTGTTGATTCCTGGGTCCAGCTAGAATTTAATTATCTCCTAGCGGCGAGTGAAAGGCCGAAGAGGTAAATCGCGACCAAAACCCACCCAGTTGACATTCAACGTGCGATAAGTAAATGATAATGTGCCAAGGTCACTGGCACTGTTGAAAACTGTTTCCAAAAACTTGCCTCTACCAGTAGTAGGTACTCAAACCAACTGGTTACGCAAAAAGTGGAATGAAGTTACTTTTCCGATTTGTTTGTAGTAGTTACCCTTTTAGTTTACACTGTCCGTTCGGAATTTCCCCCAATAGGTATATAAAAAAGTACTCTGATTGTCCAGCACCCATCACATCAATTTTGCATGTACGTCTTTCTAAAAAAAAAATTAACAGATTTTTGGGTTAAAAAATTCAAAAAATTGTATAATATATGAACAACAAGCTCGCATTTCGGCAGCCAATCAGACGTCATTTTTGAACGAATCTGCAGAGTCAGCTGTTTTTGATTGATGTCAATTTTTGACAATGACACTGGACACAAAAAAAAAAGGTTTACTTTGTTTTGTTGAGTTGTGCGACTTGTGTTGTGTGCGGCGCATTTGTTTCAATTTACATACATTGGTGGGAGGAAAATGGAACAAAAATTGGTTGATTGTTGATAATCCAGTCTGCCGCCCCGGCCCCAAAGACTATATAATACACTACGTGTCCCGGCCCGTGCGGCTACTGAGCAAGAGAGCAATCTACTATACTAATTCTCACTACCTACGAACAGCCACCGCCACCCTACAAGCTAATAATAATAAACTTATTGGGCCTACAGTCTAAGGATACAATTAGTACCTCTCGAAGTTTTGAGATCATGACTTCAATCCTGGATCAGTATGAGCAAGCCTCTCAAAGCTCCCAGCGGATGAAGCCCGCTGCCGATCCAATGGTCTCTTCCGGCTACATCAACATGCAGCTAGAAGACAATACTCCCATGTTTTCAAAGCAGAGAATGAAATTCAATCCTTCGGATCTGATAACGCATGCAGCCGTTTCAAACGATTACCTTGTACTTGCGATGGCCAATGGAAGGCTCTTTAGAATGGATATGAAGAGGCCTGACAATGATGAAGGTAATCCATTTTTACACTCAAACTTAGCAGTTTTTAGGGTATCATTTGGAAAAACAAAACCCTTACCCTTAATCTTTTTTGTCCATCAGTCTGTATTTCTGTGCGTCAAGGCCCATTTTCTCAAAAATGACTAAAGTTTAATTTATATTGAATACTAAACTAAGATCTATATCCTCATACTGCTGTGAAAAAAAAAGTTTCCATCACACTGTTTGTTCACAATGAAATTGCATTCTTTCCAGAGATCCACTACTCTAAATTTATCCAGGCTTCATCTAAACTTACTGGCATATTCCTTGATCCACTGGGTTACCACCTCCTAATGGCTTTCACAGTCAGAACTAAGATGGTTGACGCAGGCCCTGAACTAGTCTACCTCCACCGTAGGAGTGTTAAGCCAAAATCTGTAAGCAAGTCCCGGAACTATGAGGTCACTGAGGTCGGGTGGAACATGGACAACACCTCTGAAGTAACTACTGGCCCAATTCTTTTGGGGACATCGCAGGGTCATTTAATAGAAACAGAGATGGAAGCTGAGAGTGATAAGATGTTTACGGCGAGTCAGCCATATTGGAGACCGGTAAGCAAAAAATAAACACCCATAGGTAGATACTGAGGCTGTGATGATTCCGGCTGAAGAATAGGACCCTCCATTACCTCCCTGTGGATGTCATAAAAGGCGACTATTGGGAAAAAAAGCTAGGGGATGGGCAGCAGCATCCTCTATTTTAACAACAATGTTACTGTGCTTGCCAGCCCGCATGCCCAGTAAGCATGGGCAAATACCCCCACATGATAGGAAGTTGCTCTAAAAATCTGTGTGGGAGGCCTATGTTCAGCAGTGCATGGACCCCTATGCGGTACTTGCGGTAGATACACAAGAGATTCAACTAATTTCGCCCTGTGTTTTAATTTCTTCTAATTTCTTCAAGCTGCCTAACTACCTGCCTCTTTATGGACACAAGGACATTGATGGATTGGTAACTTTGAAAACACATCACATATTTTTGGCTTATCATTTTTCTTGTTTTATATTGGTTTCCTCTAACCCTCTTATTCATAAGCACTCACTAACTTTATGGGTTCGATAACTCACCCTGTCCTTTTCTAACAGTAACCAAAAGAAAGTTGAATATACCTACTTGAATTTTTTTAGCCCATACTTTGAATGGGGTTAGACCACTAGTTTATTAAACAGTATCTTCACTCAGGCCAACTTATTACCTGAGTAACGAGTCCGCATTTAAATGAGCCATCTCACTAGTCACCCATGAGTGATGAAAAGTGAATCGTTTGCCGGTTTTTGCAGGGGACACCATACAAAACGGTCATTCACTTTTCACCACTCACCGGTGACAGGTCAGTAACTCACGAACATAACGGACTCTGGTGTCTGTCGTTGCAGATATTCGACATCGGCAAAGGCATGGGCAACATGCCGATAACAGGAATTCAGTTCCACCGCGTTAACAGCAGCACCAACAAGTACTTTATCTTCGTCACAACACCAACTCGCCTCTACCAGTTCATCGGGCACGCGACGACGACCGACGACAAACCTTCCTTACAGTCATTGTTCTACACGTACTTGACCATGCCGGAGACAGGTTTTCAGGAGATACCCTCGACTTTGAAGTATTCTAAGCTGCAGTTCTTCTTTGACAAGTATTATAACCCGAAGACGTTTGCGTGGCTGACTGAGCCAGGGATCTTCTTCGGACAGGTAACTACAATTTTAATTTGATGACGCAACCACTGTACCTACCAACCTAGCCCGAAATACAATTTTTATAATGATTATTACCACTTACATATTAGTTTATATATACTTATCGTTGTGGAGTGAAAGAAGATGTAGTGATGAGGATTGAGAAAGGTATGCTGAGATGGTTTGGTCATGTAGAGAGGAAGAACGAAAGAAGATTGACGAAACAGGTGTATAAGGCGAGTGTGAATGGAACCGTTGGAAGGGGAACCTAGGCGTACGTTTAGCGACCAAATCGGTGACGTTTTGGACAAAGGTTAAGAGTACTCTAAATCAACGAGCAAGTATGAGGAATATGATGAGAGTGAATGAAGCCAAAGAGGTATGTCAGGATCGTAGCAAGTGGAAAGCCGTGGTCTCTGCCTACCCCTCTGGGAAATAGGCGTGATTTTCTGTATGTATACTTATCTACTATTTACCCTCTATTTATATAAGTACCCATATTATATCCTTACATGTACCTACCTACTATAATATTATGTTTATCCATGTTCGTCACGTCGCGTCGCCTAGGCCCCGTCAGAAAACCAGCGCCGCACCGTACCTAGATGCGGTGCAGCTTTATGCTGAGACGGGACGCATTTGCACAACACAACGTTTACCTACTTAACTTTTTACCTACCTACATGTTTTTGTATTTTGTGTAATAATTTATCTTTGTACCTACCTACCTTCTTAATGTGTTGTGGCTCGACATTGACTATTCTTCTGATGATGAATTGACTCTACTCAATATTCTTTTTTTTTTTTTGCTACAGTTGGACCCAACTTCCCAGCAGAATTCAAACTCTCTGTTCACGCAAGGCGAGCTCATTAGCTACCCGACCGGAAGCGGAGACGAGAAGGAACCCGCTCCGCTCTCGTTCGTCCTCACTGAGTTCCACGCACTCCTCATGTACTCCGACAGAGTCAAAGTAGTATCTCTGCTCAACCAGGAACTAGTCTTCGAGGACATTTACACCGAAGCTCATGGCAAGCTGAAGAACATAGTCAGAGACACGAGTAAACGGACGATATGGGCGATCACTGACAAGTCGGTGTTCCGCTACAAAGTTGTCCGGGAAGAACGGAATCTATGGAAGGTTTACTCCGATAAAGAACAGTTTGATTTAGCTAAGGAATATTGCCAGAACAACCCGGCATTTATCGACATGATTAACGTGAAGCAAGCAGAGCTTCTGTTCTCTAAAGGCGAGTACGAGAAAAGTGCAGAAATCTATGCAGAAACAAAGAATAGCTTTGAAACCGTTTGCCTCAAGTTTCTAGAAGGAGAGAGGATCGACGCTTTGAAAGTGTACCTTAGCAAGCGATTAGATGCTTTAACAGAAGACGATAAGTCTCTTATTTCAATGCTGGTGATTTGGATGACGGAGCTGTACCTTTCACAGTTAGGTCTGCTGCGACGCACGGGACAGGAAAGCTCCCAGACTTACCACCAGATACAAAGCGACTTTGAAATCTTTCTGCTACATCCCAAGGTCGCGAATTGCATGCAGCACGTCAAATCTGTCATCTACGATCTCATGAGCTCTCACGGTGATAAGCAGAACCTGATCAAGCTGACGTTTCTAAATGAGGATTACGAGAACGTCATCGCTCAGTACATCTACAAGAAGTCGTACCTAGAGGCTTTGCAGCTGTTGCAGACGCTGAAGAGACCTGAGCTGTTCTACCAGTTCACGCCGGTTCTGATGGAGGAGGTGCCGAAGCAATCGATCAACGCGCTGATAGCTCAAGGGGCCAGACTGAGTCCTTCGAAGCTACTCCCAGCTTTCCTGTCTTGCGAGGCAGATGAAGAGCACGTGGCGGAAATCATTCGGTACTTGGAGTTTATGGTGCAGCATTTTAACGTGAAGGATAAAGCGATTCATAATTACCTGCTGACACTGTATGTGGAGCACGATCGAGAGGCGCTGATGCGGTATCTGACGCGGCAGGGGCAGGACGTTAACATGGTCAACTATGATGTCCATTACGCGCTGAGGTAAGTTTTTGTCGTTATTTCTATCACCATCCATAAATTCCACCTTTATTATCACCTCTCTCTAGCCCAAAGGGTTTGCTGGAAGAAAGCTCTTGTTAGGGTTAAGGTCGCCTGTGTACATTACTTTAAAACTTTGAAATAACCTTGTTCTGTATGTTTCTGTGTGCAATAAAGAATTACAGAAAAAATATATGTTGGTCGTTGAGTAAAAACACATGGGTTTGCTTGTCATGTTACTTTTTCTTTCTTGGTTATCCTGTATTAGGTCAGTGGTGGCCCTGAAAAGGGCATATGACTGTCGGTAAAAGAATCGTTCGAAATTAAAGTGCGCATCTTAGAGGCTCATTTCGTGTACATGTTCGGTTCAATCACGATGTTTTCCTTCACCGTTTGCCACAATAATACGCTGAAACGCTGTAAGCTCTGCAATGTTCACCAAGCTTCTTCAGAGTTAGGTAAATCTTTATTTTACTTATGTTGTTTCCTACAAAATAACTAAAAGAACATCTATATTGATTCAGGTTATGCCGCGAGAAGAATCTATCTGAAGCGTGCGTGAAGCTATCCGCGCTGCTACTTCTGTGGGAGTCAGCCGTCGAGCTGGCCCTGCAGGTGGACCTGGCGCTGGCCAAGAGTGTCGCGAACCTGCCGGACTCCGTCGAGACGCAGCGACAGCTGTGGCTTAGCATCGGTGAGTCATACGACAGCCGTGGCTTAGCACCAGTAAGATATACGACAGCTGTGGCTTAGCATCTGTGAGTCATACGACAGCTGTGGCTTAGCACCAGTAAGATATACGACAGCTGTAGCTTATCATCGGTGAGTCATACGACAAGTGTGGCTTAACACCAGTAAAATATACGACAGCTGTGGCTTAGCACCAGTAAGATATACGACAGCTGTAGCTTATCATCGGTGAGTCATATGACAGCTGTGGCTTAGCACCAGTAAGATATACGACAAGTGTGGCTTAGCACCAGTAAAATATACGACAGCTGTGGCTTAGCACCAGTAAGATATACGACAGCTGTAGCTTATCATCGGTGAGTCATATGACAGCTGTGGCTTAGCACCAGTAAGATATACGACAAGTGTGGCTTAGCACCAGTAAGATATACGACAGCTGTAGCTTATCATCGGTGAGTCATACGACAGCTGTGGCTTAGCACCAGTAAAATATACGACAGCTGTGGCTTAGCACCAGTAAGATATACGACAGCTGTAGCTTATCATCGGTGAGTCATACGACAACTGTGGCTTAGCACCAGTAAGATATACGACAGCTGTGGCTTAGCATCTGTGAGTCATACGACAGCTGTGGCTTAGCACCAGTAAGATATACGACAGCTGTGGCTTAGCATCTGTGAGTCATACGACAGCTGTGGCTTAGCACCAGTAAGATATACGAAAGCTGTGGCTTAGCACCAGTAAGATATACGAAAGCTGTGGCTAAGTAACAGTAAGATACGTTCGTTCACCGTGAGGATAGGTGGCATTTGTAACTGAGCGCTTCAGTGCTTCGGAGGCCATCCTACTATCATAATTATATTAAAAATGCGAAGTTTGTGGGGATGTTTGGATGTTAGTGGTTCAATCACGCCGTAACGGCACGCGTTGCCGTCCCTGAACCCGTCCCCCTAAAGAGCTCTGGCAGCCTTACTCACGGCAGGTAAACAACACAAAAAACAAATGCTGTTATTTTGCTGCTTTCTTCTGTAAGGCGGAGGTACCACCCAGGCGGGCTGCTCCAATTTAGAGCGAGAAAACCTCGCTGTGCCCTACCTCCTAGTAAGCATCTGCTTTATTGACAGCCGAGCACGTGATTACTAAGAACCAGGACCTGAAGGAAGCCATGAGCTTCCTGCAGGAGTGTCCACTCATCAAGATCGAGGATATCCTGCCGTTCTTCAGCGACGTGGTCACTATCGACCACTTCCGGGAACCCATCTGTCAGTCACTGCAGGTAAGTAAATCCCTTACCACTGTTGCGGTTTTTTATTTTGGTTTTATATAAATAGAATTAAAATATCATAAATAGCCGCTTCTTCTTCTTCTTATTCCTCTTGTCGTGTCACTGATTCTTTCATGGTAAACCTGTCATATGTTAGTGACCATGTTGAGGTATGGTGGCCTAAGACCGTCGATGAAAGAATCAGTGTTGTGAAAGGATTAAAGTGCGCCTCTTAGAGGCTCCTTTCGTGCACATATATATCATAAATAGCCGCTTCTGGGATAGTATAAATGTTATGTATTAATCACCTAACAGGCATATACGATAGGTTAAATTTACATAATCTGAAAAAAAAAAAATGTTCCGGATTGTATAGGAAGTGTTGGTAGTTATATCGGCTGACACATCTTATGCCAAGGAAAAATATTGCGACTGCATTATTTTCGCGGATGCTAGGGTAGATGGGTTCGCAGCGGTTATGCGCAAACGTATAGCATCTCTAATGAGCAGAGTCAAAGGCAGTCACAACAGCATACTGAATACAATATCTGTTAAGTACGACTGCCCCATACTTCACCACTGGGTAACACTGGGTAAAGACTGTTATAATTTAATTGCTCACTATTCATTTTTTTTTTTTTTAATTATTGTGTTATGTACCTTACCTACCTATTTTTGTGATACGCTATCGACTAAGTTGTCTGCAATAAAGATTTATTATTATTATTATTTAAGTTTTTACAGTTTTTGTCTCTCGCACGGCGAGGAGTTTACGTTTTTTCGCGGGCTTTTGGCCAAACGAAAAATCGTTGACAATTCTATTGGTTAAGGGATAAAAACTTACGTACAATTCGGCAAGTTTTAATAATTACTGCTTTTTGGAGTTGTATGAAAGTAAGCTTGTGGATATCATATCACAAATAAATACTTTCAGGAGTACAACAATCAAATAGAAGAGATGAAAGCTGAAATGGAAGAAGCGACGCGCTCAGCTGAATATGTAAGTTTGAACTTGGCCCATTACTTACCAAAGGTTAATGATTCAAGGTTTTTATTTGCAGAACTAAGTGTTACAGAGATATCTTAAAACAATTGGCATTTAAATACTTATTCACTCGTTTCGAGCGTCGCAAATTGATATTTTAGGCGAAAATAGTACTCACAATGGCTCTAAGAACGGAATTCAAATAAATCTCCAAGCTTTTCTTAAATTTTCAAGATTCTTTTATATGTCGTGTCAATAAAATTCGATTTCATTGTAGACATGCCTCTGACTACCCCCCTTAGACATCTTCAAAGATGGTATCATAATACGTAGGTATACCATTCCTATGTATGTAATGTAGTAACTCTTTTACATCAATATTATGTACATCAGTCTCTTGTAGCCATAGTATACAGGCTATGCCTAGTTTGGGATCAGTTGACCGTGTGTGATCATCATCATCATCATCAGCTGAGGAAGTCCACTGCTGAACATAGGGCTCCCCCAAAGAGTGCCACGACGAACGGTCTTGAGCCTTTTCCGTCCACCGACTTCCCGCAACCTTAACAATGTCGTCAGTCCATCGGGTGGGGGGGCCTTCCAACACTGCGTCGTCCGGTTCGTGGTCGCCACTCGAGAACCTTTGTTCCCCAACGGTTGTCGGTTCTGCGAGCTATATGGCCGGCCCACTGCCACTTCAACCTGCTAATTCTGCGGATTTCCTCATTTCGGATTTTATCACGCAGCGAAACTCCGAGATAGGTCTCTCCGTAGCCCGTTGGGCGACTTTGAGCTTACGTGTGCCGTGTGTGATATGTCCGGAATATTTATTTAATTACAATAGCCTGGCAGATGATGATGAATGTGTATGGGCAGGTTCGGTCGGAGATCGCGTCGTTCCGCAACCGCAGCGCGCTGGTGTCGGTGTCGGACGCGTGCTGCCTGTGCGACATCGCGCTGCTGATGCGCCCCTTCTATCTGTTCCCGTGCGCGCACCGCTTCCACGTCGACTGCCTCGCCTTCGAGACCGCGCCCATACTCAGTGAGTCATCCCTCAAATCACATCAAAAGGCGTTTCATCATCATCATCAACAACCCGCGGCCCAATTCACAATTTGACTGGCCTCATAGCTCAGTTGGTAGTAACTCTGCCTTCTGCGCTAGAGGTCGCGGGTTCGATCCCCGCACTGGACAAACATTTGTGTGATGAACACAGATGTTTGTTCTGTGTCTGGGTGTTAAATATATATCTTTTATGTATATCAGTCTCTGGTACTCATAGTACAGGCTATGCCTAGTTTGGGATCAGTTGACCGTGTGAATATGTCCGAAATATTTATTTATTTATTATTTAATTCGATCGGCACCACACTGAAGCTTTAAATTCAATTTTGTGAAAAAGGATCATCGAAAAAATATATAGGCACTAAGCCGTGTTTGTTGCCTGATTCTTCTAGGGTTGGTCGCGAGGAACAGGCATAGCTTCACCTAGTTTCTAAGACGTTTCAAAGTGATCCTAGTGATTTTATTGAAATAAATGCCTTTTGACTTTGATTCTACTAATTCAATGACTTTGAAATGACAATGGTTCAATGGCAAAATGGCCACTTTTGACAGTTTTGGTATTCTGCTATCACACTCGTATATGAGTCATTGTGAAATCAATGAAATCAAAAAAATGAAGGTGGCGACAATAGCAACTGAAGGATAATGGTGCGATCATAATTATGCTATTATCACGTCATTGAATTAGTAAAATTGGGGGCCTGTTTGTACTCGTTCTGCTCTCGATCAGGTTTTGGCTGAAAATCAGTGTTTTTGCTTTTATGCAAAAAAATTCACTGAGCCATAGCCTATTTGTCGTGCTGCAGCGCACACAAACTTAACTACCAACTGTTATTTACTTTTTTAAATTGCTTTTTACTTATTTATGTTTGTAATATTGTTTGAAATTGTTTAACTATGTTAATTGTGTGTGTCTGTGGTGCCAACTATTTTTTTTACCTATCCACTGAACACTCCGTAGAAGTCCACTGCTGGACCTATGTCCAGCAGTGGACTTCTTTGGGGGAGGCCTATGCCTCCCCCAAAGAGTTCCACGACGAACGGTCTTGAGCGTTTTGCCACCCACCGACTTCCTGCAACATTTACAATATCATCGGTCCATCGAGTCCCCACAGGCCTTCCAACACTGCGTCGCCCGGTTCGTGGTCGCCATTCGAGAACCTTTACTCCCCAACGGTGGTTCGTTCTGCGAGCTATATGGCCTGCCCACTGCCACGTCACCTTGCTAATTCTGAGAGCTATGTCGGTGACCTTGGTTCTTCTACGGATTTCCTCATTTCTAATCTTCTATCTTAATAGGCGTTTTATCAATAAAATCACTAGGATCATTTGAAACGTCTTAGGAACTAGGTGAAGCGTACGCCTGTTCCACGCGACCAAGCCTAGAAGAATCAGGCAACAAACACGGCTTGGTGTTTGTATTCCACTTTATCTATTCCAAGTTTCAACTCAGTCGTCAAAATCAGTCGAGCCCTTACGACATGATTGAACAACAAACATTGTCACAAACATTCGCATATATAATACAAGCTTCCGCCCGCAGCTTCGCTCGCGTGGTAGCTACATAAAAAGTAGCCTATATGCTATTCTAGGTATAAAACTCTTTATATTCCAAGTTTCAACGAAATCGGTTGAGCCGTTACGGCGTGGTTGAATAACAAACATTATAATATTAGTAGGATTTATAATATTATATAGCAAGTGGAAAGCAATGGTCTCTGCCTACCCCATTGGGAAACAGGCGTGTTTTTATTTATGTATGTATTTAGTAGGATATTAGTAGGATTAAACGTGCTTGCAGCTTTATGGTACTCTTGACCCTTGTGGTTCCAGGCCCAGCCAGGCACAAGAAGCTGAAAGACAAGCAGAGCCAGCTGGCGCACCTAACACCTATCGAGCTGGACACGCTGACAACAAGCGGGCTGCCTCTGCGCGAACTGTTGCGGAACGAAGTCGATGACATCATTGCAGCGGAGTGCATCTTCTGCGGGGAGCACATGATCAGCTGCATCGACAAACCGTTCATACCTGATGCGGACTGGGACAGAGTCATGAGGGAGTGGGAGTGAACAGAAACGTAAAGAAAAGAAAAACTATTTATTCGTCCCACAAACACAGGTTTACTAGGGTCTAGGTACCTATGCGTAAGTACATAAGCACATGATCAGCTGCATCGACAAACCGTTCATACCCGATGCGGACTGGGACTGGGTCATGAGGGAGTGGGAGTGAACAGAAACGTAAAGAAAAGAAAAACGATTTATTCGTCCCATAAACACAGGTTCACTAGGTACCTATACCTAAATACATTTTGTTTTGATGTACCTAGGTATACCGGGTACATACAAAAATGGTGGAATTAGTTGTGAACAGGTCCTGTTCAACAGGATGGCAGGACCCGTTATTTTCGGGATATGACTGGCTCCAGGTGCACTCTAGTCGTAAATCAGTAATCCTATTAATATTATAAATGCGAAAGTTTGTGTGGATGTTTGTTGTTAAATCACGACGTAACGGCTCAACCGATTTCGATGAAACTTGAAACAAATATAATTCAAGGTACCACGCGAGCGAAGCCGCGGGCGTAAACTAGTATACTATATGTAGACTGGTAAGAAATGTATATAGGAAATCCACAACTACATAAATAAGCTTGTATATAAAATAAATCTTACATTCATGTTTTTTTACCTACAGTGGTGGTCATCTAATTAGAAACACCTAGTCACCTGACATTTTTATAAAGTAACTAACATTATTATAGCATTTAATAGGAGGTAAATTTTTTTTCACTACTTTACAATGTACTTTAATATCTCTAGTTTAATTACAAGCAATAATATTTGACAACCAAGACGACAATAAAAATAAATATCAGTGAAACAAAAAGTATCAATATCGTTAGGACTGGCAGAATGGACAACTAATTAGAAACATTGTATGACTTGGTTCGAAATTTGTTTTTTTAAACTGAAATACAGTTCTCACAATTGTCAATCACATTGTAAATATTGCCAACATTTCTAACTCATTACGAAAAGTTACTATTTATTGTTGTTTTATTAAAAATGGGTAAAAATAAGAGCTGTGATGCAGCAACGAGAAAAATTATAGTGAATTTTCATTTAAAACAAAAATGGAGTTACAGAAAGATCGCCGATTATTTGGAATGTTCCGTAAAGATGATATTTAACGCCCTCGCACATTTCAAACTACACGGAACATCAGATAACGTGCCAAGAAAACTTCGGCCCAGGAAGACTACAGTTCAAGAAGACAGGCTTATGCTTCGATTAGCTAAGGCGGACCCCTTTAAAGGATCCAATTTTATAAGAAAAGAGGTATTTTCAGAAGACGATCCTCGACACGTGTCCACTAAACTAGTTCGTAGACGGTTGGTTGAAGGAAAATTGTTAGGAAGGATCGCTAGAAAAGTACCACTACTAACCAGGCAACATAGAGAAAATCGTCTAGCATTCGCTCGCAAATATGGCAGTTGGACTATTCATCAATGGAAAAAAGTTTTGTTTTCAGATGAAACTAAAATTAATTTGATTAATTCCGATGGAAAACGATATGTACGACGACCAATAAACGAGGCTTTGAATAACAAGTACACTAAAAAGACAGTTAAGCACGGTGGTGGAAATGTAATGGTGTGGGGATGTTTCTCAGGGTACGGGATTGGTCCCGTGAGAAAGATTGAAGGGCAAATGGATCAATATCAATACAAAAAGATCTTGGAAGAGACAACGATTCCATATTCCGAGGAAAATTTGCCAGTAACTTGGATATTTCAGCATGACAACGACCCAAAGCACACAGCACGCAGCGTTAAAGCGTTTCTTACAGAACAATCCGTGACAGTATTAGAGTGGCCTGCCAATAGTCCGGATTTAAATCCCCTAGAAAATTTGTGGCACACTATAAAGACCAACCTGTCGCAGAAACACGTTACTAATATTCATGGACTTAACAGTGCATTTGAAGACGCTTGGAGAAGTATTCCTGTAGAAACTTGTTATAAATTGATTGAATCAATGCCGCGTCGCTGCAAAGCTGTTATTGATAATAAAGGCTACCCTACCAAATACTAATTGTCTAAGGATGTAGTATTTTTAGAATTTTTCAAAACTATTGGGGTTTTGTTCAAATTAAAAATGATTTAAGTAATGATTTTTTTGGTGTTTCTAATTAGTTGTCCGGTTTGTATCTCGTTTTTTATTTTGTTATTAATATAACTTTCAGTTTTAGAAAAACAACCATTGTTTTCTGTTATTAAAATGGTATAACAATGCAATATAATATCCGATACATCGATTTTAATACGTAGGAACACTCAATGATACGTTAAAAATTAGTTCGAAAGGGAATTTGCAATAAAAATATAAACCCAGGTAGGTGTTTCTAATTAGATGACCACCACTGTATGTATGTAGGTATTAGGTGGAATCTTGTAAAACAGCTGATTGAAAAAGTTCTAGAATAAAAATCTGAAATAAAATATTTATTCGCTAATATAATTTTTTTGATAATTATAAAAAGCCCTTTTCGATATAGTATTCTAGTTGCCGAACACGTAAACAACCTATATTACCTAACTACGCTAGAATTTAGATTTGAATAATTTGTGGATGGTATTTCATAAAAGAAATAAAAAACAATTTGTAGCCGATTATTTTTCTTTATTGAGAAAATTGTGTTATCAATATCACGTAAGCAGTGATAAACAATAAATTAATACCTACTATTATGTATTAGGATATAAATAAGGACACTGCTTCAAGGACAACAAATTCCCTTAAATAATATTAAAAATGTACAAACATAAACAATCTCAACACCGTGTTATGCACAAAATAAACACTTAGCGAGGCGGGCCCGTTGCCCGTGCAATGGTTTACAGTTAACGTGTTCTATATCAAACAATTCACTAAGCAACTAATTTATTGACTAGCAGCACCGTCTACTTCCATCACTGGCTCGGTTTTATCAACCTTATTGTCTATTTGCATTACTTCTACATTCTCTTTTGCCTTATTACTATCTGTTACTGAGTCTGACGGCGCCTTATCTTTGCTCTTGTCGCGCTTCTTCACAACTTTTTTCTTAGGACTTGGTTTATCTTCTTTGTTGTGTTCCACTGGTTCGTCTTTGGGCTTGTCTTGGAGGTCGGTGGCAGGAGGCGCCGCGTCTGGCTCCTGTGCTGGCTTGTCCTCTTGAGGCTGCGATTCCGTCATCGGCTTGGTCTCCGTTTGGTCCGATTGCTCAACCTTTTCAACGTCGCCGTTCTCTACCGCCGGAGCCTCGGTACTTTGGGTATCCTTCATGTCTACATCTGCAGGTTGCGGCGGGCAGCCGTTCTTCTCGGCCTTAGCCTCCAGCACGGCTATGCACTTCTGAATGCACCTGATCGCCTCCTTCCTCGCCAGTCGGATGTTCTCCTTGCCGTCCGTCTCGATGTTATCCAGCTTGATGAGATTCCTCGTGAGCATCTCGTCCAGGAACAGATACCTCTTATCCTTCTTGGTGCCGGCGAAGTTTTCGACTTCGGTCATGAGGTTCAGGACGTCGGTTTGGATGCTGAGGATCTGCGTTATCGGGTCGGTTATGCACGGTTTCGGTGGAACGTACGGGGGCGATTGCTCGCGTTCCGGGGGCGGGGGCGGGGGCTGGTGCGGCGTAGCGGCGCGCGGGGGCGCTGCGTGCTGGTGCTGCACGGGCACCTTCGTAAAGCGCTCCTCCTGCGCCGGCGGCGCCGTGGGCCGCTTCGGCGACTGCGAGCGCTGCGGGGAGGCGCCGCGCGCGTAGGCGCCTTGCGGGAACACCTTCTGCTGGTACGGCTGCGAGGGCTGCCGGAAGCCCTTCGGGTTGGGCGTGCCGAAAGCGCGCGGGAAGTTGGGCGGGTGGTGGTAGCTGGCGCCGGCGTCGTCCGCAAAGTACTGATCGCGGTCGAACGCCGGCTTCGGCTCGGGGGCGGCGCGCGGCTTGCCGCGGTCGGCCGGGTCGATGTCGTCGCGGCCCTCCACGAAGATGGGGATGACGCGGACGTTGCCGGAGTCCGCGTGCGGCGGCTCGGGGCGCGGCGCGCTCATGTCGCGAGGGGGCGCGGGCGCGGGCGGGGGCGGGGGGCAGTCGGGCGGCGCGGACGCGGAGCGGTGCGCGCGCTCCTCCGCATCGACCACGCTCGGGTCGGCGGGGCTCCGCTGGCCGAGGTCGACGGTGTTTCTCAGGCCGTGCTGCGCGAGGCCCTGGCCGGTTGCGTCGGGGTGCGCCTCAGTCTGCGTAGCCGCGGTGTGCTGCTGCGGCTGCGGGGGCTGCGGGGGAGGTGAGGCGGCGGGCGGGGGCTGCGGCGGCGCCTCCTCGCGGGATCCGAACCCGCGGTTCCAGTGCGAGGGCAGGTGCTCCCTGAACTCCGGCGGGAAGTCGTCGAACCCGAATCTGTCGCCGAAGTTGCCGAAGTTTTCGCCGAAATCTGGAACAACGAAACGCTTTTTTATACGATGCACTGCATCAATCTCGGTCTCATCCGATCAATGGCCAGCGAGACCTGTGGTGAGACACGACAAGCAAGCAAGCTTTGTTTCGACTCTTCCAGTAGTCGTACCTATTACATATATAGAGTATCCCTTCAACAGCTTACGTCAATGCTGCTTATCTACCTATATCGGGACTACAGGAAAAATCACTTGGCGTAAATGTGAGTAAATATGAGCTTGCTTACCGTCTGTGGCGTCCTGGCTGGAAGGGCGGCGCTTTCGGGCCCAAGTGGCGGAGGCGGGCCGCTGCCGCAGCCGCGCGGCGATGTCGGGGTGCCGCGCCGCTAGCTCGCTCCACGCGTCCGAGCCCTCTGCGTCTTCGAACGGGAACCCACGCTGTAAGCAAACATAGAATACGGTCAACTAGCTGCACAAGGCGTGTCAGTTATTCAGGTGGAGCAGGCCACTGGCTCTTAGTAATTTTGAAAGAGCAGTTCAAGTTACTACAACCAGATCTGACAACACTGTCGGAACTCGAAACCCATCTCGTGAAATTTTGAGCCACATTCCACTTTACCTATGTATTAATATTAATTTACAGAATTATACATGCGAAAGTTTATAAAGATTTTATTATGTGATAATCTAAAGATTTTTTATACTACCTGCTCGTCAATGGCGTATTATGTGTCATGCAAACCTTACCTAAAGTAAGTCATTACAGCCCTACGGTCTAGCCGGGTCATAATGTTGTACTGAATTTCATTATTTCCCATGGGACATAATGTGATTTGAATTTGGAATGCAACCCATGTAGTTGTTCTTGATCGAGGTTGGTTTCAAAAATGTTTGGGTGCAATGAGATTTTATTCTAATTAGGCTGTATGTTAACATTTTCTTTGCACTGCCTACAAATTAAAAAAAAGAAAACATGAAAACTTTTTACGAAATTCATTTTCACCCGCGCACGAAGAAGGATTTATTCGGATGTCGAACTGACCACTACAGAATAGACTACAAAAAAAGAAAAAAGGCGCCAAGCGCTCAAACTGCTGTGCTGTTATCTACACCGAAATTCAGTTTCGATTCAAATAAACTTTTAAAAAATGTCAAGTGACGACGACAGTGATTTTGATTCGACTCCAGAATGCATACAATCTGAAGCCTCTGGTATAGTTGGAAACTTACTTCCAGAAAAATCATTTCTTTCTACTTAACAGTCATTGGTTTCAATTGCCTCGCAGAAAGTATAAAAAGTAGAGTATGAATCGCGGGCTTAAATGTGTATTTGTCTTGGGCGATCTTGAACCTCTCGTACTCAGGATTCTTGCCTTAACTCCCTCGCTCCGCTCAGGAGTTAACCATAGAATCCTTCGTTCTCGGGGTTCAATATAGCGCCCTTGACATAATACACTACTTTAAGCCCTTGTTGCATAATCTACTATTGTTACTCCCCTCTCCTAACCAATGACTATCGTAACTTTCTCGTAACCAATGAACTGATGAAATGAAATGTTTACCTACCTATACCTACTAATCGATATGTTAACTGCCTTGGTCAGTGCTCTCTTGCATTACAATTGATATATTTCTAGCTCTCATAAAAAGCAAGCAAGTTATTCCAGGCTTTTTACTATATGCCTTTCATTTCAATCCGTTCAGTAGTTGCGGCGTCGGCGTGAAAGAGTAACAAACATCTTCTCAACCTCACATCTTTACAAACTTTAACATTTATAATATTAGTAGGTTTTACCGTAACTATACTAGTGATAATTCAATAACACCGGATCAGCGAAAGCACGTGCCTGCCGACCGACCAACGGCCATGACATAACATTTCCGGACCTATTTTTTCTGCATCGTATTTTAAACCTCATTCAGTAAAAAGTGTACCCGATACCGGAAGCAATCGATTACTGCATCGAGTTGTAGACAAGACGACTCTACTGTATGCAAAACTACAGCTACAACTTAACAACGCCATCTCATTTATTCGTTTCACGCACGAAAGAGACAAACAGATATATGCTGTTAGCGAATGGTGATTGCGGGCAAGGTACAGCCATATAAGGCAAGGACGGCAAAGAACCTTTAATTCGAGAAAAATCAGCATTATTACCGGACAATCGTGAAATTATAATCCATTATCATCGAGAAGACAATTGCGTTCATGAAGCCTGTCAAATCTTAAGTAGGTAGCACTGAGTACAAAACCGCATAAGCGTCAATATCTGCATTATTATCGGACAATGGTTTTAATGATTTCCATTATCAACAAGAAGACAAGACGATTGCTGGCACGAAGCCTGACTAGCTCTGAGCATTTAGTAAAAACCGTATAAACGTATCTAAGACAATTTCACACAACTAATAGTGTCAAATAACCTTCCCAGGATGTACAATGCCGTAAGAATATTGTAGTTTAACTGCGCAGAATTCTTGAATAATATTGTTTTAAGTGTCCGAGCGTAGGCGGATTCATTTTTTGCAGATGGTTAATTTAAACTTAGTTCAACGACCATCAAAGTTTTAGTTTGTCTCCTTCTCTAGATTGAAAAATTGTTAGCACTTGCTTGCTTGTCATGTCACTGATTCATTCTTGGTCACCCTGTATTAGATCAATGACCGGGTTGAGGTATGGTGGCCCTGAAAAGGTCCTATGACCGTCGTCGGTGAAAGAATCAGTGAAGTAAACGGATTGCAGTGCGCCTCAGGTTCCCTTTGATCAGTGACCGAACTAAAACAGAATGACCAAGAAAGAACCAGTTACACGACAAGCAAGCAAGCAAGATAGTAATCGCCTACTGATAACCATCGGTTTAATAATATGTATAGGAGGCGGGCATACCGGCTTCGTAAAAACACTTTGTTTATTGTTTTTTAAATCGAACCCAATGAGTCGGCCATCTAATCTGGTGATGAAAGTCAATCAAGGTGACCGAAACGAATTTTAAATCACCAACAAACGTGATTTGCACGCGTGCGCTGTTTAAGTCTAATAAATAGGACTAATAGTATTATGTAAAGTGTAAATAAATTATGTAAATATAGCGTCATCGTTTCATATCGTGCTAATATGATTGAAATTGTTGTACCTGGATTTTTCTAAATGCAGAACGTTTTTCAAAAATATGTTGAGCGAAGTGACAAACAAAACAAATCATAAAACTTCAGTCATCTCCTAAGCACCAAAAATAAGTATTTATTACGTACTAGCTTGTTGAGAGCCTTGTTGGCCTAGTGGGATGTACTTCGTCTTTCGATCCGAAGATCGTGGGTTCGATCCCTGTCGTGTACCAAAGTATTTTTTCACGTGATGTTACCTGTGAATAAGGTAGACTAGGCTGAGGCGATGGTATAGGTGCTGGGAAGGCCTATTCCATCTAAACATATTACAGGCACTAAGGCGTTCTGTAAGTGAGTAAAAAGTTGACACTGTATAAATCATCTAGAATACATTAAGGCCTTTGTTGTAATCCCACTGCAGGGCAAAGGTAAGTTGCACTCAATGATATCAGTGGGAGGAAGGAAAAAAACGAATCACTTTTGTACAAAAATAAAACTACATAATAACTCCACAGGATGACATCATCAAGTGGGCAATGTGGGCAGGTGAACAGAAAACCACTGCGTCATATACAATAGTCTACCCGATCACAATCATAATCCGCAATAAACAATTAGGTAAGGCACGTGGCGTGTCTCGTGAATAAACAGCAGAGCTTGAAACTTTGAAAGTGCAAAAACAAAGTCGCTATTCTTTATAACAACATGGAAACGTGATGAGACCAAAAAGCATTCTGTTCAAGGTACAAGAAGATTTAAAACATTGACGTGTATACAAATCACAATCCAATGATGTCATGAGTGTTGTCGACGTAACTAACGAACTAAAGTCATTGACCGCCGAACACGTAACACAATACTGTTGGACGGGTGGTTAATAGATTTCGTAGGTTTTCAAGGATCATGAATCCGAAAGTAGATAAAATATTACAAGTCACTACAAACAATCGAGATTGAATTTAAAGCAGCTGTGACCCAGATCACTAAAACTAGTATTTGGAAGCGTAGGAGGTAATCAAGTAAGGCTCTGGAACAGTTGAAAGGGTGGATAATGGATTTTGTAGGTTTTCAAGGATCATGGATCCGAAAGTAGACAAAATATTACGTAAAGTAACTATAAACAATGGCGATTAAATTGACAGCAAGCATTTAGTTGTAAGCTATTATCAAACCGATTTTGTCTATGACCCAGATCACTTAAAACTAGTATTTGGAAGCGTAGGAGGTAATCGGGTAAGGCCCTGGATTGTTGCCACACCTTCGCATATTAAGTTCTACGTAATATTTTAAGCTTTTATGAACGTTTCCATAACTGAGCAATTTGAAAATTCATATTTCAAAACGGTCCGTCCTTATAAGCATTGAACACTAATCGCGTGGGCGATTAGTTAAGTTATGCACATAAGATACGATTCTAAGACCGCTTATGTACCTACCAAGTGTACAAACTAGATACTTCCAACCAAGATAAATATCGAAGATCCGAATGACATCATCGTCTTACTTCAATGTTTACAAGAAGTACAGAACGGACCGGTCAACTTGAGACCGGTCAACTTGAGACCGGTCAACGGTCGACTACGTAAACGCGATTTAAAGTAGTGATATATTTTGATATCAGTTTCAATAAGTTGCTATCCAATCCAGATTCAATGATCAGGAACCTGCTGGAGCCAATCACAAACAAACCACTCAACACCTGTAGTTAAACTGAATTTAGAACACAGACACTGCAAGATAAGCAAGGCTTAAGTTGATTTCATCTTCAAAGGAAGAGATCTAGAGGTAAATGAACTTTGCAATTGAGAAATGACCAACGGTATTTGAATACAAGCAATGAATAAGATTGAGATTAAAGGAAAGAAAACGATCATCTTACAGCAAAACCACAAAACCTATATAAGTGAAAAAGAAATACTGGTCATGGTTGGTAAGCGCATCACTTGAGAAGGGCTGGAATTTTTAATGTTCGTACAAGGTTTTTAGAGAAAGAAAAATATATATATAATAAGTTAAGTTTACTAACTGACGCACAGAAGTCCTAGGAAAATGAAATGTGTACATAGTACATTTGTTGTTAGTACATAATTATTATTATTAATAACGTTATGCAAAACTCAAGTGAGTGAATTCATCTTCAAAGGATTTCAATGAAGGTAAAAAAAACTGTCTTTCAATACATGTTATTAATAACATTGAGAGAAAGTGGAAGCTGCCTTGGGATCTCCATTCATTATCATAATAAAATCTAAATGTTGCCACTAAATTGCAAAATCATAAATAACTTTGGTGAGGGTACAAAAACTTCCAAAAAAGTTTATAATTATTCTTTAGACGAACACCCAAAATAATTTCTTGAGGCAAAGTGTCGACTCCGTAGCTCATTGGTTATATCACCCCCGTAGCTAAAGAGGATTGCATATCCGAATCGCTAGAGTCGGAAATTTTTGGGATATTATAAAATCTTAGTTCTGTAAAAGTTCTACATGAGGGAAATAAATAAGAGATTTCGTAAACGTCCATAAATGGATCTCCTATAAGCAGCTGCACGAGCGCCGCGTAATCGTGTGACTCAAGCACACACCGGCGGCGGCGCGACATATTGTGACGTAAAACTGTTTACATGCGTTTGGACTTCGAAAATTTTCTGTTTTTATAATTGGATTTTACGTCAGCAATTTAATTAAATTGCTAAGATTAACAAACGATAGAAAGAGCCCACCAAAACCAGACTTGAACCCTACAAAAACATACTTTTGTATTTCTTCTTTAGAATTTGGATAACTAGGAACATCAAAATAGTTTTGTTGAATTTATGTCTGTTCTTTAGATAATATACAACACGATACATTGTTTGATTGAACTGATTCTTCCTGTACGGTTAGTTTAACCAGGGAAAATATTTACAAGGATAAAACATCGGTTTCGACTTTCGCTAAGTTCTTACAATCTGAGATCATCGAATAAGTATGTTGAAAAGTTTTGATAAGCAAAAATATCAATTTTATAATCTCAAAACAACGAAATTAGTGAAAACATGTTAAGTAGGCTATCAATCAATCAAACACACTATCAACAACAGAATAGTAAAAAGAAAATATTTAAAAAATCCACTTTATTTCGGCAGTTTGAATCAATTACTGTTATGATAACTCTAGAAACATTCCCTCAAAGTAAACAATCGTAATATCTACACAGCCACTTACATCAATCCCGTAGTACTCCGGTGGTTTATCCAAAACAACAGGTGACTCCATTTCTAATTTATCATGTATCACAAAACACTTCACTCGAAAGGTTGTTTTCGCGTAAATGTATTAACGAGTCGAAAGTAAGGTTTTCTCTCGTGTCTCAATCTATACTGCGGTGACGGAGGCCGATCGTTGTATTTATACAGCGTGCGGTGCGATTCAGCGCGTTCAGTCTCGATCCTTCGAGAACATTCTGACTTGTACCACGCTCGGTGTGTGGCGATCAACGTTTAGCGCACGATGTACGATATCCATTGTGCACGGGAGTTTTAAGACGTATTTTGTATCGTACGGAAAACAGTAATGGATGAAATTAAAAGACAAGGTAGTTTTTCAACGACGAAATCGCTCAGAAAATGTTCTCATCTCGAAGAGCGGCTGGGTGGGCGGTTTCATCCCCTTATGGCCATTCGCTTGAATTGACTACAACACAAAATGCTGGTACTTTTTGCAGTTTGTTTAACTACCATTAGGCTAAGAGAGAGATTAGGCCTTTGTTCCAGGTATTTTTAGTTGAGTGTATTTTGCACCAATTGGGGCATACTGACAACTTTCTGATATTATGTTCATCGAACGAAACTGCTGTCAAATTTCTATGTTTTTTAATTTCCCCTCGAAACTGCCCTCACGGCGCCGGCGCCTAAGAATACGACTCAAGCTCAGCGACCAAAAATAAATGAAGAGTAAATACATACATAGATAGATAACAATATTTCAGGGTTCAGTTATGAATCACCTTTTGCAATACGCTGCAACGACATACGATAGCACAAAAGCAATTACAGACTGTATTAATATTTAATTTTGCCTTCAACAATCCTTATAAAATCAACGTTTAATGGAAGAGTATTGTATCGACGGTCCTACCATTTATCATTTCATAATGATTATCTCTACAATGGAGATTTTTTAATGCAGCATCGTCATTTTTATTTAAATAGACTGTACCTACCGGTTGACAAATAACTACAAAAAAACAGGAGATCTGATAAATATTTATAGTTGGTAATTCATCCGATAAAATGTTTAATGTTTTTCAGGAAGTCTCGGAGGATCACCATAACAGTATGATGGGGACATTATTGACAAGACATCGACGCAGGCAGACAATGTCACGAAAACTCGCTATAAAAAGCCATTCGATTGCCATATTTTTTTCACCTTCAGGGGATATATTTAGCTTGACATCCAAACAAATCATCGTCAAGGTAATTAGAATTTTCCCAGAAGCAAGGTGCATAACAATGCTGTGTTTTTGTCTTAAAACGTGTTTTAATTAAGTCTTCTTAAAGTAATATGACCACCACTTACACCTACCTCTAACCCCTAACCCCTACAAACATACACACACTCACACACACACACACACAAACACACACACACACACACACACACAACATACATTCTACAAACTAATTTTAGGAGATAGGGCACAGCGAGATTTTCTCGTTCTGAATTGGAGCAGCCTGCCTGGGGAGGTACCTCCGCCTTACAGAAGATCGCAGCCAAATAACATTATTTGTTTCAAATAATGTTGTGTTCCTGCGGTGATTAAGGTTGCCAGAGCTCTTTTAGGGGGGAAGGGGGAAACTTTTATTATGTTTGTTAAGTAGCTTGCAAATAATGTAATTTGCTTCTAAAATTGGAACTCTATATTCTATGTATTCGGAGGAGGGCGTTAATATTCGCGACACAGAGTCCCAAAACTTCTGCGGGTATTACCGTTTTTTTTTTTTTCAATTAATGTACTACCATGTTTTTGTTTCACAATAAACCTATTTTGATTTGATTTGATTGGAAGTAATTATACAATCTATTGGCGACGACGAATTACATAATTAGAGAACTTAACAAAATTAAACAATAGCTAGCTAGCATCCATGATAGCACAGAAAAAATATATATTTGTTATCGGCTGAATGCAATAAAGAGTGTTTGGCATTGTTCAGTAGGAAACGCAAGGTCACTGACCGTGCCGATAATCGCAAGACGCAGAGGGAATAAAATTCAAAATGAGCGTCTGATCACAACTCAATGTAAATTACGAATTTTGCAAACTAAAAAGACAAAGAGAGCATTAATTACGATAACGCAACGGAGTTACAATGAAGTAAGCTGTAATTTAAAAGAGTTCTATGAAGAATTATACACGCTACTAATCCAGAAGGAATGCAGCGTGGCTATTTTTAAATTAGAACCATTTAAATGTCAGAAAGGTTTCAAATGGAGCCGTGCAATGATGAACACTTGTCGATGAGCGAACGATGCGAGTGAACTCAAAACAGTTTCAGGAAGATTAAAGGGACAAAATGGAACCTTCGATAAAACGCGATCAATAATACAAGACCGTCGTACATAGAAGCAAAAGATTCCTACAAAATATTTTAATATCAGTACACGTACTTACAACAAAAACAATAATTCAGTTTGTCAGAAAATCATAAACTGAAGTGGAGCGCGCATACGCACGTAGGAGTGAACTTGTCCTAAATACCGAAAAAGTTGCGAATGTTGAAAGAAGACGGAGATATTTCACGAAAATTGCGTTAGCTGTTTCGTTCCACCACATCGTGGTAGGCATGCAGAGAACAAAGTAAATGTGTCCACGATGTGAACGTAGGAATTTGAGCGTGTAAACAAAACATTTCGCGCGATTGTTGGCATCTCCGCACGATGGGTGTTGCCATCAAGCCTCAATATTGACGCCATATAGAAAGAGTATGATCTCCTGCGTGCGCAAGTATGTTTGTTTACTCACATTTCTCTTCATATTATGCCTCCACGCACTTCAAGTGATGTTTTCTATTAACTTTTGCTCTTGAGATCGACACTGAATTTAATATTTCCGTCCGTGTAACACCACTCACTCGTTCAAGTCTGAGCCTCGTTTTGCATGTGGTTGTGGGTGGACGCCGTGGAACACCGAAATAGAACTTTTGAAATAACACTATACAAATTATATTTTCTTGCGTCATTGGGTTGCGCTTGACGAGATGAAGATCAAGACCGGACGCCCAGACACACGAAACGCGAATTATTTGGATTGTCGCGAACGTAACACAATTTACAGCTCTACCTACTCTACATACGTTTCAAGAGGAGCGTTAGTATTCAATAGATTTATTGCCTTCGAGACTAGGGCCGCGCCTTTGTAAACTGCTAAACTATGTTAGTGCATTTCCGTTTCATATCAAAACCAAGCATTGTTTGGTTTTATTGTACGTGGGGTACGCAAATATCTACTTCAATCAGTAGTTTTAAAGTTAACTAGTGTGGTTAAGTGATTCGCCCCTAACTGAGAGCTCGCGATGTCTAGTAAAACTAGGTGCTTCGATGGTCGTTAAGGCACAATTAAGATAAACCTTTTAAAATCGCACCTTTAGCAACAACCTAAATTCCATGCAGATCGGATTGGAAAGTTACACAAACATACAACGCCGAAGCTCAAATTAATACTTAATTGACATGAGATCTAAGGATGTGTTGAGAGCTGAATTTCATGCAAAATATCTTGGCGAATAAAGCATTAGTAGGTACTACTAGGTACCTAAGTGTGAGTAAATTACCAATAAAATAGTTATTTTTAAATCAGTTTTTTTTCCTAAATATTATTTGCCAGGTGTACGTAATTACAGGGTTGCCGTGGCATTTAAAAATTCTGAAAGTGGTCCGTGGCTGCACATAGTTTAAGAACCCCTGATCTAAAGCTAGATAGGTGAGGTGCACTGTGCAGTAAAAGGGATGTCCTTGTACGTACAGCCCACGGGTTTTGAATCACGTCGCCCACGCCACATCGGTGTTAGTGCAAATTACTATTGCTTGATAGCACCGTGGGTTTGCTACTGCATTACATACAAGGTGATTCATAATATGTAAACTATCCCGAAAGGGGCTTATTCCATTATCGAAAAGAACGAATATTCGCGGAAAAAACACAATATTCAAATATCATTCTCAGGTTTTTTCACGAACTTATTCAAATTAGCTGTTTTTTGTATTAATTACATCTTTAGAACTAATTATTAATCGTACGAGAAGTTCGACATCAAGAATACCAAAACAGCGGAATAATAGAGCTTGATCTGGATTTGACTCCAAAACAGATAATATTTGCATAGTGTTTTTTCTATGAAATCCGTAATTTTGGATTTCCAGAACAAACATTATTTACGATCGCGAGTAGAATAAGCCCCCTTCGGGATAGTTTACGTATAATGCATCACCTTGTACATACAAACGCTTCTAGGTTACCTATGTAGTCAATAAAATAACTGAATAACGATTCACATAACCGATAAATCTACAATTAAACGAAAAACTGTTTAATTCCAAAATAACGCAACGACTATGATGAACAATAATAAAGTTGGAACAGTGACATTATCTGTTGATGTATGTGCAAGGTATTGAGTGAATAAGGCAGGACAGTAGCTGATCTAAATCTTGATTTACGATCGTAAAACCGGTCCTAGATATAATCTGATAAGTGTGATTAGCAGTACAAATTACAGCGACCCTTGTCAATCATTTCAGGAAAAGACTATTGAACATTAGGCCTATTGTCCACAGTGTCGGCCTACACAAGATTCGGTACCAACTAAATGCGCGCGTAGAGCAACTTTTTAAGGAAGCAGTAGCTAGGTATATAGAAAACGTTACAATCAAAATTGATTCAAAGCCAATTAAATTATCTATACCTAGCGTTAAATCGTGAAATTGTAGTAATACCTATATTTGATTGAGTGAGCGAAGATTTCTAGGTTATATGGCTTTTAAGGTACAACCGTTACCCCATGATTACGAAAAGGTCGAACTAAACCCTGGTTTTGTGACATGGCATTTCATACATTTGGCATTATGACATAAAGCAACTGTATGAAATGACACGTCACAAAACCAGGGTTTAGGTTTAGACATCGCGAGACGTCAGTTCTGCCTTTAGGCGTTAACGCCAACAGAAAATGGATCTTGTCTAGACGCCCTGATTGGCTATTGGCACAATTGCCGTAAAATTTGATTGAGCCGAACTAAAAATTGGTTGAGTGCCGACTTAGAATACCAGGGTTAATTAAATTATGTCGCGTAAACGACGCATCAATAAAGTTGATAGTGGACCTTAGTCAAGATACCAAATAAGGAATTCCAAAGTCGGTTTGTTAAAGAGAATTGAAATAAATCTCGAGTAAATATGGACAAATCCGTATGTCAGCCCTGTCGGCTGCATTGGAACCAGTTTATGGGCCAATAATGCAAACGGCAAAGTCATAGAGTATAACTACCAGACAATAAGTTATCAAGTTTGGACACCAGTTATCGAACACAAAATGCATTTAAAGAAGTTCAGACCGCTTTAACATTAGAAAGATGCCAGAAAATATAATACATACTCCTAACTATGCCAAATAGGTCAAAATATATAGACTTGCTGAGTAGAAATATCCTCTTTCCTTTCCTACTAATATTATAAATGCGTAAGTTTGGATGGATGGATGTTTGTTACTCAATCACGCCAGAACGGCAGAATGGAGCTGGATGAAATTTGGCACAGAGATAGATTATAGTCTGGAAAGCAGCACATAGGCTACTTTTTATCTTCGTAGGTACCATGCGAGCAAAGCCGCGGGTCGAAGCTAGTATTATAGTATAAATGCAAAAGTTTGTGAGGATGTTTGTGGTTCAATAACGCCGCAACGGCTCAACCGATTTTGATGATACTTACTTAATAGATACAGTTCTTTATCTAGAATAGCATATAAGCTAAGCTTTTTATCTAGGTGCCACGCGAGTGAAGCCGCACGCACAAGTTAGTAATTCATATAGCAATAGTTTTAAAGCGCAAATTATTCTAGGACATGAATTAAGGCGACCATCAAGGTCTCTTAAAACATGATGTATGTACACGAAACGTTATTTTTACGTGCGTTTCGTGTAGTTAAATAATGGTGTCACGCAACGAGAAACAGTGTCACCTTATTAAAGAGACATTGAGAAAGGAGGGGCAGGTGGTTAATTTTTTTTACTCATAACATGCTTACCATCCCGAAACGGGGTTATTCTATCAACAAAAAGAAACAATAATTAATAGCGGATAAATCATCGTAATTCTTTCTCAATTTATCTGTTTTTGTTATTTTTAGCACTAACTAAACGTACGACAAGATCAGCATCAAGATTGCTACCTAAAACAGCTGATGAGTTTGGACTACGAACAAAACAGCAGATTTTGTTCATAGTGTTTTTCAATGATAAATGACGAATTTTCAAGAGTCGTAGAACAAACTTTATTGGCAATTGGGTGTAGAATAAGAAATGAGAATGTTGAGATGGATGTGTGGGTGGAGTGACTAGAATGGACAAGACACGGAATGAGTACATTAGAGGAAGTTTGAAAGTAGCGCCAGTGACTGAGAAGTCGAAGAGATGAGATGAGATGAACATGGTACTTTTTTTTTTTTACATATCACACACGGTCTACTGATGAACAAGTGCAAAAGGTTAGCGTGGTATGGGCATGTCATGCGGAGGGAAGAATGCCATGTGACTAGAAGAGTGTTAAATATGAACGTGGAAGGATATCAGGGGAGAGGTAGACCAAAGAAAAGATGGATAGATTGTGTGAAAGACGAAATGAGTAAGAAAGGAGTGAATACTGATATGACGGCTGATAAAAGGGAGTGGAAGAGAAAAACATGTTGTGCCGACCCCACATGAAGTGGGATAAGGGCAGGGAGATGATGATGGGTGTAGAATAAGCCCCTCTCGTAATAACATACATATTATAACGCACGGACGACCTTTTTTGGCCAGCGTCAGGTAAGATAAAGTTCGAGAGGATATCGAACCACTCATTTCATAACAGGTTTTATTAAAGTCACATCAGCGTCACTTAAAGGCTTGACCCGCGCCGAATCGATCAAATACGTACCGTGCTAATCAAAACTACGACTACAAATGTATTCCTTGAACTTTATTATTATAGAAAGGTTATGATGTACAATTTTACACTGTTTCTTCGTTGGCTGCTTTAGTACCGAAAACAGAAAAGCATTAGAAGTACTAGCTTTGCTAGGTAGCCCTCGGATGAAAGCGAGTCTAGTAAAAGCCAGCTCTAACCTATCCTACTAATATGATAATTGTGAAAGTTTGTGAGGATATTTAGATGTTTGTTGTTCAATTACGTACTTGTACGTATTTTGTTATATCAATACCTTCGTAAGTGCCTACTTATTATAAAATTAGAATCTACTCCGTATTACTAAATTCACGTAGCTCCTACCTATAGCCGAAGACTACATTTAGCATTAGTTCTACAAACCTTAGTGGTTTTTTTTAGTGCTATTTCTATAAATGACTATTTAATAATTTTATGGAAGATAAATAAATTAAAAAAAAAAATACGCCGTAACGGCTCATCCGATCCTACTTCCTATCCATCCAACTAATATTATAAATGCGAAAATCCAAATTCAAATTCAAAACATCCTCACAAACGTGAGGGTGATTAGATGATGATGATGTTTGTTGTTTAATCAAGCCGTAAAGGCTCCACCGATTTCGATAAAACTGAGTTCTTTACCTAGAATAGCATATAGGCTACTTTTTTTATCAAGGTACCACGAGAGCCGCGGGTGCAAGCTAGTGCTGAACACATCAATAAATTTGGATAACTACGGGATGCTGCCCTGCCAAGCATGGCAATTCATGCTATGCGCGATGCGCCAATTAGTCTATTCCGCAGACGGCAACGCAAGATTTCACTGTAGTTCTCGTTAAAAAATTGAGTAGGTAGGTACACATGGAAAACACTAAACTTCAAAAGAGATCACAGCGATGGACACATTTGAAGCGGTAAAAAGTGTTGATGACGGTGGGTTACAGGCTGTGCATACGCATGCATACATATTATATGCATGAGTTAAAATACATTGCAATACATTTTTACTTAACCTTTTAGGAACGTTCAAATTCAAGCATCTGAATATCTCAGAACTACGAAATATTGCCAATAGACTACTGCTCTATAAACCACGCGCTTCTTGTTCCCAATCTAAGTACTTTGGTACTACAGAGGAGACGAGAGTTTGGCCAATCGCCTTATTGTTGTCTGGCAGACTCAGGCGCCATTACTGTCCCCGAATGTTATTTATTTCTTGTTAAAATGAGTACTGAATTATATGGATGACACGATTTACTTCGCTAGCAGCAAATGTTCGTAGTTGAGTCTGAAAGCGTTTGTGCGAGCCAATATTAAATACAAGCATAATGCTTAGTTAGAGCACAGATAACATAATACTATACGTTAGAGCGAGTAGTCAAGTATCGACTTTACACAAGCTTTTGTTAGACAAGGAACTCTCATGCACGTATTTTGTTTTGTTTCTTTATAAACTTATTTTATAAGTTTTTCTAGGTTACTAACTTGTTAAACTTTTCTTAAACCTTTCTTTTGCAAATAAATACTTATTTTATTATTTAAAAAAATATCAAAGTTGGCGCGTCCATCGAAATTTCTAGGGTAAGCTGTTAAAGTATCGAAATACCATAAAATTCCTTATATTTCATATTACTACTGGTTCACCCCGACCCTCGCGATATCAGGTAAAAGTGGGTGCATCGATGATCGTTCAGGAACAAAATGATAAACATATAAAATCGCATCTTTAGCATCTTACCTGTACTACTAAGTTATTTAAAATTTACCAAATGGGAGCTCATAGGTTCGGTTAATAGGCGAGCGAACACAGCACGAGGTTCGGGTCGAACCACTAGTAATATGCAAAGGAAGGAATTTTATTTCTACGCTCGCGTTGTACCTTGATAAAAAGTAGCCTATATGCTATTCTATGTAAATAACTCTATTACAAGTTTTATCGAAATCGGTTGCACCGTTACTGCGTGATTGGAACCACAAACATCCTCAAAATCTTTCGCATTTATATTATTAAGTAGTATGTACTGAAAAGCAACTTCAAGATCTCATCACACAATCAATAGCAACATTGCATCGGTGTGCGAGTATAATGCCTCTCATAACTTATAGCATGTAGGTGACGTGCCTCAACACTGTGATTATCATGTCGTTAGAATGATTTGCATAATATTATAGTGTTACATAGGAAATCAGCCGGACTTTAAGATCTCGAACTAAACAAAGATCGAATACATCGAATCGCATTCAGCCATGCCGAATGGTCTTTCTTTCTTTACGGATTTTATCACGCACGCGCAGTATGTTATTAAACTTACTTGAGGATTAAAATATCTATTGTAGCAACATGATCCAACCTCAACATAAAAAGTCAATATTTCTAGAAGAAGTCCTACAAAATTAAATAGATCCGAGTAGCGCAATACTCACGTTTTGTGTGTCACTTTATACCACTGATACGATACGCTTCATGGACTGACGGATACGTCAATGCCTTGTATCGGATTATCGATCAATGTATTAGTTTAGCACACGACACGTCACATTCGACCATGTGAGCGGTTAGCATATTTGCAAGCGAGGGAACCTTGTAAGATCTGTCGCGTCACGCTAAATACAGCATGAAATATACGGTGATTTATAATATGTAGAAATGTCCCAAAAGGGTCTTATTCCACACCCGATTAGCAATCAAGTTTGTTCAACATTTATCATTATATATATATATAATATAATAATATCTTTATTTCGGGCTACTTGACACATTACATAAAAATGTGTAACATGCCATGGCCCATATTAATAAATACCTTACAGACTAACATAATCATTGAAGAAACTGTGTTCTTCAGCTGTTTTAGGCAGCAATCTTGATGCCGAACTTCTGGTACGTTTAGTAATTAGTTAAAAAGGTGATAAAAATACCAAAAACAGGTAATTTTAGAAAGATTGTGTGAATAATAAAATAAAATTAAAAGATTGTTGTTTTTTTTTCGCTATTATTATATTTTCTTTTTGTTGATAGAATAACTGATGTACCGAATAATAATAGATGTGGTAAAGATGTTATGAATCATCTTGTATATGTAAGGCCTTACATATTGGGCTTTGTAAGGCCTTACTTATAATGGGCTAATGAACTCAAAACCTGCATAATTTTAGGACTTGAAACTCATATCCCTTAGTCCAGATCATCTGAAATATACGAAGCAAACACGACTGGTTTCGATAAACAAACAAACCAAATCTCGAACATTAATATAAATTATGATGAACGTAAGTATATCACAAAGCGATGTACTACCCAAGCTTTTAATAGCAGTGCGTGCAGGCCCGTACGAGACGGAGAAACAGATCCCATACTCGTCTAGAAATCACCCACATCACCACCATCATCATTTCAGACGTAGGATGTCCACTGCTGAACACAAGCCTCCCCCACAGATCTCCAGAGCGCCTTCCGATCATATTGAGGGAATTTGCCCATGCTCACTACGCTGGGCACGCGGATTGGCGAGCGCAGTTAGAGCTTGGCAGAGCTCTTTAGGGGGGAGGGGGTTCGGGGTCGGCAACACGTACGTGATGCCTCTGGTATTGCAAGCGCTCATAGGCTACGGTAACCGCTTACCAACAGGATGGTAAGCTTGTATGCCACCGAAGATGTATAAAAAAAAATCAAAAATCAAATATATAAAATATTTTTCAGAGCCTCAACCTGGTCACTGACCTAATACAGGACGACCAAGAAAGAATCAGTGACACGACAAAGAAAGGGGATTAAATTATCGAGCCCTTTTTTTTATTTCCACCTTACAACGCCGGTAAATAACCTACGGTGCATGACTAATACCAAAAGTGTGCCAAGTCCAATTTTACGCTGTGTGAGACGCTTCCAAGCTGGAGAAAACATTGCGAGCTCTCCTAAATGAGCTAACAAACAACAAAGGTACCTATTACGGGAACTGGATCAAGGTTCAATGCAAGTACAAAAACTATGGATCTAGGAAATGACGCTAGACTCTAAAATTCAGGGCGAGCGAAGGTTTGAGTTCGATCGATCGCACAAGACTAAAAAAATAAATAAATTTATTTATTTAATTTATTTATTTTTTTAGTCTTGTGCGATCTTAAATAAGTTGTGAGGATGCTTGGATGTTTGTTATTCAATCACGCCGTAACGGCTCAACCGATTTGGTTGAAACTTGGAATATAAAGAGTTCTTTACCTAGAATAGCATATTAGTACCTACTTTTTATCTAGGTACCACGCGAGCGAAACCGCGGGCGGAAGCTAGTCTTGAATAAGTTATTATAAAAGGTGCAGTTTGTGAGGATGTTTGTGGTTCAACCGCGACGTAAGGACTAAGCCGATTTCGATGAAACTTGAAATAGATATAGGTCTTTATAGAATAGCATAGGCTACGTTTTATCTAGGTACCACGCGAACGAAACCGCGGGCACAAGCTAGTTTTTTTTACATCTAAACATCTAATAGGTACTCATAACGATGATGCAATGATTAGTAGAAAAGTTCAGACAGAAATGCAATCGCAAACGATAGCGAAATCGAACGTGACAATGAGTCAACCGATTATTCATTTCACTGATAACAACTGTTCCGCAAACACATCTGGTACGTGACCTGGGACATTCCAAAACAACGCATTTATTTGGATAACTAGCTGTACCCGCGCGGTTTCATTCGCGTGGAATCGCAGCTTATAGAAAGGAGATGTACGCCTTTAACGCTTTTTTTTTCACATCTTTAAATGTGGATTTTAGAAAACTGCCCGCTGACACCAATTGCTCATGAATTGTTATTTAAAAAAAAAATACAAACTCCGATACACCGATGTAGCGCGATATAACATAGCCTATGTAACAATTTAGACCATAATCAATATCTTAGTAAAGTTTCACAGTACATAGTTTCTGAGATTAGCCCGGCAAAAGGACAGACAGACAAAGTCTTCCGATTCGTTTTTTTTTGCAAGATGTAGTTTTTTGTCTCAAACACGTTTTTGAAGAAAAAAACATACATACGTACAGAATTTTATTATTTACTTTTTTTATATTTACCTATAGATTATTCATTGTGCAAACTTTTTGTGAGGACAAGTGGCAAATGCCCTGGCTCATACCGTCGGTTTCCGCGTGCATGCCTGTCGTGTCACTGTTCTTTCTTGGTCATCGTAGGTACATACATTTGCCAAATGGAAATTCCATTGGTGCACGACCGGTATTCAAACCTACAACCTTTGGGTGTCGGAAGGCGAGGACACTACCGCAACTTCACTAGTGCTCAATCAGTGTGGTTTCCGGGAATGACTAAACTTTAGTAGCTTTTAAGTAGAGAGACTACTTACATAATATAACATTATTTGCATTTTAGTATAGAGGTCACTCGTAGCGTAGAGAGCCACCAATAATGGTAGGTCATTAGTTGGCTTTCCTCATGTCAGAAGCAAATCATAACATAAGGTGCAACAAGAAGTTCTTCTAAAAGGCTATGATTATGATACGCTGCCAAAGCAACATAGACAAAGGACCTTGCTCAGAAAAGTATAGATAACAATCCATTGTGGGTATTCGTCGCTTCTGGCTCAGATCATTTTCTGGAATCAGATATCGTCAGTCGTATAAGACGCGTGATTTTATTGGATGATTTTATACAATCATATCTTCTTCATAATTGGGGCTTAACAAATGTCCCAAACTGTATCATTGGGCGAATAAGTCGAGCTCTTTAAGGGGAAGGTCGGCAACGCGTGCGTGATGCCTCTGGTATTCCAAGTGTTCAGGCTACGGTAACCACTTACCAACAGGTCGGCCGTTAGCTTGTTTGCCACCAAGTTGTATAAAAAAAAAGATTTCAATTGGATTTGAATCCTTGTTTACTGCACACGGACGTTAATGTCAATGTAGATTTACGAGTAGACAACGCAACTACCCTAAGCAGCGAACCACAAAATAGAGTGTAATTTCACAAGTCCACGCCATGTCCGAGCAGGTAATAAAGTGTTGGCAGTTTGATAGATCATTCCGAGGCTGACACCTACGGCCCACCTACGTTGTTATCCGAGCCAACTTATCACGGGCAAGTTCTACGTGATCAGTTCATTCATACCGGTACACGGGTATGAATCGCTGTGGTCTACACCAATATTACAAAGAGATCAAATTTGTATGTAGGGGTAATCTCAGGAACTACTGAACCGATTCTAAAAATTATGGTACTCGTAGTTCATGATACCCACGACACAGGCTTTGTCTGGCCGACTGTTGGGTGTTATTTTTATAGTTTCCTGATGTTTTGTAAGATATTTTGCTTTCTAGTGTAACGCGCCTTTTTGCTAACGTTACATGATAGCACTCCAAAAGAAATTAGTATTGTTGTTTCATAAAATGTTATTCCATTTCAGCTTCAAATCATCAATTGGCAAGCTGTGGTTATCGTCACAGTTCTGTCAATGTCTTTTTCACCAGTCCTCTGACAGTTGACAGTCGTTCATTTGACGTTGCGTATTAGTTACTTGGATCTATCGATTTTTTTGCATAGATTATCGAGGATTGCTTGATTGAATGCCTTTCAATGTCTATGGTCAGATTTACGGACAGTATTTTGATTGATGGAATTTGGATTCACTTTCTTCCGGGTCATCGAACTTTGCGATGACGCAGTTTTGCATCTAAATTAATCTCTTTGAGATTTCCTTGTTTTCGACTAAAAATTATGGTTTATTGAAGCCTGATCAAAAGCCTTTATAGGCTACAGGTTATTTGTGGAGTTCCATCGAAATTTTGGTAATTATTAACTTTGGGATTGACATCAAATTTTCCGTGTCGCATTTAAATATAAATTGTTGTATTTCGATTGTTTCAGGTTATCGCATATTCTAACAAAAATTTCCCTCATGTGGAATCCATTACTATGTTACTTCAACAAAATTATTTCTTTATTTTCAGTCTCCTTCAAGACGTTTTTTTTTATCTTTATTTAACAACTTAAATTTTGGAGAGGATTTCTCGAGTCTACGGTGCCTGCGGCCTCGCCTCCAGTTTCCCTGGTGTCGTGGCCCGCGCGTTCCTGCACCGCCAGGACCAACCCATTCTAAAGTTTTTAAATTCAATTATTTAAATTACACCCAGGTATTTATATTTTATTTTCTGGATGCAACCACAACAAAACAAAACCTTAGATTATTGCTGAGAACATTTTAATTAGAAATTTAATTAACTTAATTATTACAACTAAACTCTACGGAATAAATATCTCTCTCACTTAAATCGAACATCGGATTTCCATTTTAAAGTCCTAAAATAATGAAAACTTTCCTGGATAGGTGTAGTCGGGTGGCACATGACCTTTTTAATCTAGGGAGGGGCCTAGATTAAAAAGGTCATGTGCCACCCGACTACACCTATCCAGGAAAGTTTTCATTATTTTAGGTAGGCATCTGGCGCCCGAGATTTATTAGTTTTTTTTATACGATGCCATACTTGGACGTTTAATTTCAATTTGTTAAATTATTCACTATTCACTTTATTAGACCCACTACCAAAAAATTTATTATTACAATTGGCGCCCGAACAGGGACAAAAATTTATTATTACAATTGTCCCTGTTCGGGCGCCAATTGTAATAATAAATTTTTTAGTAGTGGGTCTAATAAAGTGAATAGTGAATAATTTAACAAATTGAAATTAAACGTCCAAGTATGGCATCGTATAAAAAAAACTAATAAATCTCGGGCGCCAGATGCCTACCTAAAATAATGAAAACTTTCCTGGATAGGTGTAGTCGGGTGGCACATGACCTTTTTAATCTAGGGAGGGGGACTTTAAAATGGAAATCCGTTTTTTTGAAAAAAAAAAAAAAAAAAATTAAAAAAAATCAAAAATAAATAAAAAAAAAAAATTTTTTTTTTTTTTTTCAAAAAACAATTGTAATAATAAATTTTTTGGTAGTGGGTCTAATAAAGTGAATAGTGAATAATTTAACAAATTGAAATTAAACGTCCAAGTATGGCATCGTATAAAAAAAACGAATAAATCTCGGGCGCCAGATGCCTACCTAAAATAATGAAAACTTTCCTGGATAGGTGTAGTCGGGTGGCACATGACCTTTTTAATCTAGGGAGGGGGACTTTAAAATGGAAATCCGATGTTCGATTTAAGTGAGAGAGATATTTATTCCGTAGAGTTTAGTTGTAATAATTAAGTTAATTAAATTTCTAATTAAAATGTTCTCAGCAATAATCTAAGGTTTTGTTTTGTTGTGGTTGCATCCAGAAAATAAAATATAAATACCTGGGTGTAATTTAAATAATTGAATTTAAAAACTTTAGAATGGGTTGGTCCTGGCGGTGCAGGAACGCGCGGGCCACGACACCAGGGAAAACTGGAGGCGAGGCCGCAGGCACCGTAGACTCGAGAAATCCTCTCCAAAATTTAAGTTGTTAAATAAAGATAAAAAAAAACGTCTTGAAGGAGACTGAAAATAAAGAAATAATTTTGTTGAAGTAACATAGTAATGGATTCCACATGAGGGAAATTTTTGTTAGAATATGCGATAACTTACCGTTTTTCTTCAAATAAATGATTTCAAGGAATCAACTACTCATAAACATTAATGGTGAGCAATAATTTACACTGAAACAATCGAAATACAACAATTTATATTTAAATGCGACACGGAAAATTTGATGTCAATCCCAAAGTTAATAATTACCAAAATTTCGATGGAACTCCACAAATAACCTGTAGCCTATAAAGGCTTTTGATCAGGCTTCAATAAACCATAATTTTTAGTCGAAAACAAGGAAATCTCAAAGAGATTAATTTAGATGCAAAACTGCGTCATCGCAAAGTTCGATGACCCGGAAGAAAGTGAATCCAAATTCCATCAATCAAAATACTGTCCGTAAATCTGACCATAGACATTGAAAGGCATTCAATCAAGCAATCCTCGATAATCTATGCAAAAAAATCGATAGCTCCAAGTAACTAATACGCAACGTCAAATGAACGACTGTCAACTGTCAGAGGACTGGTGAAAAAGACATTGACAGAACTGTGACGATAACCACAGCTTGCCAATTGATGATTTGAAGCTGAAATGGAATAACATTTTATGAAACAACAATACTAATTTCTTTTGGAGTGCTATCATGTAACGTTAGCAAAAAGGCGCGTTACACTAGTCAGCTTACTATCCTACTAATATTATAAATGCTAAAGTTTGTGAGGACGTTTGTGATTCACTCACACCGTAACGGCCCAACCGATTTCGATTAGACCTCTATTAGACTTAGAATAAATAGCGCTCTTTACATAGAATAACATATAGGGTACTTTTACCTAGGTACCACGTGAGCGAAGCTAATCTTACATAAAATGTCTTTTCGCAAAGTGGGTATTCTGATATGTGCCCGACAAACGTTTGCCTTGCCATGTTAAGTAAGGTTTCGAAATAAGCCTCATTCTCATAAAGTAATAGTGCACAGACATCCTTAACTAGGTAAGGGTCCTGCCTGACTTCCTATAATAAATGACCCCTACTTAAAACACAGGTTAGGTACACATTCTTATGAAGCAGAATGTGTCTAAACAGTTAACCTTTTCGCTGTG
This sequence comes from Anticlea derivata, assembly GCA_947579855.1. NCBI lineage: Eukaryota > Metazoa > Arthropoda > Insecta > Lepidoptera > Geometridae > Anticlea > Anticlea derivata. Next base: position 10,870,890 of record OX388268.1, read on the forward strand.
GTTTGATAATTTAACACTTTCACTTTCATAGCATATTTGTTGTGACTTTCTATATGTAAGTTTTATGCTATTTACACATCCTTGAATTGCTATGAGGCATCATTGCAGTTTTAAACTTCTTTTTATCTAGGTACTGTACACTTTTTGTACGATACCTAAATATAAATTTGGTTTCAGGGGGAAGGTCCTTCAAATCCTCAATGATCGCCATGAAGATAGCTTGGAGGGTCAGTCGGTATGAAACCAAACTCTCTCACATGCCCACACACACACTTAGTACGTACACATCAGGCATGGTTTATGTATATGGTATAATAATTATGTAAATATTTATATACAGCTTTTATTTTTATAAAGTTATTATAATTAATTTAAGTATATATACTTGGTGACTGGTGTTTTTTGGAATAATATGTGAAATGTAAATCCGTTATTGGCTGTTAGTTTAGTTATAAGTTTCACATGTTTTCGCCTATAAGAGCTATTGATTTCGTTAAATAAATAATTTGATGAGATAGTACAAACCACGCTGCGGGGAGAACATGGTCAAGATCAGTAAAAAATAGATATACATGGAAGAATTGGCTAAGGAGCCAGAAGGCGCACAGATGTCGAAAAATAAAAAGACCAAACATATATAAAATCTAACTTTAAGTCTCACTTAAAATCTAATCTAAACTTCTAAGTTTATTTGTTGAACTTATGAGGAATAGATTAGCGGAATAGTACTATATATTTGTGTGTCTATATAATAAAAATTATAAGAAATATGATACCGGTGATTTGAACTTTGAAGCAACTTGTAAATTTTATGTTTTAGAATCACCATTACAAAATTGAATCTGCTATTTGACAGTTGGAGGTTAAAATTAGAGAAACTACCTAATTTGAATGTCTCATGATCATCTCATGACCTCTTCTAATTCTAATTCTAGTCAGGGGTGGTTAGCCCTGCACTGACTTCCCGCTGTGGGGTGTTTTGTGCATGACCTCTTAAGTAGTTCACATTTGTTTTGATGATGAGATTTTACGGCACTGGATATGGGCATGATCCTTTAGTTAAAAGAGGAAAGCCAACCCCTGGAGTGGTGCTAACAAAACTTGTGTATCTTATTTATCTAGGACATTTTGACAAGATTGTAGCACACAAAGGCTCATAATCTTTTACAAGTCTAGAATCTTTTTTCTTGCCAAAAAACACTGAACTGGACAGAAACAAAAGGATGGGACATAAATGCACGATATGAACTTAAAATTTCAACTAACCTCAAAAGCAGGCAGTTAGAAGGCACTCAGGACACTGTGTTAGCAGGCACGTATCAACCGCCCTGTGGAAGACCACGCCATCAGACTCAATAGCACACAACACCACGTAATTAATAAAATACCTTATCATCACAGTCAAGGATACTACACTGGCCATGTGCCAGAAATGTGGTGCAATGGAAAGCGAGCAAAACCAAATCTCAAAAGAGCATTCCTACCAAAATGCATAAGTTGTTAGTATATTGAGAAGGGACCGAACGGCGCCGGGTCAAGTGACGGACGAATCTCCACTTATACTCAGAACGTGCATTAAACGCAATGATGCAAATACCAACTAAGCACAAAGAATTATTGAGTAACACGGAACTTACGAATTTTCCACCTCGTAAAGGCATCTCAGTCAAGCAAGACTATGAAATGAATAAAGCACAATTATTTTTATTTTCACGGTGCACAATCTAGACGTGATGTCCTTGTGAAGCTAGCACCACTAACGAATGATAAAACAATTATTGTTCGTGAATCGTGTTTTCAAGCTAATCTTTTGAGCAAAATTACTCTATGCTTTTGAGTTTTGTTTGACGAAAGCTTGCAATTCTAGAACAATCAGTTTTGGTTGCCAAAAGAGCACAGATGTACTTGAAAAAAGTTACACAAATTGAACAACAGCAGCCAGCCAGACGGACTTAAGTACGTACTACGTACGAGTGAGTGAGACCACAGACCAGTGTTCACAACCTGAAGTCAGGCACATATCGTATCATATCCAGGGCCGTAAAATTATCGTTTATGGATCAAAATGGATCAAAATTATCGTACCCAACAGGTTAATGGCTATAAATGCTAGAATACATCAAAAAAACATATGAAACATGTTCATAGTTTAAATCTAGTAAACATATGTTTTAAAAATTGAAAAATATAAAAAGTCCACCGCGTACCCAAGGACGCGCCGCGCCGCCGCGAGATGGAAGGTCGGGTTGGGACCGCGAGGCGCATCGCGTCCTAGGGTGCACGGTGGACTTGCGCGCCGCACCCGAGTATTTTTAATACGTCTATGTATCGTGAAGTCGTACCAGTTACGTATATTTATTTATTTATTTAATACTTTATTGCACACACATAGTACAGTTGCACAAAAGGAGGGCTTAATGCTACAAGCATTTTCTAACAGCCAACCTCAAAGGTAATAAGAGAAAAGGTCAGCGTGCTAGCTGAAGATAGAAATAAAAAGTTGGAGAGCTGACAATGAATAAAAGTAACTACATAAAACTAATACATACAACCTATATTACATATAAATATCTATATATACATATATATATATATATAATTAAGCTTTAGAGTACCTTCATATAAGTATTCCTGTAACAATAAGAAAATAATAATAATAATAATTATAATAATAAAAAGTGAAGAAGAAATGATGGTTAAATACCTACGTGAATAATTGTAAATTTGTTACCTACCAGAAGAAGTTTCTTCCAGAAAGTGTTCGTAGACCAATCGTTTAAAACTGGGTTTACTGGGCGCCTTTTTTATATTAATAGGGAGCGAATTCCATAATCCTACAGCTGCCACCTCAAAATAATTGCCGCGGAAAGATGTTGAATGCTTAGGAGTAGCCAGAAGGAGAGTATCGGTAGATCTCAGGTTGCGATCGTGGGTATCCGAAAGAAATGAAAAAAGATTTTTTAGGTATTGAGGTGAATGAGGGTCTCTAAGGATCGAGAATAAGAGACATAATATTCTCCTATTCCTTCTATCACGGATGGGGAGCCACTTTAGTCTAGAGCGGAACTCGGACACGTGATCATACTTACGAAGACGTATAGTATGATACGAGCACCTGGTTTAAAAACCTGGTTGCGTAAATACGAACCACCTCTACGAAAAAGTTACTCTATGCTCGACTCGAACGACGACTCTGTCTGGTTTTGTTTGTTTGTAATTTATTTAGTACTCATAATCTCGGGAGTAATAGTGTTCTGTGCTCATAATAGTCTGTATTAATTGTATAATTGCAATTTTGCAGCACGGCAGCAGGTAGTATTAAATTAGTGTTCTGTGGGCTACAGTGCAAAGACAGAATAAATAACTTAATATTCTAAGACACAGTGGTAAGTGGTAAAGTAAAACTTTAATTCTCAGAATAAAGATAAGTGTTGTTTTTGCCATGACTTGAATTCACATTACACCCTGTCTAGATCCTAAGTATTTGAAACAAAACAAGAAGCACGTGTAAGATAAACTTGATTATACTATTGCAACTACTATAATTATTCCAGAGAACTCAGCTCACATGTTACTCTTACTGTAAACGCTGCGATTATTACAGGTAATATAAAAATGGAGGGTGTACGCATTCAAAACAAACTAAAATTGTTATTTGGGCAAATAGTGGAACCTGGCTATGTGATGAATAACTACTATGCAGATGGCTTAATCAACAAAGTATCCAATTGCTCTGATCCAGGTATGTACCTAGCTAAGTGTATATTTTATTACTCATAAATTTTATCAGCAGGTACCTGGGAAAGTAGTAATCAGGGAGCTCAGGATCATGAAAAAGTAGCCTGTATGCTATTCTAGGTAAAGAATTATCTATGCAGAGTTTCAATGAAATCGGTTGAGCTGTTACAGCGTGATTAAACCACCAACATCCAATGTTCCTCAGAAACTTTTGCATTGAAAAAATTAGTATGATTGATCCAGTGAGCTCAGCAAGCTAAGATTCCTAAAGCCAACTATGGCAAATTGGAGTTGTAGGTACTTATGTGTGTATTTTTATTTGTCCAAGCATAACGTTAAATTGTTGATCTGACATGAAATTAGGTAGGTCGACATGTTGTACTAACAAGATTTGCTGGTAAGAATGTGAGCCAAATCGTCCAAGGGTGTTTGTGGTTTGTCATAAAAAAGAGCAGTTTTGAGCCTTTTTCATCTACTTACTTCCTGCAAACTTCACAATATCATCAGTCGCCATTCAAGAATCTATATGTCTTCATTTGTCTATTGTCATAACAAAGATTCATAAATCATTTAGTATAAGGCACTTATTTGCTATGTTATCAAATTGTACAAATTAAGTTTTTAAAGCCAAACAATGTCAAATCATAATATTCGTGCGGTGTTTCACCTCTTGTATGCCGATGATAAGAAAACTGATTATTTTGTTAATATTATGTAATGCACTGTTCGTGGCCATAGAAGAACCAAGGTCATCGACTTCAGAATTAGCAACTTGAAGTGTCAGTCGGTAGGCCATTTGGCTCGCAGAATTGACAACCATTGGGGAATAAAGGTTGTCGAATTGCGACCTCGAACCAAACGACGAAGTGTCGGAATCCTCTCCCAATGGACCGACAATATTGTGAAGATTGCAGGAAGTTGGTGGATGGAGGCATTTCTGAGTACCAATTTATGCATTTCTGTTTTCTTGCAATACATTGTGTCATGTAGGTAGGTATGTATTCTAATACTAAAACCAACAAAAAAGTCTATTGTCATATTTGCCATGCTAAATTAACAAGTTTAAAGCATACTTTGGAGTTTTGACCCACAAAATGTCCAAACTCTGCTTTGAAACCTGGCCCCCAATTCTACTATTTCAATGACTTGAAAATGATAATCGCATGATAATGTTCGCACCATTATCATTCAGTTACGATTGTCGCCACCTTCGTTTCTTTGATTTCATTGGTTCATTGGTTTCACAATGACTGGCATAGATATACGACTGTGATAGCAGAATACCAACATTTTCTAAAGTGGCCATTTTGCCATTAAACCATTGTCATTTTGAAGCTATTGAATTAGTAGAATTGGGCCCCTGTTTGATTTATTACTGACTAGATAATGATGATGATCTCATCTACTTCTACAAAGAACTTGCTAAGCTCATCGACGCGTAATTACCTAACTACCTACCTAGCTCTCGTGATTTGAAATTAGTAAGGTGATTTTTTGTTCCATCTTTTCTAACACATTTATTTATACTAGTAGGTACCTACCTAGTTCGCCCCGAACTAAGATCTCGTGTTGCCTGGTTAAAGTTGTTGAAGCGGGCGAGTGCCCGTCTGAAACGAAAGGGGTGCGGGTTCGATTCCCGCTGCGGGACATAAGTTTGCATGATCTGCAAATATTTGTTTCGGCTCTGGGTGTTGTGGTACCATGGTACTCGTATTTTCTGATACCCTACACAGGGAATCCTGTGGGGTCAGGACTATGTATGTGGCTGTTGGGTGTTATTTATTTGTTTCCGTTCTCTGTTTCAGAAATATCTGAAATCGGAAACGTGCCACTTATGTCAGACCTAATCATCGATTCGCTCGATTACCTCGACAAAGTGCATGAAACAGTGCAGGTATTCATCATACGGACACTCGCGATCATCTCCGCCAGAGAACTGCATTTTACCAAGATCTTCGGCAAACAAGGGGACAAAATACTTAAAGGGTTCAAGGAAACAAATTCGGCGAGCATGAAAGCCAGTTTAAAAGTTGCCTACGTGGAAGTAGCACTGGGAGTAGCCAAACACAACTCAGGAATAAATTGGCTGCTGGAAACCGGAGTCTGGAAAGAGATCTTGAGCATGTGCAGTCAGAAACAGACTGTGTTCGTTGTGCGGCAAACCAACAAATTCGCAGCGAAATTTCTCTGGAGACTAAACGACCTTTGCGACCTCGCGAGTATAAAAGTCGTGCTGTCTTTTGTACTGAAACCGCTCACCCAAATAGACTTTTTGACAATCGAAAACTTAGCGAGTGAAGAAGAAGCTGAGCTAGCGAAAACTATTGACCCCACGCTGCACATCCTATCAGCCGTGCTCGACACAAGCAGCCGCATAGAGAAGTACTCGATACTAATCGAATATCTGGTCAAAGATTACCAGATCACCACCCACCTTTATGTGATTTTCGACAGAATACACAGAGAGGAGACTGTCTTGCTCCTAGGAAAGCTGGTGTTCTGGTTTGTGTTTGCGAAACCTTTCCTGATCAAGCCTGCGGAGCCGGGCGTAAAGTTCACCCAGGATGACTTCCTAGAACTAAGCGTAACCTACTTTAATGTTATACAGTTTCTAGTTCAGCGCCGAAACGCGATCTTGGTGCTTGATTTCTGCACCGCTTGCAACATGATCGTTTGGAAGGTATGCAAGGATAAGAAGATAGAGTGGGTGGCTGAAGGGCGACAATTCGTTTTCGGAAATCAGATGCTGTTCATGTGCCTTGTACCGCTATTGGTGTTCGTGAAGCTGCAGAAGGCTGAAGGGGCGAGATCAGATAAAATACTAGAAGATTTCACAGTGAGGCTGTTGACCTCCACTTGCGAGCATACCGCGAAATCAGCTTATGCTATGAAATCCTTGATCGAAGAGCTCGACACTATGCCGATAATAGTGCAGAGTGTGAAGAAACTGTCCAGTTTAAAGGGCAACGTGAATGATGAGCAAGCTAACTTTATATTTCAAGTTTTGTTCTATGTTCTTCGGGAGTACGATCCTATAGACGACTATGGGGTCGCTAAGCACGAGGCTGGCGTCCAGCAGTACGAGAACGACCAGGATAAACTGCTGGTGATGACTTATGTAATGGACACAGTGCTGTCTCTGCTGAAGAACCACAACATCAATTGGCGGGAGAGTTTCGAGGTCATCTGCTTGTATACTGTGGTGTATAACATCCTGCACAGGCCGAACTTGTCCATTAAAGTAAGTCATTTTTATCCAGATTATTGCAATACAACGTGTTCCGTAACTAGTATACTATCCCGAAAGATGCTTATTCTATCAACAAAAAGAAAAAATACTAGCGAAAAAAAATATCAAAATTTTCTATTGTACTTTTAGTATTTTTTCGCGAGCTTTTTCAACTTATTCAAGCAGCTTTTGGTCTTTATCAACTTAAACTAATATTAATATACATTGGTGCACGACAGGTTTCGAACCCACGGCCTGTGGAGCGGTATGTAGGGCCACTACCACCCCTCCACCAGTGCTCAAATGAACATATTATGAATCACCATGTATAACTATATCGATATTGAACTTGAAAAAAGCGATGACACGCTCGCTTTTGAATGGCAATAAGACGTCATGACCTTTGGTCTCGAAGAACAAGCGTAAATTCACCAAGCTCCAAAACATTTGTTTCAGTTTGTCGTAGCATCCCTGAACGTGATAGCGATGACCGTGAAGAAGTTCCTTCCCCCCAACCTGTCACTTCTGCTGGAGTCCAAGCCGGGCTCGTCCATGGACCGGCTGGGAAAGCTCATCTATATGAAGATGCACGACCTCTCGTGGGAGGTCAGAGATTCTGCACTGGAGCTCCTGCTTGTTTGCACTGAAATCTCATTTGTCAGTAAGTGTCCTTACTGTATTTTTTATAACATAACACCCAACAGTCACATACATAGTCCTGACCCCACACTAGGATACCTTGTGTCGTGGGTATCAGAAACTACGAGTACCGTGGTACCACAACACACAGACCCAAATATTTGCAGATCATGCAAACATTTATCCCGCAGCGGGAATGGAACCCGCACCCCTTACGTCTCAGGCGGTCACTCGCCCACTACGCCACCGAGGTCGATTTCATGTATTGCTAGTGGCTACTGCTGTACCAAATTTCATCAACATTGGTTCAGCTGTTTAGTCATAAATCATAACAGGGACTAAAAAAAAATTAAGGGCGCCTGTCTTTGTGATATAACAATTCGTACAATTCATTTGTATGAAAATTAATTTTGGTTCCGTATCTACATTAGGTAACTTTTATTACTTGTGAACTGAAGAATAGGCCCCTCCATCTATATACCCGTGGATATCGTATGAGGTGACTAAGGGAAAAGGCTAGGTGATGTTAACAAAGACAGCTCTAACTGTGCTCGCCCACCCGCGTCCCCAGCGTGGTGAGTATGGACAAATTCTCCCCACATGAAAGGAAATCGTACGGCTGAAATGATGATTGCAAATTGCATTATCTGTTACTACAAGATACTTTTTAAAACTATTTACTTTTATCTTGACTAACACAGATGTTTGTTCTGTGTCTGGGTGTTAAATATATATCTATTAAGTATATCAGTCTCTGGTACCCATAGTACAGGCTACGCCTAGTTTGGGATCAGATGACCGTGTGTGATATGTCCGAAATATTTATTATTTATTTATTATTATTATCTGCACTATAACTAACTGTTTCTAATTCGTGTTCCAGAGTTCCCGCCATTCCAAAAGCAGATTCTTGAGAACAACCTCATAAACGTGGCATCTTGTATCGCGTTCAACGACTACGAGTCGTATGTGCAAGTGTCGGCGCTCAAGTGCGTCGCAGCGGCCAGCAAGATCAGCGCCCTGTGGGAGCACCTGACGACGGAAAATCCCACTATACAGGTAATTTGTGCGGTTTGAAACGTTTGCAGTTTATTTTTTTTAATATACATCTAAAGTGGCTAACAATCTTACGACCCACCTGTCGGTAAGTGGCTTCCGTAGTCAATGAACGCTTGCAATACCACAGGCATCACCCACGCGTTGCCGACCCACCTTAAAGATCTCTGGCAACCTTACTCACCGCAGGAACAAATAATTTTATTTGGCTGCGATATTCTTTAAGGCGGAGGTACCTCGGCGGACTGCTCCAATATAGAGCGAGAAAATCTCGCTGTGCCCTACCTCGCATAAAACAATCCACAATGCAGTAATACAAGGTGAACACAGCGTGGGAAAATAATTTATTTCAAAACAATCCTTACATCTACTGAATAAAGTCAAATTTGAGTTTGACTTTCATGGGCATACGATATCGTTGAAAGAGCCATATCGGATACCCTTGTCAAACTAGGTTTTTTCCGGATTTTTTTTTGTGGATATGCCCCTTGCTGTTTACCATACTAAAACTTTGTGTAAGATTAAAAAGTGTAAGATAAAGGTACTCACCTATCATTGGACCCTGAGCAACTCCAATCTAAAGTAAATGTGGAGCCAAAATTGTGCCCTGAGTAATTCCAAACTACAAAACTTAGAATAATGTTTGTGTAAAAAATGTATAACGGTTCTAAAGCCAATAACGCCAGTGGCTTTCTTCAAAGGTGTCAAAATAAATATGACATGAAATGAAATGAAATATTTTATTTGACACAACAAATAGGTACAATACCGGCAGCTATATAACTATTTCTTTAAGCACTATGTAGTATAGAAATAACAGAGGTTTAGATAATTATAATAACAATAGGTACTGATGCACCTTACAAATAAAAGATGCGCTATGAGCCGGACTAGAATATCTGTGCCCCGGTTCATAGCGCCCTCCGTCCGACGGTTGGTAGGTATATATAATCATTGGTGTCATCATCATCAATCATCAAATATGAAAGTAAACAAATATTATTAATGTTCTTGAAAACTTTTCGTAAAACAAACATCCCCTTACTGTTTTCAGGATCACCTACTGTCTGTACTATGCAACCATCAAGAGGGCATCGTGCGCAAAGAAGCTTGCAATGTCCTCAGTGACCTTTACCAAAACCTCAAACTCGCACCTACATTCAAACAGAGCCTTTACGAACACATGGTGTCTTCAGCTCTCAGTGATTTCCACTGGGAGGTGCAAATTGCAGCTCTGAAATTCTGGAGAATTGTCTTTCAGTTATTGTTAACCGATCAAGGCATGCTAGACGGAACATTCCCACCAGTCACCTTCTCAAGAGAAACTAGAAAAATAGTGACTCTCAACGAAGCGGAAATTCAAAGAAGACTGATCAAAATACTAGATGAGCTGTCCTCAATGGGACTACTTACAATCCTCATCAAAATGTTAAATGATGACACTGAAGTAGATGTTTTAGTATGCGCACTAAGCTTGTCCCAAGATCTGCTCGATATATTGAACAAGTACAAAGTGCCTGGCTGTCTCAAACCTAAACCAGGCGAAACCGTGGAGGATATAGTGTGCTGTATCAAAGAGGAAAAAGACGATGCAATGGTTGCCGAAAATTCAGAAGTAGAAACCGCTGATCATGTTATAGAAGGCATCCTCAACGCTTCCGATGTGAACCTTCTAGCGAGCATTTACGAGAGACACATGACTTTGCAAAGCGTGAAACAGGAGGAGCCTAATGTACCAAAAATAAAACTGCTCAAAGTTGCATCTCCATACGCTTACGTGGAATACGCAAAGGATAAGGATTTCAAAGCGGTTATCGAAGAGAAGAGAAAATGGAACGATGGCATTCGAAGTCTATCGTCGCTGCTAGACGATGTTCTTGGCATTTATGAACTAAACAATGAGGCAAACTCCTTAGATTGTTACTGATTACTTTGAGATTCCTATCAATACGCCTATTGTATACATTGTTATTTATTAAGATCGAATAAACTTGTTAAATTACTTCTGCGGTATCATTTAACTTAGTATCGTTTATTTATAGAGATCACGTGTGTTATACAATAATACAATACATTTATTCAATACATAAATCAGATATTTCCAAGTTTGTATCCCCTAAAATTTCATCTAACAGGTCATTTATATTTTGTGGTTCGAGCTTCCAGTTCTTAATGTTATTTATAATCGTCACATAGTCTGTTCGTTTGAAGTTTTCTAGGAATATATTGGGATGTATTCTTTCTTTCAACGGTGCTGCAGGAATATCCTGCTCCATATCTGAATCCACTGTGGCATTTTCACTGTTCAGATTCATTATGAGATCACAGGTTTTTGCATTAACAATTTCATCTATAAGTTTGTCTCTAACTGTAATGTCGGGTACGAAACTCAAGTCTAAAGCTACGTCATCAGCTTCTGTGTAGGTATCGCATTGGTCCATGGGACAATCGTTATCGTCAGGTACTCTATCGAAGTTGTGGCAGGTCAGTATCTGAACCAGTTTATTAGTTATGCAATGTGCGCGCTCCATTACTTGTATGTTATACTCTTCGGTGATACATCGGCTAAGTACCGTCAAGCAGCCATTGGCTGATAGGTCGTGCATTATTGCTGATAGTTGTTTCTTCACTTCCTTCTCATCAAGAACTATGATCTTCCTCTTTTCCTTAGAGAAGGTAACGCTTGGGAACTTCCCGTCCATCATTCCTCGGTCGTTTAGGAGATTTCTAATGACTTGCTTCCAGAAGTCGAGAGCGGCTAGTTGCACCTCCCAATGCAGGTCATCCAGCGCCACTGACTCCATGACGTCACACATACACGTGTGGAACATCTTGCTTGTGTGCTGGTTGATGTAGATTTGTGTGAGTGCGGTCGCCGCCGCCGTCCGGACCGCGCCTTCCGGGCTGTGCCTCAGTATGTGGATCAAATGTTTCTGTAAATAAGGTCACAGATGGGGAAACCTTCGGACTTTACATCCTCGGCCTGTAGAAGTCCACTGCTGGACAGAGGCCTCCCCTAAAGAGTTACTTGAAGAAAGGCCCTGAGCCTTTTCCATCTACTCACTTTCCGCAACCTTCACAATGCCGTCGGTCCTCATTCATCTCCCTGCCCTTATCCCACTTCATGTGGGGTCGGCACAACATGTTTTTCTCTTCCACTCCCCTCTAGCAGCCGTCATATCAGTATTCACTCCTTTCTTACTCATGTCATCTTTCACACAATCTATCCATCTTTTCTTTGGTCTACCTCTTCCCTTATATCCTAATGGATAGATATAGGTATACTATAAAGATAGATATAAACACTTACATATATACTGGCATTGTTGTTCAGCACCTCTCGCCAAAGACACTCGATCTTCGCGGCCGCAGCCAGGCAGTTAAGTGCCGTCGCTTGCACGTACTGTTCTGCATCAGAGATGGCCGCCCGCGACGCCAGGACTATTAGTTCATTCTGCAATATCAACTTCTGAAGAGGCACGTACCCTGAAAACATGCGATATGTTGACAGCCACATGTAAATACTTGCTTGTCATGTCACTGGTTTTTTCTTGGTCATCCTGCATTAGGTCAGTGACCAAGTAGAGGGATGGTGGTTAAAGTGCGCCTCGTTATAATGCCTTTCGTGCACATGTCACATTTCTGAGAAATGAGACTTGAGAGAGACTTTGATTTCCGATGTTTTTCTTCACTGTTTGACAGCACTGATATTGCGCACGTACGTACTACATTTTGCGATTTCAAATTTCATTGGTGTACATCCAGGATTCGAACCTACTAGGTACCACCACACCACCAGTGCTCTCAGCAAGATGGACAACGGAACTCCTTTGAGCTTTTTTCCATTAGTCACCTCTTAAGACATCCACGGGTAGGTAGATGTGGAGGAGCCTATTCTTCAGCCGGGGCCACCATGGCCTGTTAACCATTGTAGATGAGTAGGTACTTACTAATAAACGCGATCTCAGTGCAAGCTCGCACCAAACTGAGCGCAGAGTCTCGCACCTCCCAGTCCGCGTGCTGGATGTACCGGCGCATGGCCGCCGCGGTGTCGCCGAGCGCGCTGCCGTGCCGGCTCTCCACCAGCAACGTCATGTCGGGAGAAAGAAACTGTACCGTGCTCAGCTCTATCAGGTCTAGCGCTTGCACCAGTTGCTGGAAGCCAAGATTCAAACGTTTATTTGCGTACTTTGCGATGCTTGTATCAGCTACAAGTCACAACCGCTGAGATGGGCAGCCACCTTGAGATGATGGCACAAGGGCGGTTAAAATCATGTCCAAGTGGACATTGCAGCAGAAACAATGGGGTAAGTAAGCCAAACAGACGCTGGAAGGATTGTCTGGAAGAAGAATTGAAGAAGCTAACCAAACTAATATCTTGGAGTACGGGTGGTACAAAGGGTTGTAGCGCCGCAGATGGTAAATATGATTGCTTTTCGTGTTACAGGCTTACAGGTTCTTGTTTATCTTTGCATGTCTTGGCCATCCTGTTTCGGATTATTCGCGATGTTTACCTTTGATTTTTGTGGGCAATCAAATTCAGAATTCTTCTTCTGTCGTGTCGATGGTTCAGGGGAACTAAATCTTTTTGGACGAGTAGGTACCTATTCCGCCACAACTACGGCATTGTCAGTGGCTTCGTAGAGGTCCTTTATTGTGCAGGTGTGACATTTCAGAATTCAGAATAATACAATGAGACAAAAAGGATTAACTCACTTTAGATGGCAGGGCGTTCTGCTCCATCAAGTCCATTAATGCATTCTGAAGACAGATTATTTCCAAGTTGTCATACCAATTGATATTATGCTCTGTAAGCAGCATCTTTATAGCGGCGAGCGCGAGCGACAGCAGCTTTACGTCGTCAGACGTCTGCAGGGGACACTGGTCCCGCACCAGCGCCACCCCGCTGGCGTCGGTGATGTCCTCCCTTGTTATGAATGTTTGTAACAAGTAGAACATAGTCTGGAACAACGTTCCCGCTTGCTTCGCCTTTAGGAGACCTTTCATCTTGAACACTTGCTTCACATTGTGTATGGTTATCTTCTTCAAATCATTACTTTGTAGCAAACTCCTAAACCTGTACCCGCTCTTAGTGATATGCTCGGTAAGCATTTGCCCTATCTTAGCGTTGTACTCTTCGGTCTCCTCCGACGTAGCCCTGATGTTCGCAATTGCATACGTTATCGTGGGTAGCATCAGGTGCCAGAGAAACTGATCCTCTATCTCGTGTTTCAGACCGTTCCTTTCGAATGTCGATGTATAGATCTTTGACCCAGTTTTAGCCCAAAATATATTTATGTTAATTAAAAATTCTAAAATCGGCGTAATCATTTGCTTCTTCGTGATAAGCATCGTAATAGCGTTGACGAAACACACGATTATCTCATTCAGTAAATCGCTGTCTGATTTGCCGGCTTTTAGTGCGGATTGACTGATTAGAGCAAAATAATATTTGAAGTTTATGGTAGATACTAAACAAACTATATCTGGATCTCTGGTCGCGTTAAAGAGCATTGGCATAGGGGATTCAATGAAATAGCAATGCTTCAAGATAGGTACAAAGATTTTGGAGTGGGTGATCCGGCTCGTGTCGCTCATGACAGCCAGCAAAGCTTGCAATGGGGCTATAACAGATTCTGAATATATCTTTTCTTTTTCAGTATCGAAGACCTTCAGCGTTTGATACTCGCTCGCGTGGATGAGCTTTAGAATGGCGCGTAAGACCTCGTACAGTGTCGTTTCGTCTTCGTATTCGTCGAGTTTCCATACCAGCTTCGTTAGGTATTCGTAAACTGCCTTGGTCAGGTACGCCGGCTTTCGATGAAGGCCGGGATGCAGGGCGCGCTCCCACGGTTTCTGTGATATGACCAACTTCATCCCCGAGCTGTGCGATAACAGTACTGTAGCCAGTTTGATGAACGCTAAATGCAATTCGGCTGAGGGCATCTCGGAATTCAAGTTATTGACCACGCAGTTTTTGAGCATGTTTATGTCCAGTCCCTGACATTGTAGCTTGTTGAACTGTAGCTCATTTCGGAAAAGAACAGCAACTATCTGGAGGATTAACGTTTTGTTTGACAGGGGCAGTTTCTGGATGCTCCTGATAGAGTTGAAAATGAGGTCGGAGAAGGTTGGCGTGTCCAGTAAATGTTTTGCGACATCTTAAAAGAAACAAGAAAAAATAATCAGAGTAGGATAAATGCAGGGGAAATGAGAGCTTTACGAAGTACCTATGTGTGGAGGACCTAGGTACCTAGCGTTGAAAGATATAATGAGGAACAGTATGATAAGAGAGCGTTGTGGAGTGAAAGAAGACGTAGTGATAAGGATTGTGAAAGGTATGCTGGGATGGTTTGGTCATGTCGAGAGGATGAACGAAAGATTGACGAAACAGGTGTAAAAGGCGGGTGTGAAGGGGAAAACGTCGGCGTATGTTTAGTGACGTTTTGGAAAAAGGCGAGTTCAAGAGTTACCCTAAGCCAACAAGCATGGATGAGGAACGATGAGGGTAAAAGTAGCAAAGGAGGTTTGTCGGGATCGTGAAAGTGGCAAGAGCCGTGGTTTCCTGCCTCTGGGAAACAGGCGTGATATCTTGCAATGTAGGTACGTAATAAATAAATAACACCCAAAAGTCACATAGTAGTCCTGCCTGACCCCGCACTAAGATTAAGTGGGCATCAGAAACTTCGAATATCTGTGGCGATTCGATTAAATTCGCATCACTAGTTTTATGCACATCACGTCGCGGTCACCAATGAAGGAGATTTCTACGCTCCCGAGTAGAAAACGATAACGCACGACTTGTTACACAACCTGGCTAGCGGGTCATCTTTGTTAGAAACCTGGCAAATTGTTATTATCATGAGAAAAATAAACTGCTGTGTGACATCAAATTCGTATGTTATCGTTTTCTACGCGGGAGCGTAGAAATCTCCCTCATATCTACCATGGTACCACAACACCCAAACCCGGAACAAATATTCGCAGATCATTTAAACATTTGTCCTGCAGCGGGAATCGAACCCGCACCCCTTGCGTCTCAGACGGGCACTCGCCCGCAGCGCCACCTAAGTGTAAAAAAAAGCTAGAGGATGGGCAGTAGCGTTCCCTATTTACAAAAATAAATTTATCTGCGCTCGCCAACTCGTATGCCTAGCCCAAATGATTATGTCTGGCAATCTATGGGGAAGGGAGGCCTATGATCAGCAGTGTACTGGACGTCCTACGGTTGAAATGATGATCTATTAGTTAGTAAGTACATAGGTAGTACTTAGTCCACTTACGGTCGTTTGGGTCAGCTAAGCATTTCAACAGTTTCTCACAGTGATACCGAGATATCTGGTGCTCCTCCTCGAATATTCTCCGAAATAATATCTTGAACTTGCCGCAAATATTTACTTCCATGTTGTATGGCTGACGCACAACTCACGTTTCACCGAATGATTATCGCGTTCCTTGATAAATGTTATCTGCATATTATCAAGGATAAATATTATACATAAACTGTGCACAAAACAGGTTTTGGTTAGGTATGTCGTATTGGTATTAGTATTAGGGCTTGAATTCGGAGTTCCGGTATTCCAAAACTCCGGAGTTCCGATATTTCATAACTCCGGAGTCACCGAATCTCCGAAACCCAACCAGAGATTTTTTTAAATCCAAAAAGCAAGAATTCAGCTTGTGGCGTTCGCAGCTACAATGCATCCGGCTTCTATTATTGTTTAATAGACTTAATATTTATACCTACTTTGAATTTAAATAACAGTAGGTATTCTTTTTATAGTTTTCTGAGGTAGGTATCTAAGTTAAACCTAAAAGTGTTATTAGACACATTTTTAGGTTCTACCTTACCTACTTTTTCCTCCCGCCATGCGCCAGGACTAATTGTACTCGAACCCTACTCTGGAACTGCGGAACTCCGGAGTTATAAAGCCCAACATCGAAACACAAAACCGAAGCTGAAAAATATCCTGCAAGCCCTACTAACTTACATTAAATTCCGCAATTGAAGCTCTAAATAATGCGAATGTAGGTATGGTATGTAATTAGTGTTGGTTTTCCTCCCATCACCCCACCTATGCAATAATTATAAATAATACCTGTTTTGCTGGGTACAGTTAGCGGCGAGCTGTTTTGTGCACAGCCGTTAGATAACATGAATAGGTACATTCGTGGTAATTTATGCTCAAACATACAACGCGGCAACGCCTTTGATTCGCCAAAGTTGTTTGAGCGATTTTCGTTCGCTTCGCTCGCTCGATCAACAAACTTAATTTTACAGCTCTAGAATTATTGCCGTCCTTATATTTTTTTAGCGGGCTAGCTGTGACTGAACCACAAAGGATGTTTGTGGCATAAGTAAACAACCAAACATCCTCACAAACTTTCGCATTTATAATTTTTTTTTGGTTCTGTGGATGTATCTATGTATACATTATACTTCACTATTCAATAGGTAGACATAAGTGCATCATAAATACCCCAATTCCACCCTAAGGTTGTCTGGTAGAGATCAGTAACCGCGCTATGGCCGCCCATTGCATAACATAGTTCTGTAAATTGGCAGATTATTTTTCTTTAAAATGTGTAATAAAATGTTTTCGATCTGTATAACTTTTAATTAACTTGTATTAGGTACAACTTTATATTCCAACTAAACAATATACCTACTATTAAAATAAATGCCTTAAAAAATAAACCTACTCTATTTCTATAACTGCTCCAACTTTAGACAATGCTTCCTTGAGTTTCTCGGCCTCATCCTTTGACACGTCAGCTTTGACAACGGTGGGGGCACTCTCGACAAACTTCTTGGCTTGCACTAGGTTAAAGCCTTCAAGAAGGCTCTTGATTTCTTTGATGAGTGCCACTTTCTGTTTGTCATCGAATTTGGTCATTTTTACCTGAAATTTGAATTAAAATATTTACTCGTTTTTTTTTTAATCTACTAGAGCAATAGACAAACCTACCTTTTATCAAAGCAGTGATTATGATTGCATGTGTACTAATATACAAAATATATTAAAAATAGATAATGCATTGTTATAATATTGACTGATAAAACACTTTAAGAGCATTTTATTGAAGACTTAAGCTGTGTTGGCCCAGTGGAAGGCACCATGACTTTCAATCCAAAGGTCATGGGTTTGAATTCTGGACCAAGCACCAATGGATGGTTCTACTCCAAAAACGATGTGCTCTATCAATAAGAGGAAACAAAACAGAGGAACAGTCAAATAGCATACTATCCCGAAAAGTGGTTTAACAAAAAGAAAAATATTTGTGAAAAATCAATGATTTTTTTATCAAAGAATTTTTACCTGAACTTTTCCAATTAGCAAATTTTGGTATTTTATATTTTTTTAACTAATTATTAAACATGAGAAGTTCAAAATAAAGATTTTTACTTAAAACAGCTGAATAATTGAATTTGAACTGAAATGACCCGGAAACAGCTGATTTTTGAAAGTCGTAGAAGTGCCAATTGGGTGTAGGTAGAATAAGCCCCTTTTGGATAGTATACATAATATTATTAATGACTTTGTATATGTAAATCATCTAGCGTAGATGTTATAGTCTTTACTTACCGTGAAGCTGGTCTTCACGGCTTTAGGAGCAGCCTCCTCTTCTTCATGGGCTGGCGCGGCGGCGAAGAAGCCGCCGGCCGGCATCACTGGCGCGTCGGGCAAATTCAACCGCTTCTTTAACACTTGGCTCAGTTCAGATACTTCTAGCAGGTTCAGATTCGTGATCTCGGATACTATCTTCTCGATCTTGGGCGAGGCGGGCTTGTCCACGCCTTCTGGCACGGGAATGCTGAGTGGAGACGCCGCTTGGATCACCTCTTGCCGCAGAATGGCACTGAAATTGGCGAGAGTTCGGTCAGCATTTCTGTGCGCGAGAGGAAACTGTCCAATTTTAAATAAAAAAAATATATATATATTCCGGACATATTCACACGTTCTACTGATCCCAAACTAGGCATAGCCTGTACTATGAGTACCAGAGACTGATATACATAATAGATATATATTTAACACCCAGACACAGAACAAACATCTGTGTTCATCACACAAATGTTTGTCCAGTGCGGGGATCGAACCCGCGACCTCTAGCGCAGAAGGCAGAGTTACTACCAACTGAGCTTTGAGGCCAGTCAATTTTGGATACATACCATCGTGAAAATGATCGCCACTGCTGCTGAATAGGCAGATTCTTGATTAACCTAATGCTGTTCATTGTTTCAATTATCTAATGGATTAGAAATAATTAGAATGCAAAATCTCGTCTTTATTGTAATCCCCTTTTCTGATCCAAAAGAAAGAAAATGCAAATTTGAGGTTAGTTTTGGTCGTAACACTAGTTAGTTTTTTTGGCCGATGCTATTTCGAGACTCTAGCTAGCTATCTAGTGGGCGTCTAAGTCTAACTATGGCTGCTGTACTACATGCAGGCACCTTTTATTGCGCGATAAACACAATTCATCGCCGCATTAGCGTACTTGCGTAGATCTAGTTGTAGTCGTTGGTAAAACGCAACGCAATCTATTTATTTATTTATTGTTCGACAGTGAGACAAAGTCTTGAACACAGAACAATAATATCCTTAGTCTAGAAATAGCTCCATAATTTGTTTTTCATTCTGCAAATGGCACATTTATTTCTTTGGAAAAATCAGACAGATGGCAATGACAAATTCGTGACTTTTTGGCGGGAACTTGCGAAGTGATGTTGTGCTCTCAATTTATTTTACAAAACGAGTGTTATTTTGAATAATATTGTGTGAATAAAGTGGTGTCTTGCGTAATATTGTTTGAGTAAACCGCACAAGTGAAGTAAAATGAAATGACTGCGTGTATCGTCATTTTTCGAGTTGGCGCCAATAGATCGTTCCAGGTTTTAGTAAAATAGCCATAATGGTGGCTATTTTACTAAAACTGAACTTGACTTGACTTGACGGTGACTTGACGATGATAAACGAAAGAAAATGAAGAAAGATAAACAAATTAACAAGAAAAAATGCACGTAAGACTTGGCGGTAAGGCCTAGATGCCATAGCCAGCCCGAAAGGGAAGAACATTAAAAAAAAAAAATGACAAATTCGGTTGTCTGACAGGTGTGCACTTTGTTGTGTTGTTGTGTCTTGCTTGTGTTCATAGAGTAATTTTGTATATAATACCAGAGATATATGCTTGTGTTGTGTGGGTTTGTTTGTGTGCGTGCGAGTGTGAAATAAACGTATTTATACAAAAGTACTCTGTGACATAAACGATATAAAAAATGTAAACAAAACCAACCGAGTAAAATGGTGTGCTGTGCTACTAAGTGCTACATACATACTCTCTACGCCTTAATATGTAACTGAGTGTTAGCTACATAATACCTACATAGATAGAGGTAATTTAGGCATTTGATTACCCCTGAGGATAGGAAGGTGTTCTCCATAGAACAGCCGAACTGGTGTTCTCTGTGATGGTCAGTTTAAAACCGCTTCAAAATTTGTTTAACGTAAGTTCTTATTTATATTTGTCCTGCATGTAGAGAGGCTGGAGACAATAATGTAATGTCCCATAAAGTTCGTCCTGATAATACAAACCCTATTATGTTCAGCCCATTATGACAGGACATAATCCAGTGCCAAGAAAACGAAGCCTGTATCACAGAAGATTGGCTGTATATTATCGACATGTGATAATGTACAGCCTGAATCCTCAAAAATTGAAGAGCCCAATTATTCGTGGCCCAATATTTGGATGTTACTTCAAATTACAATTATTAGGTAGTGCATTATCGGTTTGTACATTATCGGTTTGTACAATAATATGTATAGGAACTCTGTGGGGACCATTTTGCATGCTGCTTTAGCCGTATCTACAATACTAGGTACTTGCTTGCTTGTTGTGTCACTGATTCTTTCTAGGTCACCTGTATTAGGTTAGTGACCAGGTTGAGGTAAGGTGGCCCTGATAAGGGCCAATGAACATCAGTGAACGGATCAGTGTAGTGAAAGGTCTCTTAGAGGCTCCTCACATGTCTTCAAATTTTTAGGTTCTAGAACATGCTGGTTTCCTCACGATGTCTTCCTTCACTGATTGAGAGCACTAGTATAGCATATACATTTTCTGGAATGCGCAAATGGAAAATGCATTGGCCCTCTAAGTCAAAGTCAAAAGGCGTTTATTTCAATAAAATCACTAGGATCACTTTGAAATGTCTCTCTCTCTCGCGTTCAAAGAAGGATTTCGTTATTTTTTTATTTAGGGACTTTGAGTTGCGCAGCAACTATGTCGTATGTGTCCCATAGAGATCTCACTACTAATCTTTATTCTGTGCCGATGATGCTATATCCTGTATATGAGTTGCGTATGTATGGTATGAGTCCTTATACTCTCTATAATTTACCTCATCATCATGTTAAGCTTTTCTCATCCCACTGATAGTCCTCTCTTGTGTCTGTGTAGTTTCGATTTTTTTACCATATCTTGTTTTCTTCTTTGATTTGAGATTTAAGTACCTATTATTTTCTTTCTTTTCTGTTCAATACATGATTTTGTATAATTATTAGTATAGATATGTATACAAGCACTAACATTTAAAGAAATTACCTACCTTCTAAAATTTAAATTTAAATTTGAATTCAAAGTTTGGTAGGTACATTTCAATGGGTTTTCATAAAAGTTCAAAAACAACTTACTATAAAGGTAAATGTACAAAAAAGAACAAAATTCAATATTTGTAAGGTTTCTGAAAAGTTTGTTCAAGAAAAGACAAAAGGGTTTTAAAATTTGACTTTTGCAAGATTTTTAACGGCAAGGAGCATGGAGCTCATTTACCTATGTTATGTGCTACGTAGCTAGGTTTTAGCAGAGATAATATATTTAATTTTATTCTATTGTTTTTGGTTTTAGCTACCTACCTTCCTCCCTACTTGTAGACTAAGAATATTTTTAATACCTACTTAACTTTGACGAAAGCTACTACGTAAGTCCTTGTGGAAGGGAGTAGGTACCTTTTCCGAGGCGAGCGAGGCGCCTGATTCTGACATAAAACCGATAGGCGACGAGCCGTGTCTATTGCATTTGAAATGGAGCGTAGGTAGCCTATTATACCTAGGTCTTTGTTACTTTTACTTACGTACAGTCAACTCTAAAAAGGTCCAGCAGGACCACTCTTTGCAAAAGTTACACAAATCGACTCGAGAAATCTTGCAAAGTTTTGGTTCATTAATGAAATCTTGAAATATATCAGTTTCATTTCATTTCATTTATTTATTCAATAACAATTATTACAATCGTGTCTGAATCCTTAAAAATAACAACATAAATTGGGCACATTAAAATACAAGTCAGATACATACAGATATCATTATCATTACTGCTATACGACGTCCACTGCTGAACATGGCCTCCCCCACAGACAACAAATTCCTTATCATGTGGGGGGATTTGCCCATACTCACCACGCTGGGCATGCGGGTTGGCGAGCGCAGTTATAGCTATCGTTGTTAAAATGAGGGACGCTGCTGCCCATCCCCTAGCTTTTTTCCCTTAGTCGCCTCTTACGACATCCGCGGATAGGTAGATATGGAGGGGCCTATTCTTCAGCCGGGGCCACCACGGCCAGATATAATAATTAATAATAATAATTTGTATAATTAAACAAAAGATAAGTAAAAAAAACTAAAAAACGTTGTTTTTTAGTTTTTGTTAACAAATTCGATGAAAAACTGGTTGTTGATGTCGTATCACTGATTCTTTTTTGGTTGTATTAGGTCCGTGACCAGGTTGAGGTATGGTGGCCCTGAAAATGGCGTATGACCGTCTGTGAAAGAATCAGTGCAGTAAAAGGATTAAAGTGCGCCTCTTAGAGGCTCCTTTCGTGCACATGTCACATGTCTTCATTCTAGGACATGCCGGTTTCCTCACGATGTTTTCCTTCACCGTTTGATAGCACTAGTATAGCGTAGGTACATAAATTTTCCGTCAAATCCGGGATTCGTACCCACGAACTGTGGATAGGAAGTTGGCGCCACTACCATCACCACCAGTGCTCAAGAAACTTACCAAAATACCACCTTACTAAAGTACAATAAAATTATTCAAAGTGAATTTTTACTTACGTAAATATCTCTACGTAAAGAGCAGGTTGAAAGGTAATGATTACCTACTGTGGAGGGTAGAACCACCAGTTGAATAAGACCCGCGCCCTCCCTTCCATTAGGGATAGGCGAGGGGCGAGTGTAGGTATACAGCGTTCCACCAGCCGGGAGTTGGAAGGTTACGAAAACTGCGAGAACCCTTCGTTCCTCAGTCCAACGTTGAGTCTCGCCGTGTCGAGTTGTCAGCTCTACTCATTTGTAAGTAACTTTGCTTCTTGGTATAATCTTTAGTCGATGTATCAATGTGTTTCAGTTGTAGTCACATCTTTTGCACTATTATTCGCTAAGGAGGTAGATATTAGTGCTAAGGATGTGATAAACCTAGAGGTCTAGGCAATGATTGTTTACTTGTTTCGTCTAGCTAGGTCGATGTAAATGTCACGTGAGTTGTCGCGTGTTTTGTTTTGATAGGCTGCTGATTACCACAAGCGAGGTTTGTTAGATGCAGTTGGTTACGTTTATTGCAATGATGGGTAAGGATCCCATTTCGCCCTATGACGTATTAATGCCATTCACGGACGATTAAATTTAAGTTTGGTCATGTAGAGAGAATGAACGAAAGAAGATTGACGAAACAGGTGTATAAGGCGAGTGTGAATGGGACCGTTGGAAGGGGAAGACCTAGGCGTACGTTTAATGACCAACTGGGTGAGGTTTTGGAAAAAGGCCAGGTCATGAGTACCCTAAACCGACGAGCATGTATGAGGAATGTAATGAGAGTGAATGAAGCAAAAGAGGTATGTCAGGATCGTAGCAAGTGGAAAACCGTGGTCTCTGCCTACCCCACTGGGAAACCTCTGGCGTGATTTTATGTATGTATGTACGGACGATTAAAAGGTGTAAAAAATGCTGTTAGGATCAGGTTGTATGTTAGAGTTGAATAGTTATCTATTTAATGGATTGAACCTCAACCGATTCCGTTGAGGTAGGTAGGCGAAGCCGCGGGCGGAAGCTAGTAGTGTATATTTTCAAATGTAATATTACATTCTCGAAAATATTATGGTACCGATCGAAAGGGTCAATCAAAAGTACCTACCAATTCCTTGTAAATAGTATAGGGTATCTTCAATTTTAAAGGAACACCATTTCTTTAATTGAACAATAAACTCATTGTTCACAATAATTATTTAGGACTCTATCATTAATAGTTAGTTAGTGTAGAGTTGATTGAGTGCATTTGGTATCTAACGCTATATCAACAAAATACCTTCGTGCAAAACTAAGCAAAATTAATAAACCGTTGTACCTATAATATTAAATTCAATGTATCCTATTTCCGCTAACATAGAATTGGGTCATATCTATGCACATTATAATCTCATTGACGACCTGTTGTGGTACCATGGTACTCGTAGTTTCTGATACCCACGACACAGGGAATCCTTGCGTTTTAGGCTAAGGACACACGAAGCGGTTTTCACCCGCGCCCGCCGCGGTGGCGGAATGGAGTTTTATTTTCAAAACTCACGAGACCGGAGTTTTGTGCGGTTACGCAGCCATCGCTGTTGCGATTATCGCTCACAAACTTGGCGGTTGATTATCGCAAGACGGCGCTGCCCACTGCGGTCGCCCGCCAATCGATCGCAGAGCGCGCGGGTGCAACCCGCCGCGGCTGTGGGACCGCGCCCCGCGCCCGCCGGTACAAGATGACCGTGGGTGCAGCGGGACCCGCAAACAATCGCAATTTTACGCCGCGGGCGTAAAACACGTCGTGAAATGTGCTTTAATTTTTTACATAAATATATGTCTTCTACAAACGCTGCGGGCCCGCAACCACGGCGGGCGCGGGTGAGAACCGCTTCGTGAGTCCTTAGCCTCAAATAACAAACAAACAAAAAGCTATTTATTGACATAAAATATTGGACAAGTAAATGAATCCATAGGCTCCCGAACTAGTAAAAACTGTGTTTCAGGAGCCGGTGGCTTCTCCGTGATATCGATTTTACAAAAGATATTATGTCTTCACGTGAGCATTGATACAAACGTTTTTATTACTCAGACGGGCACTTGGCTGCTGCGCCACCGAGGTTTTCAAATATGTCTTAATAATCCTACTAATCAGGGACTGAATAATACTAGTAGTACCTACTCTAATATTATAAATGCGTAAGTTTGTGAGGATGTTTGGATGTTTGTGGTTCAATCACGCCCAAACGACCGAATGGATTTTGATGAAATGTAGCACAGAGATAGATTATAGTCTGGAATAGCATATAGGCTACTTTTTATCTTCATAGGTACCACGCGAGCGAAGCCGCGGGTGGAAGCTAGTATGACATATTTGCACCAACACCATCAAGTGTCAAACAAATAATGTACTTTATTTAGTACAGGTAAGGATCATTTTGAAACGAATTTTATGTCGCACATCGCACGCCGTATGAACACGGCTTTAGATCTATAGTAATATGAATGTTACTAGCAGACGATAAATCAAAGAGAATATAAGCACTAACGATAAATCGCAAATTGTGTTAAGCGTGTTGAGTGCGACGCGACAATTGCTCGCGCGATGTTGCGCCGTAAAAATACGTCTTCGTGTGAACGTGTCCTTAGGCCCCACACCCACTAGACATCCAGGCTGCCTAGTGGGTGGACCAGCCAGGCTGCCACAGCTGGGTGTGGCAGCCTGGATGGCTGACCTTTATGCGCTGATTATGAGCGAGTCGTAGTTGCAGCAATATTCGTAGAATAATGGAGGGATTGATAGGGTTTCAATCGGACCCAATTAAGAGAACTTTCGAGAAGGGGGTGAAAGTACCTAAGTCTTCGCTACTAATAGCTCTCGAGGTGATTCCAAATGACCTTCTACAATAATTTAGAAGTTCTGAGTTAAAAGTATATACCTTTTACTTGTCGGCTTCTTGTTAAAACTTTGTCTAATGTCACACAAAAAAAAACTTTTTTACTAAGAAAAATAAGACTTCCAACTGTAACAAGTCACGAAAAGCTTAAATTGAGACGGTCAAGTGCGAGATGGAATCGTGCCATGAGGCTTCCGTACCATTCCGTACCACCTACACAGGGTCGGAAAATAGAGATGGTAAGTGTACGAAGATTTTGCTGTCGCTCATTAGTTCACTTGTTTTGTAACGGGTCACGGGATTTGAAATTAATCTAATTTAGCTTATTCTTGACCGCTAAAACCTCTTAATCTAAAAATATTTTGAAATCGAACGTTGCGGGAAGTCGGTGGATGGAAAAGGCTCAAGGCCGTTTGTCATGGAACTCTTTGGGGGAGGCCTATGTCCAGCAGTGGACTTCTGCAGTCTGAACGGAAGGTGTTAGTTTTTACGTGTAGCATGGGTAGTTTCTAACCGTTGCCATATTTTTAACCGACTTCCAAAAGGAGGACGTTCTCAAGTCGGCTGTATATATATTTTTTTTGTTTTTTTTTTGTGTGTATGTTACTCGATATCTCCGCCAATAGTAACCCAATTTTGATTATTCTTTCGCTGGTGTATAGAGTATGATCCCGGGGTGGTCCCATTTTAATTAAATTCCTGAGGGATTACTACTTGTCCCGTAAAACTTAAAAAACGTCATCATCTCTTGATATCACGACTTACCGAATATTTTATTTGGCGACGGTGGTATGGTATGGTAATCCCCGCGACTTCGTTCGGTTGCTGCTATTTTTACATAAACTTTAAACTTAGGGGTTGTGTGTCGGGAATTCTTTTCTGTGCACCCATACGTTACGCTACTCTGCAAATTTCATACTCTTAGGATTTTGGTTAGGCTCTGCGTTGATTTTCAAAGAGAATAAAACCACTACGTTTGATTGACAGTCAGTCAGTCAGTACCGTAAGAGTTATTACTTATTATTGATGATGAATGGATAACATACTTACTTTTGTTTTTTTATTCGAAAGTGTAGGTGGCTAGTGTCATCTTCAGTAGGTAAGCAAAACGCAAAGAGGTTGATAACAAAACAAAGAGGTTGATATTAATCTTGTAAATATTGAGGAATTTGTAGTCGGTTTTAAGTTTTTGTAAAAAATATCTTATTACAGGCTAAATTCCTCTTCAACGCATCGTCATGTTGGGCGGCAGTGTGTTATGGTTCCGGCACGGGCTGCGCCTTCACGACAACCCTTCTCTGCACGCGGCGTTGGAAGATAGAAGCATGCCTTTCTTTCCTATGTTCTTCTTTGATGGGGAGACTGCAGGTAAACCTCTGCTGCTGCTGCTACAGAACCTTAGACGTTTTAGACTTCACAGAATTGGAGGTTTAAGGCCATTCATTGGAGGATTCTTCTGATGGCAAGCGGTTACATTCGCCTATTGATATCTACAATACTCGTCGGTAGAGGTGGTTCGTATTTACGCAACTAGGTTTTTAAACCAGGTTCTCGCATCAAACTACGCGTACGACTTAGACTTATACGACGATACTTAGACGTCTTAAAATACTCGGGGGCGGCGCGCAGGTCCACCGCGACGCGCCGCGACTTGTACTTCGCAACCCGACCATCCGTCTCGCGGCGCGTCCTTGGGGACGCAGTGGACCTGCGCTGTGGACTTGCGTAGTGGACTCGCGCGGTCTAAGCACATACTTTCAAGTAGGTATTTAGTACCTGGCTTTTGTAAGATAGACCTGACGATATAGACGAGATAGATAGACGTTATAGACCTGGTACGCGAAATAGCAAGTACGACCCGTCTATACTTGTCGCCATTGGTTTTTTGCGGCTCAGATGGGCACGCACCCGCTACGCCACCGAGGTCGTCAAGTTTCCGGCATCGAAAGTCCATTTCATAATAAACCAGGAACTCACGACCTTTGGATCAAAAGATCGCTCCCACTACACCACCAAGCTATGCTCTCACCAGCATTTGTGCTTGTTGCTAAACGTATCCGGATTGATGCTGTCGACTTTCCCAGGTACGAAGGTTGTGGGCTACAACCGAATGCGGTATCTCCTCGAAGCTCTAGAAGACCTGGACGCTCAGTTCAAGAAGTTCGGCGGTCGCCTCATCATGGTTAAGGGGAAACCGCACGAGATTATCCGCCGCCTTTGGGAGGAATTTGGTGAGTTAAAAGCGTTTGATTTAGAGGGGCACTATTTATAATAGGTGATAGGATAATATTATATGCTATCCCAAAAGGGGCTTTTTCTACACTCAATATGCAATATAGTTTGTACTACCTACTACTTTTTGAAATACCTAAACCACTGCGCAAAAATCCGTCGTTTTGGGGTCGAATCAGTTCAAACTCGATTATTCAGCTGTTTTAGCAATCTTGATATTTAATAATTCGTTATAAATATTATAAAAAGACCTAGACAGAAGATCGGAGAAAATCTAAAAAAAATATGTTGGCAATTTTTCTATAAATATTTGGTTTTCTTTCGATTTTTTTTTTTTTTATGGAATTGAGAGAAGTTTACATATCATCATCTTAAAGGCCTTAGATTTCCAGAGCGATTTTGTTCTCCCTGCAGCAACTAGTAACGTTTACGAATGCCAGAACGTGCCTCGAGCACGTGTCGCACACTGCCCCTTAGATTTACAGAGCGATTTTAGTCTCACTGCACCCAACAGCACCTAGAAACGTTTACGAATGCCAGAATTGCTGTGGCCTAACAGCACCTAGAAACGTTTACGAATGTCAGAACTGCTCTGGGCGTAGGTATCCGCATGGTATGCTTCGAGCAGGAACTGCGAGCCGGTGTGAAGCGCGCGTACCGTGCGTGAGTAGGGCGTGGCGTGCCTCGAGCACGTGTCGCACACGCCCCCTTAGATTTCCAGAGCGATTTTGGTCTCTCTGCACCCAACAGCACCCAGAAACGTTTACGAATGCCAGAATTGCTGTGGCCTAACAGCACCTAGAAACGTTTACGAATGCCGGAATTGCTGTGGCCCCTAACAGCACCTAGAAACCTTTACGAATGTCAGAACTGCTCTGGGCGTAGGTATCCGCATGGTATGCTTCGAGCAGGAACTGCGAGCCGGTGTGAAGCGCGCGTGCCTTGCGTGAGTCGGGCGTCGCGTGCCTCGAGCACGTGTCGCACACTGCCCCTTAGATTTACAGAGCGATTTTAGTCTCTCTGCACCCAACAGCACCTAGAAACGTTTACGAATGCCAGAATTGCTCTGGCAGTAGGTATCCGCAAGGTGTGCTTCGAGCAGGACTGCGAGCCGGTGTGGCGCGCGCGCGACGACGCGGTGAAGCGCGCGTGCCTCGAGCTCGTGTCGCACACTGCCCCTTAGATTTACAGAGTGATTTTAGTCTCTCTGCACCCAACAGCAACTAGAAACGTTTACGAATGCCAGAATTGCTGTGGCCTAACAGCACCTAGAAACGTTTACGAATGCCAGGATTGCTCTGGCCGTAGGTATCCGCAAGGTGTGCTTCGAGCAGGACTGCGAGCCGGTGTGGCGCGCGCGCGACGACGCGGTGAAGCGCGCGTGCCGCGAGACGGGCGTCGCGTGCCTCGAGCACGTGTCGCACACGCTGTGGGAGCCCGACACCGTCATCCGCGCGAACGGCGGCATCCCGCCGCTCACCTACCAGATGTTCCTGGTGTGTTTTTTTATACTACTAAGGTAGCAAACAAGAAACCCTAAGCCATTGTTAATGTGCTCCTACTCAAAATATGGCCCACCTGACTTAACAGTAACTGAATAAAAGTGGCCTCCTACTGGGTGAAACATATTTAGCTTTAGTTTTAGTTTGACAGGCTTCATAGCTCAGTTGTTAGTAACTCTGCCTTCTGTGCTAGAGGTCGCGGGTTCGATTCCCGCACTGGACAAACATTTGTGTGATTAACAGATGTTTGTTCTGTGTCTGGGTGTTAAATATATATCAATTTGTATATCAGTCTCCCATAGTACAGGCTATGCCTAGGGGATCAGTTGACCGTGTGTGATATGTCCGGAATATTTATTATTTCAGCATACTGTGGAGACGATCGGTGACCCGCCGCGTCCTGTCGACTATGTAGACCTGCATGGTGTCCAGTTTGGAACCCTGCCCAACTGCTTTTATGAGGAGTTTACTGTCTTCGATAAGGTAAGGTATGCATTCGCCTGAAGAATAGGCCGCTGCTGTCTACCCGTGGATGTTGTTAGAGGCGACTAAGGGAAATAAAGCTAGGGGATGGGCAGCAGCGTCCCCTATTTTAGCAACGATATAGCTCTAAATGGCTAGGTCCAAACGCAAGCAAGAGAAAAAGGGGCAGACCGAAAACGAGATTGGAAGACGAGATAAAAAAGCTAGCTGGCCATAATTCTAGAAATGAAGCGCAAGATAGAGATAAATTCATATTTCATTTCATTTAATATTGGAAATGGAAAGGACTAGAGGACGCCTTTACCCAATGAGGGGTCTTTAGCAAAACTTAAGATTTAATTACCCTAGTTATAAAATGAAAAATCTAGAAAAGTTTTAATATTTGTTATAGACTAATAAATGGCTTAATAATAATAATAATAGCCTAACTGCGTTCGCCAACCCGCGTGCCCAGCGTTTTGAGTATGGACAAACCATATGATAGGAAACCTATGGGAGGCCAATGTAGAGCAGTGGACTTCCTACATAAAGTTGCCTATGTGCTATTCTATGTAAAGAACTTTATCAATGTACATATAAATTTATTTAGTCTATATTCAATTGTAATTAGTTATTAAGGTGTGTGTACAATAAAGAATTTTCATTCATTCATTCATTCATTCAATTCCAAGTTTCAAAGAAATCGGTTGAGCCGTTACGGCGTGATTGTGCAACAAAAATCCTCACAAACATTTGCATTCATAATATTAGTAGGAAATCATTCATAATGTATGTAATTACAAAAGTAATGAAGTTTACAGGTCTTTGCAGGCTTCGAGGAGTTCTGTGGGTAAATAGATAGTGATATTTACACATCACACCATTTTTACTTTCATTACTTTTCTCTTGTTTCTTTTATTATAAGTACCTAATGTTTATTGTAAAATGTTTTTTTTTTTTTTTATTGGAGATGGTTAGGCGTTTGACTACCAGCTCACTTTTGCAAGTGAGATGTGGCCTAAGATGGAGCACGCTTTACCAGAAGGAACTTATTCACTCTAGATTTGAAGACTCCTAGATTGTACTCATCCGGGAAAACAGACGCAGGCAGATCGTTCCACTCTTTGCCAGTGCTTATAATAAAGGTGGAGCAGAAACGTTTGGTTCGACACTGTGGTATGTCGACCAGGTAAGGGTGGTAATTACCTGTGCGTCTGCTTGTCCGGTAGTAGAAGGGGGAAGGATGTTGTGCAAATGTGTGTGTTTTGGTGGCAATTAAATAAATGTCTATGTCTATATTTTCAGGTTCCGAAGCCGGAAGACTTCGGCATATTCCTGGAGAATGAAGATATCCGCATGATCCGCTGGGTCGGCGGCGAGAGCACCGCTTTGAAGCAAATGAAGCAGCGATTGGCTGTGGAGTACGAGACCTTCTGCAGGTGCTTGCTTGTCGTCTTCTTCTTGTCGTGTCACTGATTCTTTCTTGGTCATTATTAATTAATAAGTTTTATTTCAAGTAATGCACCTACTTTTAAATGCTTAGTTGTAAGACCTAGTTTATGATCGTTTCTATTTAAATGTGCAGGTGGAAAAATAAATAAATTTATTATTATTATCCTGTATTGGGTCAGTGACCATTTTGAGGTATAATGGCCCTGAAAAGGGCCTATGACCGTCGGTGAAAGAATTAGTGTAGTAAAAGGATTAAAGTGCAACTCTTAGAGCTTGTTCAGGTGATTGTGGACTTTATTCTGATGATATACAAATAATATTTTTGCTTGTTAGCTTTTTAAGTCGCTATGTGGTCCGTTTGCGTATCTAAGCCTTGATGGTAACTTGCACTAAGATGTATATTTCAAAATTTTAGGGTTCCGTAGCTCATTTGGAAAAAACAAACTTTTTCCACTTCCGTTTCCGATCGACTACAGTGTTACAAGTTTCAAATATAACGTTACTAAGAGTATTCTTCTTCTTTTTTTATGCCCTCTGTGTTGACAGGCCTCATAGCTCTGTTGGTAGTAACTCTGCCTTCTGCGCTAGAGGTCGCGGGCTCGATTCCCCCACTGGACAAACATTTGTGTGATGAACACAGATGTGTGTTGTATGTCTGGGTGTTAATATTTATCTATTATGTACCTATATCAGTCTCTGGTACCCATAGTACAGGCTATGCCAAGTTTGGGATCAGTTGACCGTGTGTGATATGTCCGGAATATTTATTTACTCTGTGACTATAGTTGTGTATATTATCGGCAGGGGTTCGTATCTGCCCACGCACGGCAGCCCAGACTTGCTCGGACCTTCCATATCGCTGAGTCCGGCGCTACGCTTCGGTTGCCTCTCGGTTAGAAAGTGAGTTCGAATCCCTACTGCGTCACTTTTGTAACCAGAACGAACAGTCGCCTGCACGTAACATGTGTACATTTCAAAATGACACCACAATCCAAAATCCAAAGGTTGTCTGGCAGAAATCGCTTTATAGCGATAAGACCGCCCATTGTACATATTTGGTCTTTAGTTTTGTTTGTATTTTTTAAAGCATTTTCATTCATTCATTTATTCACAATTCAGATGAAGATGGTAGGTACACAGTAAAGTTGAAAATGGCACAAGATTATAGTTAGATACAAATTTTTTGAGGTTTTTCTGTGTACATCTTTATTTTAGGATTAGGCGCCAAGATTGACGGCGAGATTGAACCACAAACAGCTAAACATCCGCAGAAACTTTCGTATTTATAATATTTGTTGGATAGGATATATCAAGATGATAATATGTATAAAAATAACTCACACCACATTAGTAAGAAAGGAGTGAATACTGATATGACGGCTGATAGAGGGGAGTGAAAGAGAAAAACATGTTGTGCCCCCCCCCCCCCCCCCACCCGATGGACCAACAACATTGTGAAAGTTGCGGGAAGTCGGTGGATGGAGAAGGCTCAACACCGTTCGTCATGGCACTCTATGGGGGAGGCCTATGTTCAGCAATAAACTTCAGCAGGCAGGTGATGATGCCGATGAAAGTTATGGGATCATTATACCATCAAAGGAGCCATTTCATTCTGGGCCTGGTCCATGTACACTATATAGAAAAATTAGGAAAAAATAGGAGATTACAAGAAAAATACAATTTCTTTAATTTGAAGACAAATGCGATGGTACAAGAATAGTTCTTCTGGTAAGTTTTTTACTATGTGAACACTATTTGAAGGCCGCCATGTTAGTTTATAATGGGCGTTTGACATGACATTGACATATTTTTCAGGTCATGTTGTTTGATTTGATGTTTTTGTTTTGTCAGATAAATGTAGGTTGTCAAAATGACATTTCACGCACGTCCATCCGCCATATTATTGTGGCGCGGTGTGTTGCGCTCTTTGTCGAAGAAAATCTTAATGTACCTTAGAACGAAGTCAATTTATATAAAATAACCAATTAAATACGTTTTCTTTATTGCTTAGCCATATTTTAGAGTAGTGTACACAGTGCAGGCCCAGGCTCCATATATTGATGAAACGTCTCTTTTACGTACTCTCTTAACTGTTCTTTGAAGTTGTGGGGATCATTGAGACTATTTGGCTGATGTTTACAGGTTCTACTGGGGCGTCCAAGATTTGTTCCGGCAAGTGCATCAGGGCCGGCTGAATGCCACCCACTTCATTACAGGTGAACTTTAACTTACACTCGAAATCAGAACCTATTACTTACACTCGAAATCCTACTAAGTACCTACATAAAAATAAATAAATAAATAAATAAAATAAAAGGGCATTTATTCACCAAGAATCCTATACACAGTTATAAAGATACAATTGGTAATTTACAAGTTTTGGTATGTATGTAGGTAGACAGGTGAAATGGTCGAGGGCTCAGCTACGCTGCTTTTCAGCCTCGCCATAAAATGTCTGCTGTCTAAAAGTAGTCTATATGCTCTTCTAGGTATAGAACTTTGTCTATTCCAAGTTTCAAAAAAATCAGTTGAGCCGTTACCGCGTGTTTGAACAACAAACATCCAAACATCCTCATAAAATTTTGGATAGGCACTGTTTGTGTTTTAAAGGGTTGGTTGGTTTCACGAAAAAAAATCTTCTAATTCAATGGTTTCAAAATGGATTGGTTCAATGGCAAAATGGCCACTTTTGACACTTTTGGTATTCTGCTATCACAGTCGTTTATCAATGGCAGTCATTGTGATAACAATTGACCAATTAAATCAAAGAAATGAAGGTGACTACAATCGTAATTGAATGATTATCGTGCGATCATTATCATGCGATTATCATTTTCAAGTCATTGAATTAGTAGAATTGGGGGCCAGGATCTATGATGAATATAAGATGAATATGAATAAAAAGAAGATTGCACGCAGCGGAGATGCGAATGTTAAGATGGATGTGTGGAGTGACCAGAATGGATAAGGTAAGGAATGACTATGTAAGAGGAAGTTTGAAAGTGGCGCCAGTGACGGAAAAGCTGAGGAGTAATCGGTTAGCTTGGTATGGGCATGTCATGAGGAGGGAAGAATGTCATGTGACAAGAAGAGTGTTAGATATGAATGTGGATGGATGTAGAAGTAGAGGTAGGCCAAAGAAAAGATGGATGGACTGTGTGAAAGTGGTTATGGTGAAGAAAGGAGTGAGTGTTGAGATGACGACTGATAGTGGGAAATGGAAGAAGAATACATGTTGTCCCGACCCCACATGATGTGGGATAAGGGCAGGAAGATGATGATGATGATGAATAAAAGAGCCGTGAAGTGACATACGATACTGAAAAAGCACAATTCTCTAGGGCAATTGATCTGGCGCGAGTATTTCTACACGATGAGCGTGAACAACCCGAACTACGGGCAAATGGCGGACAACCCCATCTGCTTGGATATACCCTGGAAGACTCCTGTGGGTGACGAGTTACAAAGGTACTCTACTGATTGCTCCGGTTATGGTACCATGGTACTGGCTTGCTTGTCTTGTCACCGATCCTTTCTTGATCACCCTGTATCAGGTCAGTGACCAGGTTGAGGTATGATGGCCCCGAGGGGCCTATAGCCGTCAGTGAAAGAGTCAGTGTAGTGCGCCTCTTAGAGGCTCGTGCACATGTCCCAAATCTTCAAATTTTTAGGTTCTAGGAGATGCCGGTTTTCTCAAATTGTTTTCCTTCACCGTTTGGGAGAACATACATTTTCCGAGGGGAAAATCCATTGGTGCACGACCGGGATTCGAACCCACGACTTGTGGATCGGAAGGCGGGGCCACTACCACCACTTCACCAGTGCTCTCAAGTTCCAACGACATCGGTTTAGCCGTTACGGCGTGATTGAACCGCAAACGTTCAAACATGCTCACAAACTTTCGCATTAATAATATTGGTGTTTGGAGTGGGTTTAGAGTGCTGATGGGGTTGTCACGTTTCTACAGTGCGTCAGGTATGTTCAGTGAGGCGCATACGCCCGTACGACCTCCTCAGAAAAAAGTGCTCCGGACGCGAGATGTGAGCTATGGAGGAATTCTCATCCTCCCCCTCCACAATTATATATTACCCCAAAGGAACACCTGCCGCCTGGACATGACTTGCAGTGGCCAATATGGAGATCCCTAAACCGACTCCGGACCCAGGTTGGCCTCTGCAGAATAAACCTGGCTAAATGGGGAAATATCGACTCGTCCAGAGTACAGTGCGAGTGCGGAGCCCCCGTACAGGACATGCGGCACCTGCTTTCCTGCCCACTGTGCACGACCACCTGCACTTGGGAGGATCTAAACGATGCAACAGATAGGGCCATTGAGGTTGCCACATACTGGTCGACTAGAGTTTGAGGGAGTCTTTGACTCGAGAAGAAGAAGTGAGGCGCACACTGATGGCTTCCACTCTTTCATAAGAAAGAGTTGTGCATCGCTCCTGAAACGCCTGCGTGGCAGCCCCAACACCATTCTAAGCACATTGGCGGATAGATGGGACTCTCCGTTTATGGGGCGTTGGATGGGCCTGCATGCTTCCCTTTTTGAGGGACTGCCCCGGCCACTGATAGTCCCTCCTGTCCGCGTGTTTTTGTCCATCTGTCTGTGTGTCCTAAAATATACAGTGGTGGTCATCTAATTAGAAACACCTACCTGGGTTTATATTTTTATTGCAAATTCCCTTTCGAACTAATTTTTAACGTATCATTGAGTGTTCCTACGTATTAAAATCGATGTATCGGATATTATATTGCATTGTTATACCATTTTAATAACAGAAAACAACGGTTGTTTTTCTAAAACTGAAAGTTATATTAATAACAAAATAAAAAACGAGATACAAACCGGACAACTAATTAGAAACACCAAAAAAATCATTACTTAAATCATTTTTAATTTGAATAAAACCCCAATAGTTTTGAAAAATACTAAAAATACTACATCCTTAGACAATTAGTATTTGGTAGGGTAGCCTTTATTATCAATAACAGCTTTGCAGCGACGCGGCATTGATTCAATCAATTTATAACAAGTTTCTACAGGAATACTTCTCCAAGCGTCTTCAAATGCACTGTTAAGTCCATGAATATTAGTAACGTGTTTCTGCGACAGGTTGGTCTTTATAGTGTGCCACAAATTTTCTATGGGATTTAAATCCGGACTATTGGCAGGCCACTCTAATACTGTCACGGATTGTTCTGTAAGAAACGCTTTAACGATGCGTGCTGTGTGCTTTGGGTCGTTGTCATGCTGAAATATCCAAGTTACTGGCAAATTTTCCTCGGAATATGGAATCATTGTCTCTTCCAAGATCTTTTTGTATTGATATTGATCCATTTGCCCTTCAATCTTTCTCACGGGACCAATCCCGTACCCTGAGAAACATTCCCACACCATTACATTTCCACCACCGTGCTTAACTGTCTTTTTAGTGTACTTGTTATTCAAAGCCTCGTTTATTGGTCGTCGTACATAT
The DNA here is from genome assembly GCA_947579855.1 of Anticlea derivata. Lineage (NCBI taxonomy): Eukaryota > Metazoa > Arthropoda > Insecta > Lepidoptera > Geometridae > Anticlea > Anticlea derivata. Next base: position 10,907,643 of record OX388268.1, read on the forward strand.
CGTTTTCCATCGGAATTAATCAAATTAATTTTAGTTTCATCTGAAAACAAAACTTTTTTCCATTGATGAATAGTCCAACTGCCATATTTGCGAGCGAATGCTAGACGATTTTCTCTATGTTGCCTGGTTAGTAGTGGTACTTTTCTAGCGATCCTTCCTAACAATTTTCCTTCAACCAACCGTCTACGAACTAGTTTAGTGGACACGTGTCGAGGATCGTCTTCTGAAAATACCTCTTTTCTTATAACATTGTATCCTTTAAAGGGGTCCGACTTAGCTAATCGAAGCATAAGCCTGTCTTCTTGAACTGTAGTCTTCCTGGGCCGATGTTTTCTTCGCACGTTATCTGATGTTCCGTGTAGTTTGAAATGTGCGAGGGCGTTAATTATCATCTTTACGGAACATTCCAAATAATCGGCGATCTTTCTGTAACTCCATTTTTGTTTTAAATGAAAATTCACTATAATTTTTCTCGTTGCTGCATCACAGCTCTTATTTTTACCCATTTTTAATAAAACAACAATAAATAGTAACTTTTCGTAATGAGTTAGAAATGACGGCAATATTTACAATGTGATTGACAATTGTGAGAACTGTATTTCAGTTTAAAAAATCAAATTTCGAACCAAGTCATACAATGTTTCTAATTAGTTGTCCATTCTGCCAGTCCTAACGATATTGATACTTTTTGTTTCACTGATATTTATTTTTATTGTCGTCTTGGTTGTCAAATATTATTGCTTGTAATTAAACTAGAGATATTAAATTACATTGTAAAGTAGTGAAAAAAATATTACCTCCTATTAAATGCTATAATAATGTTAGTTACTTTATAAAAATGTCAGGTGACTAGGTGTTTCTAATTAGATGACCACCACTGTATATTTTATTCTGTAATTCTTTATTGCACACAGAAACATGATACATAAATGGTTATTTCAAAAGTCATGTACATAGGCCAGCTTAACCCTAACAAGAATTTTAAATTGTAAGAGTATGTTTGACATTTATTTTGTGATTTTGACTTTTGATTTTTATTGTGTATTTTGAATTATGTTGTCCCACTTAAATTTAGTACCTATGTGTTTTTACACGTGAAATAAACAATTTTATTTTATTTTCTATTTTAAATTGGTAGGATTTTGATTGTCAGCTTTGATTTCCAGATGGAAGGACGGCCGCACAGGCTTCCCGTTCATAGACGCGGCCATGCGTCAGCTCCGCACTGAAGGCTGGTTACACCACGCAGTGCGTAACACCGTCGCCTCGTTCCTCACTCGAGGCACTCTGTGGCTGTCCTGGGAGCATGGCCTGAACCATTTCTTGAAGTATCTGCTGGATGCTGACTGGTAAGACCGCGCTATGCTTTCATACGGCATCAGTTTTTGGGTTATAGAGTTGAGGGCTGTTTACACTACGAGGCACTCTCTGGCTGTTCTGGAAGTGGCCTGAACCGTTTGCTGATTGTTAAGATTGTAATAATTTGAACCAATATAAAAGAATATGTAGTTGTTGATTGGTGAAATACGTACTAATGTACCACTTTGGCGCCAACACTCAGAATCACCCACCATGCTTTTATGAACACTTATTCGGCTTCTATATATCAATGGTTCTTTGACTCTGTGACCTGTGATATGAAAAGACTGTCTCTCTCGCAGCGGCTAATAAGTGGGGTAAAGATTTATAGGGATCTTTTCATGCACAGACCATACCACTATGTCACAGTTCAGCCCCTATTTACCGCTTGGCAGGTCGTTGTGCGCTGGCAACTGGATGTGGGTATCATCGAGCGCGTTCGAGGCGCTGCTCGACAGCGGCGAGTGCGCATGCCCCGTGCGGCTCGGCCAGCGGCTCGACCCCAGCGGAGAGTACGTGCGCCGCTACGTGCCCGAGCTGGCACGCATGCCCGGCGAGTACATGTGAGTACCGAGCGGCGAGTACGTGCGCCGCTACGTGCCCGAGCTGGCACGCATGCCCGGCGAGTACATGTGAGTACCGAGCGGCGAGTACGTGCGCCGCTACGTGCCCGAGCTGGCACGCATGCCCGGCGAGTACATGTGAGTACCGAGCGGCGAGTACGTGCGCCGCTACGTGCCCGAGCTGGCACGCATGCCCGGCGAGTACATGTGAGTACCGAGCGGAGTGTGTTCAAAACCTGTCGTGCACCAATGGATTTTCCATTCGGAAAATTTATGTGCGCTATGCTAGTGCTCTCAAACGGTGAAGGAAAACATCGTGAGGAAACCGGCATGTCCTAGAACCTAAAAATTCGAAGACATGTGACATGTGCACGAAAGGAGCCTCTAAGAGGCGCACTTTAATCCTTTCACTACACTGATTCTTTCACCGACGGTCATAGGCCCTTTTCAGGGCCACCATACCTCAACCTGGTCACTGATCAAAGACAGGATGACCAAGAAAAAACCAGTGACACGACAAGAAGGCGAGAACGTGCCCGGATTTTGGGATTGTGTGGAGGAATAAAAATGTTAACTGTCAAAATGTTATTTTTTTGTTATGTTTAATCAACAGCCTTATTATTAATATCGTATTTTGTCGAGAGTCTAGTCTAATGAAATGCCAAGGAGAATCCCGACTCTCTGGCAACGCTTTTTGCAACACACACTTCATCATCATCTCCCTTATCCCACTTCATGTGCGGTCGGCACATGTTTTTCTCTTCCACTCCCCTCTATCAGCCGTCATGTCAGTATTCCCTCCTTTCTTACTCATGTCGTCTTTCAACACACTCTTATCAGAACTTATTATTCCAGCTACGAGCCATGGAAGGCGCCCATAGAAGTGCAAGAGCGTGCAAATTGCATCATCGGCAAACAGTACCCCGGACCCCTGGTTGATCACTTACAAGCCGGCACTAGGAACAGGAACGCTATGAAGGTAAGACCACACAGAACACCTCACCTAGTAATTATTAGAAAGGCTAAGGGGCGGGCTTGACGTGCGACCGAAATACAAAGTGAATTAAAGTGTATGCTATCCCAAAAGGGGCTTATTCTACACCCAATTGGCAATAAAGAAATAAATAAATCTTTATTCATTACCTTAATGCTACGAATAACATTGAGAATTAATATCTAATTAAGGGTAACCAATTAAACGATGCCTGAACTAGGAAAACCTGTGTCTCAGGCGGTAAAAGGCTAAAATTAATAACTAAAGTTGGTACTTATGAATATTCAAATTAATTAACTTAAAATCTGTAGCCTATAAGCTAAATTCAAATGCTATTTAGGGCTAACTTAAATACATGGGCAAGTATTAGACTAGGACATAAATAATTTGCTTTAATTATATTACCTTATTACAGTCAATAATTCCTCGGTTTCGTCATAAGAGAAATTTCTTAGACCCGTATTTAGGGTATTTTTTACAATTTGTATAATTCATGGTGTAGATAGGAACATTAAGAATCTGGATGCGAAAACATGTTTTACTGGGGTAATGTTAGTACGAATTATGTCATTGCGTCTTTTGCTTATAACGTCAGCATTATAGGGCAGAGCTTTGTGCTGTCTTAAGGCTGTGTATCGAATAAACAGTTGCCGAACTGTTAGAACTCTACAAGACTTATACAGCAGGTTAGTTGGATACAGAAAATGACGGAAAGTGGATACTTTTAGGATTGCTCTTTGTGCTCTTTCTGCGGCTAAATAAAAGTAATAATAAAGTTTGTTTTAAAACTTTTGGAATTACGAATTTTTTTACCGACACCAAAATAAAGGACTTGCCAAAATACGATTGTGCTTTCCCAGATGTTAAAACGAACCGTTGGCGGACGCCTTCCGAGGGACAAGTGGTTCCATATTATCGGGGTTCGTAATAATTTCAATATTACACGGCCATGGACTGATTCCAACGACTTCTCGCGCGTTTTACGCATTGTCCACTTTCCGCATGCGATTCTGGGCTTTCTGAATTAATTCACTTCAATATAGAAAGCTGTTCCTGCTGTTTATGGCCGGAATAACCACAGAACACTATTACTCCCGAGAAGAATGTCGACTCCATACAAAAAAGTGGGACCCCCATTTTATCCACTTGGGGGTTAGTAACGAGATGGCGTTGGTTTCAACTATCAAAGGCGGGAAATTTTCAAACCAATTCAGTGGCATTTTTAAATGTCCATTAGTGGGATTTTTAATTTGACTCAAAAAAATGTTTTACCTTAATTTTAAACATGTCCGGTTCCTTTAATACATGAAAATCCGGTAGTAGATCCATCGGTTAATCTCTCATATGAAAATATAAGCTGCCACTATTACATCAGCTATATGTATGGATACATAAAGAGAAGAGATTTCCCGATGGAAGCTACTAACTAAAAATCATGTATTATAGAAACGGACATGTTTAAAATTAAGGTAAAACATTTTCATAAATCATCTCAAAAGGAATGCGTGTAACATAAAATAAGAAAATCATGATGTTCGAATATTTAGCTTTTATTGACATTTTAGGCTAAGAAGCATTTTAGGTTTTCCCTAAAAATAAATCAAAAGGGACTGGGCGAATTTATATGGAGCCAGGGCCCCGATTTTTTTAATCCTGCAATAATGAAACTTTCAGTTTTACATTGTGCTAATAGTGTAGATTTCAAATATGTGCGGCTTTTATTGTAAAGCAGCCGGAGTAAAGAGATAATATAGGTCGTTAAAGTTTTGAAAATGCCTTGTTGACAGTGTACGAAATGTTATTATTTTGAACATTACAATATTTATTTTCAATTCTATGTTGTTATTAGTCTTACATTTATTTTTCGTTTGTCTTTTTAACCTTTCTTCTTCATTTTATTTCTTATTAATGGTCAAGTCACCGTCAAATTCAGTTTTAGTTAAATAAATATTCCGGACATAACACACACAGTCAACTGATCCCAAACTAGGCATAGCCTGTACTATGGGTACCAGAGACTGATATACATAAAATATAAATATTTAACACCCAGACACAGAACAAACATCTGTGATCATCACACAAATGTTTGTCCTGTGCGGGAATCGAACCCAGTCCGGGCCAGTCGAAATCACTATTTATATTTCAGCGAAATGTTTGTCCTGTGCGGGAATCGAACCCAATCCGGGCCAGCCGAAATCACTATTTTTATTTCAGCGAAATATACATTCACAGCATATATATGCACAGGACAAACATTTCGCTGAAATACAGATAGTGATTTCGACTGGCCTGGACTGGGTTCGATTCCCGCAGGACAAACATTTGTGTGATGAATACAGATGTTTGTTCTGTGTCTGGGTGTTAAATATTTATATATTATGTATATCAGTCTCTGGTACCCATAGTATCTACAGGCTATGCCTAGTTTGGGATCAGTTAACCGTGTGTGATATGTCCAGAATATTTAAACCTAACACCACTGCTTTAGAGCTTTTCATGACTTAAACTACTACTTAAAATTAACGAAATGACTTAATTAACTTAATAAATAACTGGTTGTCTGCAGGTTGGGGCCCACTATTTCCGTGTCTTTTAACCACGCCGCTACTGACTGAAAATGACCAGCGCGTCGCCTAGTTACTACATATAACTAGCACCCAGCTTCACTCATTGCTATCAGTACAAAAAGTTGTTTTTCATTTTCTTTCTTCTTTGTTTTAATCTGTAGACTTGCTTCAAGTGTTTTTTACATCTTTGAAAAATCGTAGCCTTTTCATACTTGGCTCTTTTTGTTTCTGGTCCACATCAATGTTGTCTGGGTTCATGTGCTCCTCCGTTATTTCATTATTTTTGTCATTGATAACTGTGCATGTTGTATTCTGGTCAATATTAAACAAATTCATATTTTCCAATAGAGGTTGGGATGGCCCTGCTATGGACTCATGTATATGACTTGGTCTCGGTACATCCATAATTTCATCTGGGTTCGACAACATCTGAAATAAATAAATGACACAATTTTAACAAATTCTCATTACAATGACTATTTACAGTGGTTATAGAATGTTGATAGCCTAAATGTTAAGAATATTAGGCTACCAATTTTGAACCATACTTAATACTTAGGTAGATGGTGGTAACTATTTGTGTAAAACGACTCTCATAGGTTTCTAATATGTTCTATGCAGTCTTGATTTAGTTTGAGGATTATTTAAGAATAAATAAGCATTAGTATATTGTGCTGTGCTGCAGAACGTAATGGTTAATTTCATATTGAAAACTGTAAACTGTGCAGCCCACGTAGCAGAATAAACTTCAGAGACAAACTTGTATAATATATGTACTTAGTTACTTAATATTTATAATCCTACTTCCTATTAATATTAGGTATAAATGCAAAATTTTGTGAGGATCATCATCATCATCAACAACCTGTAGAAGTCCACTGCTGGACATAGGCCTCCCCCAAAGAGTTCCACGACAAATGGTCTTGAGCCTTTACCATCCACTGACTTCCCGCAACCTTTAAAATGTTGGGGGTGAAATCATATAGACCCATCGGACTGCTGCCGGTTTTGGGGAAAATGCTGGAGAAGCTCTTCGTGAATAGGCTACAGTGGCAGCTGGGTAGAAACGACAGCTTGAGCCCCTACCAGTATGGGTTCACTCCGCGACGCAGCACGGAGGACGCTCTATTTGATGCCATGAACGTAGTCCGAAGAAGTCTCGACGAGAAGAAGATAGTGGTCATGGTGTCACTGGACATAGAGGGCGCGTTCGACAGCGCGTGGTGGCCGGCGATCGTCAGCGAGCTGCACGCCAAGGAGGTCGACTCGAGCGTGCTGCGGCTCGTCGCCAGCTACCTCTTCGAGCGGAGGATACGGTTGCGCTTCGCCGGGGAGACTCTGGAAAGAGCAACGAGCAAGGGTTGTATACAGGGCTCTACGTGTGTACCAATATTGTGGAACATCCAGCTTGTTGGAGCAGTCTCAGTATGGGGGGGTGCGGGTGCAGGCTTTCGCGGATGACATTCTTATGATCGCAGCTGTAGCTAATGGTAGTGAGCTGGAGGAGAAGATCAACCGGGCTTTGGCTGTGATCGTGCAGTGGGGGGAAAGGTTGAAGCTCAAGTTTGCTCCGGGGAAGACACAGGCTCTCTTATTGACTAGGAAGATGAGATACTACACTCCGAGACTGGAAATGGCAGGCGCCGAACTGAACTATGGAGATAGTCTCAGAATATTGGGGTTAACCATCGACCCTTTACTGAATTTCAGAAGGCATCTTGAACTGATTACTAAAAAAGCCATATCCTTCTACAAAGTGGTTTCAAGAGCGGCGAGGGCGCAGTGGGGTCTGATATTTTGAGACTAATCTACATAGCTGTGGTGGAGCCTACGGTCTTGTACTCTGCTAGCTGCTGGGCCGACATCTCGGAGCGAGTTTACGCGGAGAAGTCGCTGAACAGCCTGACGCGATCCTTCGCAATCAAGATCAGCAAGGCTCACCAATATGCCAGCTTTCGTCTCGAGACCTTCTGCAGCGTCTTCCAGGCGGAGCTGTCGGCGATCCTCAGGGCCCTGGAAATTATAAAAAGGCGGCGTGAAACATTTTATATTATTGCAAGCGACTCAAGATTCGGGTTGGAGTCTATCAGTGACCCAAGTACGGTCAATCCGCTGTCTGCAGATATAAGGGAATGCATTGCCCATTTAAGCCAGGAGGGCAAAACAGTAGCTCTTTATTGGGTGAAGGCTCACTGTGGTATAGTTGGCAACAAGAGGGCAGATGAGCTGGCTAAGCATGCCGCTTTGAACAACAGGCAGCTACCCAGGTACGACAGGTTCCCGTTGTCTTTCGCAAAGCATTCCACCAGACTGAATTCTACAGAAGAATGGCAGTGCAGTTATCAGTTGGCTTCAACAGGATATACCACAAAATTATTTTTTAAGAATGTCACAGTAGCCTACAAAATCTTGAAACAATTAACTATTGATAACTTTTTAGCACAAATTTTTACTGGGCATGGCGGATTTAAATTTTATTTGCATAGGTTTAAGCTGGCTGATTCTCCATTGTGCTCTTGCGGTGATGATGTCCTTCAGACAATACAACATCTTTTAGTACATTGCCCCAAGTTTGCTAAAATAAGGTATGACTGTGAGAGCGTAATGGAGATGGACATTAGAGTTGATAATTTGGATGTTATACTGAGTGATGACGATTGCAGACCGAAATTTCTCATTTTTGCTAAGACCGTTCTTCGCAGAATTGGGGCAGAGAATGGTTCCTTTTTGGATTAAGTTGGGATTGTTTTAGTTTGTGTTCGGTCTACGTGACTGTATATTTGTTCTTTGTTAGGTATTTTTATGTTTTACATATATATTGTGGGCTTACCTTGTAATATTGTTCATGCTCGGTCCGTGCTCCTGGAGTTGATTATATACAGTAGTGTTTCTCCTTCAGCATTGGCCTGGCTCCGCCCTGGAATGCAAAACAAGAAATATTGACTTGTGTGGAATTAGATGATGATGTAATGCTCCTTGATGTTTTCAACTGTTTCACACTATGCATTTCTCTGTCATGCATTTTTAACACTTCCGCTCGTCTTGAATAGGTATTCCACGCTGTGAGGCAGATTTTGTTAATCTATTTTAGTCATAATTTGTATTTCGGGCACATTATCAAAGTAGTAAACAAAACAAATAGCTAAAGTGGAAAATAGATTTGACATTATTGGCACGATGAACAGTGACATTTCATTTGGCAGTGACAGCTTGGGTATTCGTTCTGCAGACGCACTGTATAGTTTTAATACGCACTGCGTTCTAAATTATTGTACATAGTCAACTCAAAATTAGATGGTTTGCGGTTTTGTAGTGTACAGTGTAACAGTGTAACAGTGATATAGCTTTATTCTATCCTTTTGATCAGAACCTGCGACATGCAAAAGTATGTGCGGTTGGTTAATATTAAGCTATGACAGTTTAAACCTTTCGCCTAGACGTAAAATATTTTTACCGAAATTTCCCGAAAGAACCGGGAAAAGATTTATGATTTCCCGGTTCCTAAATTGGCAAAAAAAAACGGGAATTCCCGGGTATTTCGGGACCGGGAATTCCCGGGACCAAACCCTAATATGTAGGTACTTAGTTACTTAATATTTATAATCCTACTTCCTATTAATATAAGGTATAAAGGCAAAATTTTGTGAGGATCATCATCATCATCATCATCATCAACAACCTGTAGAAGTCCACTGCTGGACATAGGCCTCCCCCAAAGAGTTCCACGACAAATGGTCTTGAGCCTTTACCATCCACTGACTTCCCGCAACCTTTAAAATGTCATCGTTTCATCGGGTGGGGGGCGTTCCAACACTGCGTCGCCCGGTTCGTGGTCGCCATTCGAGAACCTTTACTCCCTAACGGTTATCGGTTCTGCGAACTATATGGCCTGCCCACTGCCATTTCAACTTGCTAATTTTGAGAGTTATGTCGGTGACCTTGGTTCTTCTACGGATTTCATCATTTCCGATCTTATCACGTAGTGAAACTCCGAGCATAGCTCTCTCCATAGCCCGTTGCGCGACTTTGAGCTTGTGTATGAGGCCTATAGTTAACAACCAAGTCTCAGTGCCATAAGTCATCACTGGCAACATGCCCTAATTGTAGACTTGTACTTTGTGAGGATTTTTATGGTTATATCATGCCGTAACAGCTTAGCCAATTTCTATGAAACTTTGAACATATATCTAGATATTTCTTTACCTATAATAGCATACATAGGATACTTTTTATCTAGCTTACTATACTATACTCTTTAGGTCCCACACGAGCGAAGCTTAGCACAAGTTAGTACTAAATAATTACTAACCTCTTCATCTGAAGTGGCGGATTTAAATAGCGTTGTGCCGGCAGCATCAATGAAACAAACTTTATTGAAGTGTCTTGTGCACAACATTCTGTGCTCCATCATCATCCAGCGGAGAGAAAACGTGTGGGGTTCAAGCTTATTGGGTCGCAGGAGGATGTGGACGGTCTTGCGAACGATGGGCCCATTCTCTACACGGATGGCAGTAAGCTGGAGGGGAAGGTTGGCGCGGCGGTGTCTTGCTGGACCGGGGGGGTGGAGGTTCAATATGCCAGCTTTCGTCTCGAGACCTTCTGCAGCGTCTTCCAGGCGGAGCTGTCGGCGATCCTCAGGGCCCTGGAAATTATAAAAAGGCGGCGTGAAACATTTTATATTATTGCAAACGACTCAAGATCCGGGTTGGAGTCTATCAGTGACCCAAGTACGGTCAACCCGCTGTCTGCAGATATAAGGGAATGCATTGCCCATTTAAGCCAGGAGGGCAAAACAGTAGCTCTTTATTGGGTGAAGGCTCACTGTGGTATAGTTGGCAACGAGAGGGCAGATGAGCTGGCTAAGCATGCCGCTTTGAACAGCAGGCAGCTACCCAGGTACGACAGGTTCCCGTTGTCTTTCGCAAAGCATTCCACCAGACTGAATTCTACAGAAGAATGGCAGTGCAGTTATCAGTCGGCTTCAACAGGATCTACCACAAAATTATTTTTTAAGAATGTTACAGTAGCCTACAAAATCTTGAAACAATTAACTATTGATAACTTTTTAGCACAAATTTTTACTGGGCATGGCGGATTTAAATTTTATTTGCATAGGTTTAAGCTGGCTGATTCTCCATTGTGCTCTTGCGGTGATGATGTCCCTCAGACAATACAACATCTTTTAGTACATTGCCCCAAGTTTGCTAAAATAAGGTATGACTGTGAGAGCGTAATGGAGATGGACATTAGAGTTGATAATTTGGATGTTATACTGAGTGATGACGATTGCAGACCGAAATTTCTCATTTTTGCGAAGACCGTTCTTCGCAGAATTGGGGCAGAGAATGGTTCCTTTTTGGATTAAGTTGGGATTGTTTTAGTTTGTGTTCGGTCTACGTGACTGTATATTTGTTCTTTGTTAGGTATTTTTATGTTTTGCATATATATATATTGTGGGCTTACCTTGTAATATTGTTCATGCTCGGTCCGTGCTCCTGGAGTTGATTATATACAGTAGTGTTTCTTCTTCAGCATTGGCCTGGCTCCGCCCTGGAATGCAACACAAGAAATATTGACTTGCGTGGAATAAGATGATGATGATGTAATGCTCCTTGATGTTTTCAACTGTTTCACACTATGCATTTCTCTGTCACGCATTTTTAACACTTCCGCTCGTCTTGAATAGGCATTCCACGCTGTGAGGCAGATTTTGTTAATCTATTTTAGTCATAATTTGTATTTCGGGCACATTATCAAAGTAGTAAACAAAACAAATAGCTAAAGTGGAAAATAGATTTGACATTATTGGCACTATGAACAATGACATTTCATTTGGCAGTGACAGCTTGGGTATTCGTTCTGCAGACGCACTGTATAGTTTTGTTTATGCTTTTGTGGTTTCAAATTTGATTATTGTTATTATTATTTTTAAATTAAATTGTTAGTAATTAATGGGGGGGATACAAGTAAAGTTGTAAGTTTTAAATGTTATTGTGTTATTGGGGAAAGTTTGGGCTGGGAATTATGTTTAAATAACTATGTTATATATATTTAGATTTGTGCTGTACACTGTTAGCATTATTGGTTATTATTGTTTTAGATAAGTTATCTTCTTCTAAATTCTGGGGAAATTTACTGAAATTGGGGAGCATTGCTATTTTACTGTTAATAGGTTTATGCAATTTAAATGAGTCCTCACAGTTATTGTTATAAAAAACTATTATATTGTGTATCTTGGTAAGATACACAATATAATAGTAGACTAGTACTTTTTGAGGACTTTTATGGTTATATCATGCCGTAACAGCTTAGCCAATTTCTATGAAACTTTGAACATATACCTATAATAGCATACATAGGATACTTTTTATCTAGCTTACTATACTATACTCTTTAGGTCCCACACGAGCGAAGCTTAGCACAAGTTAGTACTAAATAATTACTAACCTCTTCATCTGGAGTGGCGGATTTAAATAGCCTTGTGCTGGCAGCATCAATAAAACAAACTTTATTGAAGTGTCTTGTGCACAACATTCTGTGCTCCGTGTACAGATTGTCCTGAAATTCTGGTATCTGGCATTCTCCATTTGGAAAGCACAACTTAGCCCACCACTCCCACCTGAAATTATAAGAAAGTTTTATAATTTCCTGTGGATCTAACGGTGCCGTCGGCGCGGCCGGCTTGAGCTTGCGAAAAAAATTGCATAAGCGCAGCCATTAGGTACTTACCGATGCTTATTTGTTTTCCCAGGCTTAGGGCATCGATGCGAAATAGTGCGAGGATTATCACTAGGTGAAGCTCCGCACTTGAAACATTGTTTTTTGTTTTCTTTCATGTTGAATACAAGGGTTCCAGATTCACTATCTCAAAATGGAGTCCTGTCTCACACACAACACTAATTTCAGCAAAACACAAACGAAGGAGCAAGATTCTCGATAAGGCGATCAGGATAACGTTTTGCAGAATTAACTTTTAACAAGAATACAAATTGATCAACGGAAAAAACCGCACGCACAAGCGACGACATTTTTCTTTTCATTCAGAAACTGAAACGCACAGATAAGGAACGAAAGAAACTCCAACTGAATAAGTTACCATTAATTGACTTATTTTTCATATTTTCAATCAAAAAATTTAATTTTAATTTTGATTTAAAACGTTTATATTAAATCAAAAGAAGTGAAATAATAGTTACATAGAATAAAAAAAATTTAAGTAAAATTCAGCATTGAAAGTTAATTAATACTATTATGGGTAACATTGTTCCATGTCTCGCTCGCACTTTGTAGCCCCCATGGGTATCCCTACAGGTGCGAACGAAGTCGACCGGGCCTGGGAATAACAGCGACGAACAGGTTTAGATTTTTTTTTCTAACGAAATATACAGACTATACTCAGTTGCCATTGTAAAAAAATTATTGGCTAAGTTACTAACATCGCGTCGTAAGATGGGACTTTCGTCGCGTGTGCTATATTATCATAATCGCGTCGCGACAAGTCGCTCTCCGTCACTAACCTAGGACATAGGGTCAAAAGAGCCCGGGTGAGCCTTTAAATATATCTTCACTTTTGTTAGGCTTGCTTGCTTGTCCTGTCACTGATTCTCTCTTGGTCATCTTGTATTAGGTCCGTGACCAGGTTGAGGTTCAGTAGCCCTGAAAAGGGCCTATGACCGTCAGTGAAAGAATCAGTGTAGTTAAAGGATTAATGGGCGCCTCTTAGAGGCTCCTTTCGTGCATAACTTTTGTAATGAAATTAAATGATTTATTTTCGAGAATTCTGGTTACAAGTTCTCAGCTAAATAAGAAGTCTGTAGGTCCATGGCCGTACCTATTTAGCGAAAACCCCGTGTATTTTCATTCATATTTTATGTATTGCCACAATCATGTATCATTTACCTATAACCAAAGACAATATAGTAGAAAAACTCTATTGTCTTTGCTATTACTATACGATGGCACAGATAACATAATAATGGTAAGAAGTATCATAATAACACTGGATAGGTATTTTTGTGCATGAAAGTAGACGTCCTCTCAGATCCTTGAAGATGTCTAAGGGACGCATCTCCAAACATTTGGCACAAGCCCGCATTTTTCAGTAATTAGTGTTCTATACGTGACATATTGCAAGCCCATCGTCGGTTAAGAATACTTACTGATTTAAATTTTTCGTATAGAAAAACTCATAAATGTACGTCTGGGTTCGAACCCACGACTTTCGGATTGAAAGTCGGGGATCCTACTACCAGGCTAACACGGCCACAAGTTGAACTAGTTGAAAGAAAGTAAACAATAAGTTTTTTGTCTCACAACACAAAATCTAAACATAGGTATAAAACACAATTTTAGCCACTATTATAGAAAGTAAAAGTATACTTAAAAAGTAAGAAAGAAGAGAACCGCGGTGCTATTGTGTAAGCGAAATGACAATGAAGTTCGTAGCTAATCAATCTAAGCAATATCCAAAACGTTTTTGCCTTTTTATCCATGTTCTTTTTTGTAACCAGCTCTGTTTTATATTTGTACCTAATTAAGATGCAATTAATTATTTTATTAAAACTCCTTGTAAATTATTTCTACTCTTTCCTGGTACTAAAATAAATAATGTTTTTTTATAGGAGTTGCGTAGTACCTTACAAAAGGCACCACCACACTGCTGCCCGTCGTCCGAGCATGAGATCCGCCAGTTCATGTGGCTGAACGAGGAACCGTTGAACACCGCGACAAACAACAACTAGATCTTACTGGTAGGAATAAGGCTGAGAATTGATTGGCAAAATTAGGCACATGATATTAAACTTGTGTTGAATAATGTAGGTTTATGTGTGTGTAGACATTTGTGTGGTTACGTTTGGTGTTGTAAGGTTATTATATGGACTACTAGGCATGTACAAATGATATTTTAATTAAAAAGTTGAAATGCCTGAAGATTGCCATTCAAGATTCAGTATGTAGGTAAGCCTGCCTTTCGCAAAAACCGAGATACAATATTTTTATTTATTTTATAGTTTACACGAAAAGAATACAGTGATTTTTACAATATCCAAAAAAAATCGACTATTGAATATTGTTTTGTTTTCAAAGTTTATATTCTGATTTAAATATTTTCAGTTTTTATTAATGTTTTAAATGTTACTTACTGTTATTTACGTTTGATGCATTAAGTTAGATAGGATATAAATAATCCTCTTAACGTTTCGTTAATGTTGAACTAGCTTCCACACGCGGCTTCGTCCGTGTGGTACCCGGATAAAAATTATTTATTTTGTTGAACGTAAATACATGGATACAGGATACAATTTAGAATACTGGAAATTGCAGAAGTATAGACTGTGTCGCAATTTCCAGTGCCCGACCTAGGGCCTGAAAGAGATTTATACATTCAAAAATAAATAAACTAGGTACCTAACTATGGATATTAAAGGATATATAGATATACAGAAAGGAAAAAAAAACAAAAATAAAATAAAAAATCTACAAGCTACATTTAAATACTTAAAGGGGAAAAAAAGGAAAAAAATAAGCTTAAGTGTATGCTATTCGAGGCTATTTATTACATACATGCCAATCCGTTTAGTGGTTTCGCGTGAAATGGTATCAAAACCTTACACACGCATTTATACTAGCTATATATACTGGCATGTGCCCCGCGGCTTTACCCCTGGCATGTTTGCGGACGCACACGTAAAGGACTTTTACGCTGTCATTATAAGTAAAATAACATCTTTAAAACGCAGGATGCTGGGCAGTACCAACAGCCTGTAGGGGTTCTGGCTGACAGACATTGCAGTAAACTTCGAAGGCACTGGATGTCAAGCCTTATCAACCCCTGTGCTAAACAAAAGAGACGTTTCATCAATATATGGAGCCTGGGCCTGCACTGTGTACACTACTCTAAAATATGGCTAATCAATAAAGTAAACGTATTTAATTGGCTATTTTACTTCAATTGACTTCGTTTTAAGGTACAATAAGATTTTCTTCGACAAAGATAGCAACACAAATAGCGCTACAAAAATATGGCGGATGGACGTGCGTGAAATGTCATTTTGACAACCTACATTTATCTGACAAAACAAAAACATCAAATCAAACAACATGACATGAAAAATATGTCAATGTCATGTCAAACGCCAATTATAAACCAACATGGCGGCCTTCAAATAGTGTTCACATCGTAAAAAACTTACCAGAAGAACTATTCTTGTACCATCGCATTTGTCTTCAAATTAATGAAATTGTATTTTTCTTGTAATCTCCTATTTTTTCCTAATTTTTCTATATAGTGTAAATGGACCAGGCCCAGAATGAAATGGCTCCTTTATTATATAAATTAATTCTGTGCGTCTTTCTTCCTTTTTGTTGTGATTTAATTGTGTGACATGTAATATACTCTTATCTATGGATCTTTGTGTTGTCCGAATCAATAAATGAATTTAATTTACTCGCGTGGTACCTAGATAACAAGTAGCCTATATGCTATTCTAGGTAAAACCTTTATCTATTTTAAGTTTCATCGAAATCGGTTCCGCCCTTACAGCCGTGGTTAAACCACAAACATCCAAAAATCCCTACAATTTTTTTATAATCTTAGTAGGATATTATGAAGACGAATTTACAAATAAGACAGGTCTGAGACGTATCAAATTACTTGGATCATTCAGGACGTCAATATTTGTCTACAATAATACAACGTTTATGTATTTGATATTGGTGTTATACAGGGTGATTCTTAACATGTATTCCATCCCGAAAGGGGGTTATTGTATCACTAACAAAAAGAAAGAATATTAGCGAGAAAAACATCATTTTTTTTCTTTCCCAAAGTATCTCGAATTAGCTGTTGTATTTTTATCATCTACTAGCGTACGCCCGCGGCTTTGCTCGCGTGTTGTCTTGATAACAAGGGGCAATTTGAAAAATTACGTATTTCATTATTTGACTTTATGAGTATTTGTACCAAGTTTCAGATAAATCTCTCCATGCGTTAAGATTCTCCCATACAAACTTTTACATCTCATTACACCCTTTCAAGGGGTAGTTTTGAAAATCTAAAAATACAAATACGAGTTTTAAATCTGTAGGTTCAAGGAATACGATTTTTCATACAAACGTTTTAACCCCTTTTCACCCTTTTAGGAGTTGATATTTTGAAAATCCCTCCTTAGTGGACGTGTTTGGCATATAAGGCAGCTACTGTCCAAATTTCAGCTTTATAGCTTCAGTGGTTTGGGCTGTGCGTTGATCGTGGACTTAGGCCTTGTTCTTTTATATATACAGATAACTAATTACTAAACGAACGAGAAGTCCGGCATAAAGATTGCTACCTAAAACAGCTGATTCGAACTTATTGAGTGTGTGTGAGAACTCATTTGACAGCTGATTTTTGCATAGAGTTTTTTCAATGAAATATTACGAATTTTCTAAAGCCTTAGAACAAACTATAATGTCAATTGGGTGTAGAATAAACCTCTTTCGGGATAGCATACATTTATAAATCACCTTGTATATGGGTGTTATTTACTGTAGACTATGTAGGTAATGTGCTGTGATTATATATTTTGTGGATACATTTACATAATTATTTACCAGAAAATATTGAATTTATGATTATAATATTAATCCTCCTTATTGATAATCACTCACTAACATTATCGGTTTGACAAAATTATGTCCGATTCTCTCTCCGGCGAGAGTTATCGAGCCGATAAAAGTCTCCCGAGTTAGTTATGGTCGTGAGTTACTCACTTATCACCGTGAGACGTGATAAATTAATAGGTTGACGGTTTTTGTAGGGGCGCTTGTGAAAATTTACTTTTCACGTTGACAAGTGACTCACGAACATTACGGACTCGGCCTCTGATTATAAATAAGACGGAATAAATGTGATAGTTTTAAACGTGAAATAAAATGGAATTTAACCAAAACATCTTTTATTTATTTACAAAATAAACGAATTAGGAATGATAACAAAATTATTTTGCTTACTTTGCCACTAGGTCAGCGCAGTCGGACGGAGTGGCGGCGATGCGACTGGCGCGCTTTACTATTGTAACTCAACCTTATTTACTTATTTCTATGGCTGAAATCACAAAATTTGCATGCCTCTACATCGCGCGTTAGACGCTTCAAACCTCATAGTGTGATTTTGTGAGAGAAAAATCGTGACCCTATTTATTTTTCTTTAAGTTATATTTTAAGCGATATCGAATCAGCGAATCAGTCGCTTTGCTGTCAATCCGTCCGTCTGCGCCGACCCTTATTCTACTCATTTCCGCACAATATTGAGCCTTACTTGTAATAAGACCAATTTTCATTTCACTTTGGTACTTACTAGTCTAGTATCTGTGCACCGATGGATTTAACATTCGGAAAAATTATATACGCTATAGTAGTGCTTTCAAACGGTGAAGGAAAACATCGTAAGAAAACCGGTATGTCTTAACCCAAAAGTTCGAAAACATGAGACATGTGATCTGATTTAATCTTTTCACCACACTGACTCTTCCACCGACAGCCAAAGACTCCTTTTCAGGGCAACCATACCTCAATCTGGTCACTGACCTAATACAGAATGACCAAGATAGAATCAGTGACACGACAATCTAGCAATCAAGTATAAAACCTCATGAACCGTTCACATCAGCAGCCAACAAATCTACTAGACTGTTGAAGACTTGACTTGTGGTGGAGTCCGGTAGCTCCTTCACAGCAGCGAGGCCTTGCCCGACCAGCTTTCCCACGCGTGGGTCGATGGGCACACTCCCCAGGAATGGTATCTTGGCGTATTCGGCTAAGGATTTGCCACCACCGCTCGAGAATATGTTCGTGCATTCACTGCAGTTTGGGCATTCGTATCTGAGGAATGAAAAAATAAAAATCATTGACGATCTCGGTGGCGAAGCCGGCGAGTGCCCATCTGAGATGCAAGGGTTCAAATGATTGCATGATCTTCAAATATTTGTTCCGGGTCTTGTTGTGGTACCATGGTACTCATAGTTCCTGATACCCACGACACGGAATGCTGAGCAAGGCTTCCCCCATAAAACAGAAACAATCATATAAATTTGACAATTCCTACACATTGAATTTTGATTTTCTAACCATGTGTACGGATTTTTCGACTGGTAAATCTATTGGTCCACGACAGGGATTCGAACCCACGACCGATAGTACAGAAACCTCAGATAGTCAGTGCGAGTTCTCGCACTTGACTATCTTTTTTTTTTACGAATAAGGGGTGTTATAAATCTCGCAGTAGACTCACCCACTCATGTTTTCAATTATGCCAGTGATGGCAATGCCAGTTTTGCGGCAGAATGTGATCTCTTTCCGGACATCTTCAATAGCAACCTCTTGGGGAGTGGTCACGAGGATCGCTGAACACTGCGGCACTTGGCGTAGATTCTCCATCACTGTGATGTGCTCATCTGATGTGCCTGAAATAATAGAATTTTTCACACATGAAGAATATAATGAGAGGGAATGAAGCAGCAGAGGTATGTGGATCACCTAAAATTCTCATTCTTGGATTTTATGGATAGAATTTGCATTAGTTCTTTGTGATAATTGGTGATTATTTCAATAATAGACCAATAAATTATATCAAAAAACCAACATCAGCAAGTTAATTTAGATTGAATTTATAATTACTTGGCACTGGCAATATTTAATGAGAAACAGTAATAGCCATAAAATTAAGAAAAAAAAAAGTACCTGGTGGAGTATCAATAACTAAGAAATCCAAGTCCTGCCAGTACACATCTTCTAGGAACTGTTTGATCATAGAAGTTTTCTTTGGGCCTCTCCACACTACTGCATCGTTTCTCGAGTTCAGCAGAAAGGCTATGGACATCACCCCTAATCTTTGTTCATTGTCCATGTAGACTGGGACCCAGCCATCCGGGCCTTGGTGCACATTTTGGCTCTCTAGATTTAGCATGTAAGGGACACTTGGACCACATAAATCGATGTCGAGTAAACCAACCTGGAAGCACAAGAATGTATTTTATCTATAAAGACCACACTTTATCAAATACATTGGAAATCAAACCGACAAAATGATGAACGGGACAGATAGGTAAGTTCGTATGAGTAGCGAATGCTGATAGCTATTTGATTAAGTTTGTTTACTGTGGAACTTACTTTAAAACCTCTTTCTTTCAGGGAAAGAGCCAGCTGTGTGCTGACTGTGGACTTTCCAACACCACCCTTACCCGAAAGAACTAATATCACACGTTTTACTTGGTCTAGCATTTTGATTTCATTTAAAAAACAACGTAATGAACGTAAAAAATTAAAAGCACCGATCCGAGGTCCGAGATGACTGATTTCACAAAAAGCAAAATTACTCTATGACAAAAAGTCAGTTAGTCAGCTGTGTTTGACAAATGACATAAGTGACATAACATAAGAACAAAGCGGATATTTTGTTGCTGGATAATGTTGTAACGAAAAGGCTGTCCCAGATGGTATCATACCTGTATTTTTAGCCGAGGGCCTATCATGGATGTATTTGATAACTTTGTTATGTATGCCAACATGTCGTGGAGGAGTGCGTGAATACTGTGAAAAGTGTCAGCGCTTGCGCGATTGATGGTATTTCATGGTACCGGTCGGCACGCGGCGGCTATGGATGGTAAGGCCTAGTGGCGCCACCAACCAACAAACCAATGAAAACAATCAATTTTTTTTCAGTTTTGTAATGAATTTTGCGAAGGTGGTTGTGTCCTTTGCAATTATTTCATTTCTTGAGTAGGAAATGCAACGTTTAATCGCTTTCTCACTGTTTATTTGACTTTTTATCACACGAAAAAATCGTGGTTTAGTTTACAGTGTTCAGTAGAATTGACAGTGAAACAGTTTTGTGCGCCTTATATTTTGGTTTTCGTTGTGGTTGTGCAAGGATTTGTCCCAGCAGCTCTTGATTTGCGGCTCTGCTCAGCATTTAGGCGAGTTTATGAGGTATTTAATTATGAATGTTTATGACTGTTAGATATTAGATTACTAGTTTAAATTGAGAGATGAGAGCGTCATGCGTTTAGATTGTTGGCATGCGGGCGTTTATCAGCCGACCCACCCCTTGTGGGGTCGAGGGGATTGTACGAGTAATGGTTTGCGTGCAAAATGTCTTAATCTATCGAAGGGATCAGAATAAAATATTGTTCTATCGATTTTCCTCTGTAGATGGTAAATATAATAGTAGATAGATAGGTCTATTACTTGCTTTTCATACTTCTATGTAAGTATTTATTCGATTCTAAGTAGAGGCTGGGCTTTGTTTCAATTCTTCTTTCATTTACAAATTTCAAAGTAGGAATTATAAATTCATGCTTTATTTCTTACAGCTGCTTATCTTCCTTATTCTAAGCAGTCACTTCCCAATTGAATAATAAATCCAATGTTTATAATTCCAAAAATTTCCAATGTTTATACATATTATATTAGTGGCTGCCCGCGGCTTCGCTCACGCGGTAACCATATAAAAAATGCTGTCTTTCCTCAGGGTTAAGGCTATCTCTATACCAAATTACATCACGATCGGTTCAGCCTTTCGAATTAAAGTTGTCTGTTTTTAACATTACAAAACAGACAGCCAGGGTCACAAGTTACTAACGCATTTATAAATTAAATATTAAGTATGTACATAAGTTTACCTCAATTCATGGATATATTCAGTTTTAAAATGTTGAGCTATAGACACAATTAATGCTAAAGTAGGACATTGAGATATCTCAAAGCTGATAGTGATGAGCTCAATAACATCATCAATGACCACGGTTAAACACTGTAATTTAATTTGTGTTTGAGCAGCAAGTCTTTGGCCGGTATATTTTGCTGCGCTAATACTGCCACTCAGTCACTACTGACCAATTCTCGTAAAATTATATGGGAACACATAATCCTGTGCCACATTGCGCTTATTTTTAAGCCGTCTAGTGTCACAGTAAAAGTTCCCAGGGCAATGTTTGTCATGCATTTCATGGCACTATGTGTGTAGAGGCACCACACTTTTTGAATGCCTGTTGCCATTACCTACCACAACACACACCGAATGATAGCGTAAATGAGGAAATAAAAATGCCTTTTTTTCTTCTGTCGTAAGAAAAAAAAGATCTAGTATCCCAATATAGATAAACATAGAGGTACCTACATAGAACCTGTGAGGGTGTTGCAATCATGAAAGTGCAGGGCAGCATATTGTTGTTTTTCTTATTTAGGGTTCCTTAGAAGAAACTATAAGGGTTGTGAAACCCTGAATACCTGACAAGTTTTCAAAATTATCATAGGAGTTGACACAGAGTATAAATTATCAAAGTATATTTTCTTGCTTGAAATACATGTCATAAAGATGTCGATTGCTATATACCATTGAATCAATGTATTCTACGAGTACCTATATCTAGGCATGCAATATTTAATTTACAATCATAATATTATGAGCTAATATAACTGCTGGGCTGAAACAGACAGTAGGTAGGTATTTGACTTCTTTAAAAAATACCAATAACTCTTCATTGTTTAAAGTTCACTAAATCATGTTACTATAGGTACCTATTTGATGAAATCCATTAACACGTTTCATTGAAAGGTCGTAGCAAAAAATAGGTGGGTTGGTAAATTCGTATCTGACAATCAAAATGTACGAAAATAACGCGTCAGCGTTGGAGGGTTTAAAAATAGGTTCTTACCGTTCATACGATCCTCCATTCAGCGTTAATTAGTAGGGACCCCAAGGCCGCGGCAACCCCTAAATGAATAAATAAGGGGCGGTTATTGCTTCTGGTCACCCCCGTGAGTAATGCGAAGGTGGATCAATGCGTACGGAAATTAGTTTTCGATCCAAAATTGTTTTAAAACCACAGATTATTTGTAATGGCATTGTTCCGTAGAAATAAGGTCATTTCCTTACCTACATAGTCTTGACCCCACACTAGGATTCCCTGTGTCGTGGGTACCGCTACCGTGGGCGTCGACTTATAAAATAAGTTAAATTTGACTAGTTTTATTTGATAAATATAATGTTCTAAATAGTGGCAAGATATCATCATACACTGCGACTATGTATGAAAAACTCTTCCTAAGACTTTATAGTGTGACAGACTGGAATTAAGATCACTATATTTCTGCTCGATTTTAATCTTGATGTTGACCTACCGAACTGAACATCGATCTTTACTCTCAAATTAATAGGCCGTTAAGCACGTAAGTTAGGTTACCTATTTAAAACCGGTATAAACTGGTCAAACAAGAGTAACTTGAAATGCTAATACTAATCGCTTGACAAGTCACATCTCAACTTAAACAGGTAGTTAGGTACCTCTTAATCCTCAAACCGGAGCATTTCACGCTTAAACGTTTAAGGTTTTAACCTTACATTAAGTATGTACAGTCACATGCACTAAGATTCATAATTTTTTTAATGCGCACTCGCTCTGACTATCTGAAATGAGGACATTATTTTCGGTGACTTTTCTTAATTACTACATAGGTGAGCAAATAGTGAAATGTAGTTGTATCGACCATCATATACTGTGGGAGAGGACCAGTTTCCTAAACTCCAGAATGCCTAGTTTAATCTGTCTAGACAACGTCTACGGAAGAGTAGACAAAACCTAATTTTGGCGTCGAATGCAGTGGTATTTTAAAATTTACGCCCACACGGCACGGCTCTACATCCAAATGTATTTATTAGTGACGTCGGTAACTTTTTTTACGTCTAGCTAGAGCATGCTCTCTTGGCCCGATGGGCATAATATACGTTTCTCGTAATTCAAAGTCAAAGTCAAAAGGCCTTTATTTCAATAAAATCACTAGGATCACTTTGAAACGTCTTAGAAACTAGGTGAAGATATGCCTGTTCCTCGCGACCAAGCCTAGAAGAATCAGGCAACAAACACGGCTTGGTGCCTATAATTTTTTTCGATGATCCTTTTTCACAAAATGGCTATGTAAATTACTATGCATAGCCAAATCCTGCGCGCAGACCATACATAGCCAAATGAAAAAGGATCATGACTTTTATTCCCAAGAATAGATTAGAAAAACGTTTATTTTGCTACCAATAAATACATCTCTAACTTAACATAACACAATATAAAATGAAATTCAATTTAATTGTAACAAAAACAGCCACCAATCTACGTGTGCTAGGGCAAAGCAGCATACCGAAGCGCTGGTCTTCCGTTGTCGCACGGGTAGACATCCTGTCAAATCTCCAGGCGGTCAGATTCTTGAAGGTGTCTAAGGGCACTCAACGGCTCTCGCCAACCTTAATAGCATCCAGTGGGGGGCCGTCCTACGCTGTGCTTTCCAGTGCGTGGTCTCCAATAGCCGTCGGTCTCTAGTCTAGCTGTTGAGAAATCATCTACCGTAATTGGGTATAATAACTCTGTTTCCGCCTCGTTCCTAGAAACTAACACGGAACCCTTCGTGCAACTGGTTTACCATACAGCAACTGAGCTAACACCATAAATCAATTGATTCAACTTGGGGGATATTGGACGAACGCTGTGTTTATTGGTTGCCATCCGCTTTCGACTTGGGTTCAGGGGATCCGTAATTCTCGTGTTATAGTATGCGGCCACTTCGCCACTAAACAGTAACCACTAGTGTATGAAAATATTTTTAGAAAGAGTTAATTAAAGGGTAAAACTTTAAATAAGGTGATTCGCGAGCGTAAGCTAGTTAGTTATAAAGATGACAAAAATACCAAAAACATAGTATTTTAGTGCGGAAAAATCCGTAAAATAATTTACTTTACGGATTTTTCTTAGAAGTTTTTTGTTAGAATAAGCCCCTTTCGGGATAGTATAAATGTCATATTATGAATCACTTTGAATAAACAACTTTAGCCGTCAAAAACAAAGTTCAACAGTATTTGTTTCAATTTCAGTAGGTACCTAACTACCATGAACAGGATCATCTTTTAATAGTTTGTAAACCCCCTTTTAAACCATGTATCATTGTAAGTACTTAAATTCTGTGTCATTGTGGTCCATTGTTATCAAACCCTTGTATTTGTCATAGGAAACGGGCTGATTTCAGAGAGTTGCTGGAAGCTATCTGGCGTAAAATTATCACATCTGGACATTTTCAGCACGAAATATTGCCAGACTAATGCACAGTGCTGGTAAGTTGTATCTCCCGGCAAATGTAGGTACTAGCTTAATTTACACATTAACTTAGTGCTCTGAAACAGTCACGTATCCAGGGTCCAGCATTAGGGATGGGCTGGGGTCATGATGTTGGCTCCTGGCTCTCTCAGTGGTCTTTGAACGCATTCATAGTCAGTCTCTACAGTTTTCTAATGCGCTCTGTCATTCAATTGCGTTGCTTTTTATTTACCTACTAGTGAGTCGCCCTGAACTCTGAAGTTGGTGCTTCCATGATCGTTTATGCAATATAAACTTCTTCGCATCTTTAGCATGTTCTAACTAATAGCCATCTTACCTGAACTACGAAGTCATTGAAACAATACAACATGGGAGCACAAGTTATAAGAAGCTCTATCATATGACACTGTTGTATTACTAGTATTTATTAGGTCCCTATATCTTTTCAACATCTTCTTCCATTTAACTCATATTCTTACCAGCTAATCTTGATGGTACAACCTGTTGACCTACTAAATTCCATGCAGATCAGATGGTTCAAAAGTTATGCACTAACATGTAAATAAAAGCATATAACGCCGATTCGTCCCAAGTTGTTTGAGAGATGTTTGCTCGCTCGATCAATTACATTTTAGGAGGTAGGTATCAGTAATGTATATTTCTTCCTTGGTTCAACAAAGGAAAAGAGGTTCTCTGGCCCTCACATTCTCCTAGCTAAGGCCCTGAACTGGATGGCACTGTGTATAATTTACGAGACAATTCCTCGAGTCGTAACGACCTGCCCGAATCTGGGTAATGTTTCTTTGTAATATTTGTAATCTGTAACTAATTTACCGAGGCTTTGGTTAAGAAATGTGAATGAAACCACTGGAAATACAGCTTTATTTTACATTATTTTGGCATTCTGAAGAAATAAATAGGCTCGGGACTGTAATCCCCGCAAGCATGATAGACATCCTCTCAGATCTGCATCCAAGCTATCAGTCAAAAATACCTTTTTTCTCGCACCATACTGGAGAACCAAGTATTTTGGACCTAAATGTGTTTTTGTTATGTTCGCAGCCTCTTGAATGATAGTACATAGACTCACATTTATCCCCAAGAATGTAAGACATCCTCTCAGATTACAGGAGATCAGATCCTTGAAGATCAATAACAATCTAGGAGTCTAGGATGAGTACAATCTAGGAGTCTTTAAATCTAGAGTGAATTAGTTCCTTTTGGTAAAGCGTACTTCATCTTAGGCCACATCTCACTCGCAAAAGTGAGATGATGGTAAAACGCCTAACCATCACCAATAAAAAAAAAGATGTCATACGTGCCTCTGGCTAACCCCCGTAGCCAGAAGCACGTCCAGACATTTTGGCACATAGCCACATTTTGCAGTAGGGATTATTCCATAACGTTACAGTTTCGGTTTCCTCACGATGTTTACCTTCACCGTTTTAAGCACCTTCGGATCGAAAGTCGGTGTACCTCCCTGACGGCTTATGAAACATACCTACCTATTATTTAAGCGCAAATCCGATGTTTTTGACTGAGTTTCCTTGATTTTGTCCTGTTCCTATCCTGTCACTATAAAAATAAAGTTGTTAAAAGAATAGAAATATTGTTCTAACTTTTGGTATAACTTTGTCGGAATGTAAAATATCGTGACTTGCGCGGCAGTAAAACTTAAGTGGGACATGGTCGATTCCACACCATTGTTTCTGAATTTATTTAATTCGTTCTTATTCATTGCAGTTTCTATTGGAAATGCTATAAAGTCAATTTTGAAATTTAGTATCCTCTGTTTATATTATTACTGTGTTGGCGGATTTCTGTACAAAATTACTTTTTAAAAGAACTTTCGTACAAAAGATTTCAAGAATCACGCACGATGAGATCGCTACGTTCATATCGGTTTCCTTTAGAGTAGGCGCTCTATTCAGTATGGCCAGCGATCTGTGTTATTCAGTCAGATCCATAATACATCTACAGCCTGAATGGCCCATCGAAGATGTTTGCTCCTCATGCTCTAAAAGCTTTTAAACTTCTTGCAATCTTTGCTTGAATAAATATAAAGTTCATCGTCACTATTCTTCCCACTAATGTTATAAATGTTTATAGGGTTGTATTGGTATAAGGATTTAAAGATGTGAGGATGTGAAGATGTTTGTTACTCTTTCACGCCGCAAACTCTAAAGAGATTGGAATGAAGGATGGTAAATAAAATTGGTCAAAAAATAGCAAAATGGTAGTAGAAAATAAATCCTATGACAAACGATGGACCTGTTCTTTCACATCACTACGCAGAACTAAAACGTTAACGTTTCTAAAGGTCATGGTACGAATCGAAGTAATGTTGTACCAAGCTTGAAACAAAACGCTCCTGAAACGTGATGGTTTTCTATAAGCTTGTGGTAGGCCTCCTGAGCGTTAGGAGAAACAAATGCTTATTTTAAACATGCTATTTAGAATACAGACGCCTTTTATGATTGGACCATAGTTGCCAAGAAGCGTAGAAATTACTAGAAAGAAGTGAAACTACAGTCGGATATTCAAAATCATCATCATCATCTCATAGTTTACTCATTTCACAAGCATTTACAGCCCGTTAACACCCAGTAAAATCAAACGAAAATTCAACATTTTTGTTAAAGGTTAAATATTTCAGTTGCCCTGGGGCCGATTTAAATTTTATTTTATTTTTGTACTTTACTTATGCCACAATAACATTTCATAAGAAATTATTGACGTAATCTTAAAAAGCAATTGGTCCAAACTCCATATAGGTACATATAACGATTTGTATTATCCTTTGGCATGTAGGTAAATAGTAAATAGCCTGGAAAAACATCGTATCCGTTGCATATCATATACGCTACTTCATATAGCGAAGCCGAGTGTGGAAGCTAGTACGCTATATTATGTGGGAACACCTACTCATCGACGTTAAATCATCTATAGCTACAATGTTCTTAGTCGCTCTGTTTATCGAACAGTCCTCATTTATAATCAGCAAGCTAGTTTGTGGTCCTGGGAACTAATGAATAGCTTCCAAAGTGCGAATGGAGTTCCTTATCAAACTCTACAAACACTATCTGCGCTAGTGGTCTGTGGGCGTCTGTGCGTCCGGCAACTAGATAACATAGATCACACAGTACCTTAAACATAAATATTGGGCATACAAAGTAACATTTTACTTGAGTAGTTCGCACTCTCGTACTAAAAACGTTAACCATTCGGTACTAGTTAGTGCGTATTATTATTTTCCCTTCCGACTCGGCCCATTTTTATTAATGGACTTCAAAAAGGAGGAGGTTCTCAAGTCGGCTGTTTTTTTTTGTGTTTGTTACTCGATATCTCCGCCAATTCTAAACCGATTTTGATAATTCTTTCGCTGGTGTATAGAGTATGATCCCGGGGTGCTCCCATATTAATTAAGAGATTGCTACTTGTTCCGTAAAACTTAAAAAAACGTCATCATCTCTTGAAAACACGACTTACCGAAATATTTTTTTGTCGACGGTGGTATGGTCAGGTAATCCCCGCGACTTCGTTCGGTTGCTGCTATTTTTACATTAACTTTAACCTGAGGGGTTGTGTTTCGGGAATTCCTTTCTGTGCACCCATACCCTACAACAGGAAGCTACCCTGCAAATTTTATACTCTTAGGATATTGGTTAGGCTCTGCGTTGATTTTCAAAGAGAATAAAACCACTACGTTTGATTGTCAGTCAGTACCGTAAGAGTTATTACCTATTGATGATGTCATACTTCTCTTGTTTTTTATTCGGAAGTGTAGGTGGCCAGTGTCATCGTCAGAAGGTAGGCAAAACGCAAAGAGGTTGAATACAAAAAAAAGATGTTGATATTAATCTTGTAAATATTCAGGAATTTGAAGCCGGCTTTTAGTTTTTGTAAAAAATATCTTATTAGTAATAATATGTAATGATTAACTTACTGAAACTGCTCAGAAACTAATACGGAATAATACGGATATACTGAACATGGATCAAAACGTATTTAATCCCACCAGAGTCCATCCCCCATATTGCCACAGAATAAAGTTTTTTTTTGTCGAAACATATCACTACATATCCTAAAACAAAGTCGTCGCGTCTGTCTGTGTGAACCCGATAAACTAAAACACTACTGAAGGATTTTCATACGGTTCTCCTCACCAATGGGTGGAGTGATTCGTGAGGAAGGTTTTAGGTGTATTATTCATTAAGGTTTTGAGTAAATTGGCTGAAATATGACGGTGATCGTTGAAAATGACGAAAAATCATGCCGAATGGGGGAGCTTTACTGACGTGCGCCGCGTAACGTAAACTAATAGCGGGTCGCTATTTGAGTATAATGTAGATCCTTATTATCCACTATCCCGCAACTTTGTGTGCGTGTACGTTCTAAACTGTTACACGTGCCTATCACTATTACTAACATAGCATAAAGTAATGTCGTATTATAAATGAACAATATGAAAATAATTCTTCATCCAAATAACCTCATGGACGTCCTGTAGTACAATGTTCTTTTAATTAAGTGAATTAATCACTGCTGAATTAATTATATCTCGTTCCTGAAGCATCCATACTTAAGTCCAGCTTTGCAGAAATACTCATTAATTCCGAGCGTTATCTCCAGCACTTCATAAATGCCATGATGCCATCTCTAAATTAATTTCTTCTGTCATATAATTCCCGACAATTCATCAAGCTGTTTGAACCAGTTGATGAATTCGCCGGTCGTCGACCGTGTAATTGCTGTAATCTCATTATATGTGGTGTTGTGTTACATTACGTTCATCCATTTACCGCATCGGATTGCAGACGCTTCAGGCGATTGAGTTACTATCTGGAAAATGAAGCCCAGGATTCAATCTGTGGAACTTATTATGTTTTGGTAAGAAGTTGTCTGCTATAAACTCTGATATTTTTGTTAAAATCCGTTAAAATTCATTGGAACCTTGATAGGATCTTATAATTGATTCGAACTTGATAGAAATTACAGTGGCGAGTCGTTTTCTGATTGTTTCCCTTGAGCTCTTGCTTAGTTAATGATGGTGGAGGATGGAGAGAAATTAAATTTTTAGGGGTCAAAAATTTTCCCTTCCCTTCAAACTCTAACAGATTCAAGTAAGGAATTAATGATCTTTTGCTATGAAACTATTGCTCTTCTATCTTAGTTCCCCATCTTTCATTACGAAACTAAACAGGAAACGCTAAGCAAACCTGAGGCTACTCGAACGGATGTGAGTGCATTGTATCCCGATTTCCGTATTAGAAGTAGCCGTTGCCCATATACGTGACAACTCTACACATTTAGGCGTGGAGGAAGTATTTCTGTTTGGTCGGGGAAGGAATTTTAAGAGGTCTTCGAATATTACACGTTGTTGCGCCTGAGTTTCGAAATAGCTAGAATTTATAGTGATAACGGGATACCTAAAGATTTTTTTTATTTAGTGATTAAAGTGGTGATTTTAATAGTCTACTGTATATCGCTAGTTCTGGGTAAGCAAAGATTCCATTGTATCATTTGCTTCCTGTTAAGCGGACTTTGATAGACTAGAGTTCACTAACGCATTAAACGGCCGTTGAAGCCTTTTTATTTAAACCGTTGTTTTCGTCATTAGCTATCAACTTTACGGATGTGTTACGGTATGTACGGTACGGTGTACGGTAACCGTATGTGTTGGTGATTGTTTGTCCTAGTTTCACGATACTTTGAATGACGCATCTTATTATTGGCACACATGATTGCAAACTAGTCAACCCATTTTTTATTACCATTTCTGAGTGATTCATTTATTGAAATCTAAGTAAAAATCGAATGCATTTTGTTTTCTTTTCGTTTATAATAATAAACAACTTACTTTACAAAACTTTACAGATTGCATTGTATATAGTCAATGTAGCTTCAATTTAAATAGAAGTGAAGTGTCATCAGCAAACAGTACAATCTAGTGATCATTCCACGTGAAAAATAATCATTAATGTAAATTAAAAACAGGAAAGGCCCTAGTATAGATCCTTGTGGTAGGTACACCCATTGTCACCACTGCTGACCCCGGAGCACCCTTTCGTATGCTTTGCTTATGTTATGAATTTAATCGAACGGTACACCTACAACACGTTTCTTTAGCCGAAGGTCACAGCGCTCTTTTCAGAGCCAAAGGATCTCAGCCTGGTACTTGACTGATCGAATTCAGGGGAACAAGAGAAGAGACACGCAAACCAAGCAAGTCACCCTATGATGAAACACTGCAAGAGTGAATTGAAGAAAATAAATATGCATTTTATAGACGTTTTTATTGTGATTGCATTTTTGTTCCCTCCCACACAGCGGATAACAAAAGGTCAACTTTTACATACGAATAATTCAAACCGAAGCTCGAGAGAGGAACAAGTTATTTCGTATTGCAACGCCCGCGGAATGATATATGAGGTGTGCAGGAAGTTAAGATATGCATGGAGCAAAAGAACTTCTTGGAAATGCTATGCTTTTGTTTGTGATACTGAGATTATATTCAAGTCTCGAATAATAACAAACATAACATCTTTTTCAACGAAAAGCCGAAAAGAAAGTCGTGTTGGCCGTGTGGGGGGTACCGCGACTTTCGATCCGAAGGTCGTCGGTTTGAACCCAGTCTTGCACCAATGAGTTTTTATGTTCGAAAAATTCATGTGCGCATTCACTCTTGCTTTAAGCGGTAAAGGAAACTGACTTATGGCACTGAGACTTGGTCGTTAACTATAGGCCTCATATACAAGCTCAAAGTCGCGCAACGGGCTATGGAGAGATCTATGCTCGGAGTTTCACTAGATCCGAGATCCGAAATGAAATCCGTAGAAGAACCAAGGTCACCGACATAGCTCTCAGAATTAGCAAGTTGAAGTGGCAGTGGGCAGCCATATAGCTCGCAGAACCGATAACCGTTGGGGAGTAAAGGTTCTCGAATGGCGACTAAGAACTGGGCGACGCAGTGTTGGAAGGCCCCCCCACCCGATGGACCGATGACATTGTAAAGGTTGCGGGAAGTCGGTGGATGGAAAGGGCTCAAGACCGTTGGTCGTGGAACTCTTTGGGGGAGGCCTATGTCCAGCAGTGGACTTCTACAGGTTGTTGATGATGACCCCCTTTTAGACATCTTCAAGGATCTGAGATCTAAATCTCCTTTGCATCATCATCTGCCTGAAAAACACCAATTTTGGCCACCCATATAGGCCATCCCCAGAAATAGTCCACGACAAACGGTTTTGAGTTTCTTCATTCACCTTCTCGCAACCTTTACAATGTCGTCGGTCCATCGGGTGCGGGGCCTGCGCTGCGTCTTCCGGTTCGTGGTAATCCGAAAACAATTATACCCCAACGGTTATCAGTTCTGCGAACTAGGTATATTCTCTATTATCAATTTAAATTCGTTGATTCTTACAGTGCTATTATCTAAACGCAATCTCCGAATTCTCCAGCCTCCCATCTATCTCAATACAAAAGCCATTTCAATACTCAAATCAATTGCCTTGAATATCGTTTCAAGTGTATTTCCCGACCATGTTCAGTGCTTCCCACTTCTGATATTATAATTTTCAACTCTAAATGCTCCGTTATTCGTGTTCAATTTCGCGAAGCAACCGATAGCCGAAACCTGAATTTTTCTGATGGTCGTTTTGCGAAGACGACACGAATCAATTAATTAAATTAGTTCGATTGAGCGAATTTATCTCGAGCTGAGTTGCTTCTTGGGGGAGATATCAATTTTGTAATTTTTGTGCTTCAGTTGTTCAGAACGATGCTGGCTATTGAAGAAGAAATATTATTGGTACCACAGCATTTACGGTGGCCGCATACGAACTTTTTTTTTTGTCAGACGAATTAAATAAACCAGTCATAGGATGAACGGTTCTTAGTGATTGGTGATTAAGAATGTCGCCGGACCCAATATATTTTTGTAATGGTGTGCGGCCAACCTTATTATTGTTCTGTATCTATTATGATGAATTGATGAATCACTAAAAGTCATTATATTACGAGTAAAATGACAAACCACAGTTTGCGTGTAGGCACAGTTTATGATCCCCTTAAGCCGTGATCAAACGGTGAGGGATATGCCTAATGTAGTAATTTTATAAATGCGAAAGCTTGCGAAGATGTTAGGATGTTTGTTGTTCTATCACGCCGTAACGGCTGAACCGATTTTGCAGAAACTTTGAATAAATAAAGTTCTTTACCTAGCATTATATAAAGGATACTTTTATCCAGGTACCACGCGAGTGAAACCGCGGCAATTTTTGCCCATCCTTTTTGGCATAAGTATTAATGCGTTCTCCAAATAGTGCTTTCGTCTTGAAGCATACTGTCCTAGCTAAAAGCGTTGTTTCAAAACGCGTTCCGCGTTGCGCCGGAACTGCACTCGGCTTCCTGCAAGTTTCACGCAGTTAGATGAGCCCTTAGTTGCGTCATTCGTCGGAATTAGTCGGAAAGAACGTTAAACAGAACTTTCGTAGATTGATTCAGTGAAGCAATTCTCGTACATCCGATTCCGGTCTGATCTACAAAAGAAACTTAATATTTAACAGAATGGTTTTGAGTTCCGTCTTCTTCGTGAAAATAGACGCGTTGTCATTGGTTGATTAAAAACTAGTGGTTCGCCCTGAACTGAGACCTCGCGGTGGCTTGTAAAAATAAACTTTGAAAATCGCATCTTTACCACGATTCCACTGGGAATCCTTGTGTGGGGTCAGGACTCTGTATGTGACTGTTGATTGTTAATTATTTAATTAACCAACAAATCGTAGCCGGAAATTGCAATGTTATCACATCCGCTTGCGATTTAATGGTTTGTCTGTCAATGCTCTGATTTGTGGCTTTTTTAACCGACTTCCTAAAAGAGGAGGTTCTCAAGTCGGCTGTATTTTTTTTTGTGTGTATGTTACTCGATATCTCCGCCAATAGTAACCCGATTTTGATGATTATTTCGCTGGTGTATAGAGTATGATCCCCCGGGGTGGTCCCATTTTAATTTAATTCCTGACGGATTGCAACTTGTCCCGTAAAACTTAAAAAAACGTCATCATCTCTTGAAATCACGACTTGCTGAATTTTTTTTATCGACTGTTGTATGGTATGGTAATTCCCGCGACTTCGTTCGGTTGCTGCTATTTTTACATAAACTTTAAACTTAGGGGTTGTGTGTCGGGAATTCCTTTCTGTGCACCCATACGTTACGCTACCCTGCAAATTTCATACTCTTAGGATTTTGGTTAGGCTCTGCGTTTATTTTCAAAGAGAATAAAACCACTACGTTTGATTGAAAGTCAGTCAGTCATTACCTTAACAGTTATTAATTATTATTGATGATGAATGGATGTCATACTTACTTTTGTTTTTTATTCGAAAGTTTAGGTGGCCAGTGTCATCCTCAGTAGGTAAGCAAAACGCAAAAAGGTTGATAACAAAAAAAAGAGGTTGATATTGATCTTGTAAATATTTAGGAATTTGAAGTCGGTTTTTAAAACACATAGATGTGGGTTTCACGGTTCCTGTCTTTCTTAAGGCGCCAGCCGGCGCGATGCCGACGCTAGCGATGCGGTGGTTCGTTTGAATTGCTCGCACCATCATAGTACCAATTGGTATTTTATCTTTCCTGTGCCTCCACGATCATCGAAGCACCAAGTTTTAACAGACATCGCAAGGCCTCAGTCCGACCTAGTTAAATAAAATTGAATTGTACTGAAAGTTTAGTTTTTATGCTTAATTATACCCACATATATCGGATGAGTCGGGAAAACGTCGAATTAGGGCCGAAGACGAGATAGGTAACTGACAATTTAGGTAATGTGACTAGTCAAGTATACATATTCATATTCTTTATTGTTTCACGTTGGTAAAAAAATACCTACGTTTATAATTTTTTTCAATATTTTGTTAGTAATTACTAAAGAGAGCGAATGTGACGGCGTGCAAACCATACTATTTTATGACGCAGGGGAGTAATCACTGTGTAGCTTACGGTGACAGCTATCCTGCTTTGTATGTGAATGCGGCCAGCATACAACAAACTGCAACAAATTTAGCACTTAAGGAACAGATAAGCCACTTCAAAACAGAGCGATATAAAACGCGCATATAAATTTAGTAGAGAATAAAGGATGACTTCCGGCAAACCGGGTTGTGCCCGAACGACGTAAGCAATGTGCAGGTCTGTCAATGCTTGGATGTAGATGGCTGGCTGGTGGGCACGGTAAACTGATCTAAGCATTAACAGTAGAGAATGTTAAAGCCATAACGTAGGTCTTCAGACGACTTACGAACTGCTTCACGAAGACCAGCCTAATTCATACGAAAATACTGTCCAGCATAAACCATCCTTTAAACCTGGCTGATAAATTGGCAGCGAATAATAAATCGAGGCTGCATATTGGATTGCGCCAGATTAAATTAATGTCTGTTGCGGTGAGCTGCCCGTTTGATCTAATAGATAATTGTGAATAATAATGGGATTCATTAGTAGGCCACTGGGGGTCATTCTTATCCATACCTCAGTATTATAAGTACCTATCATTGCTGTTCATTGCCTATCGCGTATGTCATTTCCGTTCATGATCTGGCATTATATTTATCTGTGCGCATAGTTTTTTAATATAACTTTAAACCCTTCTATGGTGTTTAATGCAAGCACCTACCACATGTTCAAAGCAATTACTAAGAGGACTCTGTTAATTGATCGAAAGAAGATCTCTTAAACAACTTTCACGAATCGGTTAATTGTGCCGATTTGTGCCTCAACCATCAGCGAAGCACCAACTTTTGATGGACATCACGTATTGTCAAACCCTACTGCAAGCATCTTCCACATCCTGTCCTCAAAGAACAATTACTGGAAAGACTGCTGTTAATAATATTCTCAGGTGCAAAGTTATTTGGCGCTTAGACTACCTACATAGATTACGTTCAGAATAGTTTTTGTTAACACAAAATACAATAACTTATATCGATTTAAATTTGTACCAGTAGCATGAAATACTATTTCTGCATTTCTTTAACTTATACGAGTCGCAGCTGGGACGGAATTTTATCCTAGACAATGCAACGGAAGAATATTACTAACTGTGTGTGTGTACTAGCTTTTCAGCCGGTAGAACTGCACAAATCCGATATTGAGTCTAAAGTCTACGTGATGAAGCTCATTTTTCATCAAAGCCGAATCGCAGTATTAAAGCCGGTCGACACTGCTGGTTGATTAAACGAATGCCCCAGTTCTGAGCTACAGGATAGCTGATCGGATGTATGGTGTCAGCTTGTTTCCGATCCATATGTCGTATTGCATTGATGCGATAAGCTGCTGAAACAAATTGAACTGATAAGAATTTTACATCTGGGCATGATTGATATTCTGCTACGATGATTTAAACTTACTATATAGCCTCTGTCTTATTAAACACATCAGCCCCGCGTTGGGCGCCAATAAGTCTACGATCTTTGCATTCGCTCCCACATTTGGCACAGATCCAAGTAGATCACATATTATATATCTGCAAAAGGGGATAAAATCTTTATAAATCCCCCAAAGATTTTTGAAATCGGAAGGCTGGCTCACACGTGGTTTACGTGCCGGTGAATGAAGCACGTGGGTGCGGGCGCGGCCGCTCGATACAGCGGAGGCTGCGCGCTGAGCTGCCGCCCGGAACTGCCTTCAACCCGGCCACCGTACCTTGACCTCTCCTCCCCTCCGCAGGCAGTTCACTGACCAACGCTGTAGGGTAAATCTCCCTCACAGCGGAGTTCTACGCTGTTTGGATGATGCTGACACCAGTCTCGCAAGATCACCACATTCCTACAAATATGTCGCGACAAAGACATTCAGAGAGATCCTAATTCGATGGATATAAATTTTAAAGATTCTTATTACCTACATAGCGCAAGAGTACCGTACCTAATGACTGTGCATTGATTTACGATAGGCTTTCTCTGTTATTGTATTCATAGAATATTAAATTACGGTATGGGAGTATCATGCCGTGTTGATGATAGAGCTGATAATGTTATTAATGGGTTTTGGATAGCCAAGCGTGTTTCCAACGATGCGATTTGATTAATGTGCTCGGTGGCGTTCAGGATTATGTTTGTTAGATACTTTAATGAATACTAGATCACTGTTTTCGTCCAGGCTGATACAGATATCTATGATATCTGATCATAATACGTTGAACAAACAAAATATGTTAGTAAAACTGCCCCCTGTCCCCTATAAACGTTTCGAGGCACATTAACTTCATAATGAAATTGAAAAGCTCAAAATTAGAAGCTTTTCTGAATTATTTCCGTTGAAAGTTCTGATCAAACGCCTTAACATTGGTTTGAATTCTTAGTACAAATATATGAATTATTGATAAATGGGGTTGTGACATACTATGACTAAATTATATTAAAGTTTCGACATTAGGCTTTGGAACCCCAACGTGAATTGTCGTGAATTTCTAACAAAAAAAGATTGGATAACCAAATCGAAACGGGTCAAGTTTTCAAATATTCAATTTGCTTACCGGGACACCTTTGCGGCCCTCAGATCTTGCATACTTAATATTCTAACACAATGCGAGATGCTTTGCACAGTTTCCACCATCTGACCCGTCTTGCTTATTTTTAGGTCGGCATCGCGAATGGGAAGTGGTCTAGAGGGGAGTCGTTATGTCTCTGTTAGCGCATAAC
Organism: Anticlea derivata; assembly: GCA_947579855.1. Classification (NCBI taxonomy): domain Eukaryota; kingdom Metazoa; phylum Arthropoda; class Insecta; order Lepidoptera; family Geometridae; genus Anticlea; species Anticlea derivata. The sequence continues at coordinate 10,944,943 of OX388268.1, forward strand.
TGCCTGGAGCAAGGCCGTGAGAAAATATTCCGGGACCTTTCCGTGACTCAATTATGCAATGTAGAGTTTTATTTAGACTTGTGCGTGTATTTCGCTCAGAAAGGGTTCAAATTTCAATAAGTCACACTGATTCTGCAGGTTTGCTGGTGGTTTGGCAACATAATTAAATATTATGTTCGGTAAACGAATTCTAAGCAGAACCAACTACTTAGGCAGATGCAGATGTTTAAATTCAATAAATACATATTATTTTTTGCAAAAGAATTGCCATTACATTAGAATCTATTTCCGGCAAACATCGAACCGGAAGGCTGCACAAAGCCGATTTAACCCGACTGAACCCAACTTTTATCTAATCTAGACAAATATTGGCACCGACTTGGCACATCGCGAATTCTGCCCTTTAATATTGTGCAGGAGCAAATCCATGTAACTGACGACCCAAAGGCGCTGACATAAGCAATAAATTCCCATGCTCCCGATATTGATATATAGGGTTAAAATGCGCTTTATTCTGATGGAAATAAGGTTGAATTCGAAGATGAAAGTAATCGATTAAGCGCCAAGGCGTGAGGGAAAGATGCGGATTGTAGATAGATAAAGTCTGTGTCCAAGATAAGATGGGTCGTTGAACTCGGAACTTGGCCGCTAGCTAAAGGTTCTTGGGGGAATAAAATTTAAGGTGTGAAGAAGGGGAAAGTTGATTAAAGCAAAATTGTTTCTGAGGCTATCTCGCCGTTGAGATAATGAAAAGTTATTCACTATATGGTGCAATTAGTTGCTATTAAGTTAGCTCTGATCGTACCTCTGATAATAACAGCTTTTGTTTTGCCATGATTAAAGTAATAACTTTGCTACGACAAGGAAATTGGTAAATTTTTGGTAATGGTATCACAGAAAAGGCCTTATGCCCGTATTCTTACATTGAAAGAGAGCTCACTACACGCCATAGTGACAATCTGCGGACTGATTCAGAGTGCTAGCGACACAACCCGATAAGACTTTAAAAACCCAAGGATTTCTGTATGTATGTAGGTATGTGCCCTCATCGCCATCATTTGTTATAACATTGTTAAACTGTCGAATGAAGCATTTTCACGGATGTCATACGGCTATCTTCATTGACTATGATGAAAAATAAACGTGTATAACTGACCTCAAAAAAAATTATAGAGACATTGTATTTAGTATCCGAAAAGTAGGTACATTCTAAAAATATAAATTTAAATACAATTACTTTCTTCATCTTCAATAATATCAGTCTATTTTATTATTATTATTATTTATTTATTTGAACGTAAATAGATGGATACAGGATACAATTTAGAATACTGGAAATTGCAGAAGTATAGACTGTGTCGCAATTTCCAGTGCCCGACCTAGGGACTAAAAGAGATTTATACATTCAAAAATAAATAAACTAGGTACCTAACTATGGAAATTAAAGGATATATAGATATACAGAAAGGAAAAAAGTCTATATATCCTGTCGTGTCAGATTACATTCTTGTTACAATCCGACCCAGTTAATATTTTAGTAGTAATCCAGAAAATAGTTGCTGAATAGTATTCCAGCAGCTAATTTACTTACGTAATAACGCAAGTACACGCGATATGGTAAATTCAATGAAGAGTAAAACCTGTTCATGGAATGCGTCCCCGAGACTGATGTCGGAATCGTTTGCAATGTTACTAGCGACGACAAATTATACTGAACAGTAGCAGCTATTACCTTCGTATTTGAAGTTCATCGATTCGAATATATTATTTCCGAAGCACATTTTCGACGCTAGAGAAAATAACGTTGCTTTCAACATTTCGCTGTTGAAACTATGAGATGAATTTTAAATCCTTAGCTTTTCCAACTCTGTCTATGTTTTGTGAAGAGACTACAATATCTATTCTATTGTTTTTGCAGAAATAAGTTTACTATAAACCAAAATATGTCTACAAGATTATCTGATTACGTTTGTTTTGAATTTTTTTACCCAAAGATTAAAGATGTTTAATTGCAGAAATAAGTCATACTAAAAACCGAAATATGTCACTATATTATCTGATTATGTTTGTGTTAGATTTAACTCGCTGATAAAGATAACGTAGACTGCGAAATGGTTATCTTGCAGTTAATGTTGGCTACAAATGTTATTGCTCTACATAAGGCTGAACTTCATTCGCATATCTCTCTCACGCTAGCCATTTTTCCGTCAAAACCTTACCAGACTCAACTGGTAAGGTTTTGACGGACCGCTCTTTATCCCTATTTTTGCAAACTGAGACTTTGAAATTGCTGACCGTCTCAATACTCATTAAATGTGTTATCAAGTCAAAGCTAGGCTCCCTAAAGCTAGGGTATGGATACCTAAATTGTTTCAATGGATATATATATAAATTAGACGTTCTTCTTCTTCTCGTCGTGTCACTGATTCTCTCTTGGTTATTGAGGTATGGTGGCCCTGAAAAGGGCCTAACCTTCGATGAAAGAATCAGTGTAGTGAAAGGATTAGAGTGCGTCTCTTAGAGGTACCTTTCGACCACAGACGTTGATTTAATTTGATTACACAAGTTTGGCGAATACCTAAACGTTTTATTATTTACCATGGCATATAATGGTGCCTCCAAACCTTATTTATTATGCAAGTGGGACGACCTCCGGCCGTTTAACATCTGCGTTAGAGAACGCTTTTAATATTCAAATATGGGATTGAAGTCTCCTTTCATTTACAAATTAAGCGGCATTGATGCGGACGTACTGTTTTTGAGTTTATTCAGACTTAGTTTGAAAGGAAATTTTGGTTGAAAATGGAATACCTACTCACTATTGCAAAATGTGGGCATTTGCCAAATAATCGGACGTGCCTCTGACTTACGCATCTTCAAGGATCTGATCGCCTGAAGATCTGATAGGATGTCTACTCTACTCTGAAGTCGTGAGCCTATGTTTTTTTTATTTTAATTTTTAAACATTGAACTTAGTTACTTTGAGCAGGATTTTGTATCCAGGGTTCAGGTGTATCTTGTGCTCAGGGTGTCTTTTATCAAACACGTGCGCGATATCCAAGCTTTCATTTTCCAAAACGACGTTGCCTTGCGAGTGTTCGAAAATGACCTAAACAAGGAAGCATATACGAGTAGGTATCTTGTTTGTGTGACGCATTTGATAGTCACAAATCAAGGTCGCATGATGACACTAGTTGATGGGCTATGGACCGTATAAATAATTGATCGTACACAGCAATACTTATTTGTATTTGGCTCACGGCCTTTATTGATTACTGCTGATGCTGTGGATTCGTTTTCAACAAACATTCATTTTAAAAAAACAACTTATTCATGTAAATCTACAATATGATATGTAGGTTCTCATTCTGTATGACAAAATTATGCCGCTCTAAATTGGAGCAGCCTGCCGGGGGAGTAAGCTAATCCAGCCCATTTCTATATTCACTGTGATCCTTTGACGGTGAACCATTAATTTTACGACTTTGATTACCTACCTCTCTTACCTGCCGTTTAGTAGCAACCAGAAACAATAAGAATAATTGTTGGACAAAAAGATACTTCTTTATGACTACGCATTTACGCAAGCAAGGCAAGATGTAGGAACAGATCACTTCACGCAAAATACACCCTTAGGGTGGTTAGGCGGTGATAATAGTACCTAAATAGCAAAACGAGAAATGAAATTCGGCTTTTTCCATAATAGTATGAGTAAGAAAGTTTCAAGAAATGGCAGTGACTCCCAGCAGCGGTAACAATAAGAGCTAAAAACAAAAGACCCCATTGCGGTTCGAGGCAAAACCTCGTCACCTATAAACAACGTCGCGTTCCTTCAGAGACCCTTCGCTGCCGGCTTCTATGACACACGACGGCATAAAAACACCCTAAAGCCAGACCCCATTTGAATTTCAGCTTAAGCTCACTCACTATAAAGCTAAAAATTCAGCGCTCTGCCACACACGTTGCATTGAAGTTTGAACTTTGACTCCAAATAGCAAGCTCCTTTTTTTTCGGCGAGGATTTTGTATTTTTGCCAAAATCGGCTTTGTTGCTTTGCATTTAAAGTTTGAAATAAGCTTGGTTGCTCTTGGGTCTTGCCAGTAATCGGCAAAATGCTCACGTGTGTTCATTCTTTTGTTAGGATTTCGCACTGGTTCTCGACATCTTTGACTTATTTACTAGTATGAATAATGTGGGAAATGAGACACTTATTTAAATATAATGCCTGACAGCTCTTTAATCAAGTTCCTTAGAAGCCTCGTCAGACTCACGGCTGCAAAAACGAGTTCCATTACATCTCCTTTTGAAACTTAATCGACGAAAAGTTCTGCAAATTGAGATATTAAAATTGACTATTTTCATTTCATTTCTGTTAGGTTAAGCTTTAACGGCCTCTCAATTTGATTTATGACCGAGTTCGAGATCTGACGCTGTTTTTCGTTAATCTTTAACTCTTCAAAGGATCTGTTACCGAAGTAGTCAAAGTAACAGATAAAGCAAAGGTTCTTCCTAGTAATTCTAGAGTTCGTTAAACATTAGTCGAGTGTTATGATTATGAACCGACTGATTTAAATAAATTATATCTAGAGCTCCATTGGTGTAGATTCTTTGTTGCATTATCTTGAACTAACTTAATTTGATGCCGTTTCGATCAAAGTCATTTCGATCTATAATAAAGGGATGGCTACATTTGAGTGCTGTTTAATAATGTGATTTTAAGGATATTGCAACAATATAATAATAATAATTAATTTATTAAATCAGAACAAGACGTTTCACCCCCATCCCCATTAATTATGGCTCAGATGAAAGACTTCATAATTGCTGACGGCTGACATAGTGAATATATTAAAATGAATAAATATTAATTTATTCATTTTAATATATTCACTATATCAGCCGCCTCCGTTCTTCGCTATTCGTGGGAGTATGTATTGTTTCTAGTACATAACTAATAAGTGGCGACATAGAGGCCACAATGCATGTCAAATGTTATTGTTAAAAGGAACAATGGCCGTCCTATCTAATACCTGCGTCCTATTCTAATTGTGTTTGTTATACATTCGCACCGTTTAATATTTATTTCAATGCCTTTCACCTATTATTATACGTACATGTAAATGCTAATTCTAGCTTTGCTTCTGTGCGATCTAGGGCTTAGATCGGATATATTATAAGCTGATCAAAGCTCTTTGGTATTGTTATCTAATGCATGAATTCAAGTAATACTAGGTAGGTACTACTACCATGAATTGTAGAGTCGAATATACAAGTGATTAATAATATTGATACTATTCCGAAAGGGGCTTATTCTACACCGAGTTGACAGTAAAATTTGATCTAAGACTTTTGGAAATTCGACATATTTCACTGAATAAACACTATGCAAAAATTAGCTGTTTTGGGTCAATTATTCAGCTGTTTTAGGTAGCATTCTTGATATTAAACTTCTCGACGGTCTAATAGAAAAGTGTCAATAAGACCAATAACAGATATTTTGAAAAAGCTAATTCTACAAGTATCAAAAACTGTTGCCACTTTGTAGCGGCGCCATCGCCATTCTGATCATAACGAGCCATGCTCAAGAGCAATATGGCTTTCTAGGGACATTTTATGACCATAGAACCCTCATGTTACGGCAGGGGTAGGTAATTGATTACAGTAAGCTAACCCCGAGTCATGCGATGCATCTGTGTCTCCCGTCATAACTTGCTAGTTTATCCAAATTTGTTTACTAATTGTTTGTTTTGGACCGCATGACAAGTTTAATCTAAGTTTTGTCAGACTTGCGCAGTACTGTGCCGCATCCAAATCGGCAAGCTTTTGACCACCGTCTTTCTTTGCTGTCTAGCCTCGCTGTAAAGCAGAGCACTGGTGGAGTCGTGGTAGTAGCCTCGCCTTCCGATCCACAGGTCGTGGGTTTGAATCCCGGCCGTGAACCAATTCTTTTTCCAATCGGAAAAATCTTTTGCTCTCAAACGGTGAAGGAAAACGTGAGGAAACCGGTCCTAGAACCTAAATATTCAAAGACCTGTAACATGTGTACGAAAGGAGCCTCTAAGAGGCGCACTTTAATCCTTTCTCTACACTGATTCTTTTACCGACGGTCATAAGTCCTTTTCAGGGCCACCATACCTCAACCCTAATACAGGATGACCAAGAAAAAATCAGTGACACGACAAGCAAGCAACCGTACAGCAAGCTATGTTTTTGTTCTCGTGTAGCAACTGACCACAGAACAGCTTGCATTCACATATCAGTGTCTCATCAAGGCTAAGATAGAGTTAGCTGATGATCTACTAATTAGTGTCTTTAACCCCTACAAAGCATGATAGATTATGTCGATCTACCTACAGCTAGTGATGTCGCATTACAGCGATTGGCCACAGCCCAGCAGAGACAGATCACCTGCGCCTCCACAACCGCGTTTCACGCGCTGTCGCCTGCCGTTCCACCTCGTTGTCTGATTGTCCATTACAAAAGCCTTAGCACAGAAGACAAAATAGTTGTAAACGTAAAAAGTTTCACTATGACGCGACTACGATACTGAAACATTTGGAAATTACGCAAGGCACTCGCTCGCTGCTCCTCGGTTGATAGAACTTCGTCAGATTCTTGCCATTTACCAAAGTGATACGGTCAAATCCGATAGGCAACTTTTATATCGATTTGTTGGATTGTTTCCAAATTTGTTAAATCTGTACTCAGCTCTACATATACCTAAAGTTCATTTTACATTGAAAGTAGATTTATAGTGATACGCGCCTTCAGTGCGAAATAAAAACAAATGTTATCTATGGAGGTAACTTTGCTAACTAAGTAACGTAACGGTGGTTTGAAATTTTTGAAGCGCAATATCCATTGGTTCCGGATCAGCGGAAGGAAGTTAATGATAAATTTCGAATGGCTCGTGACAACAATCTTCGGATCAATGGCCTATATTGCTGACACAATAACTACCGTTATTATTCAGAACTACGATGCCAATAATAAAGTGTGACGTTTTCATAGTTCGAGAGCTTTGTGCACGATAAAGACTCTGACTCTAGTTGGAGTTTCGATATATTTCCCGACAAACTTGCCCGTCGATGGTGTCCTGTTCCTGGATATAGACCGCAGACCGCATGCCAATCGATATGGTCATCGCCGCAGTGACATTATGAATGTACGCCTTACCTGCGACCTTGCCAATTTTACGATGCGACGAAGACAGATGTTGCACACATGTTCGGTTTATTTATAACCGCCAACTTTACTAACGCTTAGCTAGTGCTTTGACCTTTGTAGAGGGTTAGGTTGTGGTTATGTTTTGTGTAATCCTGTGATATGGCACTGAGACTTAGTTGCTAACTATTCGCCTCATGCACAAGCTCAATGTCGCGCAACGGGCTTTGGAGAGATCTAAAAGTTTCTATATAATCCGTAGTGAGGCAATCCGTAGAAGAACCAAGGTCACCGACATAGCTCTCAGAATAAGCAAGATCAAGTGGCAGTGGCCAGGCCATATAGCTCGCAGAACCAAATCCACAACCTTTTGGGAATAAAGTTTCTCGAATGGCGAACACAAACCGGGAGTATTACGCAGTATTAGAAGGACCCGATGGACCCGACATTGTTAAAGTTGCAGGAACTCGGTGGATGGAAAAGGCAGAAGTCCGTCCGTCGTGGTACTCATTAGGGCAGGCATATGTAGAGCAGTGGACTTCTACAGGCTGATGATGATAATGATGAATCTTGCGAACTTGTTCAGGAACTTGCGATATGTATGCCCCATGTCCTCTCTAGTCTCGTGTATTAAAATTCCTTCCTTTTTTTTCAGGTCCTTACAGATAGCAGTTGACACTTTTGTGGTAAGCACAGTTTCCTTACCGCTAAGTCCAAGCACTTGCCATAATCAGAGTGCGCTCAATAAAAGACAACATACTTATGTGATTTTACTGGGATTTATCTAATTACGAGTAAAGCGTCAATAAATTTATATTATCACGGCTATAGTCATCTATTGCCTAGGGTAATCGTACAAATTGCTGGTCGCTAAGCCGTTTGGTACATAAATAGACGCCCACACACGTATAAAGCTTGCTTAATGTATGGTGAAAGTTTCAAAGAATACTGCACCTGATTTATTTGTATCTTTGAGAAATGTATGTGTGGGCTTTAAATACTTTGTCCAAGCCCTTCTATTCTCACAAACATTGTAGGGTGTTATCTTTTATTTCTCTCAAACCTATTCGCATTTCAGAATAGCCAGTAGTTAAAAAATAGGCCTTATTAAATCTACTTTAGATGATTTATACAGCATCAGGTGGAACTTTTTACTCACTTAAGGACGCTGTAGTGCCTGGGCAATGCTTGGATTAGGCTTGCCCAGCACCTATACCATCCTCTCAGCCTTGTCAACCTTATCCACAGAAAAGATATGGTCAATACGTGCGGAGCTGATAAGCCGCCGATTTCCTCACGATGTTTTACCATTTCTGTTCTGAGCACGTGTTTTTTTAAATAGAAAAATCCATTGGTACACGTCTGGGGTTTGAACGTACGACCTACGGATCGCTAGTCGAGGTACCACCCACTAGGCCAACACGATTTCTTCAGAATAGGCAGTTCCGTGTGTGATAATAAACTTTATATATAACAGAAACGTTGACAATCATTGTACCACCAGCCACAGCCAGACACTTAAATACTTGGGGTTGGGATATAGAAAAACTGTAATTAAATTATAAATTTAATTAACTAACCGATCTGATATAATCTGTGGTTTTCACCTCGATGACGGCACAATTTTATTACTCAAAACATGGTTTTTAATAATAATAATAATAAATTTAATAATCTTTATTTCAGGCAACAAATCATTAATCATTGTTGAGCATTTTATCAAGTACTATTGTTTCATTATTTTAACGCACACGCTTGTCACATATGACAGTGACATGGCGTGCCGGCTTATGTATTTTAATCGACAGTAGTTAATGGACTTATCTTTAATGTCTACGAGCCTTTGGATGTAACAGCTATTTTGGTATCAGTCTGCACTCCATGCAATGTGATTGAAATATTCTTGAAATTGAGCACCTATTTACTTTGAGAAGCTGCCAATGAAAGCATATAATTTTGAGCGTCTTGGTGGCAAGGTATTTTCAGTTCGATCAATAAAGAATTCATCGATACCTAAGTGGACTATTCCTACGTCGATGTTCTTACTCATCATCATTATCAGTTCAGCCATAGGATGTCCACTGCTGAAACTAGGCCTAGATTAGATAGGACTAGACTAGATGTCTAGAGCGACTTCATGTGGAGGGTAATTGCCCATACTCACCACGCTGGACACGCGGGTTGGCGAGCGCAGTTTTTAAAAAGGGGACGCTGCTGCCCATCCCCTAGCTATTTTGGCGGGGCCTATACTTCAACCGGGGCCATAACAGCCATGTTGTTCTTATTGGCTGATACTAATTCAGTATTTTTGGGATTGACAAATTAAAAAAAATATATATTCTACTAAAGTGGCAAATATGCATACGGCCCACCTGTTCGTAAGCGGTTACCGTAGCCTATGAGCGATTGCAATACCAGAGGCATCAGGCACGCGTTACCGAACCCGAACCCCCCTACCCCTAAATACAGCATACAGCGATCAACTGTGGAAAACTGTAAAATTAAGGTTCCTGTTCAACGGCCCAACCCCAAGTGAATTTCACTTCAATTCTGTAACCATCGCGAGGTCGTCACATTTATCTCGGCACGTAAAACTGGGTCCACCATTGAGGCCAGCATATTCGTTATCTGTAGTGGTTCGTTAGGCGCGCCGGCAAAAGGCACAAAGGTCTATACGACCACATCGGATGTAGGGCTCTCAAACCCCCTTTCACCACTCTGTTTTGAATAAGTTCTGGTCCCAAGCCTGGTTTTTTCCTTTAGTCGACATCCACGGGTAGAACTGGAGAGGCCTACTGTTCATACGGGAAAACCACGCTCAATTTTATAATTGCGAATTCTATACAGCCACTTAATAACCCTTGTTTCGAACGAAAACGAAACAATTGATTATATATCGATTTTAGCAGAAATATTACAAATGAGCGAGAAAACATAAATAAGAGAATGGTTATGTATGTAGATTGTATACTCGTTCGTCCTTACTCCTTATGCCTTTCCATTTTCGTTTTGCTCAATATTTTATTATCCTGTGATTCATACGTCAGCCTAGTGGTCCAAGAGAACAACATCGATTTATGGTATTGCAAACGCTTAACGATAAAAACTTGACGCCATTACGTTGCTGTTTATTTGTCTCTTAAGTTAAAAGCTTATTGTGCTCGGTAGATTGAATGCTATTAGCATTTACTGCTTTGCTCTGGTCTTAAGCGCATTCACAGCATGCATAGGAAATTGATAAAAAAAAACGGATGCGTTCTAAGATTTTTCATTTCGATTTTATTTTGATTACTTTGTTCCAGACGAATACAGTTTCAAACGACGTCGTCCTACTTCCTACTTACTATCCATCTCCTACTAATATTTTAAATGCGAAAGTTTGTGTAGAAGATTGTGGAGATGTAAAGATGTTTGGTTCATAACCACACTGTAACCTCTGGATGGATTGGAATGTAAAATGGCTTGTACGTAGTAAAAAGCCTATATGATCAGGGACTGAAAGCGGTAGAGGTTATAGTTACTGGTACCGTTAAAACATTTCGGTACCATTTTGCTATACCGGTAGGGCATTACGGTACCGCTATTTCATACCGGTAGTCGCGGTGGCGTTTCATTAAATAAAACCTTTATAAACCTTTATTTATTTCGGTTATAGGTACCGGTAGCGAAATAAACCGAAATGAACTGCAGAGCCAGATTTACCGGTACCGTTATATTTATCGGTAGAGAAATATTCGGGTAACCGGAATTTATCGGTATGAAGTCATATCGTTATTTAAAGGTACCGTTATATTTCGGTTATTCAGTCCCTGGGTATAATATACCATTTTTTATCCGGTAGGCGAGGGCAGCCTTAGTCGGAATCAACTTTTAGAATGAAACAAACGTTCGCATTTATGCTATTAGTAGTATTATTTTAGATTGCTTGTTGCAGCAAAGATAATCTGTCGATAGGTATAATTCAGTCTCAGAACCTCACGTCGACAGTAACCGACATGCGCGACGCAAACACATCACGTATCTTGTTATTACATCGTTTTTGATTTCGGTTTACGCACGGTCTGATTTCAGAGCGTCACCTTGCCTTTTACCGACTATTTCAGAGGCTTGATAGGTGGGTATGATATTTGGTTGCTTATCTAACTTGCAAACTCAGTTTCATTAACTTCTCATTCTATGATTTCGTTCCTTGTTTGTGTGTGTTTGCAGCCCTGAAAAAGGCTTTGTCGAGCTTAGAACACACGTAAATCACCTAGTTTCACCTTGATCCTTGTGATTTATCTAGATAAATAAATAGGTAGTTGTGCACGAAAGGAGCCTCTAGGAGGCGCACTTTAATCCTTTCACTACACTGATTCTGTCATCAGCGGTCATAGGCCTTTTTCAGGGCCACCATACCTATGAACAGGTGGTCATTGACCAAAGACAGGATGCCCAAGAACGAATCGGTGACACGACAAGAAGAAGATTATTATTTATTTATTATTAATATCTTTATTTCAGGCTACTCGACATCAACGCAAACATGTGTTATATGCCATGGCCCATAAAATGATAAAATAATAATATAGGTTAAAATACGCTCGCTCGCCTCTAACTCTTATTGCTAACTGGATATCCTTTGTTGGCATGATAGTGCTCACTTCGCATGGATATCACAACAGTCCTGCTAGATAGACCTTACTTATCTTCGTCTTTGAAAACCGTAGGTTCTAATACGCTCGCTCGCCTCTAACTCTTCTTGCTAACTGGATATCCTTCGGTATAATGGTGACTCTCTTCGCATGGATAGCGCCCAGATTCGTGTCTTAAAGCAGTCCTGCGGCTTAGCTTCATGAAGCGTCATAACCGCTGAGCTTGTACCCAACAAATCCAACCGAATGCCAAACATTTTTCGAAGGTATCACAAGACGCAACAAAAACAAATCGCCGTAAGGTATTCAATTCACGCTTTGAATAAAACTGCCATCATCGATATCCCATTTATGATTACGGGCGGCCATTGTGCAAACGACAAAGCCGTCGCATCAAAAATGGGTCCGATCCGAGACAATTGACTTTTTTTAATCCAGTTCGTTTTGAAATACGCGATTGTTAAGCTTCGGTATTGGATGAGTCAGCTAATTCGCTGGACGTGACCGGCATCGATTGATTTTGAAATATTAGTTGAAGAGTACCGTTTGTAACGTCAATTGTTTGTATTGAAAGCTATTATGGACATCACTTTATTATGGGAAACAATACAAACCGGGTTCTATACCAATTATGTATAACGGTCCTAATTACCTAATGAAAAACAGAGTTAAAACATCTGGGTTTCGGTTCATGATCTTCACCAGACCACTGTTGGACATACACCTAACCCAAAGAGTGCCACGACGCGCAGTCGTCGTCCGGTTCGGGGTCGCCATTCGAGAACTTTTATTCCGCCAACATTGGAATACCTAGTTGAATCATCTGACCCAAATAGACAGGTAAACCTTAAATAAGAATAGAATAGAAAAACGTTTATTTTGTTACCAATACAATCAGACTTAACGTAACACAATACAAAAAATGCAATTCAACATCATGGTAACAAAAATGGTCACCACTCAGCATGTGCTAGAGCAGAGCAGATCATACCAAAGCGCTGGTCTTCCGTGGACGTCAGCAGATGAAGATGTACCCATAAATAAACAAAACGTTATTAAAAAGTAGATGTCAATTTATCACATAGATATCCGTGCAGCGCGGTCGGCTACAAATCAGTATCGTAAATAAAATTGTCGGGTCAAAATGACTTCATTCCATTTTATTGAACTGGTCCTTCGAAACGGATACGCCGGCCATGTCAGAATGAAATAACATTGAGCTTTTTCACTTTTTGCAGCAATATTTTTAGTTGGAACTAGGTATTTGTTTAAATTATATGTTAGGTTGGATGAGAGTAGTACTTGAAACATGGTTATGAAAGTAATATTATATAAGTGTTTTTTTTCCTGTTGCATTTCATAAAAAAGAAATTGAAGTGCACTTTAACACGTGCTTAAAATGGTGAAGGAAAACCTCGTGAGGAAATCAGTAAGTGCAACCTGTCACGTCTGTACTCACTACTACAAAATGTGGGCGTATGCCAAATGTTCGGTCATGCCTCTGACTACCCCCGTACACATCTTCAAGGATCTGATCGCCTGAAAGTAGTGATCCTATTTCTTGATTTTTTTTAATTCAATTTCCTCATTCTTTCTCCTTTTTTAGCGAAGTCGAGAATTTACTTTTAGCAAAATATTGTTTTCACCTGATGGACCTATATGTAGCAATGAAGTTGGTTCTGCATAAAAGTGTAGTTCAATAACCGACTAGAACCCAGACCGTCTATGCTAGACGTATGAACATTAAAATTATCTGCTGCATAACTCCGAATTCCTTATCTCCTTTGTTGGATTGCGTTTTCCACAATTTTCGTTTGTTAGTAGAATTCAGTGTTCCCCTGTTTCATTAGTCATCTGATTTTCAAAGTGAAAGTTTCGCCGAAATATTTGCTAATTTCCGGACTGACAATGTCTTGTTATTAACTATTAAGTTTGATTTGGAATTTGTCAAGAGGCGGAAATTGAGAAGAGTTAGGTCAGATGCCTTTTGTCTCTCGCATCGCAGAAATACTCGCCATAAAGATGAGACTTTATTTACCATACTCAAGAATAAAAATGTTAAACCAAAGCCCATATTACATGGCAGTAATTTTTTTTAACAATTTACCTAAAAATATAAAAAATTAACCAAAATTAACTTTATTTATAAAACAATTAAAATATTTTTTAATTAAAAACTGTTTCTATTCAATTGATGAATACTTTGAAAAATAAAAAATGCTGCTGTACATTTCTTTTCGCCAACGCTGCTCCTAACAAAAATTACGTGGCTATTGTAATGTTTCCTATAGCTAAATTTATAGTGAATGTTGCTTATTTGTATATTATTTATATTCAAAGAGTCCAAAAATATACTAAATATAGTATAACACATAGTATGTGTTAAGTTTACAGTCGTCTAAAATAATAATTTGCGATGCTCGAAAAGAGTGAATAAGTTTATAAGTGCCATATTCATAGCTTTAAGACTTCTCTGTATCACTTATTTCTGCAAATAAACATCTTGAATCTCTTATTGCTCTGGCTTTAATGTTGCTTTTCGTTCATGTAATTCAACTCTGGGCTCTTATGGAAATTTGTGAGAGCTAAAACATGATTTTCTGTATGATTCCGAAGTTTCAAAATGCAACGCCAAATAGCTGTGTAATTGAACATTTTATGTATCAGTTTTTAGCACAGTATGTCTTTTACGGTAAATTTTTGGCTCGAACAGTCGTAAACACCTTCATTTATTGAGCAGCTCTTGTTTGTACATATTTACGAGTACTGTTCTTTATTTTTCGGTGAATTGTCGCGATGCCAGAATCATTTTTTCCCTACATATGCATACATATTACATTGCGTTACACTTTTAATTGCCAACCAATTTTATTTGTAGGCCACTGTAGAACCTTTTCACACTAAATCTACGGCGCAACTCAAATTATTACGATATGTAGTTCATTATCAGTCAGAGGATTATCAGTTTTCCGATCACAACAACAGGTTAATCTAAATAGTTTTATATTTATAATTTTTTTATAAATGCGTTAGTGATTTGTTTGTTATTTGGTTGGTTTATCCTCCTTTCACGTAGCAACAGATCTACGTGATTTTTAACAAAAGGGCATGACGTCAATGATGGAAGGTTTTATAGTGGCCTACCAAAAAAACTTGTTGACTGTACCCTACTTCAGTATAAGAAAATAATTCTGGGGAAAATACACAGGCACATCAGTAACTAAAATTGCTTGTGCACAAATTTGCAGTAGCTTATACTAATACACCTACGCTATTGTGTGTACGCAGCTGAGCAAATTTAACAAAAAAAATGTAGATAAAATTTAAATAAAATATTTTTGTCTTTGATCGCTCTGATGTAAGTACCTACTATGTATGCAAGAGCCAGAATTTACCAATCAATCAAAATTCGGTAACAATTTAGATTTTATAATAGAACGTCAAAGCACCTTTGATTAAACCTACACCCTGCTCTTTCACTTCTACCGGTGCAACGAGAGCTTTAATCGGATATCCTTCATTATAGCAGCCGAGGTCTGTTTCTGCGGGTGAACGTAATTTCACAGCCGTGTATGCTTGAGCTTCGGTGTTGTAGAGTTCGTCCCCTTGCTGGTTGGTCGGATGGTCGCGGGAGGGGGGCGGGGAAGAGCGAGGTGCGATGGAGAGGCAGTTCCGGACGCGAGCTCAGCGCGCAGCCTCGGCTCTATCGAGCGGCCGCGCCCGCCCCACGTGCTTCATTCACCGGCGAACTATCGTCCAGACACGTGCCTTCGACCATACTATCGGGCCAATTAATCCTGTAGTAAGAATGAAAATAGTATTACGAGAAATTTGCAGAACACGCTGACGTGACTCCCAAATACACCTAATCCAGTTTCGCTTTCATTCGTTCCCATCATGTTTGAATTGGTGAAAAGGCTTTGCCAAGAATAGGTAATCGAAAAAGATCTTCCGAGAAGGGTGGATTTGGATTAATGGTGCCCTACAAGGGTCTGACTAGTACTCCATCGTATTTTAGTTCCACGTAAATCTCCTTTTTGGATTAGCTACAATATATTAAAACTGCTTCTATCCTGTAAGTGCTGACACATTGATCCAACTCAAAACGTCCACAACATAGGACGTCAGCAGATGATGATCTATTGATTAATTAATCAAAATAATATTACGGAAAACCTCATGTACCGTTCATTAAATGAAATACGGCCTTTTCCGGGAAGCCTGAAAAAGCTGCCACAGTTTTGTATTGTTATTCCATTCTCTCGCGTCCGTTCGCCTGCGAACCGTTGGACGGAGCATTAATTTCCCTGGCACTTGATAAATTATTTAGCAGTTCCTTAATTATACACTTTCCATTTCACGCTGTACGATCTACAAGGTGATTCATAACATACTGTATACTAGCCCGAAAGGGGATATTTATCCCCTGGGTTAGATTTCTACACCCGATTGGCAATGAAGTTTGTTCTAAAACTCTAGGATTTTGGCATTTTGAAAAATATGCAAAAATGCTGATTTGGGTTCAAATACGAAGAAACTCAATTATTCAGCTGTTTTAGGTCGAACGTCTTGATCTTGCTGTCAAACTTCTCGTACGTTCGTTAATTAGTTATAAACATGATAAAAATACCAAAAACAGCTAATTTTAAAAGGTTAGGTAAACATTTCTGGAAAAACATATCTAATTAAAAACTTTTTTAGCTTTATATTCTTTGTTTTTGTTGATAGAACAAGCCCCTTTCGGGACGGTATTCGTATTATGGATCACCTTGTGTAGTAAATAGGGCTTGGCTTCACTGAGAGGCTGCTTTGAAATACATCCTTCCTGCTACCTACGATAGTCTAACATCTGAGTACAAGTTGTAGTAGCGTAGATCTCTTCTGATTTTCTGATCGTCGAACATTGAACTCTCTTCATCATAAACATTTACACTATCTAACAGTGAACCGTTGTAAACAGGAACTGTTTAGTTGTGTTAATTCAGCGAAAGGGCTTTTGATGTTTTTGATCTGAAGTGGCTGAAAAGTTCTGTTTACAGATCTTTAAGCGTAACTTATCCTGATGGTAAGTCCTGTGTAAATTTCTAAAGCGGCTCATTTATTTAATTCGGCTTTTTTACCGACGCCACTAAAAATTGAAAGACGTGTTTCTTTATTCTTACCAAAAGCCTAAATATGAATTTTCAGACAGGAAATATGGATTGCCTATACAATCTTTCAACCCCTATTTCGCCCCCTTCAAGATTATATAATCTATCTATCTACCTATTCCTACCGTTTAGTGAAAAGGTACCAAACAAATAAACAAACAGAGCTACTTTCGCATTTATAATATTCGTATGGATCTACTACAGTTTCGAAACTAATTCTACGTAGAAAATAAAGGCAGACTCCGTGTCGTCCGCTGTCTGAGCCAATAACCTCATTATAAAATTGGGGCATGTGGGAGATTGACCCTGACTGTCTAGCAACAAAAACAGATTATACTAGACGGAATACACCAGAATTATTCAATTTACCTTGAGTGCCGTTGGTATATGATTGGGGGCTTCCTTCCAGAACTAGAACTACAAACTGCGGACCCCAACGGATTAGGCTAACAAGACAATTGATTTTTAATTAGACTCGGGAGTTGCGATTTCCTTATAAAGTGACTCTCCCCTTTGCGAGCCAATTGCAGGCATTGATGCTATAGTTTGGAGATCGGGACTAGATCCTATTGATCGAGCGAGCGAAGGTCTCTCAAACAACTTGGACGAATCAGCGTTGTATGTTTGTATGTATATTTGTTAGAGCATAACATTCGAATCGAATTGTTGTTATTTAATATTACAACAAATTCGGTCAATTTGTTGTAATATTAAAGTTTGCGGGTAAGAATATCGAGTTAAACTGCCAAGGGTTTGTTAAGATATACGTGTCCAATACAAAAGTAATAAGTACAACAAATAGATGAAGTGGGGTATTATAAGAAAGAGATTTGTTCATACATGCCAAACCGATGATAATTTTTCTTCTAGGCCTTATGGTTTTTGGTATACAACGAAAATAGTAACATAACGAAACCAATATAATGTGAGCTCCTATTATGTAAGGTTTCAATGACTTCGTAGTTCAGGTAAGACTGGATATAAATTAAACATGTAGCTAGCCACAGTAGCCCACAGACTGACTAAATCAGAACGGCTCACACACGTACTAGGACCTGCTGTGTATAACCGCCTGCCGGAGCATAAAACATCGGCACCTAGTCTGACTTCATTTAAAATTAAATTAAAATTATGGCTCGTCGAGATGGCGTTCTATAAAGTCGAAGACTTCATTTGCAAAATGCAATAACTATTGTATAATTTATGTCTTAATTTATATTAATTAAAATATTATATTTTATGTTTAATATACCTACTTAATGTACTGACGTGTAAATACCAATTTTTTACCAATAAATTGATTATTCTGATTATTCTGATTATTCATGCTAAACATGCGATTTATTTTTATCTTAATTGTGCCTCAAAGATCATCGAAGTACCAACCTTTAACAGACATCGCATGATTAGTTCGGAACAAACCACTAGTTATATTCTTAAAATAATATATTTCCTTTGTACAAGTGTGACAGCTTTTCTAAAGCTCATATACTTTGCTGTCTTATCTTATCCTTACTCTTCCTTACTTTATTTCTTCTGAAAACTCAAGTCGCACGACGACAGCCAGTATACATCAGGGGACATTAATCCTCTGTTAAGAGCTCGCAATTAATTATGCCGAGAAACTAGGTCGATGGAATGACGTGACACTCTTGAAGAGAATAGTTGGAAACTTATAGGTGGTTTATTTGCATGCTATCTCGAAAGGGGCGTATTCTACACCCGATTGGCAATAAGGTTGTTCTACGACTTTTGGAAGTTCGAAATTTTTCCCTACTCACTATGCAAGAATTGGCTGTTCTGGGGGTCAAATCAGTTCCAACTGAATTATTTCCCGGTTTAAGGTTATCCTGATGTAGAACTTCATCATCATCTCCCTGCCCTTATCCCACTTCATGTGGGGTCGGCACAACATGTTTTCCTCTTCCACTCCCCTCTATCAGTATTCACTCCTTTCTTACTCATGTCATCTTTCACACAGTCTATCCATCTTTTCTTTGGTCTACCTCTTCCCTTATATTCATATTTAACGCTCTTCTAGTCACATGACATTCTTCCCTCCGCATGACATGCCCATACCACGCTAACCTTTTGCTCTTCAACTTGTCAGTCACTGGCGCTACTTTCAAACTTCCTCTGATGTACTCATTCCGTATCTTGTCCATTCTAGTCACTCCACACATCCATCTCAACATTCTCATTTCCGCAGCATGCACTCTTCTTTCATCCGTCCCTTTGGTTGCCCAACACTCAGATCCATACAGTACGTACTTATCGTACTTTTATTAATCTATATAAGGACCTATACTATAAAAGAGTTACTGACTGACTGATAGACAACGCCGAGAAAAAACCGTTTATTTATTTCAAAAATAAACAGAACAATGATTAAGAAAAATTAAGACTACTTATAAGGTTTTTTTTATACCAATAATGTGGCTAACAAGCTTACTGCCCACCTGTAAGAGTGTAAGTGGTTACCGTAGCCTATGAACGTTTGCAATACCAGAGGCAACACGCACGCGTTGCCGACCTGGAACACCCCAGGTTGAGGTATGGTGGCCCTGAAAAGAGCTTATGATCGTCGTTGACAATCAATACAAGTAGTGAAAGGATTAAAGTGTGCTTCTTAGAGGCTACTTTCGTGTACATGTCTCGAAATTTTACGTTCTAGGCCATGCCGGTTTTCTCACGGTGTTGTCCTTCACGGTGTTGTTGTTTATTCTGTTTATTCACCGTTACCGTTGTTCGACGATAGAAGTAGCAGCCCTTATATTAAAACCTAGTAAACCAGAGACCCTAGTAGTATGAAGCAATAGCTTAGGCTGCTATCGCGGCTCGGTTCCGGCGTCCGGATATGAGCGTGACTCCATCCGGAAGCTGTCCGGATATCGGACGGCCTATCTACCTGGCGCCTACCTTTACTTCAGCCGGTTTATTAATTTCGCTGATTGTTTGTAATGGATTTATCAGACAGTCTCCAAATGACGGTATTAGAATTCATCAGTTTGATAAAGTCTATAAGAATTAAACATCATTGTGTTCGTGATCGTTTGCGAATTTGTGAAAGCTACTAGAAATGTGTAAAAAAAGTAATAAAACAAAAAAATATTTAAGTTTCCATATTTGTATGGTATAGCTACCCAACTAAACCTTGTAACCGTTAGGTAGGTACAACAATACAATACGTTACCAAGTTTGCTTCTCACAATGCTCTCCAAACTGATACAGCCTTTTCAAAGTCTGATTGCTTTGTGTACCAAATACATTTGCCAACAATATTGTTGGCTGTTGCGTGATCGATTATAATCTTTGGTAACGGGCCATGCACTGTCGACTCTCGTTTGAATGCCTCTTCATATCGCCTTATCTCTTTTGGAGCTGCCTGAGTGTACCTTGGTACCTACCTAGTATACTTTTTCAATACTTAAGTGGTGGTAGTGGCCCCGCCTTCCAATCCACAGGTCGTGCACCAATGCATTTTCCGATTGGTATATGCGCTATACTAGGAGCTTCTAAAAGGCGTAGGTACATACTTTAATCCTTTCGCTACACTCACGGTCATATACGGCCCATTTCAATGCCACCATACCTCCTCATGACCTACCGAGGATCACCAAGAAAGAATCAGTGACACTCCAAGCAAGCAGTCTTGAGAAAACCGGCATGTCCTCGAACCTAAAAATTCGAAGCCATGTAACTTGAGCACTATAGAAGCCTCTAGGAGGCGAACTTTAATCCTTTCACTACATTGATTCCTTCACCGACGATCACAGGCCCTTTTCAGGGCCACCGTACTTCAACCTGGTCACTGACAGGATGACCAAGAAAGAATCAGTGACACGACAAGCGTGCAGTCCTTGAGTGAAATTGATGTTGAATTTGCTCAAAGTTTCAAAATCGGGTCTGTGTATTGTTCTAGCTGGCTATGTCAATATCTGTATCATACAAGATTATTGGAAAATCATAATTTCATGTCGGCATTTCCTTCCGTAACGGGGCAGTGTCCTTATAATATTTGGCAAGCTGCCATGTTTTGCAAAGGCCCTTTCGGGCTCTAGGAAACTTCATTAACTGTCAAGTTTCTAATTGAATTAATTTCTTATCTGAACTTGGCAAGGAAGTTGCTGAGAATACTTAACCCTCATGATAACCTGGATTTTGGGTCAGATCATTGTACCGATAGGGTTAAAATGTTTGGCTTTCAATACAAAGACAAAGTCAAAAGGTGTTTATTTTCATAAAATCACTTTGAAACGTCTTAGAAACTAGGTGAAGCTACGCCTGTTCCTCGCGACCTAGAAGATACAACATTCGTATTCGGTTTTGAGAGCACTGGTGGAGTTGTGGTAGTCACCCTGCACACCGATCCTATGGTCATGGGTTCGAATCCCGGTCATACACTAATGACTTATCTTGACAATACTTGTGCTTTCAAACGGTGAAGAATAAATAAATAAATAAATATAAAATAAATAAATATTCTGGACATATCACACAAACTGAATCCAAACTAGGCATAGCCTGTACTATGGGTACCAGAGACTCGCATACATAATAGATAAATGTTTAACACCCAGACACAGAACAAACATATGTGTTCATCACACAAATGTTTGTCCAGTGCGGTAATCGTACCCGCGACCTCTAGCGCAGAAGGCAGAGTTACTACCATCTGAGCTATGAGGCTAGTCAAGCCATATGGCAATATGGAAGCAAATATAAGCAATATGGCTAATATTTTGTATCTATTAATCGATTGAAGTATACGGTATTTTAATAAAAGGCGCTATACATATATTTTCAGAAGTATTAGCTTTAAGTAAGTATTTTGTCATGCTGACCTTGTAGGGTTCGCCATCGCGATATTATAATTTAAAATACCCACTTTACTTTTTGTCTCAACTCGTAATGGTGTGGTGCCACTTAAGGCTATTACCTACAACCAGAGCTGTACAAAGGAACGTTAAATAATTCATTACATTCTCGTTAAGGGGTCAATTTGTTGAACTAGGACAGGTGTACTTGGAGTTGTTTTAGAAAAGTTCGTCGATTCTTCATCTTTATCAGCATATTGTAGTATTTTATTTCATCTACAAGTATTGCGGCTTGAAAAGGAGCTAAATTAATCTTGGGAACAAACTTCTGGTCCGTCTCATAATGAAGACATAGTGTGATAAGTAGATGAGACATAATGATAAGAATGCAAAGATCTTAGAATGACGAGATCTTATAATGACAAGATATAATAATGACAAAATCTCATAATGACGATATCGCATAATGCCAAGTTATACAGTTTTGTCTTTACTGAAAGTAAAGAAAGAATCCCAGCTCGAAAGCAGATTTCCAGCCTGTAGGATAAAAAAACCTAGAATGCAGGATACAATCCGAAATACCATTAAAATCAATCAAGTAAATCTTTAATCAGACTTTAACAATGAGCTGGATTCAAAGTTGCATAACGGTGCATGCGGTGCAAGTAGAGCGAGGTGTTACCTTTCTGTTAAGTGTGCTTTTCTGGTGGTAAAATGGTTTATTGGATTCTTTGAAGTCCCTCACGAATAGTACTTTTAAAGTCTCTAAAAGACACTATGAAAACTTAAAGATGAAGGAACAGAACAGATATTGATAACAAAAAAAAAGTTAAAAAAAAATGGACCCACGACTTTTATTATAGCCAAGAATGGTAGATATCCTCTCAGATCTTCAGGCGATCAGATCTTTGATTTTCTCTAAGGGGGTAGTCAGAGGCGTGTCCGGATTTGGCAGATGCCAATTAGTATAATCCATACGTTACAGTGTGCAAGCCCATCGTCACAGTCGGGTTCGAACCCACGACCTAGTAGGATTAATTTAAACAAAATGATACAATAATTCCAAGACTTTGCATAATAATCACAGAGTAGCTAAAAGCATCTCATCAGACCACCGAACTGCACGTAAACTGCCACAACCTCGTCATTAACTGGTATAAGTAAAGATCAGATCCAACTATAAATGGATAACAAGATATCTTAATCTAGACCGCACAACGAAAGCTGTGAGTCACCGAACCTGTTTCATCTACAGAGCCTTTCCTGGGGAAAGCCTCTATTTTACACAGGTGCTAAGATGATCTAGATTTTTGAGCTCATGATAACAGCATCTTTTCAGCTCGTCTGCACCCACTGTTGGGTATAACCTCTTTAGTACGCCACTCTCTCCAATCCCTCGCTTTCAAATACCCTTAATATGTTGATCAAGCAACTTAATACGTACTCATTTGGTTTGAGTTCTGAGAAAATATGCCTCTAACCGATTAACTATATTTTTCTAACACCTGTATCATTAATAGAATGCGTCTGAATAAGGACCACACTAAGAATATAATCAACACAAAGATATATCTATATTTTCCATCGAATTTAGGTTTCCTTATTACTATCAGTACGTTGCCTTGTAAAACATCATATGCCACATTATCTATCTTAAGCCAATATATATTACGCTAATTAAATCAATTACATAATGAGAATATACTCATTATGTTATTAGTTCTAAAGTTCCGCAAATGTGCAAATTGCACATTGTTGTACGTCACCAATTTGTATTTTATGTTTATAGTACCTCTGCTTTTCAGGCAAAATACGCAGAAAGTAACGTTTTTAAGCATTGTCAACCTTATCAACTTGACATTAGGTTATCTATTATGTTACTCTTCAGTTATGCTATCTTCGCTAATATAAACTATACGTAAATCTCAATGGAATATTCTAGTCTGTAACTCCTTTGGCTCTTCATCCTTAATTCCACGTGTTCGTAGCCGATCCCGCCTTCAGTCACGTTCACTGACGCTTCGCTGTTCTGATAGTCGAAACACTTGATCGCCTGGAAACAACGAAATAAATGGTCATTCATCATTCACAGCCCATATGTTACCCAAGGTCAGCGTTATAATCTTTTGGATACTCATAGTTCGCACTGAACTGAGATCTCGCGACGTCGCGTCTGTTAAAAGTTGGTGCCTCGATGATCGTAGAGGTACAAATAAGATAAACTTTGAAAATCGCATCTTTAGCATGTTCTAGCTAATATCCAATCTTATCTGAACTACGAAGTCACTGAAACTTTACCAAATGGGAGTTCACGCTGTATTGGTTTTCTAACGTTACTATTTTCATTGTATCTCAATAACTATTCGACCTAGAATAAAAATAAAAATCGTTATGGATTGTATGACTGAAGCTCTTTCATATGAAACCCCACTTCATTTATTTGTCTAACTTTTTTGAAACCTCTTTTGGACCTCAATATTATCAACCCTTGGCCGAATTAACTCCTATTCTAACCAGCAAATCTTAATACAGCCCATTGACCTACAAAATACAATGCAGATCGGATTGACAGTTCAAAAGTTATACTCTAACAAATAAACATACAATCACACAACGCCGATTAGCCCAAGTTGTTTGAGGGATCTTCGCTCGCTCGATCTATTACATTTTGGGACAAAGGGAAACTTGAATGCTTATAAGTTTCACCCCAAAAGATTCGAGGTCATTGATCTCATTTTGTTTCTCACCTCTAAAGGTTTACTTACCCTTGCTCTATGACTTCTAGCCTGATTGCTCTATTTACCTTTAACGGTCGTGAATGGATAAATAACAATGGAATATTACCTTGATGGGCAGCGACGAGTTGTACGAGAAGTACTTGACTCTCTTCTGCAACGGCAGAGCTTCATATTTAACTTTCTTCTTGAGCACCAGCCGGGAATCCTCAGTTTTTTCACCGAAGAAGTAATTCGTACACAATGCACTCGCGATCACAGTACTCAGTATTACGACCGCTGAAAACTTCATTGTTGAGATGAATTAAGAGAACGATAGCACTCGCTGGACAAACCACTCCTTATGTTATCTGTGTGTGACACCACTTAAGCGGCGTGCACAAAGTTGTCGAGTCCCACAGATTTTTATCTTGTTGAATATTTTTATGCACGAGTGATGATAAACACGTTCGCACTTCACAGCCGGATCCCGAATATTGTTGTTCAAAAACATAGGTCTGTACTCGCCCACATCGCCGTCACTTGCTTGATGCGCAAGGAGCAGTGATCAATTTAAGGATGTGCACCAAATTATTGCGTTGGTTATATCTGAATGCAAAAATATATCCAATTATTGAGAATCTGAATGAAAATATATATCGGTTTCTTTTTAGATGATTCCTTCCATATGAGACAACAAACAACCATGCTCAATATAATTATTATGAACTGACATAAACGCTGCATTTACGGCACAACACATCAGTGGCCCGAGCAGGAAATATTCACGAACGATAACGTTACGCTTACGATACTTAGTAAAAGTCAGATATTAGGCATTAACATCGGTGAAGCTTGAAATATTTAAGTTTTGATTGGCAAATTTTTGACTTTTGCTATCGTATCGTAAGCGTAACGCTATTGTGAATTATTCGTGCTTGGGGCACAGCACTTCTGACCTCGACGTGATTACTATTGTCGTGATTGCAGTAAAATTATATATCAGTGTCGTCGTGAACTCACCTTTAACTCTTCAATGGAAGTTAAACAGGATCGTTTTTATGATCACTTAATAATAATGATATCATAATCTTAGTTTAACGACAGTTCATTAAGACCTGCACTGAATGTGTTCAACGACTTTGAGACATCATATGTCTTTAAGACGAGGTCGATAGGTCCTTGAACTTTGATGTGCATTGATTCTACAGCGTCTAGGCTCTTACCAATATCTTTGTATTTTTTGTATCAACTCCATTGGAACTTGTTCAGACTTTTTGTACTTCGATGACACGACTACTCAGTGACTAATACCGTCGGGAGATCAGGATTTTTCCTTATTATGAGTCAAGGTGGTAACCTACTTAACTTTCGTACATTAGTTGGATGAGGCATATTGCTACCACCCTCTTGTAAATACACGTAGATCTGGTTGTGCTTTCTTCAAATTTTATGTATATTGTTACCAAAGAAACTTTAATTTCTTAACAAACATTCAAGAATGCAAACAAACCCTCATACAAGGTGATTCATACTATGTATGCCATCCCGACAGGGGTTTATTCTATCTAACAAAGGAAATAAATAATATTAGCGAAAAAAATATATAGGTTTTCCCGAACTTTTTCAAATTATCGTTTTTGGTACTGCTACCAAGCCTAACCAGCTGATAATTGAGTTTATCTGGTTTGACCCCAAAACAGCAAATTTTTGAAAGGAGGTTTTCGTAGAATATTGAGTTTATTGCCAACTGGGTGAAGAATAAGCCGCTTATGGGATAGCATATTATGAATTATCTTGTATATTCACCTAACGTTTGCTACTCGAAAATATTGAGTTCAGTTTGGTTGCCAGCTCTGAACACTGCCGAGAACAATCGAGAAAGAATGAACCGAGTTTTAAGAAGGACCTTTACTCTAGAGCCTAGAGTAAAGGTTTGTCTCTACAGTCTAGACTCTAGAGACAAACTGATCCCACGTATGCAACGCATTACTGGACCCTTGAATTTGTACGACTAGAAACATACTTACCGCATGCAACGTTGCAAACGTTTCGTACAGTGGGATTTATTCGTCTCTAGCGTTACTCTCTCCACCGGCGCTCTCCAACTGACGATAATTTTTGCGAGTAAAGGGTATAAAGACAAATTTTCCCAGCCTCATCAAAATCAAAATCATTTAATTCTTAATGAAGCCGCGGGTGACGGTCAATTGAACTAATTAATCGCGTGACTACCGGCAGCTTTGTCCAATGCTGCTGTCGTGACATGCCTCATATAATCCAATGAGTTCATAATGTCAGCGTTTATGTGAAAACTGATTGAATTATGTAATACATGTATTTAAAGCCGTGATGTTTATCAATGATACAATCAACTTTACCTTGGCCGCAACGTCTCATGGTCTCGCCAGTAAAACTGTATAGGATGAGGTCTTAGACTATACACACGTACGTCGTACAGTCAACCAGTTTGATTTGAAGGCCAGTTTATAACCTTTTCAAGCTAAATTGATCTTTGTCGTCATTCCCTTTTGATGACACAACATTGACATTAAGATCAATCTTTAAATTGTAAGTAAACTGACTTTTTTTAGCTCCATTTTCCGCTCGCGGCTTCGCTCGCGTGGTACCCGGATAAAAAGTTGCCTAATGTCACTCTTCAGCACTTAACTAAATCCTTCTAAAATCACGTTAATCCGTTTTGCTCCGTTGCTACGGGAAACAAACCAATAAACAAACACACTTTCCATTATTATTATAAATTTTAATAAGTTAGGATTGTTAACCGTTTGACAGTTTTATTTTTATATTGTTACTACATAACGAGATTTTATTTGAACGTTAACTTATTATTGTGATCGGAAAGACGATAATCCTCTGACTCGTATGAAATGTCATATCGTAACAAATTATCAGGCAGATCCAGCGATGACGCGTTATGCCTTAGATTTAGTGAGAAAAGGTTCTACAGTTGCCCATAAATCAAACTGGTTGACTGTACGTAAGCACGAACGCTTCGTTAGTGCGTATCTTTGAAGACAGAACTGAGTTCTGCGCCGGCGATGTATGACCAGCTTTCATTATGGCTCTAAAATACAGCCCAGATTATTTAAAATTCCCTTTCAATCTGTTCTAGATGTGCCGGTGAAAGTGCGAGCAGTCCCGAAGCAGTCCCGCCATGGAGTCTTAGGCGGGGACGTTAACTACTCGGTGCGGTGAGTGACCTGTTTTATGGATCTGAGATAGATATTAGGAACAAGGAGAATATTCGTGAGGTTTGACATGTAAACAGAAATGGACAGAACTATTTTATTCGCCAATTTGCGATAACCAGAGCTGGTGAAATAGGCACTTAGATGATTCATTTTTATGATCAAAAAAATGAATCATCAGGAATCACAGTTTTAATGGGCGTCTTAGTAACGTCAGTTTTTGATAGAATTTCCAGATGCCGATAGAGCATGTAGGAGCTTTTAATGTATTATCGTATATTAATGTGATGGCTTTAACACATTAAGGACAATTTCTTCCTCGTCATGTCTTCATTGTGTATTATTACCTGATAGCATTGATAATGTTGCAACTCACTATGTATTTAGGGCCGTATATTATCTGTTGGGCCATCTGCCAATCATTCATTAAACCGAATAGCCTATTCGCACAAGTGAAATATTGATTTATCAACGAAGCATCCAAATTAGAACATATCGCCTCGAATAATTATAAATAATTACGTTGGTGTGAGCTTTGATCTTGTACCAGATGTACAGCTTTCTCGGAGTGCTAACGTTGCTAATTTTAGTGAGCAATTAGCAATGTTCGCCTCTATACAACCATAGAATAAACACTAGCGCTCTGTCTTGGAGTAGGTACAATACTACTGTAGTGGTACTGTAGTGGTGGGTTGTTTGTTTGATGTCTGTTCTATGAATGAAGTTCATGATGTAGGTATCTATGAATTCACATTCTTAAGAGTTCTTCTTGTCTGAGGAGTTCCTCAAAAGTCATATTGGAGACAGTCTCAGTTTAATATGCGATCCTGGCTATATTGCATTTACAGTAGTAAATAGGTACTTGCTTGTCGTGTCACTGTTTCTTACTTGGTTATCCTGTACTAGGTCAGTGACCAGTAGGTGTGGTGGCTCTAAAATGGGACTAGGACCGTCGCGTCGGTGAAAAAAGTGAGCTTCAGCAAATGTTCTAAGAGCAGCACACGCCACACTTGATGAATGATCTACTTAATACTTATATAAATAATACTTAAAATATAATTCAAGCAGTATCTACAGGCATTGTAAATTTAGCTGTCGAGAGGCAGAGCGACATTAGGTGATGCGCTCCTATCAATAATATAATCATCTATCTATAGTATAGTAAGCTTTTCTGCTCTTTACACCTCAAATTTTCCAATAAGAAGTTTCTTTCTGTATCTGCAGGTGACGTGAAGCGCAGCGATGGGCGCGTCGGGCGTCTCCGACGAGTACAAGCCGCCGCGTCTCTCTCAGTTCCTGCACGCGCTGCCGCACATCAACGTGACGCTGCACCGCGTCAACGACACCTTCGCGCCGGACTCGCCAGTTTACCTCGAGGTGAGCTCTGCCATTGCAAGTTCGTGCTTTCGTCGCATCCCCATTTTGCGTCAGGATCTTCGGTTGACCCCAAGAATTTGCTTTTTTTTTTGTTTCTTTAATATGGCTATGGTGTCACTACCACTATAACTTACTTATGGCTTTACAATGGTGAGTGTTCTGAGGAACTATTCGACCTCATACCCGCATCGAGGTTCTACCACCGGACCTCGCGTCACCGGAATAAGGCTCATCCACATCTCATCGACACGTGGGTATCTCGAACCACTCGTTTTACGAGATCCTTTCTCCCCCATACGTGCAAATTGTGGAATGAGCTTCCTTCCGGGGTTTTTCCGCTAACCTACAACATGAAGAGCTTTAAGAAAAATACAAAAAGATTTCTCCAGGGCAGGCAACGCATTAGCAATGCTCCAGGTGTTGCAGATGTCAATAGGCGACGGTAACCGCTTACCATCAGGTGGGCCGTAAGACTGTTTGCCTCCGTATAACATAAAAAAAAACCTATACCGTTCGCCAATTGTTTCTGGAAGGGCGTTCAAAGCTCACCGCAAAGCCCAGGGGGTGAGTCTTATTAGCTCCTTCGGGTTGAGGATGTGCTTGCCCGTTTTGAGCATAAGGTCTTGAGCTTTTCCATCCGACTTCCCGCAAACTTCACAATGTGGTTGGTCCCCAACACTGCCCAGGTTGTAAGTCGCCATTCTTTTATTCCCCAGCGGTTGTCGGTTCTGCGATCTGTATTTCCTGCCCAGAGCCACTTAAACTTGCTAATTCTGAGTGCTATGTCGGAGAGCTGGTCTTAACTTATAAATTCTGTAATTTCCAGAGTTTGGGAATCCTCGGCTCGATACCAGGAGCGTGGCTGATCCTGACCCTTACTATTCTGCTCATCTACCTGCTGACGCGATGCTGCGACAGGAAGCAACGGCCACCGAAGAGTATCACGACGCTCAAGGTAAGAAAGTTCAAATTGAAGGGAGAAGTTGCAATGCTATGCAAAGCAATGCTATGCTATGATGTGCTGTGATGTACTTATGCTACTGAGTACTATACCAGAGCTGCGGTACCGTACGGGGGTTAGGGGCTCAGAAGTGGAGAAGGGATGCGGTGGTACAGGGTCGTCAAGTCTTGAGAAGGATGCCCCGGATGCTCTGGGCGCCAAACATAGACTTCACAACCCTTAACCCATACCATACCCATAATACAGGCTATGCCTAGATTGGGATCAGTTGACCATGTGTGATTATGTCCGGAATATTTATTTATTTATTGTACTTATTATGTACCTGGTTCGTGTACTTTGAACCAAATACCTGGTTTTAAATCCTGGTCGAGTATCCACCACCGGTAGTGAAATGGAACCCTCTATTTCGTTACAAAACGTGTTAGAGTCATCACTCCCACTGGGGACCACTCTATAAATACTACACTGCGAACATAATCAAAATTGTTCTCACATGACCGTAATCACCACACAGTGTGATCACCACATGTGCGTTTCGATTTGTCCCATAGTGTGAAGCGTATAACGGCTTGTGTGACATGGGTCAACGACTTTACTGAGATGTTTAAGTACTTTGTATATAATGCACTATAAGTACTTCAAAATGGTCATTAAGATTTCAATTTATAAAGACAATTTGCAGTTTGAAGGTTGCTGGGAGCTGCTGAAGATCGGTCGCTCTGGAAGTATAAGAGGGTGGCCTATGTTCAGCAATGGATGTCTGACGGCTGAAATGATATGTTAAAATGTCCCAAAAATGTTCGACTCAGGCGGGATTTGAACCCGCTCACCCCGAGATGCACAATATGAACCTTCGCCTCCTCGATAATGTGTCCCCAGCACGAATGGTATCAATAACGTGGTATATAGATTACTAAAATTGTCAAAGACAATATAGTAGGTAGAAATTTTTATTGTCTTTGCTATACATGGTGTTGGTATAACATTGTTCTGTTATCGATGACCTGTATTGGCAATTCATTTCAGATAACCCTGATGATCCTATCTGTGCTTTGTTGCGGCGCCATCGGCGTGGGTCTGTTCGGCAACGATGACCTGCACAATGCGATGCTGCAGAGCATCCAGGCTGGGAACCAGCTGGCTTTGCTTGTCAACACTGTCAAGAACCAGGTAAGTGCCAGACTCGGGCAGGACAGTGACCTAGGCAAGACAGCTTTCGCATATTTGGCCTAGCAGTGACGACTCAGACCTTGTGATAGACTCAAGCGGAACGAGGACAGATTGAAGCAGGACAGTGTATCAGGCAATACCTAGAGGGATGTAAACGCTGTAGGTAGTGAATTAGTGATGCTATTATTGTGATTGGCTTCAAGTTTTGTTGTATACATTAACCAGATGATAGCTCTGTGGCTTCATTAACCTGTGACATCCCGAACTCGTGTTATCGCGTGCTCGGTATGTACTGCATGTACTCTGCAAACCGACAACGCGATGCCCTAAGACTTCGCGCGAATTTATACCTGATTGTTCCATGGTCTTCCGTCAGTAAATAAATACTTATCATAAAAGGATTGTTTTGTTGTTTGATTTGTGCACGAAAGAAGCCTCTGAGAGGCGCACTTTCATCCTTTCACTACACTGATTCTTTCACCGACGGTCATAGGCGCTTTTCAAGGCCACCATACCTCATCCTGGTCACTGATCTAATACAGGATGACCACGAAAGAATCAGTGACACGACAAGAAGAAGAAGAAGAAGATATCAATAGAAGAATAGACCAGATAGAATTCTTACCAGGTTTTTTTTTTGTTTTTAACGTAATGATCTCTAAACTTGTCCACTTACTTCCAGTCCGAAATCCTTGGTGAAGCGATGGGGTCCCGTGCTCGCGCGCCCCTCGCACGCGTCGCCGATGCCTTGGACCAGCCTGTTGCGAACCAGACTGCACTGGGGACGCTGCTCCGAGCCCTCTCTGCGTTGAGGGAGAACGCCAGTGCTGCTGCCTCGGCTGCGGACAACCTGCGCCGCCCTCTGCTGACACTCAACCTTGACGAGTTCATGAAGGTGTGACACATACATTCAGACTTAAGGAACGCTTGATTTTGACAGAAGTGTCTTATGGTCCTAGAAAAATGAGAGCATTCCACATAGGCTCTCTTTGAAGACTACGGGAGCCGTCAGACACTATTTCGCTTGGATCTCTTAGGGTTATATTCACTGATCCACCTGGACCACCTGTGAGATCAACAGCCACTCACTATTCTACACAGACAGATTCTTCTGAGCTTGGTTGCGAGAAACAGGCGTATCGTCACCTAGTTAGTGATCCTTTTGATTTTAATGACATTAACACCTTTTGTCGTTTGAGACATTCACGATTGCTTTCCCTCACTAACCCTATGCAGGATCCACGGAGACTCACTTTTCGTTTTGCTTGGGACGTGGGCCAGCCCATTGCCAACCAGACTACCGCATCATATTTATTTATTTATTGGAAAACCTACAGCTTAATAATCTTGTTAAACACCAGTATACATAACAGATAGCCAATAACAGGTTTTCATGTATAAAAACATAGTAGAACCAATAACAACTTAGAACAACTCACTAAAATGAATGTGTGAGAGTTGGGTTATTATTATTGTTGCTGTTTTTGTCTTTGTTTTATTTTATTTTTTATTTCTTATTTTAATCTATTTAAATTTAATATACCTATTACAATTATTTTTCTGACATTCCTTCCTATGTTCTTGACATCTGATTATTATTTCCTATTTTGTGTTATTTAATATCTTAATTTGTATTTGTATTTGTATTTATTTAAAACATTACGTCTATCATTACAATATATTATAATTTTCAAATTGTTAATGTAGGTGCCTATTATTTTATGTATAATAATTAGTGTAATTGGTCATGTAGCCGTGCTAATTATAATAATAATAAATAAATCATATGACTCTATACTATATTCATGTTTCTATTTATTGTTTCAGCGTGCGTGGGTGTGGGAAGCGACGCGGTGGGGCGGAGGGATGGCGGGTTGGTGCTGCGGCGGCGCCGTCTGTGTCGCACTGCTGGCCGCCGCCGCAAGGCGCAGTCGACGCGCGCTGCTGCTGCTATGTGTGAGTACCATTAGCGTGCGTGGGGTGTGGTTATACTAGCAAGCGTGAGGGTGGAAGGTGACATGATGGGGAGATGTTGGTATTACAAAGATGTGGTATTATAAATTCCAATGACAACTTTTAATTTCATAACGTTTATATCTTAAGATTGACCTAAGTGTTTGATAATCTTCAAAGTGTGTTTTTGTTTCCAGGTGGGTGCTTTAGGCGCATTGGTGGCTTGCTGGCTGGCGACGGCGGTGCTGACGGTGGGCGCGGTGGCGGCGGCCGACGCCTGCCAACAGCCCGCCGCGGCGCTGGCGCACCACGCGCCACACAACCTGCCGCAGGACGTGAGTCTTTCAGCACACTGGTTGTTACACTATCAGTCACAAGGTCTAATAGCTAGGCCTAAAAACCTGCAGGCTATGCAAGGAGGCGGACGAAACGCCTCTACACCTGCTAGGTGAGTGCGGAGCACTTATGATCAAACGTAGCATCCATTTGGGAAAACACATCCTCAGTCCAATAGATCTAAAGCAACTCATCCCAAAGAAAATCCTTCAGTTTTTAACAGCTGCTGGGCTTTGCGGTGAACTTTGAAAGCCCTGTAAAGGGGCTCCACAAACAAAGTGGCGATCACAATAGGCCTTTTGTGGCCGCAGCCACATAAAGTAAATAAAAAAAAATAGGCCTAAATATGGTCACAGTAAGAAAATGATGATAATTCACAATGGTTTTGGCCAAAGCATATACACGAAGCAATTGTTCCGTAACCTTTATAATATTTCGGATGCCAACTAGTCCCCCTAGTTATACCCCTTACGTTTGAATGCAAATTGTAGGAACACGGTAAAAAAATTCGTAGGCAGAACTTTTATGAGCACAGGACAAGTACATAGCAATCTCACAGGAATAAAAACAAGTAGCAATCGCGTCAAAGCACGTCTAAAGAGATTTCGGCAGTTTGGCGCGCGCTTCGGAGTGGCGCGTGGAGTGTTCCTAGCTCATAAAAGTACTGCCTAAAAATGTTCCTGCAATTTGCACTCAAACGTATCTGTCGAGAGGCTCACTTCAGCAGACGTTCTTTAAAATTGTAGAGAGGATAATGTTTTCAGATGGTGCACTACTACCTGTCGTGCAAGGTGTCGCGCGAGAACGTGCTGACGGCGGAGCTGCGGAACGCGCAGCGCGCGGTGGTGGCGGTGCGCCAGGCGCTCGCCGTGCTGGCGCGCGGCGCGCCGCCCATGTTCAACGACCAAGGTACTCCCTAACTCCCTCCCTCCCTAACTATACAACAATGGCCTCATACATCTATAGAAGATGATCAAACAGCGTCGTTTACGGGATCCATAGGCACTTACGTTCATGGCTTGTAAGGCCTATGCGGGAGCGACAGCTACGACCGCAGTTCTTGCAGTGAAATTGTATCCCTGTTGATGGTAAGGGAAGAGCAGCACGTTGATGTCTCAAGGTGTGCTTCTGAGACAGCAAATTAATCCATGCTTGGTCATGAGCAACAACGCCATCGTGAAGAGTTTTCCTCCAACTGTCTCGGTCGTCCGCCTTTTCCTCCCACTTGGCCGGGTCTATACCGAATGTGATCATGTCACGTTTTGCGCTGTCCTTGAACTTGTTGGCTATTTCCCCTAGAAGAGTTTTTCTAGGCAAACGAGATGGATTCATCCTGTGCACGTGTCCCAGCCAACGCAACCGCCGCTGCTTCAACAGTGCGGCTATGCTAGACAGCTGTGCTATTTCAAGAACCCTCTCGTTTGTCACCTTATCCCTCCACGAAAATTTCAAGATGCTCCTAAGGCAGCGCATATGGAAATTGTTCAATCTCCGCTCCTGTTTGGCATACGACGTCCAGGTTTCAGCTCCATACAAGAGAATGGTTAAGATGCAGGTCTGGTATACAGTCATCTTAGTTTTTACTGACAGATGTTTGTTGTCCCATACTCTTGCACTAAGCTTCCCGAACATCGTAGATGCCTTGCCAATACGAATGTTAATCTCTACGTCAAGCGAGAGATTACTCGACACGGTAAACCCCAGGTAGCAGAAACTGTCAACAACTTTCAACGTAGAGTCATGTAATGTGATCAAAGGCTTATCGTCAAATCCTTGTGCCATTACCACGGTTTTTGTCGACATTGAAAAGAGTTCGAGTGCTCGCGTTATGAGCTGAGTCGTCGGCCCATAAATCAGTCTATCTAGCCCGCACTCATTGGGCTTACGAAAGCGGTTTGCAATTATGAAATTATACAATAATGTAATTTTGAAATACTTTATTACTACACAAAATAAAATATTAATCTATATTTATATAAATAAAAAATGAATAAATATTCCGGACATATCACACAAGGAAATCCGTGGAAGAACGAAGGTCACCGACATAGCTCTCAGAATTAGCAAGCAGAAGTTGAAGTGGCAGTGGGCAGGCCATACAGCTCGCAGAACCGATAACCGTTGGGGAGTAAAGGTTCTCGAATGGCGACCACGAACCGGGCGACGCAGTGTTGGAAGGCCCCCCACCCGATGGACCGATGACATTGTAAAGGTTGCGGGAAGTCGGTGGATGAAAAGGGCTCAAGACCGTTCGTCGTGGAACTCTTTGGGGGATGCCTATGTCCAGCAGTGGACTTCTACAGGTTGTTGATGATGATCACACAAGGTCAACTGATCTCAAACTAGGCATAGCCTGTACTATGGGTACCAGAGACTGATGTACATAATAGATAAATATTTAACACCCAGCCACAACAAACATCTGTGTTAAACACACAAATGTTTGTCCAGTGCGGGAATCGAACCCGCGACCTCTAGCGCAGAAGGCAGAGTTACTACCAACTGAGCTATGAGGCCAGTTATTTGTAATATTTACAAATTATCTTCTTGATCCTAGTCATCTGTGTCGCTTCTTGTGGATACTTGTCTTACTGTAGATTTATAATCAAAGGTTCAACTTTATCTCTCAAAAAAGATTTTTTCAATTAATGAGGGTATAGTAAAGTATGCTATCCTAAAAGGGTATATCAATTGTTTGAATCTAACGTGGCAAACAAACTTACCAACAGGTGGGCCTGTTGGTATGTGGTTACCGTAGCCTAACGCGTTGCCAACCCCGAACCCTCCCTTCTCTTACAGAGCTCTGGCACCGCACTACTGGCCCTTTACCCATCGCAAGAGCACAACACTATTTGAAACAAATAATTTTATTTGGCTGCGGTCTTCTGTAAGGCGGAGGTACCTCCAGACGCTCCAATGTAGTTACAGTTACATTCATTGCCATATCTTTTTAATGCATTAAGCTAGAGCTTTGATTTTACGGCAACATAAGCCCACAGACCTTAATAGGTGGTATAAATTGATACCTTTAGCCGTTTCTGAGAAAAAGGGTCTTGACAGACAGACAGACAGGCAGACAGACAGACGGAAAACAAAGTGATCCTATAAGGGTTCCGTTTTTCCAAATGAGGAACGTAGGTGTTAGATTCATACTATAATTATACTTATTACAAGTAGGTAGTATGAATCTAACATTCTTTTTTTCTGGATGTACTGCTCCAATTTAGAGCGAGGAAATCTCGCTGTGCCCTACGTGACGGTGCAGTGGTAGGGCCCTCTATCTTTATGGTTACACGTGTATGGCTCTCTAAGTTTGTTGTTGTATGTTGCAGCCCTGCAGCCGGCGCTGGGGGCGCTGGGCGCGGGTACCGGCGAGGCGGAGCGCGCGCTGGTGTCGCTGAGCGGCGCGCTGGAGTGCCGCATGGCGCGCGCCTACTTCGTCGCCGGCGCGCGGGCCGCGTGCGACGCCGGCCTACAGGTAACATTGCAGGCATAAATAAAAAACAAAAAAAAATATTTATTGTACACAATAAAATACAAGGTGATTCATAACATGTATACCATCCCGAAAGGGGGTTATTCTATCAACAAAAGAAATAATACTAGCGTAAAAAAACATATATTTTTCATTTTTTTTTTTTCACAATTTTTTTTCAAATTAGCTTTTTTTGGTATTTTTATCATCTTTAGAATCAATAACTAAACGTACAAGAAGTTCGGAATCGAGATTGCTACCTAAAACAGCTGATTCATTGAGTTTGACCTGATTTGACCCCAAAACAGCTGATTTTCGCATAGAGTTTTTTCAATGAAAAATGTCGAATTTCCAAAAGTCGTAGAACAAACTTTATTGCCAATTGGTTGTATTCTACAACCAATTGGCAAATAAGCCCCTTTCGGGATGGAATACATATTATGAATCACCTTGTATAGATACATAAATAAATTTAGTACCTGTGTTTTTAAAACATGAAATAAACATTTTTTTTAAGTTTTTTTATTTATAAATTAGAGAGAAAGGTATGTACAAAGTCGAGCTTAACCCTAAAAACAGTTTTCATCCAGCAAACCTTTGAGGCTAGAGAGATGTGATTATAGAGGGGTAATAATATTAAAAAGTTTCTTATAACCAAAGGATCACATTGAAACGACGTAGAACGTAGGCG
This sequence comes from Anticlea derivata, assembly GCA_947579855.1. Lineage (NCBI taxonomy): Eukaryota > Metazoa > Arthropoda > Insecta > Lepidoptera > Geometridae > Anticlea > Anticlea derivata. Next base: position 10,982,600 of record OX388268.1, read on the forward strand.
AAGATACGTCTGTTCCTCGCGACCAAATCACTAAGAGCCTATATCCAAATCTACAGTAGCACATTTTTTTCAGCACATATTCAGCATTAAAAGATAGATAGTCAGGTGTTCAGAATAGCCCCTGATTCGCTATTACCTAGTTGGCAAACGGTTGTAGAATATTTCAGGTGATTCGTCGACTGACTACACTTTTCCCTTTTTCATGTTTGAAAATTTTCATCGTTATTGTTTTATTATAATACGTATTGCTCCTCCAGGCGTTGTCGCTTCAGCTGCTGGCCGCCATCGCTGCAGGATTCCTATTCACGGCCATAGTTCTGGTCGACTCGCATGCCTGGATCTACATCAACACCAAGTAAGTATATATTTAAGCTTCTTTGTCGCTTCCTAGCTTTACGTTCTTTCGTATTGTCATTTGTTCTTCTTGGTCAGTCTGCGTTACTATATGTGACCAAGTTGAGGCCATTGTCACATTTCTGACTATTTAGTCAGTCACATTTCTGAATATTTCTTCGGGTAAAAATCATGTCCAAAGCTTACTTAATTCTACCAAGCGTATCGCGTACCAGTGCGCCTTAAGCTGGGCACTCACGATTACGTCATTTGGCGTGGATCCGATCGACTGAAGTCAATTGCCATTTGAGTTGCGAAGCCTCCGATTGACTGGAGTCAATTGATCGTGAGTTGTGAATCATCAATTCAAATGGCGCGACTTATTTCACGGGTTTTCCATGCCTGCCATAAACCATGGCGCCGCGCCATTTGGCAGCACGCCAATATGCCTATGAATGTGAAAACCCGCATCCATTTTCTGTTCATTCCGGCTTACATTTTTTCAACCATACTTTGTTTTTTGGTCAAGCCATTCGGAGTGGTCAATGTGTGGGTTACAAAACTGGCTTTAAACCGTTCGACTGCAGCCGTTTGCCTTTTATCCAAATGGAGTGATCGCCAGTGCCATAGCAAACGCTTATACTTACAACTTGTGACTAACCCTTCCAGACGCAGCGGCACCGGGGAGGAGCAAGCGCCGTTCCTCTCGAGCGGCGCCAGCAGCGCCGCCTCCCGCACCCTCCCGCGCCCCGCGCCCTTCCCCAACGGCAAGCCGCCGTCCTACAGCGCGGCCGTGCAACTGATGGACCTGGCTGAGCCCAGACCTAGGTATGTATGCGTCCATGTGATATAAAGAAAGGAGAATGAAAGAAAGAGCATTTATTTGTACCCAAAAACAAAATATTACAAAAAGTAGGTCCAATGTATGCAGGTAAAAAACAGTAGTGTGTGAGTCAGTGACGTCACAGAGGTTAGCAAGACAAGATGGTAATCCTCCATATTACATAAGGAAACTACCCTCCAAATTTCAGGTATCTATGGACTTATGGTTTAGGCTGTGCGTTGAATTGTCATTAATTCAGTTTGTCACTAATGTAATAGTTTCATGGATTATGAGGATGTAGTAAGATATTTGTTGGCCGCACACTAACCTTGCCGTCTTGCAACTGGCTATAAATCATACTATGCTCGCTCGCTGTTTCACTAAATAACGAAACATAAAATTTTTGTGTTACCAAAAATTTCAAACCCGCTTCTTTGAATCGGCAATGCGATACCAATTACACCATGGAACGATTAAACCCGTAATCTTAATAAAATTTTATGTTATCCATAAGTTTATCCACTTTAAATCAGGAAAAGAAAAATAATTTCTCCTCCATCTTGCATCTCTCCTACGCAACGTATCACCTTCAATCGCAACGGAACAATTCCCACAATTGAAGTGCAGTCCGATCGTCCCCAGGTCCCGCATCTCGGGCAGCGCCACGTTAGGGCGTGGCGCGAGTGCGGGCGGCACTCACGCGGCGCTCGGCGGCTCGCACACGCTCGGCCGCGCGCCGCACAACGGCAAGTACGCCACGCTCAGCAAGCAGTGCAAGACGCTCGAGAGCAACGACTTCTACTGAGACAGGCCCGGCGGGGCGCACTCGCACACTGGTAAGTTTTTGGCCGTTGTTATTGCCGATAGCCAATATACCACCAACTTTGCGGATTTGTTTAGGCAGTGACGTAAATATTCATTTGAATGGCAGTAAGACGTCATGGTAGGACATAACGTTTGTCGGTGGCAACGTCCGTTCGGCGCAGCCAGTAGGATCTTCGCAATCCCGCAAACTGCGCCAATTAAACTTGGTTTCGTCGCTTCTAAAGTCAATACAGTTTCACTCATCCGATAGTAATGCGAATCGCACAATTAGCTGCGCTTTACTATAACATTAATTGGAAATCGAATTGCCAAGTCCTATAAAAGTCAAATCATTATACTAAAATTTTCAATGGTATACAGTTATCAGACATTTCACTTTTTTTTTGCAGGTACAGTGGGCCGCGCGACTAGCTTGAACCGCTTCGACCCTAAATACGCGTCGTTCGGCCCCCGCGCCCCGCGCCCGCGCCCCGCCGCCCCGCCTTCTCTCGCCACCTTCAGCCCTGCCCCCAAACCAGACAAGCCCATTGACAAATACGAAAAATCCATCGACAAATACAGCTCGGACAAATACGAGAAATACTCGTCGGACAAGTACGTCACCGTCACTGAGAAACACCCAGCTGTCCCCGAACGGCACACGGGGACGCTAGACAGAGAGAGAACTATTGAGAGGGTCGCGGGGGAGAGGCACGCGGACAGACATCCCGCTGTCCCGGAGCGCAACACCGGCCCGTTGGAAAAACATACCGAGAGACACCGAGAGAACGGAGATAAGTACACGGGCCCGGACAAATACGCGGTCCCGGACAAGCATGGTGACAAAAACTCCGGTCCTGATAAGTACGCCACGGTCCGCCCGGCTAGACGCGCGGCCGAGCCGCAACCGCTGTCAGCGGCTGCTTTGGAATACAGGTCGCTGCAAAGACCGAGAAGGCAGCAACAGCCTAACACCAACACCACTCACAGGAGAAGACCGGAGCGTCAGCACCCGCCACATAGTCAGCAACATCAACATATTCAGCAGCAACATGACCATAGGGACTTGTACGCGGTTACTGAGCTCTAGTGAAGGCAACGCTGACTGGTGAGTTGAAGTTTGTGTCGAAAACTACGGACGCGTCAGCGTTATGATTACAGCGTCAGCATTGGTTACTGACTAGTGTCAGCATTGTAACTACAATGTCAGCATTATCACCAGAATGTAACCAGAGTTTACACATATATATAAAATACAGACGCTTAACAATTTCTGACGCCTGACTAATTTGAAAGAAAGATGTTGTAATAGTTCAATGAAAGGGTCTCATGGAGTCAAAATAACCAGAATCAATCTGTACTACAGTCAATGCAGTTTCAAAAACGATTTATTTACAAGTCTCGATTTAAAATGATAGGATTGAAGCGGATCTGAGCTAGCTCAAAACTGAATTTAAAAGTGCTGAGAAGGGGATACTAGTGTTGGAAGTGCGCCTTACGTGTAAACTGAACTACTCCGAAACAAAAGTGAAATTTTTCGAAGTCCGAAAGCGAATCGGACTATTGAGAATCAAGTGGATTAAGTGATGTTAGGAGTTAATTTGCATTTTAATTCGCATTTAGAAATAAAATTCATTTTAAGTTAGATTTAATCGAAAAATCGGCGTTAGCCTTGAATGATTTCTACTTATGTAAAGATTGCTCAAAATCTTTTTAATTTACTGTGAATAATGGTCTAACTTTATATTGGTGTTTTTAACTTAATTTAATATAATAGCGTTTTACTTTTGTATTGAGCTATTTAGCACAAATGTTTAGCTAAACGGGATAAAATCATCACAGGCCTATTACTTAAGTCCTCAGAAAAAATATTTCCATGTGTTTTTATCATGTGTTGAGGCTGTCTTGCGCTAGATTTGCTAGATGTTGTATAAAAAATAGCGTAACTCATCCCAAATTACCGAGATTCGGCGAACATTCGCGTTGCACTTTCTATAGTGTGATGAATCATACGGCAAAACTCTTAAAACGTTTAAACTACACAACAGTTAAAAAAAATCGGCCATCTTCTACTTGTCTTATAAATAACACCCAACAGCCACAATGAGGGATACAGAATGAAGAGAAAAAAGCCTAAAGAAAGGGGGGAGGGGGGGGGGGGGCGTCAGAGGCATGCTCCCATTTGGCAGTAGTGTGTTCGCGACAAGGAGAGAGAGGGGGTAAATATGAATGTTGAAGAATACACGGGAAGAGGTACACCAAAGGAAAGATGGCTGAATTGTGTGTAAGACGACATGAGTAAGGAAGGAGTGAATACTGACATGACGGCTAATAGTGGGGAGTGGAAGAGAAGACCATGTTGTGCCAAACCCACATGATGTGGGATAAAGGCAGAGAGATGGCGACTATCGCATTGTTATTCTAAATTGTCACTCAACGCGAATAGTTCGCTGAATACCGATGTCCCGATTAAAATAATTGGTTAAAAAACTTTGTTGAACTCTTAATGACGCATAAAGGCTGTGTTTATTCTTAAAGACCAATAATACGCTGTAAAGCGTACTGATCTAGGTACTTTCAACTTGGATTTTCGCTCAAACATAGGTGTAAGTCTCTGGCTATAACTAGAATTATATTTCTTGGGGAACGCTTTTTCATCGACCGCCAACTATTGAATTCCATAACTTTATTTCAGGCAAACAATCGATGGAATCCAACAGATGGAATTTCATTATTCTACGGCCCATATACAAATATATACCTTAAAGGCTAACATACATATAAATAACACAAATAAATTCAATTGTCACGTAAAAACTGCGATGGGTGAACTATAGCGTATCCAAGAGTTCGAAGCTCGTTTACACCAACATACTTTCTTGGTTAGTTGCTTTTATAATTAACACACACTAAGGGAAATACCGAGTCGCTGGATCGACTTCGGACTTTGATTGCAATATCCATCTGTCTTCAGATAAAAATATTTCAAAGTATTAGAAGGACAATCGTGTCGATTCTGTTGTTGCATTAGTCTAAAATAACTTAATGTGACAGGTCTAAGATTATCGTTCCCTTGTTATTTCACATTATGATAATGACTACATTTTTTCGAACAGAATCGACACTAATGTTCTGCATCTGATTACTATGGCTAGTTAAGGTCAGCGCTGACAGAGTGGCGCGAAATGACAATTGACACTCAGCCTTATTTACTAAGGATACGATATAAGATCGCGTGCCTTTACACCGCGCGCGCAAGGCACTTCGTGCCTCAGTGTGCTTTTGTGAATTCAGCCGTATCGATTAGTAAATAAGGCTGAGTTTCACGGAGTGCTGGCAATGCAACCGATTTGAATTGGGATGCGATGCGAATTGGTCGCTTTGTCGCGGTCGCTGGCCCGTAATGGTTACCCACTAATAGTATGAATATGGTGAAGCAAGCTCGATATACTGTAGAAAGATAATTTGGCAACTAATTGGAAATGGTTTATAAAAAAAGTAGCCCATTTTGAATCTCTCTGAAGCTTTGTAGAGAAAGCTCAATCAAAGTTTTAACTAGAGGACTTATGTAAATAATAGTTTAATTCTTACACTTATTATAATAATAATTTATTATAACTGAATAATAACTTAAAATATAACATGTAAAATAATAATCATTCCAATGCGTGTGATTTAGTCGAGGAATTGTTAGGACAATTATACGAATATGAATCTTACCTGTATGTAAATAGGATGTAAATCTCCACTGAGCAAGTGAGTTAGTGTTTAATCTAAAAGTACTGCTATAATCTATAACACCAGTTAATGTAACTACTTTTAAGCCTCGTTTAGATGGAGAGAGTTTATCGCCTTGAAGATGCGATTCTCGAATGAGAAGTTGAATTGTGTAACCTACACGAACTATCATGTCATGTCGAACATCAAGAATCACTCGGCTTTAGTCGCTTTGGCTGATCGCTTTTGATTAATAGTAAACATAATGTATACTTATATTATTGTAAAGGAGATTTTTTAGTAGGCCTCCCCACAGTTTTCCATAGGCTCCCCATAATTTTCCAGGACGATTTTGTGCACCTAACGGCTCCCAGCAATCTTTATTAGGTCGTCTTTCCATCTAGTGGGGGGCCGTCTTACGCTCCGCTTACCGGTGCGTTGTCTCTGAATGTTTCTGCCCTAACTGCCCTCGGTTCCCCGAGCTGTGCCCCGCCCACTGCCACTCCACCTTGCCAATAGTTGCTAGTGTAAACATTGAAGCGATAATCCCCAGGCGATTATAGCCACGTCGCCTAGGCCCCGTCTGAAAACCAGCGCCGCACCGTACTTATTATGTTTGGTGCAGCTTTATGCTGAGACGGGACCCATTTGCCCCACACAACGCATACCTACTCAACCTATCTACCGCCTCACCTACCTACATGTTTTTGTTTTTCTTATTGTTTTTTTTTTTTTTTGTATTACTAGATTTAAGTATTTTTTTTTTCTTTCATTGTCTTCCTACCTACCTACCTACTTACTGCGTTGTGTGATTACGTTGTGTGATACTGCGTTGTGGGTCAAATAAATAAATTTTCTTTCTTTCTTCTTTCTTTCAAAGCGTGCGATACTCTCTGCATGTAAATCGGCCTTTATGGGAGTTTGCTTGAAAGCGAGCAAGTGTTACTTTTGAGTGGTCCAGAGATAAAAAAAATATGACGTTCATAATGTACATTGCAGCCAATTAGATCGAGTCACGAACTTCAAGCACGTTCATTTTACATTCGCGGCTTATAGGCCTATACTATGTATATATATATATATATATACGGCCTAACGGCTTGTACGATACGGCTCAAAATGTTATAACGCTAGATGCATATCTAGCGGCCATTACAACATTTTGAACATACAAAAACCCGTGAATCGATTTCACTAGTGAAAATTATGATGCCAACTGCAGACTAGCTGTATATGTAACGTTGCTCGTTTATAAACAAATCCCGACCTTAATATCTTTAGTAATGTGAACGTGAAATAAACTTTGTTAGTCGCTCTGTTCATGAATAGCAGAAATATCATTTTGAATGATAAAAATCTGTACAACTCATTCTCGTCCTTATTTCTTCAAAATATACTCGAAAATTCTTTTATTTTGACATAGGACGAGTCATGTTTTTTTCAAGACTAATTCTAGTGTAAAATAAGATATTTAGAAATATCAATGAAAATTGAGTTTTAATTTAAAATGTACCATTTTTATCCTAAAATACATTTTTGTATCTCAGTATTAAATAGGTGAAATTTGTGAGAATTTACAACGACGTTCGTACGTTTTTTATGATCAATATAAATATTTAAGTTTGGATAGAAGTCGTCACTCGCTTACAGACATTTATTTATTTTATTGGCTCTTTCTGGGGGAAATTGTTTACGATTATTTACTAAAAAATTAATGATTTGCTAGGTAATTCAGCTGGATATGTAAGTGAGTGACGCCTTCAACTTTCATGGTACCGTAAGCAGTGTAATCGCCAAAGATAAATGCATAATTTATATTATAAGGTATCGTCAAGTTAGTTCTAAGTATTATTAGATGAGTTTGTATTGAGACCAACTAAATTGTCTCACCAATTTTTACTCTATACTGATAATAATGGTCGGCGCCGACGGACGGAGTGGCGCCGGAGCGAATTATTCGCTAAACAATTGATAACCAACCTTATTTACTTTTGGATACGGGCGAAATCGCGTGCTCATCCGTCACGCGTGTAAGGCGCTTCAAGTGTGATTTTTTTATTTCAGCCGTAACTAAAACTAAATAAGGTTGAGTTCACATTTCTTAGCAGATCAGTAGCTTCGCCGATTTCCGTTCGTGTGCGCTAACCCTAATATAATTGGTAATAACCCTAATTCGTCGGGCTGTTTTGGTCAAAGATCCCGTAGATGGGGTGGGGTTCTCAGAAAATTTTCGTTATCTGAATAGATTCTATGGCATGTTTTGTATATTTTATATAAATACACCGAAATATTGTTAAACGGGAACTTCAAAATTACCTAAAATAAGAGGAAACGTGGAAACTAATTTGCACAAGTTATGAAAGATGTTTTCGAAATTGTGTTATGGTTTTTTTGAAGTTTCTGTAATTCAGATTTTAACACTATAGTCTAACAAATAATCATATTCACGTTTTAACACTTAGGGTGCTGCCACTTTTTGTCAAAAATTTCATAGTGAGTTAATAAAAAGAACAACTGATCTGATGAATTAAAATCATTGAGTCCGTTCATTGGTTCACAAATCGCGGCGAGTCATCAGTCTGTCTACGGTTTACGCAATCGCGCTGCGTTCATCGCCTGTTTTTCTGAAATCTGCGGTGCTTGGGTATCACAATTTATGTTAATACACTTAAGTTAAGGGCTATAATGAGCTGAATAGTTCGCAGATCAGTTATTTATCTGATCAGTTACAGCACTGACGGCTCTAAATGTGGCAGTATTATTACGCGTTGAGACATTGAACTGTAAAATCGTGATTCTAATTATTTGTTACACTATACCTACCCATTGAAGTTACATTCGTAGTGTACAGACTATAAATTGATTAAAAATGTTGTAGAACACGCAATAATATACTTACTCTATACGTAAGGACACAGTTTTCAATGTAATTATTATCAGCACAATTATAATAATCTTAAACTCATGTAAGTGGTTCTAAATAACACCATCTAAACGGGCCAAGTGCAGTCTTTATATCATTATGTAAAGGTTTTACAAGTTAAATGTAGTGATTTAAGTTACCATTCGGTAATCACAACACCATATTGAATACAAAATGTGTATCATTATTTTCGTGCCATAATTTATACACCGAGCAAAAATTCTGATGCATTTTCGAATTGTAGGTACTAAGGTTTGGATGATTTTGTTTTTGTTTTTAATATATTTTGAAGACGTAGTTTATTGATGGTTTGTTTGCTTATTTTGAAGTCAATTATGGTGCGCCCAAATATGTAAATGCATTTGCAGCGTATACGTTGCGATATATTACGAAAGTCAGACATAATATGTTACAGTAGGTATTTCGTGGTGGCTTTCTCAGAATTGTTCGCGAGCGTTGTTATTCCGAAATTACGATTCTGCTCAATTTACCTAAAGCAGCTGCGTCAGTTTTTTGTAAATCTCGTCATTATGAGATTTTGTCGTTCTGAGACCTCGTCATTCTGCGACCTCGTCATACTGTGATCTCGCGTTTCTGACATTTTGTCATTCTAATGACAAAAGGCATTTTGCGAAGGACCAGCCTCGCGGGAGTGCGTCAGGGTACGATTGAAAACGATTGTGCCTACGATTCTTTCTTTCTTACGACGCGGCACTAGTCAGGGCCATCTTTTAGCCGCCAGAGTGTGCTAAGTCCAAGTCTAGAAATCATCAAATATATAATATATCGAAGCTCTCGTTTCGTGGTTTCTGACATTGACCAACTCAAATTCGCAATATATCACAACGTATATTATTTAGAAGTAAGCTATGTACGACGTGCATACCTAACGTTAATAATAAACAGGAGTTTACAATGAGAATAAATGATTAAAGTACATTATTGGTTTTAATTCCAAACTCCTCAAAAAATCTGTATGTAGGTAAGTACTTGTTTACCTTGAGTTAGTGTAGCTAGGTAAGTAGTAGAATTATTATTAATAGCAGGTACTTATCTAACTGAAATGGCTTAGGCTGGGCTTAGGTAAATTTTGAATTAGGTAATTTTGGCTTAGGTAAACGTAAATTGTCGAGCAAAAGTTTATCAACTTGTTCTTATCAACTGAGAACGTTGGAATGGAGGCAATGTGATCCACAGAATATTATTAGGCTCTTGGCTCAAGGTTCGGATGTTCTGTTCAGTACCTAAATTAATCTAATCTCATTTACATGAATCTAGGGCTATTTTAAAACATCGGAAACGTCAGCTTTTCCTTTCTATCCATAGAACAACACTGTGACAAGTTGTGTTGCCAGCGACATGTTGCTCGACAATTTTTACCGTGAGTACCTACCTGAATCATTTAGGTAAACATATTACATGAATGATTCATTGGGATTGACTACTGAAATCCCATTTCAGTAAATAATCTTCCAAACATTTTCCAGTTATTTCCTCTCAACAAATAAATAGGTTTACGGTAAATCGGCTTCGTAAATACAACCTACATTTTACGAGTTTGCATAAATCAAATGTCGCTATCGCAAAGGCAAAGAGTTAATTTGATGGCATTACTTATTCAAGAGTTTACTTACGTACCCTCGCGCAGTTCGATCAACATAGAACTGCTTACCTACCCACCTTTAACTGGATGTGATAGTAAAGGTGGCAGCCCACGGTGCGCGATTTTACGGATTAGATCGCAAGGCACTGCCTGCCACACACTCAAGTGGCGTGGGAAGTAGATACCTACTCGTTGCTAGGGATGAAAGCAAAGACGTAGTGTGGCAATCTTACTCGTCATTTCTCGTTCGTTTTGCCTACCGCGCACTATGGTGATCGATAATTACGTATACCTTTCCAGAAAGGGGCTTATTCTACACCCAACAGGCAACAAACCTTGTTCTACGACTTTTGGAAATTCAAAATAGTTAAAACTCTATGCAAAAATCAGCTATTTATCTTCAAGCCTAATTCATTATTCAGCTGTTCTCGGTACCTACCTGCCAGTCAACTTGAAGTCGAACTTCTCGTTATAAAGATGATAAAAACTACCTCCAACTCTACCTTGTCTGTAGCAGCGTCCGCGACAGAGCGTTGGTTGGACAAAAATAACGCGCTGATCAACATCATCATCAGCCTGATGAAGTCCACTGCTGAACACAGGCCTCCCCCAAACAGTGCCATGCCGAACTGTCTTGAGCCTTCTCCATCCACCGACTTTCCGCAACCTTCACAATGTAGTCGGTCCAGCGGGTGGGGGGCCTTCCAACACTGCGTCGTCCGGTTCGTGGTCGCCACTCGACTCGTGGCGCTGATCATAAAAGATCGCAACTGTTCGCAACTTCGCAATTCCGTTCGCATCACCCATGTTTAAAGATTGCTTTTGTTTCAACTGCCCTTCATTCCACGAAACAATGCATTACGAAGCTCTTCTAGATTCCCCACATCCATTCCACTTCTTTCCTTTTGAAAAATAATTGTATGCTTACGGGATGCTTTCAGCAGAGGTAAGTAGGTAGCAATTTGTGGAATTACCGCGTGGGCACTCCCTCGAATTGGACCGGGAATAGTGTTTGTGTAGAGTTTACATAAAGTTTATCTAGATAATAAGTGAATTATTTATCGAGGCGTCCTACAAAGAGAAAAGCTTCAAGTTACAGCGTTCTGTGTGATTTTTCAGCTTTATTTAGTGGTCTTTTCCTATATTACTGTTTATTCGTATTATTATATTCGTGTACCTAAGGTTCGATGAAGACAAAACGAGCTAATGCAATTCAAGCTCGCTGTTTCTCTATTTATTTTAGTGTCTAAGATAATGGAATCGGTGCTCTATTTATGTTGTGTATTCTAACAATTCTTTGCTCTTTTATTTTAAATCGAGCTATGTACTTATAATTTATTCTTTTTCTTCTCACTTTTTATTTCGTTTTTGTTATAAGTTGTGTTTGTGTTCGAAGTAAAAAATAAAAAATATTTTTTTTTCTTTAGTTTGGTTCAGGGTAGCGCATGTCGGTCTTGCTGAGGTTTCGCGAAATGTATTCTTCGGCTTCCTTCTTCATATCTTCATCGAAATATTGCACCCAGCCTCCAGACCGACCTGAAAAACATAGGCTCTTTACCACTCACTGCCAACGATGGAATCCAGGATTCCACTTCACACAACCTGTCATCATCATCATGTTAATTCCAGTCGTAGGACGCACTGAACATAGGTTCCCCATAGATTTCCAGAACGACCAAACTTGTGCGGCCAACTATCAGCTTCCAGCAACTAAAGACGTGGGTAGGGATGCCTGCACATATTGTCACTAAATATAAATAGAAATAGAAAAATATTTATTTTGCTTCACAAAGAAAGAAAGAAAGAAAGAAAATTTGTTTATTTGACCCACAATGCAGGTAGGTACAGTAGGTAGGTACATAGAAAATACTTATAGGTAATACACAACGCAGTAGGATAACATAAAATCAAAAGTTGATAGGTGGTAGGCTAAGTAGGTATGCGTTGTGTGGGGCAAAGAAAACAAACATGGGAACATATAGGTACCACATAAGCTTAAAAACGAGGCACAAAACGGTCACAGTAGGACACAGTAGGCGCTAGTTTTCTGTGGTGAAAATGAGAAGAGCGGAAAACTGCACACAGTGGCGCTTCTGAGAGACTTACCAACGTCCAACAGGGGACTAATATGGTCATGATTAGGTTTCAAAGCTTTTCAAAGCCCCAACCAGGTAAAGTGAACACGAGGCCACATACAAAGATGTGTATCAGGAAAACCTGCGGAAAACTCACTCACCTTTCCTAAAGAAAGTCTTTTCATCCTGACTGTCCTTATCACTCTTGAAGACACCGTGCTGCTTCATGTTTTTGAAGCTGAGATGCTCGACCAGCTTCTGCTTCTGTTCAGCACTGTACTCCTTGCCCAGGAACGCCGATACCTTGTCGATTGCGCCGTGGAGATCCTTCATTATTTAAAGAACTTTATTGTCAATGAAAGCCGTGGTGGCCCCGGCTAAAAAATAGGCCCCTCCATATCTCTATCCGCGGATGTCGTAAGAGGCGACTAAGGGAAAAAAGCTAGGGGAAGGGCAGCAGCGTCCCTCATTTTAAAAACGATAGCTCTAACTGCGCTCGCCAACCCGCATGCCCAGCGTGGTGAGTATGGGCAAAACCCCCAACATGATAAGGAAGTTGCTCTGTCTGTGGGGGAGGCCATGTTCAGCAGAACGTCGTACGGGTGAAATGATGAGATGATTCTCAATCAACAGTTAACATTTCACTTCATGAGTCATCATCAGCCTGTCCATCAATGCTGGACACAGGCCTCCCCCAAAAAGTGCTATAACAAACGGTCTTGAGCCTTCTCCATGCACCGATTTGCCGCAAGCGTCACAATGGCTACGGTAGGGCATCCACTGCTGAACAACCTGTAAGGTGAACGGTTACTGAACGGTTCGAGATGATCGGGTGCCGGGGTGATATGTCTGATACAACCTATGTTTAAGTTAACAGTCCAAATTAAACTTCAAAATACTTAAAACCACGATAAATTACATGGCTTAATTATAGCCCCGATAAATCGCATAGCTTGATTTTTTTGTTTACTTACTCGATGTAAGTCCTCGTAGAATAGGAACATGAGGTTTTGGTGCTCCCTTTTATCCCAGGCTTCCTTTACATGGGCGAAAAGTGGCGTGTGCATTACTGAAATATTAAAGAATAATAACTAGGACTAGAGGTGGTTCGTATTTACGCAACCAGGTTTTTAAACCAGGTCCTCGCATAAAACTATAAGCACCTAGTACGACTTCACGATACATAGACGTATTAAAAATACTCGGGTGCGGCGCGCAAGTCGACCGCGCACCCAAGGACGCGACGCGCCGTGCGTGCGGTCGCAACCCGAACGTCCGTCTCGCGGCGCGGCGAGTCCTTGGGTACGCGGTGGACTTGCGCTGTGGAATTGCGCAGTGGACTTGCGCAGAGGACTTGCGCAGTGGACTCGCGTGGTCTAAGTAATAATTTCAAGTATTTAGTACTTTGCAAGATACGTTACGTTATGGATCTAGTACGCGAAATAGCAAGTACGACCCATCTCTAACTAGGACTTCCTATACCTAGTGGGACCATGAAGCTGAGAAGAGCAGAAGCAGTTACTCATAAGTACCTAGTTAGTAAGTAGGCCAACGTTTCTATCAGAGTATGGCCGGTTTAATTGAGCGGAAAAAATATATTACGGAACAAATATTTCCTAAAAGGTAATGGAAACATTTATCCCATTTATTATTTATATAGGACAAGACGTCCTTCAAACTTCGAGGATCCCTCCACAAGTTAGTGATACTAGCTAAGTACTGCTTATAGTTTCAATTTACCTATTCACTTACCTACCAAATGGCTGAAGCCCTGGTTTTCTAAAAGCAACTCCGTCATATGACGGCCTTAGCCACCATGGACAGGGGCGATTGGCGTAAATTTTTTTACGCAAGGTGTTTCATAATATTAAACTATCCCGACAAATATCAACAAAAAAAAAAATACAAAAGGTAATTGTTGGTTTTGGTCTTTTATTATATTTATAACCACATAATAATTATTAAACGTATGAGAAGTTCGATGTTCGAGATTGCTACCTACAACTGCTGAGTAATTAATTTGACCCCAAAACAGCAGATTATTTCATGCGTGTTTTTTCCAAAAGCTTAAGAATAAACTTTATTACCTACCAATTGTAAAAAACAAGCCGATTTCAGGATAGCATACATATTATGAAGCCTCTTGTCAGAATACACCTCCCCACCAGTAAGGGTTACTAATATTACCGCCGTCATGCGTCCACGGCATCTTAGGAAGCCGTAGCTCAAGTGCCCTCAAACTGTACTGACTCACTCAAGTCCTTCTTGAAGAGGTTCCAGAACTCCTTCAGCGTGACTTCGTCGTCGAAGTAACGGAACAGTTTGTGCGCGAAGTGGAATGACACCACCACGTCACGGGGGTCCCGGGCTATGTAGAAAACCTGGAAAAATGTAAAACCAGAGGCTTGAATACGTAATTTAATCACTTGACACCGTGAGATGTGAAAAGTGAATAGCTTAGGTACTTTGTATGGCGTCACGAAAAGCACCCCTACAGGTACCAGTAAGCGATTAACTTTTCACGTCTCACGGTGATAAGTGAGTAATCATCTTCCTGCCCTTATCCCACATCATGTGGGGTCGGCACAACATGTATTCTTCTTCCATTTCCCGCTATCAGTCGTCATCTCAGCACTCACTCCTTTCTTCACCATATCCACTTTCACACAGTCCATCCATCTTTTCTTTGGCCTACCTCTACTCCTACAAAGTCAAAGTCAAAAGTCAAAGTCAAAAGGCATTTATTTCAATAAAATCACTAGGATCACTTTGAAACGTCTTAGAAACTAGGTGAAGCTATGCCTGTTCCTCGCGACCAAGCCTAGAAGAATCAGGCAACAAACACGGCTTGGTGCCTATCATTTTTTTCGATGATCCTTTTTCACAAAATGGAATTTAAAGCTTTAGTGTGGTGCCGATCGAACTAGGTGAGGCTCAAGAGAAAAGTAATCTAATTATAATCCTTAATAAATAAGAGCTTATAAAAATGTGAAAAAAATGAAGACAAATGTGAGCTTCAACAAATGATCTAAGGGCAGCACACGCTACACTTGATGAAATATGTACCTAATGCTTATATAATTAAATAATACTGAAAATATGATAAGACATGAGACAAGATATAATACATCCATCCACATTCATATCTCGGTATACGATGATAAGTGAGTAACTCACGAACAAACTCGGGTGTCATAAGTAGAGTCGTGTTGGCCTAGTGATGACCGCAACTTTCCATTCAACAATCGTGCATGTGCCAATGTATTTTATGGTTCAAAATATACTTTACGATGAGGAACTTTGGCTTTGTTATTGATCATATTGTCTTTTCCGAGGCCGGCCTCATGAAGCCTGAGGGTGCGTTCACACGGAGATGTTTTTTCCGAAGTGACATCGAGCGCGTCAATTTAATGTCGCAATCTCCAAGCCAGTGGCGTAACCTACAGATTTCATATCGGGAGGTTAGGGGAAGATGTATAAGTCAATGGTACCTTGGCAGTGCCCAGTAGTTTCGGTGGCAGCAGTGATAGTGGCAGGTGCGACTTGATATAACGAGGTGAGGTCAGGTTGGGCAGCGAGCGAAAGTCCTCGATGGTAGCTCGTGGGCGGTTGCCGCCAGGTTGAGGCTTGCTTTTCTCAGAGGACTGGGTGGGGTACCTGGAATGTTGATTTTCCCATGGGCTTTTTGTAAAATACATAAACGTAGGTAGCTAGTCCAAATCGCCCAAATTTATTTTGAAAAAAAAAAAATGCACTGAAATGTGAATTTGATATTGTTTGGGTAGATTATAATCCTAAATTACTAAATTAGAAAGTGCTAAAAGTATCTACAGCCGTGTTGCACACAATATTTGGTACGCACTCGGGGCGATATGTCTGCAACTAACTTAAAATAGTAGTCGAGTTCTTTCCTTTTTTTAACGATGGAAATCCCCTCCGACTGGAGGAAAGACGGAGGGATATGTCGGGCTACTCTCTCCGATGGCTACTAGCAACCAGCGTCATACCGACTAAGGGTGGATTGGACCAGACTAGTATAAGTCTTATCCATAGAATAAAATGACTAATTACTCTGGAGTAAGCCTGTTTTCCAGAGAGTTATCCCAGGGATTGTTACTCTGGCATAACATAGCGTTTGGTCGAATCCACCCTAAAAAACCTTCGATGTTCCGTCATTCATCTTAGTGCCGGATGTTTGGTTCAACGACGCAGCACCTAACAGGGTCGCGGGTTCACGACCGGATCGACCGCGGCCCTGTCGGTAAGTTGAGTCCTGAGGTTGAGTCCTTTACCTACCTCAAGATGCTCTTTAAACCAGAAACGATTGATCAGTCATTGCATAAACGGCAAGGCCGAGCGGCACCACGTCAAAGTTGTCATTATCAATGCTAGATTACGATAATGTGCAGATATAAATGATTATGCCTAATTTACGGTAATAGCCTCTGAATGTTTTATTTATGGCTCGTATTGTCGTGTGGTCGTCGACAGCATTGCGATCAAAATTGTGTCACTCTGATATACAAAATTACTATGCTCTGATGTCATGAGAGGAGTGAAAAACACATCACAATTACTCTATGAAACACATCATAGAGTAACTTTTTAAAACGACATCACGACCCGTCATTATTTCATCAAAATCGGTCACGGTTCTTTTCAAAGCCCACCTCAACCTACTCATATTCAAAAGATCAAGAATGATTCAGAACCATAGAGTAACTTGTCCAGAACACACGATTACCAAGGAGAAGAACGACTTACTCGATGAAAGCAAATCTGTTGTTCACCGGGGTTTCTTTTATGCCTTCGAAGTCCAAGTCATTGGCAATCAGCCACACCAGCTCTTGGAGCCATGTCGTTCCTGAAAGGAAAATATAGGCTTTTTCACAGCTGAAGGTATTATGGAATAGAAATAGAAAAAAGTAGCACGATTTTTATCCTTAAGCATGGTAGACCTCTCAGATCACCAGGTGGTCAGATTCTTTAAGATGTCTAAGTGGAGTGAAGGGCTCGTCCAAACATTACATACTGGCACATGCCCCACTTGGGAGTGGTGATCTCGAAAATGACGTCCATTTTGAAGTACAAGATGTCGGATGCAAATGTTTTTCCGAAATATGGATAAGTATGGGTATCGTTTTCGAGTAATTTGATCACGAACATTTTGAAAGCCAAGATGGCGTATGCATAAAATCACTAAAGGCTAAACAAAGCAACAAAACAACTCTATGTATGAAGTATGTATTCGTTATGTAGACATATATTGTTTATGTAGGTATGTTCTTGTGTCGTTTGTTATGGTAGTTTATTTTAGTTAATTTACAGTTGTATTTTTCACTTCATTTATTATTATTATTTTTTCTCTTAAATTGTTGTACACGTTGCAGCTCCCTATATTATCAAATCTCTCTAGCCCCAAAGGTTTGCTGGAAGAAAACTCTTGTTAGGGTTAAGCTCGCCTATGTACATGACTTTTGAAATAACCATTTATGTATCATGTTTATGTGCGCAATAAAGAATTACAGAACTCTGGTATAAGCGTGTAATAATCCTACCAGATCTGGAGAAGGAAGTGACCCAGATATCATCAGATCTGACTTGCAAGTTGTAAATATTGCTTGCGTGGTCACCGTAGCCGGCCATAGCTATGTAGCCATCCGGACCAACTCTGATGAACGAACGACTGTAGTCTGAAACACAAGAAAACATCAAAGAACTAACAGTATCAACTAAACTGACCTCATAGCTCAGTTGGTAGTAACTCTGCCTTCTGCGCTAGAGGTCGCGGGTTCGATCCCCGCACTGGACAAACATTTGTGACTAACACAGATGTTTGTTCTGTGTCTGGGTGTTAATTAAATATCTATTATGTATGTCAGTCTCTGGTACCCATAGTACAGGCTATGCCTAGTTTGGGATCAGTTGAAAGTGTGAATATGACCGGTTTTTTTTTTTTTTTAAATATCAAAATAATTTAGAGCATATTTTTTTAATAAACGTGTTCCGTATTCTAGTAACTATCACGCTATTTACCCTCAGCCTATTTGGCCTTATCCCCAGGAAAGACATGGTCGTTATGGGCAATACGCACCTACTACTGCAGACTAACCTTTATAATATTTCTTGATAATCGCATCCTCCTCGTGGCTTACGTTCCTTATGTCAAACGGAAACTGGAGCTCCATATCTGTTGAAGTACCTATAATTGATTTATGACAAACATTTTCTTAGACTTTCTTTGACAGATTAAGTCATGTTCAAACGACGTGCGATATGTATCATGCAATATTGTCCCGCAGCGGGAATCAAACCCCCACCCATTTCTCAGACTGGCACTCGCCCTCTCCGCCACCGAGGTCGTCTGTAGGGTCTGGGTTAAATGGTTCACCTGTACGAGAAATTATAGGTTTTATTCATCCCATTTATGAACGTTTAAACAGCTTGCTTGGTTTGTCATGAGCTCATGACACGTGACTCACTCTCCCAGAACATCGGCGCCAACTAATGAATAAAGTGTCAAGTGCCCTTAGTTCATGAAACGACTACACTGCCGTGCAAAATATTCGGACTCATTTAAAGAATAAAAAAATAAAGTTTTGGATCAATGTAGAGATCACCGTACCTTTTCCCTTCTCTATTTGTAACGGGTATGATCCGCCTGGATACGTTGGAACTGCGAAGAAAATAACAGCTAGCTATACACTGTAGTCTTATTCTGCGAAACAAAGTGAATAATCCGACTGCATTAAGCATGGCACCACACTGAAGCTTTAAATTCCATTTTGTAAAAAGGATCAACGAAAAAAATGATAGGCACCAAGCCGTGTTTGTTGCCTGATTCTTCTAGGCTTGGTCGCGAGGAACAGGCGTACCTTCACCTAGTTTCTAAGACGTTTCAAAGTGATCCTAGTGATTTTATTGAAATAAGTGCCTTTTGACTTTGACTTGACTTTGACATGATGCCACTATATGTCCCTGATAATTCTAATTCTAATCATTCCATAATGTATCTCGAAATTAGGTACCTATGCTATTTGTCACAATTAAAAAAAATACATTACCTTATGATATCACTTTCTGATTTCCCATACAAGGTGATTCATAATATGTCACAAATTTTTAATACACAAATCAGCATTGCCTTGTGGGGAGGTCGAATTCACACTGACGCAAGATTGGATGATAAAATTATTTATTGGATGTTATTGTGGTCTACACTTTTGAGCCGACCTGATATCTAATGTTTATACGGATCACGGTAGGTATTTAGAGCAATAACTTAGGGTCATAGACTAGCAAGATTTCACATAACTAATCCTGGGTAAAAATTTACTAGACCTACCGCTTTAAAAATAAAGCCCAACTCTACTAATTCAATGGCTTCAAAATGACAATGGTTCAATGGCAATATGGCCACTTTTGACACTTTTGGTATTCTGGTATCACAGTCGTATATCAATGGCAGTCATTGTGAAGCCAATGAACCAATGAAATCAAACGAAGGTGATGACAATCGTAAATGAATTATAATGGAGCGATCATTATCATGCATTTTCAAGTCATTGAATTAGTAGAATTGGGGGCCTGTACGTTTACGCTTTGACGTAAGTTGACAAAGATGAATTCGTGTAAAATAGTGCTAAAATGCTTGTATTTGATTGGAATGTTAGGACGCCATAATCAATAGGTTCATTAATTTGTCCCGCAATTCATGTCTTAATGAAATACTCGAACAGTTACTCAATTTTAATCACAAGA
The DNA here is from genome assembly GCA_947579855.1 of Anticlea derivata. Classification (NCBI taxonomy): domain Eukaryota; kingdom Metazoa; phylum Arthropoda; class Insecta; order Lepidoptera; family Geometridae; genus Anticlea; species Anticlea derivata. The sequence continues at coordinate 11,002,639 of OX388268.1, forward strand.
AGGCTGAAATTAAATCGAACCGTGTCGAGATCAAAGCGGATGAGCAACAAAGGTGAGATTGCTTTGAAGTACCATCCAGTTTAACGGGACTTCAATTTGAGCGGGGTGAGGCGCGTGCACGCGACTCTCGCTCTAATCGTCACTTCGACTTAATTGCTTATGCTTTGGCTGGCGCCTTTGTGTGATTATTACCTACCTACTCATTAAAATGTTTTACGTTTGAAATTACCTCTACCTACTTCAGTCATGTTTTACTAGCATTGAGAGAAATTCAAAATTTTAGATATATCATTAATTTACCTTAAAATTTGTAAGCACAAGCACTGAACTCCACAGCGAATGCACTAATGGCAAATAAATTGTCTGAAGGAACCTCTAACAGGTTATGTAAAACACTAGTTAATGTTTTGTCTATTAATAAAAACTCTTCGATTCTAGATACGATGATTACCTATCGAAAATATTAAAGTATTACTATTGGGGCCACAGACCATAAAATGCACCTATGTCTGTGATGGGCGGATACAAAGTGGAGTGATCCATGACCACAGGAACACTTAATGACCTATTGATTACGTGTGAGTCATTGGCTTCTACTGGGTTAGACGAGATAGTGTTCTGTGGTTCAGCTAACCAATCTCATTCACTACGGAACTATAGATAGGTACTTAGATAGATAGACTAAACCTACCTTCTCATAGATCTTAATAGGTATATGATCTAAGACTTACCTTCACCAGACCTGTGTCCCTATGCTGTTACCCGCATTTATATGAAAGCTAGTACCTACATCGTTAGGTATTTCAGCCCCCTACTTTGCCCCTTTAAGGATGATTTTGCAAAAATACTGAAACACATATTTCATTATTTCTTACCAAAAGCCTAAATTAACTTTATTCAGCAGTAGAAATTAGAAAGGATCATGCCGAAAGCGCGTTTGAACACGGCTGGAAAATTAAATTATCATAGCAAGTTAATGATTCGGTTCATAAGCGCGTAGACATTACCAACAAACTATGAACAGATTTGCGTGAAGCCTCCTTCCGCTCAGCCAGCTCGGCCAATCCGACCTGAAAACCTGGCGCCAATGAATCGGATGAAGCTGCGTTCACAGTGCAAGCGACGCGAGGCGATACGAGAGAGAAGTGAACGAATTTCATCATAATTTCTCTTCTTTAACATATTGCTTATGGCTGACTAGCTTCCGCCAGTGGCTTCGCTCGTGTGGTACCTACATAAAAAGTAGCCTAGATGTTATTCTTTATGTTCATTTTGCACGAAAATATTCGGCGTAGTGGCATGTCATGTGTCAATGTGCATTTTTTTCAGGTAATCATAATTATTATGAATCACCTTGTATAGGTACGGAAGCCTTAGGGTGGGAATCCTTCCTGCACTTGACCATATATATAGAGCTCTCGTACACTCGCACTTGGCGTTATCTTGAATAACTTATATACCTATCGTATCCGCATTTAAATACCTTTGATAAATTATATCAAAGTGCAAATCAGTGTGTCTTTCTATAGTACCTGGGGTGCTATTGCGTAAGCAAAATGGTAATGAAGTTCACAACTTTGAGTAGGTAAGAATTTAAAAATCTAAGCCTTGTCAAAGTGCTTAAAAACCTACGAGCGAAATCTTCTTAGCCTCAATTTCCTCCACTTCATGTTTGAAACCTTTCAGATGATGCTAAGATTTTACGAGAGGTAGGTAGGGCACAGCGAGATTTTCTCGCTCTAAATTGGAGCAGTCCGCCTGGGGAGGTAACTCCGCCTTACAGAAGATCGCAGCCAAATATCATTATTTGTTTCAAATAGTGTTGTGTTCCTGCGGTGAGTAAGGTTGCCAGAGCTCTTTAGGGGGGGAGGGTTTCGGCAGGCAACGCATTAGCAATGCTCCAGGTGTTGCTGATGTTAATAGGCGACGGTAACCGCTAACCATCAGGTGGGCCGTAAGCCTCCGTATAACATAAAAAAAAAAAAAAAGATTCTTCAAGTCACCCTAAAAGTTGGGAATTTCATTCCAATTTCCTTACACAATACCTATGCTGTACCGTAAGTATTGAAGCGTCACAACAACGGGGAGTGACTAATAAAAAACCAGTGGCACGTCAAGTACTCGGTAGCGGTATTTACCCAAGCATAAGTAGTTTACAGAAGCTCAAATAGATAAATTGCCAATTCGAAAGCGTGATGACTCTTTTTCAGCTAAGAAATTATCACGTGCCGAGTAAGACAATTTTGATCGAGCGAGCGAAGGTCTCTCAAACAACTTTATTTGTTAGAGCATATCTCAGTTCGGTGCGAACCACTAGTTAATAAGATTAGAAAGAAGAAGACAGAAAGAAGAACTATTTATTCGTCTCATAAGCACAAATTCCAGGTGTTGCTGATGTCAATAGGCGACGGTAACCACTTACCATCAGGTGGGCCGTAAGCCTGTTTGCCTCCGTATAACATAAAAAAAAAAAAAAAAAAAAAAAGACTTCACTTTACAGGCATAGACAATTAGTAGAAAAAGAAAAGTAAGAACATATTAAAGTTCAAGTTAAGTTAACGGCAGTCGTAACCGGACGATTGTTATATTGCGGCAAAAGCGACCTTCCACATAACGCTTTTGAAATTATACCATCCGCTATGCTGCCGTCGCTCCTGGACTACAACCTCCGTTTCTTGTAAACCTGAATTTTGTTTTTTCGCTTGCTTAATACCCAAAGTTCATAATAAAGTTTCACTGTCAAAATAACTTCTAATTATCCTGCGCGGATTTAATTTAAATAACAAGTTTTATTAAAACCGGCGTGTGCTGTGCATTCCAGATGTTGTTGTCTCTTATGAATTTTGCTATTTCTTAATTAAAGTTTTGTGTTTAACTTATTAGTCACTTACTAAGGAGACTGCGCAATTACGAATGAAAACAATCGAAAATTCGATTGTTGCAGTTATTCGCTCCATTCGAATGACAATCGTTGAAATCCCTCCGTTCGATTCCCTTAAATCAACTCGATAAAAAATAGATAGATAGATAGATTAACACTTTATTGTACACAAAGGATTACATATTAAATCTATTACAAACTTAATGTAGTACAATGGGTGGCCTTATCGCTGAAAGCGATTTCTTCCAGGCATCCTTAATAAATCTGTGTGTACAATATTATGCCAATTTAAAAGTTGGTAATATCAAACATGCAAGTTGTTATTATTTATGTTAGTAACTTACTAAAACCAGTACCGTTTCGTGCAAAATAGTTCTCGTAAATGTGACCAAAAATGAACCAGTCGCCAAATATCCTAATTATAATCAACACTTACTTTCAATCGAAAACCGTACAGCGTTAATCACCCGAACAATAGAAGTTCTCTTGTACCCCAGTCTGGGGTACAGCGGGGTATCTGGGCTCTGGGGTACTGGGGAGAAGCTCGACGTGTTATTAATTAATGTGCCCGACGGTAATAAAGTCCCATTGTTATGCCATTTATCACTAAACACGTGTAGCCTGACTGCTTCACATGGATTGCTAAAGATTTGGACCACTGGAGAAGGCAAGTCATTTGAAATGCCTTCCCACATACTATCAAAGTTAGCCATTGTTTGTTCGTTTGTCCGATCTTCAGCTGACCCGTTTCGTTTTTGGCACGTTACTTTATCCCGTAATTCATTTCCATCTGGGAAGTAAAGTGAGTAAAACAACACCGCTGCTAAATTATATTTTCACAATTAGAGCCCTCTCAACGAGAAGTCAAGTGTTTACAGGCTTCATTCAAATCACTTTACTTAGCGGAATTCTTATTTGTGGAAAATAAGAAAAATCAAATGCCGGTGTTTATTTCAGTACCTACCTACCTTCCTAGTTGAGAAAGTTTTTTCGATCCAGTAAAGCTCTAGTTTCTATAAGACTCTTCGCCGTAGTATAGCATTGAGTATAACGTATTGTTTTCATTTGATGCGTTCATTGTTGGCTGTTATTTATAAGTAAATAAATAAATAATAAATAAATAAATATTCCGGACATATCACACATGGTCAACTGATCCCAAACTAGGCATAGCCTGTACTATGGGTACCAGAGACTGATATACATAATTGATTAATATTAAACACCCAGACACAGAACAAACATCTGTGTTAATCACACAAATGTTTGTCCAGTGCGGGGATCGAACCCGCAACCTCTAGCGCAGAAGGCAGAGTTACTACCAACTGAGCTATGAGGCCAGTCAAGTACTTATTAATTGCGTCCGCATCGCAGCGTACGCAGTGTATTGTTGTTTATGGAATGTCACGTCAAGTTGTCATTCGATGCGTCCATTGCGTAGTTTGCGTACCTACCACAGATAACAGAATACTATTTGTATTGCTACGTTCACTAGATCCAAAAAATGCGTACCGCACATCTGAATTTTGATAAAATCTGCCGATGACGCCATTCGCAGTGAACGTGAATGACGTCATCACGAGCGCTGTCACGTGTGTCCAGCGTTAGTCAACTTTGAAAATGCAAAGACGCAATACTTTCAAAGCTTTTCTTAGGGGAGTATTGGCGTCGGATATCGGTGTCGCAAGCGCAGGAACAACTATTCTAGCAGGGACGGCCGATGGCGGGCTGCACCATTCCATAAGGAGTGTATCCCATCTGGCCCGGTGACTTGGCCCGGCGCCGGGCCACATGGAAAAAAAGTTTTAACTGGCCCGGTGATGCGTTTACCGGGCCAAATGACACAAATCAAGTGCCATCGTCCCCGGTAAGGTGAGAAAAGAGGATACGTTCATTTGGCCCGGTAAACACATCACCGGGCCAGTTAAAACTTTTTTTTCCCATGTGGCGCGGCGCCGGGCCAAGTCACCGGGCCAAATGGGATACACTCTCCATACGAAACCATATCGAAACCTTCACCGCTATTTTATTACCGTCAAATGGCAGTTGCTTGATTTCTGAGAATACCTACTAAAGCTTGTGTGATTTGATTAGCTCTCAGCTTTCCAAGAAATATGAATGTAGGTAGGTACCTACTTAGGTTACCTTTAAGCCTCGCCTTCACTTACTAAATTTGAATCTTGGAAAGTTAATTCAGAAATTTCTCTTCATGAGGACTTTATCACCCCACATGACCTCACATTACTAAAGATTTCTTTAATTTATTTTGAACTAAAGGACATTATTAAACACATCATCATCATCTTCCTGCCCTCATCCCACATCATGTGGGGTCGGCACAACATGTATTCTTCAACAAACATTATCAAACACAATAATAGAAAAATAATAATAATAACAATTGAAAATTAAGCTAAAATAATACGAGGAATGAACTCTGTTTTCTACGACTACGACTACAAGTAGAAAACAAAGTTCAGATCACCAACCACAGGCAGCGTGCCCAAAAGGCTGGCGATCCTTCGTTTGAGGTACGCACCAGCCCTTTTGAACTTAATATACCTATTTTAGCTATGTAATAGTAGGAACGATTTTAAAAACAATAATAATAGTAATAATAATAATAAAGTCATTTATTTTCTCTCACAAAAAAGTTCTTAAGTAGAGCTAGAGTACATTGATGCAGCTAAATTGTAGACCTGGGAAACGTACCTGAGATAGGTTTGTTAAACCTGTATTACAGGTCACAGTAATGATCACCGAAAATATTAAAAATTCATTTAACTGAATATTTAATTGACTTTAGTCGCCAACGGTTATAGGTTCCGCTATATGGCCTGCCCACTGCCACTTCAACTTGCTAATTTCTAACGTCTATTACCAATGAACCGATCAACTACGCTGTCCACCTAGTTGGACGGTTAGTATATATTTTTCTTTACCGACAACCTGTTTTGTCGGTTGATATATTTTATTCCTAATCGACAACCTGGTTTGTCGGTTTAAGGCGCTATGAGAATCATAATAAACTGTCGAGTGGGCGGAGTGAAGAAAGTGACAGCGCTACGTACTATAATTGAATGCGGAAAGAGATAGCAAGCGTTAGAAGGCGCTCGAAAGTAATCGACGTAAGCGGCATATAAGAAAATATCGATTATCTTAAAAACTAAGTATTTTTAAAAGAAGTGTCTTGGAATTAGGTACCCAATGCTATTGTCTAACACAATATAAAAAAAAAGTTATTTATGATTGATAGTTTCTGAGTATTTTCGAAAAAACTGTTGCTGAGGACCGAACTTTAAAAAATAAATCTATCGAGAAAAGTTTTACCAATCGCGTTTCTGTCTTGGATTTAGGTAAATAAAATGCTCAAGTTATCTTTGTCATAAAAATCAAAACTGTGCGTTTTGCGGTTATTTAGAAAAAAACAGTTAAAAAATCATAAAATTATTTAACCCTCACCTTAAGAGCCATGTCGATGACGTTTGTTCTTCTACGGATTCCTTAGTTTCGGATTTTATCACGCAGTAAAAGTTCGAGCATATCTCTCCCAGGTATTATGTAGATATTTGTCGTATATAACAAGTTACAAATGCTGTAATGTAGGTCAGTAAAAGCATTAGAGTAATAAAATAAATCATATCTAAACATTATGAGTGAACGTGAGCAAACAGAGTTATCTCTTACAAATGTGCTCACATTATATGTGTAAATTACACAGCGCAAAGCAATGATAGCTAGCTTGTATTATAGGAGAGTAGCTCATCGTACCTAGCCTGGGAACTAATTGTTACTGTTGAAAACTTATTGTCGTGTATATTGTCACAGATAACATAATACTATATTGTGGTGGCCAGTTTATTCATATATTTCATTTATATAGATATATGGGAATAGAACAAGCTAGAGCTTGGTGTGGGCAAGTTATATTAAGGCGCTACACAAATCATAATAAAATGTCGAGAGGGTGGAGTGAAGAAAGTGACAGCGATATGTACTATAATTGAATGCGGAAAGAGATAGCAAGCGTTAGAAGGCGCTCGAAAGTAATCGACGCAAGCGAAATATAAGAAAATATCGATTAGGAGGAGGTAGGGCATAGTGAGATTTTCTCGTTCTAAATTGGAGCAGCCCGCCTGGGGACCTCCCCAGGCGGGCTGCTCCAATCCTCCGCCTTAAAGAAGATCGCAGCCAAATAACATTATCTGTTTCAAATAGTGTTGTGTTCCTGCGGTGAGTAAGGTTGCCAGAGCTCTTTAGGGTTCGGGGTCGGCAACGCCGTGCGTGATGCCTCTGGTATTGCAAGCGCTCATAGGCTACGGTAACCGCTTACCAACAGGTGGGCCGTATGCTTGTTTGCAATTTCAGTTGTATAAAAAAAAAACTTAAATACTAACTATTTAAAAAAAAAATGTCTTGGATTTAGATACCCAATTGTCTAACACAATATTTAAAAAAAAAAATATTTTTGTTAGATAGTCTCAGAGTATTTTCGAAAAAACTGTTGCAGAGGACCCAACTTAAAAAAAAAAAAAATCAATCGAGAAAAGTTTTACCAATCGCGTTTCTCTCTTGGATTTACGTAAATAAAATGCTCAAGTTATCTTTGTCATAAAAATCAAAACTGTGTGTTATGCGGTTATTGAGAAAAAACAATTCAAAAATTTTGCAATAAACGCGCGAATTCATAAAATAGTAAAAAAAAAACGCGATGTGAAAACAATGACTAACGCGCCGCGGTGTTCGTTGATGGCTGATAAATTCGATAAAAAAATACTCTGATGTGGATCATGCCTAAGCTATTATCTATAGGTAGGTATTACCTACCTACTATGTTTTTTAGCATTCTAGTTTTAGGGAGCTTTCCCTTAGGTAGGTACTTTCCGTATTCGGGAGCTGTCTACTGTATTTATTTATTTATGTGTAAACTATTATTTGCTATTGTAGAATATCCTACTTGCTACTAATATTATAAATGAGATAGTCTGTGAGGATTTTTGAATGTTTCTGGTAAAAACACGTCGTAACGGCCCGACCGATTTGGATGAAAATTGGAATAGATAGAGTTCTTTATACAGAATAACATATATTATACTTTTTATCTAGGTGCCACGTGAGCGAAGCCAAGCATGTAAGCTAGTCAGGATTATAATAAATATGTTAACAAATCAGCTGTTTAATCTGAGCTGTGGCGGTAATGTTACAATACTGTTCCCTTCTCGGCTCTGAGCGGAGATTGATCATCTTACACAGAGTTTCGTCTCTTCACGAAATATATGCCATTAGCCTGGATGTGGATTATCTGCATGCTAGATATCTTTCCCTATATCCGTGATATCGTAAATGCCACTTGCAATACTAAAAATTCGAAGGCATATGACATATGCACGAAAGGAGCCTTTGAGGCGCACTTTAATCCTTTCTCTACACTGATTCTTTCACCGATAGTCATACGCCCTTTTCAGGGCCACTATACCGCAACCGGATCACTGACCTAATACAGGATGACCAAGAAAGAATCAGTGATACGACAAGCAAGCAAGTTCCGGCTCGCGTCCCGTTCAGCCGCTCAGTCGGTAATTAGTCGCTTAACTTGAGGGTTCCGATAAACTCCTGAGAAAGCGATCCTGCAATCATTCACCTTAAACTTGTATAGAGCTCTTAATATTATAGCATTAAGAGCCATTTTCAATCGCCGGTTCCTTAAATAGCATCAAAAGTTTGAAGCGGATAAGGTCCGGAATCAGCGCGCTGAAAATTTAAGGATTTATTCAATTTACTTCGGAATAACTCAATTTGTGAAATTATGCAAAATTATGGGGAAGACTGGATAAAGAAATTTAAAAATCAATTAGAGGGTGGAACAACCTTTGATTCTAGTTAGTTCTTCTCGAGTTGTCGTAATATTATTTGGAGGTAATTCATCGAACTCAATGTTTTTTTCCATGTTTACATAGTTAGTTTTGATCAAAACAGTTTATTCAGACCTAAATTAGAATTAGATAAAACGTTTTGTTTATTTTTAAGTTCAATTTAATTTCAAATAATAAATGTGCATTTTTACGCAACTTTAAAAATACCTTGTTTCATAAAAATATCGTGTAGAATTTGAGGGTTAACAGAATTAATTTAACATTTTATAATCATTTATAAGTTTGTTCTGTAACTGTTTTTGAACCTAAAATAAATAAAATAAAAAAGAAAAATAGCATAGGGAGAAACAACATAAATTTTAATTACAACGGGTGGCCTTATCGTAAAAAACGATCTCTTCCAGACTTCATTTGGATGGACAAGATAAACAAATCAAATAAGACAATCTACCTACCTAGATCGAAGCGACGCGTGACCCGAGAGCTGGCTCTTATTTGGCCCAGCGAATTAGCATTGACATCCAGCGTGGCAATTCCGCCAGCGTCTTGGGGACGCTTCCGACTGGTAGTGATCTGGATCAGTTGAGCTATCTTAGATCGTTTGTAACAGTCTTTAGATGGCTCAACTGTTTCTTGTGTATTTTGTAAATATTAACATGTATTAGTTTTAAGTTTCTTTCCTACCTAGTTGCTCTAAACATCTGGTCTCTTTTACGACTTCAGCAATTTGTATTGCGACTGTTCTGAGAAGAGTCGGTTCATATTATCATTTGAAGCCCTAGTTACTAGTCACATAACAGTTATCTAACGTTATCTGAGTTATCTTAATCAGAATGAAATGGCTGCTCGGAGTTGTATAGAATGCAGAATATTAGATTCAGCAGCTGTGGTATTATTACCGCAGGCGTAGGTCTTCTATAATAGAAGACCTACGCCCGATTTAGGTGAGACTTTCTCACTCGATATAAGGCGATAATCGCTTGGATCGCAGCCATTCGAACACGGCTATATGTGCAAATATTCACTACGCTGGGCACGCGGGTTGGCGAGCGCAGTTAGAGCAATCTTTGTAGGGGATGCTACTGCTCATCCCCTAGCTTTGACGACCTCGGTGGCGTAGCGAGCGCGCGCTCGTCCGAGACGCAAGGGTTGCGTGCTCGATTTCCGCTCGGGACAAATGTTTACATGATCTGTAAATATTTGTTACGGGTCTGGGTGTTGTGTTACCATGGCACTCGTAGTTTCTGATACCCACGCCCACGACACAGGGAATTCTAGAGTGGGGTCACTATGTATTGGATGACTATGTGTTGGGTGTTATTTATTTAATTTTTCCATTAGTCGCCTTTTACAACAGTCACGGGCTGGTAGATATGGAGGGGCGTAATCTTCAGCCAGGTTCTCCACGGGCAAAATGCTTAGTGCTATGCGCGTGCTCAACGCTCGTAGCCTTGAGAAGATCTAAATATGAGGAACCAAAATTCAGTTCATACCGCGCGATCTGACTCACGCACTATCAAGTAAGTGCCTAATAGATGAATCGATACCCATAGATAAGATTAAAGGTGATATTATGATTATTGAAAAGGGTACCGTTGGTATGTAACACTACAGTTTAGTTCAGTGTTGGTGCGAGTAGGCGCGTCAAGATGACTCCTTGGACGGACTTGCCTTATGAGATTGAAGACTGCTGCCCGGAAGAGGATAAGATTATCAAGAAGTGCTTTTTTGGTTGGTTTAATATAGTTTCAGTGTTGTGCTAAGCTGGTGTGTTCATTATGAAGCCTTTAAGGTCTCTTATCATTTAATTGTCGTGACTGGAATTTTAAGGAGAAATTTCACAGAAGAATTTGACAGCGTTGTATGGGAGGTTAATGATGTTAGTGTGAGTGGAGTGAAAAATATTTAGCGAAGACTAAGAATACTAGGAATCGGCTCGTATATTTTAATCGTCGTGAGAAGAATTTGACAGCGATTTCTATGAAAATAATGTCAGTGTGACGATGAATGTGAGTTACGCGGTGAGTGTGGTAAGGTGGCCTAAGCGTTGACAATTGTAATTTTTGGATATATTTGTAAGTTTTTTTCGCGAAAATTATTTATTTTCGTTGATAGAATAACCCCCTTTCAGGAATTTGGAATACATGTTATGAATCACCTTGTATTTACAAATATTGAGTTTTCGGAATGAAAAGTTATTTTTATCGTAATAAAATATAGCCTGTGTAATACAAGGTTATTGTAGCTTTCTATTATTGAAATAGTTTTGAAAATCGGTTCAGTACTTAGTTCATATTACCCCCTACATACAAACAAACAACCAAATTTTACCTCTTTATATAATAATATTGGTGTACCTATAGATACCTAACTCACAATAACTCACTGAACTACAATAACTTTGATTATTATAACTAATACAGGTAAATATTTACAACGATTTTACTAAATACACAAGATACAGTTAAGCTATCTAAAGACCTTTGCAAACGATCTATAGATAGCTCAATTGATTAATATTGTTAACAATTCAAAGTATCTAGCTGTATGTATGAATACCAAGTAAGTAGGTAAATACTTTTGAGATATAACCGATAGTTTCTTCTTAGCTCCCTAATTCCATTATTTATACTTTATTGACGACACGACGCGACGTCTTACAGACGCTTCATTCAAAATGATCCTTGTGAATTTAACGTCATTAAATGTTTTGAGCTTTTTTTTTTATACAAATGAGGTGGCAAACAAGCTTACGGCCCACCTGTTTGTAAGCGATTACCGTAGCCTATGAGCGCTTGCAATACCAGAGGCATCACGCACGCGTTGCCGACCCCGAACCCCCCTCCCCCTCTCCCCCTAAAGAGCTCTGGCAACCTTACTCACCGCAGGAACACAACACTATTTGAAACAAATAATGTTATTTGGCTGCGATTTTCTGTAAGGCGGAGGTACCTCGGCAGGCGGGCTGCTCCAATTTAGAACGAGAAAATCTCGCTATGCCCTACCTCCTCCAAAGCTAGCTCTTTCAGTTTGGATTTGAAAGCATTCGGAAACAACTAACAGTTTGAATAACTATGAGAAACGTGATATAGGTACCTACCTACCGAATATAATACCTCTCAATATTATAAGGGCGCGTTTATTATGACACGAAAGTCACCGTGGCCGCCGCCGCGCCGCGCCGCAAGACATTTTTCGCCTCGTCTAACTGCAGCCTCATCAGTGTATTGGAAAGTCCTATTTGGATTTTATATCAATGGGCACTACCTACTTACAAAAGTTTCATTCATCATTTCAGCCGTTCGACGTCCACTGCTGAACATGGCCTGCCCCACAGACAGAGCGAATTCCATATCACGTGGGGGGATTTGCCCATACTCACCACGCTGGGAATGCGGGTTGGCGAGCGCAGTTACAGCTATCGTTGTTAAAATGAGGGACGCTGCTGTCCATCCCGTAGCTTTTAACCCTTAGTCGCCTCTTACGACATCCACGGATAGGTAGATATGGAGGGGCCTTTTGTTCAGCCGGGGCCACCACGGCCAAGTTTCATTCAAACGGCGCAAAAGCAGATTCCTTATTCGTCTGTTGCGTGTCGAACTGAGTCGGACATAGTCTACTCTACTGTGAGTACACAGTAGAGTAGACTATTTCCGACACAGTTCTACGTTCACTTTTGTGATTATTACTACCGATAGTCCGCTGTGATCATTCGTCTATGATCGTCAGGTCTTTGATAATTCGTCAGGTATACATTTTTACTCACATAAAGGACGCTGGAGCGCCTAGTAGGTACGAAATATGTTAAGATGGAGTATGGTAGGTGCTGGACAAAACTTACCATCCTCTCAGCCTAGTAGGCGTTTGTATGTATTATATGTAGTTAAAATGTTTAGTAGGTAAAATTTAATTTTAGGTTGTGTGCATAACATTATATCAAAATTTATTATAGATAAGTACATCTGATATACCCCTATTTAATCATATCCAGACCACTCCATCCAAAGGTTGTCTGGTAGAGATCGCTACTTCAGCGATAAGGCCGCCCATTGTTCATCACATAGTTTAGTTTTTATTGTTTTTTGTTAATGTTTGTACTTTTTATGGTGTGCAATAAAGCATCTATTTATCTATCTATCTAGGCGGCCTTATTCACAGAGAGAAATGTACAATACGGGCGGAGATGACTAAACAGAGGGTTTCATAACGTTGTTTTCCTTAACCGTTTCATTTTTCGAACAGAAAAATAAATTTTCACGACCGGTATTCGTGCCCATGACCTTGGGACACAAAGTCAAGGTACACGGCTCACAAAAAAATCTAAGATCAATAACTCACTTTACTAACTGAAGTGACTCATGGTAATGATAGCATTTGCACCTGGCTTGCACTCAACGCACCGGCCGCCCCAGTTCAGTATCAAAGATAATTATCATTGTTAATTGTTTTGATAGTACCTCCATCCTCTGATTGATTTCCGCTATCGTTTAAATTTTTCCAAGTACAAACTTTTTAGCGCAACAACTATATTTCTGTAGGCAGCGTAGACATCGTGTTACCTACCAGAAAAGGAGACGAAAAAAGAGCCTTCTGGCAGTGTTTTTTTTGCTTAAGTGCTTAAAAGTTAGCAAGAATTAATGAAAAGAAAAGTTTTTACTCTTTACCCGACCTAAATTACATGTCCGTCTGTGGGCGCGCCGCCGGCCCTATACTCTACAACCTTAATGTATTTTTTTTTATCTATTCTTCCGTAGTTATAATATTATATAGAGTGCTCATACAGCCTCCTGGTATTCACCAATTAGTTTTTATGGCTAGAGCAGGTTGGCTAGAAGAGTGGTAAATATGAATGAGGAAGAATATAAGGGAAGGAGTGGTTGGATTGTGTAAAAAAGGAGTGAATATTGACATGACGGCTAATTTAATTTAATTTTTTATTCAGGCAACAAACAATTACACTTAAAAATTACATAACAAATCTTATAGAATAGGTGGTTCTTAAAGTATAATGAGCCCCGTTGTCCACAAATTAGGGTATACTTAAAAAGGGCGTTGTGTAAGAGTGTGACATATTTGTAGGTAGGTATTTAAAAGACTACAATTTTTGAATATAGGCTAACAAAAATATTGTGAGTGATGTGTAACAATATACCAAGAGTACACTTGGTATATTGCTTGGCTTTACCCAAACTCAAAAAACCAGACATGATAATCTGGTTAATTGCTTTCCTAAACGAGGCTAATAGAGGTGGAAGAGAAATATAGAATAAGAAAGGGAGGAATGAAGTTTCTATGACCAGAGTTCACCACAAACTCACTGAGTCTCGAGACACAGTGAGTTTGTGGTGAACTCTGGAAATATAAATAGACTTTTCTTACTTCTCTTTCCATATTAACTGTTGCTCTATTCTCAGGATTCACCCGAAAATTCATAAAATGCGGGAAGCACAAGTACGTGATGCCGGGCGCGTTCAAAAATCACGCCGAAGAGATATACAACATGGAAGTGAGGCATGACGATGTTTGGGTCATCACATTTCCTAGATCTGGTAAGTACCGAAGCTTGAATGAATTGGCGACAGGTCACAGAAACCACGTGTGATAGGCGAATGCCCCTTAAACTTAAGGGGAAAATTCACAAAACAATCATAAGGCCTGTTGTATTATATGGATTTGAGTGTTGAGCTACCAAAGGGTCGGATATATAATAATAGTAAAATTTATTTATTTGGCGCATTAAAGTTTACAATAAAAATTATACTGTAGGTTCACAACTGTTATGCAATAGTCTCTCCTTATCATGAGTAGGTAGGTAGTAGAACTTGAATTTACATATATTTTAATGCTTAATGCTATATTTTAATATATAAAGGTAGTATGCAGTTGGAATGAAAGGATCGCTGCTTTATGCAAGTTGACGATACTGGCCGCATACTTAAAAAATTAAAAAAAAATTAAAAAATATTTATTAATCAAAAAATATAGAACACGAAATAAAGTAGGTAAGTACACAGGTACAGGTAAATATTCATTAATTACAAGTTTTAATAAGTTTGGTACTCAAGGAGCCTACACAATCCCTAACACCTAAACTAGGCCTAGCCTGTTTTATAGGTATTACCTAGTTTCTTCATTGGTGTTCAAAAATTCATACTAAAAATTCATATTTTATACCTGTTTTATGGTGCCAGTGAAAGTAAAATTACCGTATAGTGTTGTGTGCAGCCTATAATATTGCAGTGTGTTTGATGCGTGAATATTTTGTATGATGGAAATAGATTGCACGCGGATGGATGTGTGGAGTGACGGGAAGATAATGGTTAGTACCGAAGCAAGCCCGTACGTACATGTGTTACCTACGGTACGGTAAGTGATGACATACGGCACAGAGACGTGGTCTCTCACTGAGGCCTCAATAAATGTCATAATCGCTCACCGAGCTATGGATAGTTACTCAGAAATGGATCTGTAGACAAACTCGGAAGAGAGATTTTCTCGCTCCATATTGGAGCAGCCCGCCTGGGGAGGTACCTTCGCCTTACAGAAGATCGCAGCCAAATAACATTATTTGTTTCAAATAGTGTTGTGTTCCTGCGTTGAGTAAGGTTGCCAGAGCTCTTTAGGGGGGGGGGGGGGAAGGGGTTCGGCAGGCAACGCATTAGCAATGTTCCAGGTGTTGCTAATGTCAAAAGGCGACGGTAACCACTTAACATCAGGAGGGCCGTAAGCCAGTTTGCCTCCGACCATAAAAAAAAAAAAAACTATGTTCTGCCATGCTGAGTAAGAATTTGAAAATAAAGAACCTGACAGGAATTGTATGATGTCAGCTCTTGGAGATCATTAATTACCTTATAGATAGGTATATAAATATAAATAAAAATAAATAAATATTCCGGACATATCACACTGGTCAACTGGTCAACTGATCCTAAACTAGGCATAGCCTGTACTATGGGTTACAGAGACTGATATACATAATAGATTAATATTTAACACCCAGACACAGAACAAACATCTGTGTTAATCACACAAATGTTTGTCCAGTGCGGGGATCGAACCCGCAACCTCTAGCGCAGAAGGCAGAGTTACTACCTACTGAGCTATGAGGCCAGTCAGTCAGTATAAATAACATCATTATCATCAGCCTGTAGAAGTCCTCTGCTGGACATCGGGTGGGGGGCCTTCCAACACTGCGTCGCCCGGTTCGTGGTCGCCATTCGAGAACCTTTACTCCCCAACAGTTGTCGGTTCTGCGAGCTATATGGCCTGCCCACCACTGCCACTTCAACTTGCTAATTCTGAGAGCTATGTCGGTGACCTTAGTGCTTCTACAGATTTTCTCATTTCGGATCTTATCACATAACATCATTGCAAATCAATGAACAAATCGCAGCCAAATAACATTATTTGTTTCAAATAGTGTTGTGTTCCTGCGATGAGTAAGGTTGCCAGAGCTCTTTAAGGGGGAGGGGGTTCGGGGTCGGCAACGCGTGCGTGATGCCTCTGGTATTGCAAGCGCTCATAGGCTACGTTAACCGCTTACCAACAGGTGGGCCGTATGCTTGTTTGCCACCTCAGTTGTATAAAAAAAAAAAAAAAAAAAAACTAAATCTATACCTATGAATATGATATAAAAATCCTTAGATCTCTAAAATAGTGTTCAGTTCAATACAGCACGTTAATGATAGATAACACATCATTGTAAAGTTTTGAAATATCTTAAGATCATCTAAAATAACATTATACTCTACCGACTTTATCACGGTAAGTAGTAGCAGATAACATGTTATCTTCATGTTTAGGCCTACGTCGACAAGCGTATCATTCGCTATCCATATACAATGGCATTCAGGGTTCCATAGTCACAAAACAAAAACTACGTAAGACCTTACAAACAAAGGAGCGCATCATCTCAAATCAACTACAACAATTTTCCCAGTCTGATCTGAAAAGGAAAAGAACGGAAATTTGTGAGAACTCTTGGCTCACCTTTTGCTAAATAAATAGTTGGAAATTAGATTTAGGGATCTGAATAATTTCCAACTACGTAAATAAATTTCTAAAATCGCACGCCATTTGAACACGGATAAAAGGCTGCGCCAAAATTTATTTCAGATCTCGTTTTCGCTTTTCAGATCAATCTGGCATAAACAGAGAAAGTAAAAAAATAAGGAAGATCGTTCACGCAATTTTTCTCATATTTTAGGTACAACATGGACACAGGAAATGGTCTGGCTACTGATGAACAACCTCGACTATGAAACCTCACGAGAACAGCCTCTATACAGCAGATTCCCTATGCTAGAGTAAGGAGCTCTTGCGACCGTGAGACGTGAAAAGTGATCAGCTCACCATTTTTGTATCGTGTCACGAAAAGCGCCCAACAAAAACCAAGCTATTCACTTTTCACGTCTCAAGTGAGTAACTCACGATCATTACGATGCATGCGTTAAGCACCTTAAGCTGCGTCCACATTTGTAGCATATCGCTAGTTTGGACGCGAAATAATACTATGCGATCATTAACAACTTTTCGCGTCCAAATTAGCTCTCTTGCTTGTTGTGTCACTAATTATTTCTAGGCCTATATGTATAAGATCAGTGACCAGGTTGAGGCATGGTAGCCCTGAAAAGGGTCTATGACCTCTTATTGAAAACTAGCGGTAGTGACAAATCGGTGCCACATGGTGGAGATACGATTCGCCAAAATGCTACAAATGTGGACCCAACCCTAGACAGCATTTTGTTACTGATTTTGATGTCGAGATTAGTGATATTTCTTCACCTCGCACTTGACGCTAAAATGAATGAAAAGAGAAGACATTTCCTTCGATATTATTACGTCCACGGCGCGTTACATTCTTAACTCAACAGTAAATTGTAATAGTAATTTTTGTTTGCTCTTTCGAAAACAAAACGATGTCTAGAGTGCTCGTGCTAG
Organism: Anticlea derivata; assembly: GCA_947579855.1. Classification (NCBI taxonomy): domain Eukaryota; kingdom Metazoa; phylum Arthropoda; class Insecta; order Lepidoptera; family Geometridae; genus Anticlea; species Anticlea derivata. The sequence goes on from OX388268.1 coordinate 11,020,333, forward strand.
GCCTGCTGATAGATAAGTTGTTCGTGCGTCATGAAAACGTGATGCGGATCGGTAGAAGTATGGAAACGATGGGAGCGATTGATTAGTTTGTCGAACCGCTTTATCTGCCGCTACACTAACCTACGCTTATGATATGTTTACGTGCGAAACCGAATCGAAAATAGAAGAAAAATATCTGCTGTTATCCTTGTCATGCTATAAATATACAAGGTGATTCATAACATGTACACTATCCCGAAAGGGGCTTCTTCAATCAACAAAAATAAAGAATAGAAGCGAGAAAAACATCAACATTTTCAATTATTTTTCTTTAGGTTTTCTTCCGAACCTTTTTTAAATCAGGAATAACTGAATTTGAACTGATTTGACCCCAAAACAGGTGACTTTTTCATACTGTTTTTTCAATGAAAAATCTTGAATTTTCAAAAGTCTCAGATAAAAACTTTGTTACAAATTGGGTGTGGAATCAGCTCTTTTTAAAATAGCATACATATAAACTTGTATATTTTGGTTTTCTCTTCACAGAATCACAAGCATGATCCCAGATATTGGCTTCGAGCTGGTCAAAACCAACTTCTTCAATCTAGGAAGCTTCCAAGGTCTTGGTGATGCGGCCAGATGCCCCAGCTGGAGAACCATTTCACAGGCGCCACGGTCATCACCCCGGTTTATCAAGACACACCTGCCTCTCTCCATGCTACCCCCAGACTTGTTGAACACAGCGAAGGTTGTCTACGTGGCGAGGGATCCAAGGGATGTTTGTGTGTCGTACTATTACCTCCAGAAGATGGTGGGGAAACACCTTATCAGAGCAGATGTTCAGCATTACTGGGAGACGTTTAGAAGAGATCTGCGTAAGTAGCAGGCTCCTCGACTTTACCAAGTTTTTTTTATATGTTATACGGAGGCAAACTGGCTAACGGCCCTCCTGATGGTAAGTTTTTACCGTCGCCTATTGACAACAGCAACACCTAGAGCATTGCTAATGCGTTGCCTGCCGAACCCCTCCCCCCTAAATAGCTCTGGCAACCTTACTCACCGCAGGAACACAACACTATTTGAAACAAATAATGTTATTTGGCTGCGATCTTCTGTAAGGCGGAGGTACCTTCCCAGGCGGGCTGCTCCAATTTAGAGCGAGAAAATCTCGCTGTGCCCTACCTCCTCCCAAAAAATGAAAATAAACGAAACCAACGCCCACAGCCACAGTCAAAATGGCCAATGTAGTCGCTATTTTGCTTAGCTAGATTGCTTTTATCTCTGTGTGTGATGTATTTGTGTGTGTCGAATAAATGATCTATCTATCTATCTATTTGCTTTGGTAGCATCTATTGAATCCAAATCTTTCAATTAAACAATATTCGTGTATTAATTAAGATCTTGTAAATTTTTTATGTGATACCTATGATGTATCACATTAAAAATTGACAAAGTAATTTAAAAACCTTAATAGCGTAACCGTTATTTGCTTTGGTTGCATCTATTTGATCCAAAGCTTTCTAAAATAGCTGCTAAAGCCTACAACAGTTGCTGTAATTCTGTTCTTCTTCTTGTTGCAGTACCGTGGACGCCGATAGTGACACACGCAAACGAAGCCTGGGAGATGAGACATCATCCCAACTTACATTTCGTATTCTACGAAGATATGTTAAAGGTACATTAACCACTGAAACATGCGTTTTTGAGTTCCACTCGCCTGTTATTTCATTAGTTATACCTCAAACCTAAAAACAGCATTGTAAACATTGCTGCTTGGCTGCAGAATGTTATATTTTAGGCAAGTACGTAGACGACAACAAGTACGACGTAAGTAAGTAGGCTGTATGTACCTACTAATGTAAGTGCTTTCAAACGGTGAAGGAGAACATCGTGAGGAAAACGGCAAGTCCTAGAACTGAATACGACTTGTCGGAGAGACATGCAGCACATGCTACAATGTGCACGAAAGTGCACACTTTGACCTTCACCACACTGGTTCTTTCACCAACGGCATGACCAAGCAAGAGCTAATGACGCGACAAGCAAGTAACTGTCACGGCCTTGAGTCGGCGTGAGGGTAAGAAGCTTTGTTGAGCGACTGAAGAACGCGAACAAGAAGCACAGCAAAGGGCAAAGGGTTCCATCTGAAAACCAGCGCCGCTACACTTCGTGTGCGGCATTAATGCTGAGATGGAACCTTTTTTGGCTCACGCATGCACCTCGGCACCGACTAATGAATACCCTAGTTTTGTTACTTCCTACCTACTTTTGTTTTGTTTCCTACCTACCTTTTTGTATTGTAACCTGTACCTAGTGTCTTTTTATAAGTTTGTGCTGTGTCCAAAATAAATGTATTTTCTTGCTTTTCTTCTTTCTTTGTTGATTTGATTATAGCCTTGACGTTTTTTCATCTGCAGAATCTGCCAAAAGAAGTGAACCGAGTGTGCAAGTTCCTGAAGCAAAGCTACTCAGAAATTCAACTCTCACACCTCGCACAGTACCTGAGCTTTGACAGCCTACGGAAGAACAAGAGTGTCAACAACACCACGGACGAGAGCAAAGATGGCGTTCAGTTTATACGAAAAGGTACGTCAAAGCATCAACCTGCCTTTATCTCACGTTGGGGTCTGAGCGAAGTTCGGACCTTCGAAATGTATGGTGGTCAGCAACTGTATGTTTGTATATTCCGTTCTCTTCTGTCAGCCCTTATAGTAGGTACTCATTCGGGTTAGTAGTTCTAATATTAGTCAGTTCTAAGATGGAACAAAAGGGACAAAAAAGTGCAAATTGCTCAGTATGCCGTATTGGATTCCAACAAAGGGTAGGTTAAACCAAATTGGCCTACGCTGTTTAAAAAAAAAACATTTTCGCAACCACTGCTGGGACGGGACTATCACAAGTGCCATTATATAGTAAAGAATGAGCCAAGTGATACACTTTCTGGGATATTTGGGTTTTAGAATAATAATTTTGATTTTTTACCCAAGCATCTTTTGGTTTTTTTTCTGTAAACGAATTATTTTTTGCTTATTTTTTTTATTATGTACAGCTTTTAGAACTAATCTTTCAAACATTCCAGCCATCTTTTTTTGGTCCATCTCTACCCCTATATACGTCCATACATTCTTCTTTCATCGCTCCACATGATATATCCATACTTACACCTAAACTATCTTAATATTGAATATTCATGAGTACCATTCAAGCTTATTATTTATTCGGCCCAAGATTATAATCCTCATACCTACATGGTATCACGAATCTAAGTATCTACGGGTAACCTTAAGATTGTTAAGGGAGACAGAGGCTCGGCCTTAATCGTCGTGAGTGGAATTTTGAGGAGAAATTTCAAAAAATTAGTCAACTTTAAAGCTTGTTCAAAAGACATAAGATATTATGTTATCTAAAATTTATTTGAAAATTATCCCTACATCTTTTGAATAACGTTAATTTTGGTTTGACTTTTACGTGTTTGCGACATCACTGTGTTCGCTATATCTATGGCACACCCTCTAAGATTTTATATGACATGTCAAGGACATCCGCATGCCGTTTGAACAAAGTTCTTTATGAAATTAGTGGGGCTGCTGACAGGCTGCTGACAGCGTGAGCGGAGTAAAGAAATATTGCGACTCAGAATATCAGGGAGAAACAATTGCACACAAGCAGTACAGTAGTGTTTTGTACAGTAGTCAGCCTTCTATAAAGGTGTTGCCACACCAATTGATCGATTTGTGTGGTAGCTTTGGCTGATCGACGGGTACTGGTCGATGAGTTTTACCGCACCAATAGATCGACGTCGACTGTTCCGTTATACCATCGATCGACGGTCGATCGATTTGTGTGGTAACACCCTAAGATTATGATGACAGGTTATAAGCCTACCGCTGCCATAGAAAAGTACTACCAAAAAAAGCACTCAGCTCTAAATTTGTGAGTTATAAAATAATTGTGAGCTGACACTTTCACTTACCATCATACGCGTAATAACGATGACACTGCAAAGTTAAAATCTGATATCTCTTTGATATCAATAGGTAGTTAATAAAATACCTATCTCTTTTCATTTCATAAATTAATTATAGTCTAAAGTCCAGACGGCATACTAAGTATTGTTTATTCTGTGGACCAGATTAAATGAAATAAAGACGGTCAAGTGCGAGAACTCGCGCCCTGAGGGTTCCGTACCATTGGTTCGAATCCCGGTCATGCACCAGTGGTCTTGGTCAGAAAATAAAAATGCTAAGTGACAAACTTATATTTGCGGTCGCTCACGTAGTAATTGTATCACATTGACCGCAAATATAGCTTTGTTTCCTAAAAAAACTTCGAAATTCCTCAATTTCAGACTTTTCCCTTTAATTGTGTTAAAAAAGCTCCTAGCATTCCAAATTTCAGAATTCTGAGGTAACTGGAAGTACCCTAGAGGTTTTTGATTTAAGCCATTTCCATACAAAAATTATATATTCATTGCCATATCTTTTTAATGCATTAAGCTAGAGTTTTGATTTTTATGCGGAACCATAAGCCCACAGACCTAGGTGGTGGTATAAATTTCAAGTCGATACCTTTAGCCGTTTCTGAGAAAAAGGGTCTTGACAGACGGACATACAGACAGACGGACAACAAAGTGATCCTATAAGGGTTCCGTTTTTCCAAATGAGGTACGGAACCCTAAAAATGTTTGTTTTACTACAAAAACAAATTGCCTGTTTTCATACATACCTATCCTACTTCCTACTATCCTACTTATATTATTAATGCGAAAGTTTGTGAGGATGTTTGAATGTTTGTTGTTCTATCACGCCGTCACGGCCCAACCGATTTCGTTGAAACTTGGAATAGATAAAGTTTTTTTCCTATAATAGCATATAGGCTACTTTTTATGTAGGCACTACTCGGGCAAAGCCGGGTGTGGAAGCTAGTAACATTATAGAAAAACAAGACGTAACAGCGCGGTATCACTCGCGTGGAGTAACAGTGTAGACTACGCAGAGCCTAACCAAAATCCTAAGAGTATGAAATTTGCAGGGTAGCGTAACGTATGGGTGCACAGAAAGGAATTCCCGACACACAACCCCTAAGTTTAAAGTTTAAGTAAAAATAGCAGCAACCGAACGAAGTCGCGGGAATTACCATACCATACGACAGACGACAAAAAAAAAATCGGCAAGTCGTGATTTCAAGAGATGATGACGTTTTTTTTTAAGTTTTACGGGAGAATTTGCAATCCCTCAGGAATGAAATTAAAATGGGACCATCCCGGGATAATACTCTATACACCAGCGAAAGAATCATCAAAATCGGGTTACTATTGGCGGAGATATCGAGTAACATACACACATAGAAATAAAAAATAATACAGCCGACTTGAGAACCTCCTCCTTTTGGAAGTCGGTTAAAAAAGGAGATACACGCCTTTAACTCTTGTTCTAACTCAAACTTTAATTATATTTTCACATCTATAAGTGTGGATATTTAGAAATCGCTGACACCCGTATCCCATTAATCGTTATTAAAATATGTTTGCAAAGTTTCAAATCAATAATTGCATTCAAAATATTTTTTGTTGTTCCTAAGATTACCAAACCTGAAACAGACAGACAGAAAGACAAAGGCTTCCGATTCAAATTTCAAAAATCTACTCAATATTTAAATATTTGACTTGAATTCGTTGGTTCAAATGACTGTTATATCTATATGAATATCCTTTGCGTTCACAAACGATTTAACCCGAAGAAAACCGTTTTCATGTTGCGCTGGATTATTCTCACAGCTAAATTGCTTGCTTTTCCGGAAAGAAGCGAATGGATTTTCCCTCTCCCAGTAGCCTCTAGGAAAACACATCTTCCAGTAGCGACGCGAAAATACTTCTCTATGTGCCATAGCCTTAAATTTTTGTTACCGCTTCTTAAAAAAAACCAAACAATATGAGGCGCACTTTAATTCTTTCATCGACGGTCGTAGGCCTCAACCTGGTCACTGACCAAAGACAGGATGACCAAGAAAGAATCAGTGACACGACAAGAAGAAGAAGAAGTAAATATTACTAACCTTAGTAATATTTTAAGCCACACAACATTTTGGAAGGCCTCATAGCTCAGTTGGTAGGAACTCTGCCTTCTGCGCTAGAGGTTGCGGGTTCGATTCCCGCACAGGACAAACATTTGTGTGATGAATACGGATGTTTATTCTGTGTCTGGGTGTTAAATATTAATCTATTATGTATGTATATCAGTCTCTGATACCCATAGTACAGGCTATGCCTAGTTTGGGATCAGTTGACCGTATGTGATATGTCCGGAATATTTACACCAACATGCTCCTTCTCTAATCTTTTCATTCCAGTCCATCCAAAGGTTGCCTGGTAAAGATCGCTTTTAGCGATAAGGCCGCCCATTATATTGCCTTGTAATTGTAATATTCCCTTGTATTATTTCTGTGTTTAATGTGATGAATAAAGTGTTATCTATCTAACCTTCTTTATCTAATCTTTCGTGGAAGAATCAAAAGCTTCATAAACCATTTTGGGTCAAACAAGACATACAACGTTTTCCGTACCTACCTATTCTAATATATTACCCGGGAAGGGGCTTATTCTTTTTTTAAATATAATTACGGACATATGACACACGGTCATCTGATCCCAAACTATAAATATCGAAAATTATGTTACATAGAACTAAATTTTCAATTTTTTTTTCCCAAACTTTATTCAAATAAGGTACCTGATTTTGGTGTTTTTAAAAACTTTATCTCTAATTATAGTGTTGTTGACCTTGTAAGTTTTTCTTTTCTTACACCTCCTTACTTAATTCCAGGAGAATCAGGCGGCTGGAGAGCTCACTTCGATGAGAAAATGGAGCTGCAAGCTGAAGAGTTCCTAACAGAAAGGTTAAAGGGACTGACCCTCACATACCCTACCTTTGAACTATACGAAACAACGCATTTATAACCCTTAGATTTAGGCAATAGATTAGATTTATAACTAGGATAATTATTAAACTTATGAGAAGTTCGACACAAGGATTGCTTCCTAATTATTTGAGTTTGAACTGATTTAACCCCATAACAGTTTTCCTTCAAAGTTTTGAGAACAATCTATTGGTATACGTCTGGGATTTGAGCCCATGACCTTCGTATCAAAAGTCCAGGTACCTCCCACTAGGCCAACATGACTCCGAAGTCTAGGGCTAATGTTAAGAGAAAATATAAGCCTCAGTCGGGTTTCATCTTGTCCATTCTTATCTACTCTATGATAGAGACGACACGTCCAGTGCCATGATGGAGCCCTACTATGAAGTCTTATTGCCATTAAAATGCAAGCGTATCAACACTATTTTACACGAATTTGAGACTGTCAACTTACATCACCGATTATCGCAAAGTTTATGGCCCATAAGATATATTATAACTCAATAGAAAAGTACCAACGTGAGATTGACGTCATGAGTACAGTATTTATTGATAGGATAACATAGATTAGTGATAAAATCGAAGATAGATTATCTTTATGTAAGAATGCAGTAACTGAGTATTTGTTTAGGCCTGTTCCATCCAGGTCGATTCCATAACGACTGATTCTCGATTCAGAAATATTCACGCAGGTCTCGAACCCGCTACTATCCCCTTTACACGAGGAAGCTCTAACCAACTGCTCTACTAATAGGGGAAGCTGCTGCCCATCACGTATCTTTTTACCTTTAGTCGCCTGACGCCTCTTACGACATGCACAGGTAGTAATGGGGGGCCTATCTTCAGCCGGGGCTGCTACGCGGCGGGCCACCACCACATTTTACTATGGAGCCCGAAAATTAAAATTAAAATAACTGCTACTGCCGGTTTGATCAGCTGCTTCTTTTTTTAATAGTAATCGTTAGAGGACTTCAATACAAACCAAAAATGTAACCTGCTAGTATTCCTATATGGCCTGTCCACTGCTACTTCATCATACTAATTCTGAGAGCAATATTGGTGACCTCGGCTCTTCTACGATTTTCCTCGTTCCGGATTTTATCACGCAGCCAGTGAAACTCCGAGCATAGCTCACTTCCATAGCCCGTTGCGTGACTTTTAGCTTGTGTATGAGTCCGGCAACATGCACTGATTGCAGAGTTGTGTCTCGAGGATCTGTGGCATCTTCGACTTGACTACTAGTACTTGAACAGGGACTAACGATTTTAATTCTTGCTGACCATATAAATTTCCTGCTAGTAACGCATCAGCCAAGGAGCGATCAAGGCCGTTATGTTTGAGGCTTTATTCTAGTCTGATGAGTAATATTTGAGTGTGGATAGTTATAAGAAGATAAAAAGTTATTGTTTTTCGCAATACTTACCTAAATTGGAGTTAATTGTATTTGAGTTCCTTCTGAGGTTATTAAAGACTACTGTTATACCTACTTCCCTTGTTTTTTTGCTAGAGTTGGAATGTAATACAGTTGAGTAAAACATACCCTGGTGTAAATATTTTTTTATACTACCTGCTCGTCAATGGCATATTATGTGTCATGCAAACCTTTCCTAAAGTAAGTCATTACAGCCCTACGGTCTAGCCGGGTCATAATGTTGTACTGAATTTCATTATTTCCCATGGGACATAATGTGATTTGTATTTGGAATGCAACCCATGTAGTCGTGCTTGATCGAGGTTGGTTTCAAAAATGTTTGGGTGCAATGAGATTTTATTCTAATTAGGCTTTTCACTGCCTACAAATTAAAAAGAAGAAAAACATGAAAACTTTTTACGAAATTCATTTTCTCCCGCGCACGAAGAATGATTTATTCGAATGTCGAACTGACCACTACAGAATAGACTATAGAAAAAGAAAAAAAGGCGCCAAGCGCTCAAACTGTTGTGCTGTTATCTACACCGAAATTCAGTTTCGATTCAAATAAACTTCTAAAAAATATCAAGTGACGACGACAGTGATTTTGATTCGACTCCAGAATGCATACAATCTGAAGCCTCTGGTATAGTTGGAAACTTACTTCCAGAAAAAATATTTCTGTCTACTTAACAGTCATTGTTTTCAATTGCCTCGCAAGAAAGTATAAAAAGTAGAGTATGCATCGCGGGCTTAAATGTGTATTTGTCTTGGGCGATCTTGAACCCCTCGTACTCAGGATTCTTGCCTTAACTCCCTCGCTCCGCTCAGGAGTTAACCATAGAATCCCTCGTTCTCGGGGTTCAATATAGCGCCCTTGACATAATACACTACTTTAAGCCCTTGTTGCATAATCTACTATTATTCGCCTCACTTACACCATTCTGACATTTACAACGCAACTGCTGTGAGTGGAATAGCTTGTTTGACGACAGAGACCCCTTAAAGCCGATAAAGTAAGTGACTGCTTATGTACAAAGATACCCGATGGACCGACGACATTGTAAAGGTTGCGGGAAGACGGTGGATGGAGAAGGCTCAAGACCGTTCGTCGTGGAACTCTTTGGGGGATGCCTGTGTTCAGCAGTGGACTTTATCAGGCTGATGATGATGATGATGTACAAAGGTTGGTTATTTTTTTTTTGTTCGGTATATTTTGATGGTTCTAATGAACACCATTTAACTCCATAATTGTGCTGCGTATCTTTCAAACGTCTTAGTCCACAGAAAACACAAGAAACACGTCAACTTTGCCCCACCGAGGTCATTCTCTCGAATACACCTCCCTCGAGGACTCTATGATTAATGTCTCGGATTATTAGGACACCCCGTTATTTGTCCTGATTTACGGCGCCAGTTTACAGTCCGCAGATAAGAGTCCCCGACTCTGAACTTGGGAATTGTTTATCATTGTTAGGGAACTTTGCTAGAATTTAGGCGTGGGTTTTTAAGGTAAATTATGGAGTTTTGAGATGGTGTTTCATCATCTATATGGCAGACATTTTCCTTTAACACAGAGGCTCCTTTCGTGCACAAATCATTTTGCACGAAAGGAGCCGACGGTCATAGGCCCTTTTGAGGGCCAACATACCTCAGCCTGGTCACTGACCTAATATAGGGTGACCAAAAAGAAGCAGTGACACGACAAGCAAGCATCATCATTATCAGAAGGAAGAAGGCCATAGCTGGACATTGCCTAACCAGTGGCGGATCTACACATTTCTCAAGTTTAAGCTTATTCTTGCCGCCCTTAACTTTGTTTTACTATCTTCTGTATATATAAAAGAACAAGGCCTGATTCTACGATCAACGCACAGCCCAAACCGCTGAAGATATAAAGCTGAAATTCGGACAGTAGCTGCCTTATATGCCAAACACGTCCACTGTCTAATATATAAGGATGCATGCGAATTTAAAATCAGTCTCCAATAAACCATCGTAAAGAGCACCCGTTCACTTTCTTTATACAACCTTCCCACAATCTAATTTGAACCTTAACGTACTGAACATAATGGTCAAATCGAGCCGGATCGATTAGTGGGAAGGCTTGCGGACTCGGCCGGCCGACGCTCGGAGACAAAAGGCCGCATTCCTTAGATAAGGATTTACACCTACAAAGTAAAGTGAATAATTGAAACTGTGTTGTGATAATTTATGCGATGTTGAATTGAACCAAGTTTTGGATTGCAGTGTTTATTAGTGGATTTGGACATCTTAGCTTACCTACAAAGAACCCTTGACATTAAAGTGTACCTATAGTACAGTGTGTGTGGTGAAAAAGTGGACTAAGTTTTACGCCCTGCTTCGCGCGGTTTGCGACTACGATTTTAACTAGTTTGGACTATTTAATGGGAAATTAATTTGTAAAAAATGTCGCCACCGACTGCAGAACAGAGTATCTACCTATCTAGGTTGGAAGATGTTGCCAGCATGTTGCAAAAGGCGCAAATTAATATGAAAAAATGTCCTAAACAAAGACTGACAGAAGGCTATATGAAGGCTAGGTTAAAAACCGTAGAAGAGTATTGGGATACTTTCAAGCAAGCACACAACGACCTCACGAATTGTACGCCGCGAGAACAAAGGGGAATTTTACCCTATTTCCTAAATGAGGAGTTTTTCAAATTCGAGGAAATATACATCTGTTTTCGAGCAGATTTGACTGATCACCTATTGAAAATGGAAGCTCAACAGCGGATGGAGCTTACGAATTTGTCATCTTCGTCACAAGAAAGTAGTCATCATTTAGGGTTTGCAAAACTACCTCGGATCCAACTCCCTACTTTTACGGGGAAGTATGAAGATTGGCCCTCATACCAGGATTTGTTCACAGCACTCGTCCACAACACCGCAATCAGTGATGTGCAGAAACTTCACTACTTGAAAACCACGGTTTCTGGTGAAGCGGAAGTTTTACTGAGAAATATACAAATAACCGGAAGTAATTATACACAGGCGTGGGGATTACTGAAAGGCCGATTTGGTAACAAGAGAATGATTGTAAATTCTCTCCTTAAGAAACTATTTGGACAGAAGAAAGGCCTCAGTCAGTCAGCGCCTCAAATTAAAGCTGTACTTGATACCACGACAGAATGTATCACCAGCCTAAATAATTTGAACGTATGCACCGATTCTTGGGATCCTTTAATAATATTTCTGGTTGGTCAGAAGTTGGATACAGAGTCGTTGAAGGACTGGGAAGAATATGCACAGAAGGAAGATTGTGAAGCGATGCCAACCTGGGAAGAACTAAAGAAGTTTCTCGCGTCTAAGTTCCGCACTCTTGAACTCATCGCGCCCATAGCAACTTCTTCACCAAGAGAGAAATTACAAACCCACAAATCGTTCCACGTCACATCAGAAGAAAGCATGGAAGAAACCGAAGAAGGTACATTACAATCTGCGCACGCCGCCGTTACAAGTGCACAACCAACATCGCCATGTACATATTGCAAAGAGAAAGGACACTACATTCACAGTTGCAAGGAATTCGTGAAACAATCTGTAGAACAAAGACACGATTTCGTGAAAAACAACAATCTTTGCTTCAACTGCTTAATACCGAACCACAGTGTATTCAGGTGTAAACATAGAACGAATTGCCGAGTCTGCAGAAGAAGACACCATTCCCTTCTTCACAAGGAGATGGAAACAAAACAAGAGGAGAATGTACAAGAACCAGAAGCAGAACCAGATACAGAACACAAAGTTACCAGCGCACACTTCTCCAATGAACAACCCGGTCAGCCAGTGTTATTAGCAACAGCACAAGTCAATGTTAGAACGAGGAATGGTGACACACATTTACTTCGTGCTCTGATTGACCAAGGGTCAGAGGCTTCCTTCGTATCAGCGAGAGCAGTAGAACTATTGGGCTTGGCTAAGACCGATATCAATGGAGTCGTCTCTGGGGTGGGAGAAGGAACGACAGTTTCTATAAAACATTTAGTGGACATGTCAGTGATGTCTCGATTTGACGAAACTACAGACATTCGAGTGAAAGCTTACGTACTGAAAAAGATTTCAACAGAGTTACCTTCGAAACATATCGCACTGGATTCGCCTATGCTCCAAAAGTTACAATTAGCTGATCCTACATACTCTACACCGGGTAAAGTAGACATGTTACTCGGCGCCGAAATCTTTTGTAAAATTATAGAAGATGGATTGTTGAAAATGTCCGAAGGCGTAGTTGCGCAGAAAACAAGTTTAGGATGGATTCTGTCAGATCAAAAGGAAAAAAATCCACAGAGCAACCAACATAATATCATTACACTACATGTTACGAGGATGATTGCTGAAGACAATGATTTGCTAAGAAAGTTCTGGGAAATAGAAACAGAGGTGTACAAGAAGAAGAAAATACTGACAAAGGAAGAAGAAGACTGTGAAAGGATTTATAAAGAAACAACTAGAAGAGAAGATAGTGGAAGATACATAGTACATTTACCCTTGAGGCAAGGTATTGAAGAAACAGTAAACTTATGTGGAGATACAAAACAACAGGCAATAAATAGATTCAAACATTTAGAGAAAAAATTCCAAAGGGATCAGAAGCTTAAGACGGAATATACGAAGGTTATTCATGAGTATAAGGATCTGGGTCATATGAAGAAGTCAGAAAAACTAGATGACAAGCTCGCAATATACCTACCTCACCATGCAGTCGTGCGTGAAGACAAAGATACTACGAAAGTCAGAGTTGTTTACGACGCATCTGCTAAGGGCTCTAACGGACACTCCTTGAACGACGCCATGATGGTAGGACCTGTGTTGCAGCCTGATCTCCGAAGTCTTATTATAGGTTGGCGAACGCACAAAATATGCATAGTTGGAGATATTGTGAAGATGTACAGAATGATTAATATGACAAAAACCCATACAAATCTACAGCGCGTCGTCTGGCGTGATGATATAAATGATGAAATCGAAAGCTACAATCTAACAACTGTTTCATTCGGTACAGCAGCAGCTCCGTTTCTTAGTGTACGAACGCTAAGTCAACTAGCCGATGATGAAGAGGATGACTATCCAGAAACAGCACCTGTAATAAAAACGTCATTTTATATGGATGATTTGATGACAGGAAATGAAAATGTGGAAAAAGCAAAAATAATGTGTGAAGAAATTAAAATGATACTACGAAAGGGAGGATTTCTAATGCAAAAGTGGTCGAGTAACTCTGAAGAAGTCCTTAAATCTTTACAAAAAGAGGATGTTGATGGCACAAAAGATAAGGTAGAAATCAAACTAGATAAAGTTATAAAGATCCTAGGTTTGACATGGGATAGAAAAGATGATACTTTTCAAACTACAGTGAGTTTACCTGAAATTAGATATCCTATAACGAAGAGGTCCATTCTCTCTGATGTTGCTCGCTTGTTTGATCCGTTTGGATGGCTGGCACCGGTTATAATCACTGCTAAAACTTTGATTCAAAGATTGTGGTTATGCAGTTTGGGATGGGACGATGAACTGCCATCAGACTTGAGCGAAGAATGGATCAAATACAGAGAAGAATTAATACATCTGCAAAATATAAGGATACCACGCTGGTTACAAACGACTTTGGACAATAACGATGTACAACTACACGGTTTTGCAGATGCATCAACACAGGCATACGCCGCTGTTGCTTACCTCAGAGTAGTTAAAGATGACGAAGTGCATGTAACTATGCTTGCAGCACGAACCAAGGTTGCGCCTTTGAAGCAAATGACGATTCCTAAATTAGAGCTATGTGCGGCAGCCTTACTCGCAGAACTCATCAATGACTTAGAAGAACTTCTGAAAATACCTAAAGAAAACATTTTCGCTTGGACCGATTCGATGGTCGTTCTGTCATGGCTACAATCCCAACCTAGTCGTTGGCGAACCTTTGTTGCTAATAGAGTCGCAGACATAACACGTATTCTGGACAACGACCGGTGGAGACATGTCCAGTCTGCCGATAATGCTGCTGATATCGCTACAAGAGGCATTAACGCCAGCGATCTAGCCGATTTAGAAACATGGTGGACTGGACCAACATGGCTGAAACAAGAGAAATTGGAATTTGTTGGTACTGATATTCCAAAAACGGAATTGGAGTTGAAAGGAACATTTCATAACACATTACAAGAAGACAAGCCAATTTGGGAAAGATTTTCAGATATCACAAGGATGAAAAGAGTACTAGCATACTGTAGAAGACTGTTAAAGAAAGAAGAATCTGGACCTAAAGATAAATACCTAACATCACAAGAGTTGGAAAGAGTTTTAGAAGAATGTATCAAATATTATCAAGGTTTAGTTTATGGAAAGGAAGTTGAAGATTTGAAGAAAAATGGGAAGGTAAAACCACGAAGCTCTCTCATCACACTTTCTCCATTCTTAGATGAGAAAGATATAATGAGAGTAGGAGGAAGACTTCAAAATGCGAAAATAGCCGAAACAACGAAACATCCCATTATTATACCGAGCAATCAACACATAACTAAATTATTGATCAACGAAGCTCACAGCAAAACACTCCATGGTGGCATCCAGCTAATGATGGCCTATGTTAGGACCAGGTATTGGGTGATTAGCTTGAAATCAGCAGTCAAGAAATGTATAAGACTCTGCAAAACCTGTATTATACATAAAGCAAAAACGAAGAATCAGTTCATGGGTCAGTTGCCAGCCATGAGGGTCAATCCTCACCGAGCATTTTTAAACAGTGGCGTCGATTACGCTGGTCCAGTAATGATAAGAACTTCAAAGGGTCGCGGACATCATGCTACTAAAGGATACATCTGCTTGTTTGTATGTATGGCTACTCGTGCAATCCATCTGGAAGCCGTTACTGACCTAACTTCACAAGCGTTTATAGCCGCATTTCGAAGATTTGTTGCGCGCAGAGGACATTGCGCCCACTTATGGAGCGACAACGGAACGAACTTCATTGGCGCTGCAAAAGAATTACGCGAACTATTCAAAAGAGGCACAGACAACCTGGCAAAGGAAGTGACAGAGTTATTGGCTAACGACGGAACCACCGCTCACTTCATCCCACCGAGAATGCCATCATATGGAGGTTTGTGGGAAGCAGGCGTCCAGTCAGCCAAGAAACACCTAGCTAGAGTAAATAAAGATACCAAACTAACGTACGAAGAGATGGCCACCTTGTTAGCGCAAATAGAAGCATGCCTCAACTCTCGCCCACTTTGCCGAATAGATAACACTATAGAAACACCATTAACTCCTGGTCATTTCTTAGTGGGCGAGCCTTTAGTTAGTGTACCTGACATAGACTATCAACATATAAAGATCAACCTGTGTACCAGATGGCAACTCATTCAAAGGATGACACAAGATTTTTGGCATAGATGGCAGACAGAGTATTTAAATACACTCCAGCAGAGATATAAATGGCAAGTTGCGGTACAATCACCTGCTGTTGATGATATTGTCATTGTCAAAGATGAAGATCTACCCCCAACTAAATGGTTACTTGGAAAAATAAAACATCTTCATACAGGAGCAGATAATCTCGTTCGCGTAGTAACCATTCAGTGCAAGGGCAACCATGAGCTAAAGAGACCACTATCTAAAGTCATATTGCTCCCAAAAGATACAGATGAGTGAGACACGGCGGGCGGAATAAATTGATCTTAGGTGTCATAAATGCTTATTGTTGATTGTTTGTGTGATATAATGTTTGATCCTATATAAAATGAAATCCTATGTGCATGTAAAATTATCATATATAAGTTTTTTTTTTGATTTAGCTAAAAGTTGTTAAAATTACAAATTATATTACAGTCCATTTTGCTTTAGCTATATATGTTATAAAAGTACTGTTTACATACTATTTACTTATTGTTTATGTTATAAGTTGGTTAATTTAAAAACAATTGTTTTTGGCGGGCGATATGTCTAATATATAAAAGGATGCATGCGAATTTAAAATCAGTCTCCAATAAACCATCGTAAAGAGCACCCGTTCACTTTCTTTATACAACCTTCCCACAATCTAATTTGAACCTTAACGTACTGAACATCCACTAAGGAGGGATTTTCAAAATATCAACTCCTAAGAGGGTGAAAAGGGGTTAAAACGTTTGTATGAAAAATCTTATTCCATGAACCTACAGATTTGAAACTTACTAATAATAATAAAACTGTATTTATAGAATTTCAAAACTACCCCTGTAAAGAGTTTAATGAGATGTCAAAGTTTGTATCGGAGACTCTTAACGCATTGAGAGATTTATCTGAAACAAATACTCATAAAGTCAAACAATGAAAAACTTATTTGAGGGTTTTTGAAAACTGCCCCTCTTTATCCAGATACCACGCGAGCAAAGCCGCGGGCGTAGGCTAGTAGATTATAGAAGCTTGCGGTACCGTTGAATGTATAATGAAAAGGAAAAGGAAGGCAGAGATATTGGAAAGATGTCTTTTAGAGTCTTTCTGCAACGTGCGAAGCCGCGGGGAACAGCTAATATAAATATATTTTTGATTTCAGTAAGAGGGTGAAAAAAAAAAGAAAATTCCGTCCCCAAATTTGCCTTTGAATACTCACTACTTCAAAGTGTGCCACATGTTTGGACGCGCCTCTGACTACCCTTAGACATCTTCAAGGATCCTGATGGCCTGAGAGGTTGTCTACCATGCTTGGGGATAAAAGTCGTGAGCCTGTTTTTTTAGCTTATTATCTTCGTAACTTACAACGATTAATTAATCTAATTAAACTGCCCGCTACGCTGATCCGTCTATTACGGAACAACTCGCGAGAATCGTTCATTAAACCACAATGAATGGGGTGTGTTAGTACATTAGCTAGTATTTTGAAACCCTGAAAAGGTTGGTTACGGTTGTCCCTCGCAAGGGCTGAAATTAAATATTTTAACTGATTGCGTCATCTACACAGCTGCCTTTTTATCGTCCGATATATTTATAAAAATAAAATAAAACCAATTTAATTTAAGTAATTTCACACACATAATGGGCAACTAATATCGTTTATCGTGTGTGTACCTCCGCAGGTAAGTACTGTGTGTGACTGTCGAAGAATATAGTTTTATTTTTATTTCTACTTCTACTAGCGTTACGAACGCAAACGTTGTAGTTTTATCGCGCGTTATTATCGCAGTTTGCATGATCGGATGCTTACAAAATTATAGTCCAAGTTGTTTGTAAGATTTTCGCTAGCTTCGTTCGATCGATTAATAATGCGCACGGATAAAACGTTAGATAAATAAATAAATAAATAATAAATAAATATTCCGGACATATTCACACGGCCAACTGATCCCAAACTAGGCATAGCCTGTAATATGGTGACCAGAGGCTGATATATATAATAGATAAATATTTAACACCCAGACACAGAACAAACATCTGTGTTTATCACACAAATGTTTGTCCAGTGCGGGGATCGAACCCGCAACCTCTAGCGCAGAAGGCAGAGTTACTACTAACTGAGCTATGAGGCCTGTCAATATTCTAGTTTTTCCATGCCACAATAATTTTCGTCGTGAAGTATAACGGTCTTAGTCTTTATGTTGCCGTTGTCGGGTAGAAATAATGTTGTCATCAGTGTCAGCCAGCTACCACATCTGCTTAACAATTCATTAGTACCCTGCTGAAATTATCGCCTTTCCCCGACCTATTTTTCTCTCAGACTCTATTGATATTTATGAGGGTAAAAGATTTTCTTGGGTTGCAACCCTAAACTATCAATATAGGTAAGTATCTACTACTTTTTTTCACAAGTCGTGCGAGCCACAAAAAAATATATATCTACTAGTATTCATTTAGAAACTAAACAAAACTTAGGTATTTCAAGTTTGTTCATTTTGGTCCTTAGCATATCTCCGAAGATCCAACAAAACACTTCACTAGTAAAGGTCAAGTAGCGTGGCGAGTACGGGCAAATCCCTCCAAATGATTGTTTGGGTGTGGGCCGTGCAGTGCAAGGGGCGGCTTATGGGGAGGCCTATGTTTAGCAGTGGACGTCCTACGGCTGAAATGAAGATGAAGATGATGAAGGTTGATGTAATCGACCAGTATCAGAATTTAATAAAAAAAATTATTAACAAGACACATAAATCACGATTCTTAACATTTTAAATCGACTTAGGAATATTTCGCAAGTTCTCTAGCAACGTCTGCCTGCTCCGAGCGCCTCGGAAGTCCTTTTTAAAGGTTATATCAAGTTAGGGTCCGAACAAGAACGCACCTCAGCGTCCGCGGCGCGCTGACTGACAAAACCCATTGTTCAACACAATGAACCTTATAATTAAGATAAAACGTGTTATTGTGTTAGCGGATCCACGGTTTATGATAAGGCATTTATTTGTTTCTCATTGAAGAAGCTTTTTGGTCGCTCTATCTGTCTTCTGGCTCAGTGAGTAATAAACTAAAGCTTACCTTTCGTTGAATTGTTAAAAAACGGGACCCGCTACATTATTACGTCTTTGTCGATGAATATCGCTGTTTCTGCTATATTACGTTCTTCATAATAACGTCATTATTTATCAGAAGTTGATAGGTTGTGCTTTTAAAACCGTAGCGTACAAATAAGGTTTAACTACAATTCTTTTCGAGTCTACGAGCGTAGACTATACACGCCATAGACAACGGGACACTTTATCGTAGAAAATAGTTTGTTTTATATGGTACTGACTCTTTTATTCCTACGCTAGACTAGGCTGTGTGGACTCGAAATTTAGCCTGCCCGTTAGGCAGAAAAAAAATGCATTTATGCATACGTCGCGTACCTACATGGGATCAGTTTTGCTCTACCGTTTTTTTTTCCTCGCACACCTTGTGCACTCACCATTGTCTCTAGCGTTACTCTTCCATAAAAAAGGATTTTTTTTTTCGCCGTTAGGGCCAGATGCCTCTTTTATGGGTGCAGGGGGCAGGCTTAAGTCCGAGACCATACCGCCTAGCGTAGGAATAAATACAATACAATAACTTGTTTTTTTTTTTTTTTTTATACGTCTGAGTTGGCAAACAAGCATACGGCCCACCTGTTGGTAAGTGGTTACCGTAGCCTATGAGCGCTTGCAATACCAGAGGCATCACGCACGCGTTGCCGACCCCGAACCCCCCTCCCCCTAAA
This sequence comes from Anticlea derivata, assembly GCA_947579855.1. Classification (NCBI taxonomy): domain Eukaryota; kingdom Metazoa; phylum Arthropoda; class Insecta; order Lepidoptera; family Geometridae; genus Anticlea; species Anticlea derivata. The sequence continues at coordinate 11,039,793 of OX388268.1, forward strand.
GAGCTCTGGCAACCTTACTCACCGCAGGAACACAACACTATTTGAAACAAAAAATGTTATTTGGCTGCGATCTTCTGTAAAGCGGAGGTACCTCCCCAGGCGGGCTGCTCCAATTTAGCTCCAACTTTATTTCAAGCAACAATAGAATAAAAAACAGATGAAATTTTTCTTATACTACGGCCCATATACATATATACCTTAAAGACTAACATACATAATAATATAAATAACACAATTAATTGCCACGTAGAAACTGCGACGTGGGACGCGAATTGTCATTGGCAGTAGGTATCCGCCCGCGGAAACGACGGAACACAACACCCTTCGGCCAGAGATCTTCTTTTAGGTAGGTCGAAAGATGTTCGAATGAAAGAGTCTGTACCATACGGGCTTCACGTATATCAATGAGAATGGAATGCAATTGTTCACTATGGACACTCTGTCCAAATAATTCTGCCGGCGCCACATAAAGTTTCGAAATGTCGATAAAAACGTCTGAATGCAAATTAAAACGATTCAGTTGAGTTATGGCTAGTTGGCACGTTTCAAGTTATACAATTGTCGTTAATTTGGATTAAAATATAACTAGCTGTTGCCCGCAGCTATGGATGGGCCGAAATCGATTGACTCTACCACATAAAAGTGTTACATTAGAGTAGAGTAGAAATCATTTATTCACACAAGCTGTACACAACAACACGAACAAAAGCATGACACACAAATACAAAAACCATAGAGGTGGACAGAAAGAGAGAAAACAAGTGTAGGTATGTGCGTGGAAAGCGATGCCATGTACAGTAAGTATGAAAAGCCCTGAGCTCAGCATGTGCTGCTAACGAGTTAACAGCGCATGTAACAATGCATTTTACGATGCGAGATTAATGCAGACATTAGTCATTAACACAAACAGCAGTGTTTTAAGAAGGTACCTACGCAAAAACAGCTGAGAGCAGAAAACAGAAATCTATCGCAACTTATTTATTGAATACTTTAATAGAAGAGATTTAATTACAGAAAGAAACTTAAAACTAATACAAGTTAATATTTACAAAATACACAAGAAACAGTTGAGCCATCTAAAGACCGTTACAAACGATCTATAGATAGCTCAACTGATCCAGATCACATACTTTATTGCACACAAATTGTCTTATATTGTTGTAAAAAAAACATTTTCTTACAGCCAAAGGTAACAAAAAAAACGCAATATACATAGATAACGCGTTGCGATAATATCGAGTGTTAATATCGTTAAAGATGATTCATATAATGTATGCTATTTCGTATCCCGGATATATAATTTCCTGCCCTCCTCCCTCGACAAGCTTTTCTGTCCACTTGTCCAGACGTCATCATCATCATCATCATCATCATCAGCCTGTAGAAGTCCACTGCTGGACATAGGCCTCCCTTAAAGAGTTCCACGACGAACGGTCTTGAGCCTTCTCCATCCACCGACTTCCCGCAACCTTCACAATGTCGTCTGTCCATCGGGTGGGGGGCCTTCCAACACTGCGTCGCCCGGTTCGTGGTCGCCATTCGAGAACCTTTACTCCCCAACGGTTATCGGTTCTGCGAGCTATATTGCCTGCCCACTGCCACTTCAACTTGCTAATTCTGAGAGCTATGTCGGTGACCTTGGTTCTTCTACGAATTTCCTCATTTCGGATCTTATCACGTAGTGAAACTCCTAGCATAGCTCTCTCCATAGCCCGTTGCGTCCAGACGTACACCATAGTAAAGAGAGCACCTTCTGATCCACAGGTCGTTGGTTCGAATCCCGGTCGTGCACCAATGGATTTTCCATTCGGGAAATGAATGTGCGCTATAGGTACTACTGCTTTCAAATGCTGAAAACATCGTGAGGGAACTGGCATGCCCTCGAACAAAAAGAAGAAGATTGTCAGATGTGCACCAAAGGAGCCTCTAAGAGGCGCACTTTAATCCTATCACTACACTGATTCTTGCACCGATGGTCATAGTTAATGACCACCATACTTCAACCAGGTCACTGACCTAATTTAGGATGACCAAGAATCCGACCCGACATGAAACCATAACAAATACCGAATCAAAATCAAATAAGCCTAAGTACATTGAGACGGGCATGCAAATAAAACGTTGAATATTACAAAAACGGAATGGGTTTTCTGTGTAGGGTATTAAATATTTTAAAAACGCCTGCGATAAAAGTTTATGAGATTCGCACGTGCGAATTATTGCTCGGCAATTTTTTGTAGGCGCTCGGGTATTAGAATTTAGGTCTGCACTCAATGGCGCGGGAGACAGTGGAAAGTGGGACATAAATATAGAGAAGATTTATTAAAGTCTAGCTTTTGCTCGCGGCTTCGCTCGAGTGGTGCCTTGATAAAAAGTAGCGTTAATGCTATTCTTGGTAAAGAACTCTATCTATTTAAATTTCCATCGAAATCAATTGAGCCGTTACGGCGTGATTGGCATCTTTAAAAACTTTATGAAATCTGGCTGTGCCCTCCCTCCTCCTAAAAACGATCTATAACAAGACAAAAATTTGTGGTATTTTAGTTTAGTTAAAACTGGTTCTTTACTTATCATTGTTTCACAAAACCAATTAATTTAAAAATAACAAAAGTTGTAACAGAGCAACTATCGCTCCATATTTGTTACGTGAGTAACGTCGGTAACATTGACATAATAATGAAGTAGGTAATGATAGTACCTATATTAAGGTTCGTACACACGAGTATAGTTGGCTAGCACTATGTTAAGACAATTATTCATTCGTTGACTGATTTTAGTAGAGAACTGATATTTAGTTGCTTGCTTGCTTGTCGTGTCACTGATTCTTTCTTGGTCATCCTGTATTAGATCAGTGACCAGGTTGAGGTAAGGTGGCCCTGAAAAGGGTCTATGACCGTCGGTGAAGGAATCAGTGTAGTGAAAGGATTAAAGTGCGCCTCTTAGAGGCTCCTATCGTGCACACACACTGTATTAGTGTGTTTCACTGTATTACTATATTTAGTGTTGTAAAATGACTCAATGCATTTCTGATTAGTATGTAAGATTTATAATAAATGTAAAGAGCGGGTGACCTAGAATTAACCACAGATTCAACGAAGAAACGAACGATTTAATCGGCATTCAAGTTTTATTAATCATTAAGACACCTTATTTAAACGATGATTTGATAAAAAGTGCTCAGAATCACGTATCCATTTATTCAATTCCATCCACGGCTTTTATACTAAAGTCAAGGCCAACCATTAACTAAACTGAGCTCGTGTCAATACACAGGCTGATAACAAATTATCAAACGTGGCGGACAGTCGTTCAACAACAATCCAGTCCTAGTTGCGCAGGCGCCGGCACAGAACGTGTTTAAATTAAGAATCCAAGATGGCCGCGCGCAAGATTCTCACCAACCAGTACCTTTTAGATGTCACAAGGAGAGCGTATAGCTCGGGAGCTGACAAAAATGTGGCTTTTCTGGGACTCGGAAATATGGGAGGCTTTATGGCAGCGAACCTCGTCAAACAGGTAAGTCAAGAGGTCAACTTTATGAATTCAAACTGTGTTTTCATTACTGCATGTATTTACTCGCGGAATAATGATTATATATACAATTATCCTATAGTATAGAAGCAATCGTTTTTGAAGATGTTTGTTACTTAATCGCGCGGTAACCACTGAACGGATTCGAATGAAATTCTGCACAATTATAGTAAATAGCCTGGAATATTGTATTATAATAAGCTAATTTTAATAAAATGCGAGAAAAACCGCGGGCCGAAGCACTAGTGCTTTCGAGAAAAGAAGTTATTTTATGTCGACATTTTGATAATGATAAGTCATTATCAAAATGTCGACATAATTTTATAATATTATTCTATTTACCAGCAATTCAAGCCATTTGAATACCTACTAGATAATAATGAGCATGTTTGTCATAAATTAGCATATTTTTATGTTAAATGAAGATGCCATTATCTTAACACAATAAACTAACTTAAGGTTTTTGAATGGTGCCCACGAACCGGGCGACGCATTGTTTGAAGGCCCCCACACCTGATAGACCGACGACATTGTGAAGGTTGCAGGAAGTCGGTGAATGGCAAAGGTTCAAGACCGTTCGTCGTGGCACTCTGGGAGACGCCTATGTCCAGCAGTGGACTTATACAGGCTGATGATGATGATGATGTCCTATTATTGTCAGTTTTCCAATCAAGATCAAGAAAAGTCTTGTTAAAGAACGTGTGCCATTAGTACTAGTTTCCAAAAAACCTCGTCAATTTATGTTGGATGTCTGTGGTTCAATAATACCGTAACGACTAACGACACAACCGATTTCGATGAAACTTCGTAGAGGTAGAGTTGTTTACTTAGGCATTAGGCTATTTTTTATCGTGAGCGAAGCCGCGGGCACAAGCTAGCACCTTTATAAAACGGACGTCAATTACCGTTACGGTGACACAATAATGATATTGATTTTCAGGGCTCTTTATTTCGTTTACCTTTTTATTAGATATTCCTGACGTTGTTAAAATTAGTTTTTGCTCATCAAAACACCTTGGGCAGATCGTAAATTCCCAATAATTCCTTCATTATAACGCGCATAATTATTTATGGAAAAAAATCCCCTCTGGCAGCCTTTTGATGCTACTTTAACACTAATTTAAAATTAAAATCCGTTCAATTCATTCAAAGATTATGCTAAATTATGCAGATGGAGTTTTTCTGCGTGAACATTTTAAGGAATTTAAGGGCTGATGGAGATTTGCGCGAGCGTTTCGCGTCGATTTTAGGTCAAGGACTCGCTTCTACATTGTTGTTATAAAATGGAAGCGCTTGTCGTTACTACTAGGGTTACGTAGGAGCTATAAAAGCCGGAAAAATGGAAACCAAGGCTGTCTCAACAGTGTGACTACCGCAATGTTTAGAATGTTTTGGTTTCTATGAAGCGGGGATCATCTAACTATTTACAATCTATTTACTATCGTCTAACGATCTACATAACTATGTAAACCCCTTTTTGGGGCTTACATATGGACGCTCTATATTAAATATAGAGGGTCCATATGTAAGCCCCAAACAGGGGTTAAATCGGCCAAATTTGGCAATTATTGGATTTAACTCAAATTCTAACCAGCAAATCTTAAAAGTACAACCTCTTGACCTACTAAATTCCATGCAGAACGGATTGACGGTTCGAAAGTTAAGCTCTAACAAATATCAAAAGTAAACAACATATCCAACAAATATACATGTCATTATAAAACATACAACGCCGATTCGTCCAAGTAGTCAAAAAATCAAAGTCATAAGGCGTTTATTTCTATAAAATCACTAGGATCACTTTGAAGTCTTAGAAACTAGGTTAAGCTAAGCATGTTCCTTTCGACGCGACCAAGCCTAGAAGATCAGGCAGTAAACACGGCTTGGTGCCTATCGTTTTCCTGCAAAATGGACTGTAGAGCTACAGTGTGATGCCGATAGGTTGAGAATCTTCGCTCGCTCGATCAACTAAAAGCCGGTTAACGGACAAAAGCTGAAACGCTGCCCTATTTACAGCAGTAATGAGTGGGTGCTTCGCAGTCCTTAATGTAAAAAGTTGCAACTGTTTCAAAGTACTCTCTGCTTAGTTAATGTATGTTGGGCTTAAAGCGAAATTCATAAAGGTATAATTTCGTGGTTCGATGAATCTGGCTCATGCTGTAAATGTAATTGGTTTTTAGTTGCGAAAGGGACAATATCCCACATACAATTAATAACAGGAATCTTTACAAAATGAATGCTTCAATTTTCCAGTCACAAATGAAGCAATTCCTTTTATTTTATAACTCTGCACCACACTTGCTCTGAATACTATTTTGTGAAAAAAAAAACAATAAAAATAACAAATTAAAAAAAGACCTTTTGTGTTGAGTTTGTTAAATCATTTGAGACCAGTACTCTGCTACAGCTACGGCTTCTGTGGCTGTCAGTGGATTCGTAAAGGTCTTTCAATGTGCAGGTGTGAGGGCAATCTATGCATGAAAGTAGGTGCAGCATTGTTTGTGTTAAGGTCGGTTGTCCGTAGTGGCACTACGTCTTGAGTATCCCCACTTGCTCAGGCTGTAGCGGACAACCTGGATCCGTAATCGGTTAAGCGATTTACAGTTTGAACAAGGTAGAAGTTAGCCCACTGGCAGCATTTCTACACGCGCAATGTATTTAGGAGAAGGGGTATGTTTCTCTTACCACAGCATGTATCGAGCCTGTAACAGATTTTTTTCAAAGTTAATGCTGAATGGTAAGGTATGGTTGTTCTTTTACAGGGTTTTACGGTCCGTGGCTATGACCCGTCCAGCGAAGCGCTGAAGGTAGCGGAGAAGAACGGCATCAAAAGCACCGCCTCCATCGCGGCGGCTGTCGACGGCGTCGATGTCGTCGTCTCCATCCTGCCGAGCAACAAGGTGGTGCTGGACGCTTATATCGGCAAAGATGGTGTTGTTGACCATGTGAGTAATACAAGGGTATTCGTTATGTATACTATTCCGAAATGGGCTCAGTCTACACCCAATTAGCAATAAAGTCTAAGCATTTTGGAAATTTGATATTTTTCTTTGAAAAAAAAAAAAACTATGCAATATATTTTTTCCCGAACTCATTTTTTTGGTTTTTTCTTTCGGACTTTCCCAATCAGTTTTTATTGGGCTTTTCATCAAGTTTATAACTATAATAATTTCATGCATAATGGCATACAAGAAGTTGCATGTCAGCATACAATCTCTTTCGGAAAAAAACAAAGTTAGGGAAGAAAAATTAGGGGTGTTATTTAATATTGATCCTACTCTTTCTTTAGTTTACTGTTAGAAAAGGACAGCGCGAGAGACATCGAGCCGATAAACTTAGTAAGTTATTATGAATAAGGGGGTAACTGTTCTGCATTTCGGTTTCAGGCCCCCAAAGGCGCCCTCCTTATCGACTCAAGCACAGTAGACCCCAATGTACCCAAGCAAATATTCCCAGTGGCCAGTGACAAGGGCGTCAACTTCATCGACGCACCAGTATCAGGAGGTAAACACTGACTTGATTCTTCTGATATTGTTACCACACCAAACGTAATTTTTTATGGTTCATATTATGTGCTCAAGTATATTTATTTATAGGAACAAAACAAAAAATCAAACAAAACTTTTCTTATTTGGATAAAAACCGCATTTTTAGTCAAATAAGAAAATCACATAATACACTTCCCTTCCGTTCCAAAACTCAAAGACACGAGAAAAAGAAAATATAATGGCAGAGAAGAAGTTCTTCTTCCAAGAAGTTTATCTCTACTGAAATGGTAAAGTCAATTTTGAGTTTACTTTTATGGGCTTGCGATATCCAATTCAATTCAATGCGTTTATTTCAGCTTAATAATTACATATTTCAGCCATAGTACAAATAATAATTATAATAATTGGTAGGTAGATAATTTGTGAATTAAAAACATTTTAACTTAGTGGGACACATACAAACGCATGGTATTATGTGTGCGCGTCCAGTGCTTCATGAAAGCGCAGTCCGTGTCGAGTCTTCCAGCGAATAAGTCTTCCAGATATCGCTGAGCCCTCAAAATGTCAAACTCAAATCATTTTCAGCAGTAGAAGTAAGGACCATTTTGAAACAAATTTTAAACATTTAGATCACATATCGCACGCCTTTGAATACGGCTGTAGACTGACATTATGTTCATCGCAATTTCAGTCAAATTAGTGAGTCGTGACTCAAAAACGATAATATTTTTAAAATCTTTCTTCATCTCTTGAGTTATTTAGTTCAAGTACAGTTTCAGAAAACGATAGTTTATTAACAGTGCGTTACAATCAAATGCAAATCACGTAAAAAGTTTATCAAATTAGAGTGTTGTGGGTTTTAGTATTAAATCCACTAAATTTTTATCTCTCGTTACATCACCCGACTTTATGATAACCCGCGTGATTGTATATTATAATAACGATGCCCTTGACGATTCCAATTGCTTTTTCTTCAACATTTAAAGTTTCATAAAAGTATATGTAACATTTTGGTGTCAGAAACTGCTAGAGACCGTGTCGTCAAAATATTTTATTTACGTTTGACGGGTTTCGACTTTATGGGCGAGATTGTTGAACTATATCGTTACTCCCTCAAATGTCAAACTCAAAATTGACTTACATCAACAGACATAAGAATCATTTAGTTGTATTTTTCAAACGGTTCACATTTCCGCAAGTTCCGTTACTTGATTTGACAACAATTGTGATGCCAATAATGCTCTAGGTCACGTACCATTGATGTTCTAGGCGATGACGTACTAAGTTGACAGTCTCAATGATTTATGGTTCAAATTCGTGTAAAATAATGCTGAGACGCTCGCATTAGAATGGCAATAAGTGATCATGATAGGGCCCCAGATAACATGTAGTTAAAAGCAGAGCTAGAATGTGCATTTGTCTAACTCGATTTGTCTGATCTGATCAACACAAGGCCCAGACCCCTCTGGGTCTCTCCTCTCATTCAGATTTGTAGATAAGCCTTTAGATATTAAGACAGTCGTGTACAGTAAGATAACGTAATTACTTGGCAACTAAATGCCTAACAACCTATTATCAAATGATAAATAGCTACTATCAGAAGTAAATCAAATACATATTTATTAATTACAGTATGTTTTCGCAAAATTATTGTGGAAAATATTTTAATAGGTGTTGTAATCAAGCCTCTGCTTCTTCTCAACCGTACGAGGTCCAATGCTGAACATGGCCTCTTCACAGATTTCAAGAACGAAATTCCTATCATGTGGCGGTATTTGCCCATACTCGCCACCTGTATTATGACATAATTTTGAAATGTATAGGTACATCTTAGTGCTGGCGAGAGTCCTTTTCGCAGCTGACAGTCTTTTTCATCTCCAGGTGTAATGGGAGCACAGAACGCGACTTTAGCGTTCATGGCCGGCGGCCGCAAGCAGGACTTCGACCGGTCCGTGCCTCTCCTCAAAGCGATGGGAGCCAAGCAGTTCTATTGCGGGGACGTCGGCGCGGGACAGGTGGCAAAGCTGGCCAATAACATGCTGATGGGCATCACTGGCATGGCTACTGCGGAGTGCATGCATATGGGCATCAAGTAAGCCCATGATATTTTGAATGAATGAATGTAAATTCTTTATTGTACACACACCTTAAAAACTAATTACAATTGATTAAAGACTAAATAGATTTATATGTACAATGGGCTTTTATGATATCCCAAAAACAATGATAAATGCCGCGATAATTTTTTTTTAGGTAAACGTTGTGAAGTCCACCATCATCATTATTCATCATTTCAGCCTTTTCCTTTTCATTGATGTTAGGGGATGTCTAAATAACATCTTCTCAGATGAGCTTCCCAGATCACGGCCACCGATTCTCTTATAAATATCAATCCCTTTCCAGAGCGGGTTTGGACCCTCAAGTACTCCTGGATGTGTTGAACAACTCGTCAGCTCGCTCATGGTCGACGGAGGTGTACTGCCCTGTCCCCGGCCTGGTACCCACTGCTCCTTCTAGCAGGAACTACGACGGTGGATTCAAGAACGAACTTATGGTTAAGGTTAGTGAAAAAATCATCATCTTTAAAATAAAAAAAAACAGTAGACTCTAGGTACTTGTATTTGAGCAATGTAGGCCAAGGCACAGATAACATAATACTATACTGCCAAGGGGCTGAGTGGGAGGTGCATCTACTTTCAATCCGAACGTGGGATGTTCAAATCCCAGGCACGTAGCGAAGGGTTTTTTCATTCTGGTACATATATTCATATTCATTCATTTATTGCCAACATGTACATGTATACAGCTTAGGTGTAAGGGTAGCTTAAGTAAGTACATGTACCCTGTAGGGCGCTGCAAATGTCTTGTTTTACGTACATTTAAATAATAATAATAATTGGTAACTTTTTCATTAAATGTCAAATAACAGTGTAGTATAAACAGTCAAAAATAGCATTGGTTAAAAACAATTCAGGTTAAGCTAGGTATCTATTTATGATGTCGTCAGTCGTTTATTTATTACAAAAGCTTATCAGATAGGAATTCTTCCACCGAGTAATAGCATTTATTTAAGAGTAGATTTTTTAATTTGTTATGGAATACGGAGTCTTTTAGCTCTTTTTTAATAATGTCAGGAATTTTATTGTAGATATTTATTGACCTAAATTCAGGACTTTTTTGAGTATTTTTAGTTTTGAAAAAGGTAGTATTAACTGGTCCTTATTGCGGTCCTTATTATATCTTTATCAGTATATGTACCAGATATCAGGAGTGCTGTCACCACAAATCAGTGTTCTGCATCAGATACGCTAATAAATGGAAACGCCTAGATTTTCAATTAGTATTCTAGATTTTATTATCAGTGGACGTGCTGCGGGAGATGATAGATTTATAAACCATAACTTCTTTTTCCAGGATTTGGAACTAGCTTCAGGCTTGGCGCTCGGTATCCGCTCACCGATCCCGCTCGGCGCCGTTGCCACCCAGCTGTACCGGATCGTGCAGTCCCGGGGGTACGGACACAAAGACTTCTCCTACATCTACCAGCTGCTTAAGGACGAGAGCGAGAAGAAGAAATAGAAATAAATTGTAAAAAATAGCCCATCTGTTGTTTTTATTCAAGCAGGTGAAAGGGAACCTGCCGCGTTTAGATCTCGTTGGTCCATCGGGTGGAGAGCCTTTCAACACTATGTCGCCCGATTCGTGGTCGCCATTCGAGAACCTTTTTTCCCCATCGGTTGTCGGTAGCTTTATGGCGTATGGTAGAGCTTTATGGCGAGCCCACTGCCAGCTCAACTTGCTCATTCTGAGAACTACGTTGGTGACCTTGGTTTATGTACGGATTTATTCATTTTGAATTTAAACATTGCTCTCTCCCGCCCGCGCGACTCTGAGCTTGTGTATGAAGCCAATAGTTAGCGACCAAGTCTGAGTGCCATAAGTCATCACTGGCAACACGCACTGATTGTAGACTTTCGTCTTGAGGCTCTGAGGTATCTGCAACGAGAAGATATGACGAAGTTTATCAATCGCTGCTCGTCTGAGTCGGATTCGTCGAATGAATTCTTTGTCGAAGTCAAAGCAATACCTACTATTGAATCGCAGCCCGGTCTAATTTAAAGCAAATACGGCACCGAGGTCTCCTGCAGTATGATTTAAAGGTCGCATACTCGTAAAAAGAGTTTACATAAACGCTAGGCTAGCCAACATCCAGCGCTTGCCAGATGACGCGCCCACAGAAATGTGGCACAGCCGCGCTTGACTTACTTTGCCGTCGTAATAATGAAACTCAAGACGGACCAAATCAAATTGATACACAAAATATGAAAGCGATCTGAAACTCCTTTTTTTGATAAAGAACAATTCATTCATTTATTTCAACCAACAATTGGATAATTTGTGTCAGTACCTAATATTCTTCTTATCTTACGTTAGTCACTACCATTATAAAATAATAAAATAAAGATTTGAAATAATAATAATATACCCATTGATACACAGTCACAAATACTAAAGATTAAAACTGAACCGAACTATACTGTTAAATTAGCATTCGGCCCGAATAAGGCCGAATATTTCCTTTGACTGAACATTTATTAACTACTAAAGATTCTTTAATCATCCTGTCATTCTTTAGTAGTTTATAAATGTTCACTACATTCACATTATCTTTATATAAATATTCACAAAACGAAATGTATTAGTCAAAGGAAACTTTTCGGCCTTATTCGGGCCGAATGCTTATTTGCCAACATAGTTCGGTTCAGTTTTAATCTTTAGTATTTTTGTAGAGAAACGATTATGCGCATCTCGCTCAGCAAACTGTGTAGCTTCCAAGTGTACTATTCTGTATCTATATGGAATAAATGAACTGAACTTTCTCACTCCATAGGTAACATGAGCTAAACGAGTAAATGTCGTTTTATTCTACCTTCCAATCGAGGAGAGGCCCACGAGATTATACGAGCAATGCCTAAAATATTAAATTTACATGATTGGATTCGGTGAAAAATTATTGGACTTGTTCAAAATAGATTTTTCAGACTTTTACTGAGAATATACGAGGATCGAGTTTTAACAACGAGTTAAAACTCGATCCTCATATATTCGAGTTTAATCAGTGCATTTTTAATAAAGATATTGTAATCTACGCCTAAAATAAATTTATTTATATATTTATAGGAAAACCAACAGCTTAATAATCTTGCTAAACACCAGTGTGATGGTAGTGACTATCCGAAAGAAATGGAAATTCCATTTCTTTCAGTGTGAAAGATGGTGGAGTACCTACTACGCCACATCAGTATACATAACAGATAGCCAATAACAGGTTTTCACGTATAAAAACAAACAAATATATAAATAAAACCCAAATTCACATACTTAGTCCTCCTGACTTCATACTAGGATTCCCTGTGTCGTGGGTATCAGTAACTACGAGTACCATGGTACCACAACACCTAGACCCAGAACAAATATTTGCAGATCATGCAAACATTTGTCCCGCAGCGGGAATCGAAACCCCGTGCGACTCAGACGCTACGCCACCGAGGTCGTCAGTAGGCCTATATCTAGAAACAAAAGCAATTATGTTTTTGTACTAAGAATATGTTCCTTTGACGAATAAATTTCGTTTGTGCGAATATTTATCTAAAGTACCCACGTAGGTATATGCTTTTTTCTTTGTCGAGACAGAATAACTCTGGAATGTTTTTACCAATGAAACCTTAGTTTCTAAATATTCATAGAATTCATTCGTCAGTTAATAAATCGTCTCGTAAATAAAGCATTTGTTTGGCTAGTCTTTGTTGAACAAAAACTTCGGGAAAGCCATTTCTTGTATGCGGCTGACTTTCATTTATTGCTGGCACATTAACGTAAGAACTCTTTTGTGTAGAGAAAAATATGATTATGACGCGGTCCGGTCTTCCTATTGTCCTTTATTCGATTTTTACCCGGCAAAAAATACAATATGGCCGACCCTTTTACAGCCCCTAGGGTTTGGTTTTTTAAGCGGCCGAATGATAGACAAAACGGAGCCAAGGCCTTTTTTTAAATAACGGTTCACTAAGTTATGAAATCTGAAACGAGGAAATCTGTAGAAGAACCAAGGTCACCAACATAGCTTTCAGAGTCAGCAAGTTGAAGTGGCAGTGGGCATGCCTTATAGCTCGCAGAACCAACAACCGATGGAGACTAACAGTTCTCGCATATCACGCAATGTAAGAAGGCTCTCGATTGGCCGACAACATTGGGAAGGTTATGATAAGTCGGTGGATGGATAAGGCCCAAGACCGCTGCACTCTCTGGGCTTAAACAGCAGTAAACTTCTTCGGGATGATGATGATGATATTATACCAGGTCATAAAAAGCAACTATCTTATTCGCTGTGGCGACCCCAGCTGACGAATAGGCCCCTCCATATTTAACCACACGTGGATGTCGTAAGAGACGATTAAGGAAAGAGCTAGGAGATGGGATGGGAGATAGCAGTTCCCTATTTTAACTACAATAGCTCTTACTGCGCTCGCCAACCCGCGTGCCCAGAGCGGTGAGTATGGGCAAATGCCCCTCACATGATATGAAGCAATCTGGAAATATAGAATAGAATAGAATAGAATATACGTTTATTTGACATACACACGAAAACACAGAACAGACATGGGAACATATAATACAAGGTATAATAAAAACACAAATGACAACAAAGAATAAACATAAGGACACCTGCCCACCTTATAGGTAGTCAGGCATCCACCTGTAGCCAGTAGGTGCGAACCAGTCTCGCTCTGTTTCGGGTGCAGCCAAACAGGCCCTGACTCAGCTTATTGCTGCTTTACATGACAAAATGCCATGTAAAGCAGCGCTGGTTTTCAGGCAGGACCTTGAGTAGGGTGACGTCACATTTAACAAAATAGAAAAGATACAGAAGAGAAAACAAGTAAAAGGAACGCTATATTGTATACACTTATTAGAGGTAATATGTTGGGGAGGCTTATGTTCAGCAGCGGATATCCTACAGCTGAAATGATGAGGATCTAAGTCGGTAGTAGTATGAAGGTTGTAGGTCGTAGTATTTTCTTTTAACAATATGCAATTTCCTAGCGATTCATAATATTATATAATTATAGTTTTTTTTTAATTTTTTTTTCATTTTAAGTTTACTTTATCTTTTAAACATACAGAACTATGTATTGTGTCAATGAGGAGGGCGTTGAGGCTGCTACTCAGTTTTCATAACTTTTGCAGTCTCATCGTTCATTCTGTAACCTGTTTCCCTGTGTACTTTGTTCTGAATAAATGTTTTTTTTTTTAATTTTGAAGGTAGTTGCGTTATTAGTATATCAGCTTAGTACTCTCCCGAAGGAAATTTCGCGCCTTGCGCAATGTATACCTAAGCAATAGAAGTTAATGAAAAAACCATAATCCTATTTGTATGTAAATAGCTGTTCATTTCATGGTTAATTTCCGCCGAGATTAGACGTCCATGCAACCTTTCTCACCGCAACTTCGACATTTCGATCACGTAACCTCTCCCACAAAGGAAAATTTTTCCACGGCCCACCTCTGTACACAGTGTAACTGAATATCCACGGAATTCAAACGACATTCTCGTCACGATCCACCATTACTTGCCGACAGTGACTTCCAATTTCTAAATGTGAATTACTATTCGACCCAAAACTTCCGAAATATAACCTAATTTCAACCTTCCCCTACACTATTAAAGTCTGAATTCTGAATTTTGTTTTGTGACTTGGCACGTTTCGTGTTGCAAGGTAGAACCGCCGTAACGTGAAAATTTAAAATTTCGTGTCTAAGTGAAATTTTATTGGGTATCCCTATTTATAGTCCAAATCGTTCGGAGTCAAATAGGTAGGTACTTGTACCAATATTCATTTACTGCGAGTTTCTTGAGTTTTTGCAAGAATCTGACAAGAGGCTTGGAGAATTCTTTATTTTAAGTAAGTACCTAGGATATAGACTAAACAAGCTATACGATACCCGCACAGTGGCCCACCCAAGCTTCAATCAGTACGAGAGAGAGTATCTATAGATCGAGTACTAGAACTTGTACTGGAACTATATATATACTCAATGTGCAACTATGTTAATTTCTTATTAAGATCATCATAGATCAGATCATATACAAGCTCAAAGTCGCGCAACGGGCTATGGAGAGAGCTATGCTTGGAGTTTCACTACGTGATAAGATCCGAAATGAGGAAATCCGTAGAAGAACGAAGGTCACCGACATAGCTCTCAGAATTAGCAAGTTGAAGTGGCAGTGGGCAGGCCATATAGCTCGCAGAACCGACAACCGTTGGGGAGTAAAGGTTTTCGAATGGCGACCACGAACCGGGCGACGCAGTGTTGGAAGGCCCCCCACCCGATGGACCGACGACATTGTGAAGGTTGCGGGAAGTCGGTGGATGGAGAAGGCTCAAGACCGTTCGTCATGGAACTCTTTGGGGGAGGCCTATGTCCAGCAGTGGACTTCTACAGGCTGATGATGATGATGATGATGAGATCAGATCATCAATTTCATGTTCATAATTCATGTCGATCTAGTGGGAGGTATCTAAAATCCCCATCGGCACTAATAGATTTTTTATTTTTTTTATTGATAATGGTAAAGCGTTTGGCCATTAACTCACTTTTGCAAGTGAGATGTGGCCTAAGATGGAGCACGCTTTCCCAGAGTGAACTTATTGACCCTAGATTTGAAGACTCCTAGAAAATTAGAAATCCTCGAAAAGTTTAGGTAAACGTTCTCAGAACGGTGAGGGAAAACATCGTGAGAAACGTGGCTGAGTCGGCTCCGCTCGTATTCCCCATATCTTTCCTTAGGATCAGGCCGACTATACTGAGAGGATGGTACCTAGTTGCTGTGCAAGCCTACTCCATCTAAAACATATTCTAGATTAGATAGATTTTTATATTCATAGACGCCTCACTACTCTTGAAGATAGACGCCTTCGCGGAGACCTCATCGATACTTTTAAAATTATAACCAACAAGTACAATCTGCCAGATATTAAAGATATCTTCATAAGGAAACATGATCAAAGACCTCGTGGCCATCAACTTAAGCTAGCTCGTGCTCCTGCTAACCTACTTGCTGCGTACCACTTCTTTAGCAACAGAGTAGTCCACAACTGGAACATGTTACCGGAAGATGTTGTTTCTGCTACTTCTGTCAATGCATTCAAAAACAAGCTCGACAACTGGCTACGAATCAATAAATCAGTGCTCAAAAAAGTGAACCAGACAATAGACAATAGACTTTCAATTTCGACACTGTGAGATGTAGACACATCAGCGGATCAGCTCGTCTATAATCAAATAAATAAATAGATTTTTTCCTACTTACTTGATACTTATCGACATATTTTAGACAATTCATACAATATCTTTATAAATTGTAGCCTATGTGTTAATCTGATGTTTAAGCTATATTATTGTGAAGTTACATTAAAATCCATTCAGTAGTTTTTACGTGAAAGTGTAACAAACATCCATCCATACTTAATAGCTTTCGCGTTTTTAATATTAGAAGGAAAGATAGTAAGATATTAAAATAATAATAATAAATAATAATAATAATAAATTTTCCGGACATATCACACACGGTCAATTGATCCCAAACTAGGCATTGCCTGTACTATGGGTACCAGAGACTGTTATACATAATAGATATATATTTAACACCCAGACACAGAACAAAAATCAGTGTTAGTCACAAATGTTTGTCCAGTGCGGGAATCGAACCCGCGACCTCTAGCACAGAAGGCAGAGTTACTACCAACTGAGCTATGAGGTCTGTAAGGTGGAAAAAAGTTCCACCTGACGCAGTATAAAACAACAACTAGAATAGATTGAAAGCCTTACTTACTATAGATACTAATTCATTAATCTTTAAGCTTCGGGCACTTCTATCTATTTAAATTCTTCAAAAACTTTCCAAAACAATTTGAGTTCCAACAATTTCCGAACAGGCCGGGTACGAACTTGATATGTCTGTTTGGAAATTGTTGAAACTCAAATATCATGTAAACGGGAACAATATAAGTACCCTTGTCGAACGTATCACATGAGTTTGGAACTAAACAATCTTGAGCGCGCTGCAATCCAGTGAGCCCAAGTTTTGAGCTGAGCCTGAACGGTGCCAGAGTAGAATAGGAACTAGCAGTGCAACTGTGTAATTGTTTCAGGCATGTATTGTTGTGCTAAAGTTATCAATTAGCATTATTAGATGAAAAAAAAGCATGGGAATGTTTATGTTCCAACTCAATTATTAATAAAGTTGTAAAAGGATCGTTAAAAAAATAACCGGGCCGTGGTTTTTTGTCTCGTTCTTTTAGGCTTGGTCGCGAAGAACAGGCGGAAATTCAACTAGATTTAAGAAGTTTCGGACAGGACTATGTGTGTCGTGGTTCTTTTGCCCCCACAAAAGGAGGGATCCATGAGGATTTCCCCAAGTAAATAAAAAAAAGGACTATGTGTGTGACTGTTTGGTGTTATCTTATTCTGCCCATCGTTGCTTGATACAAGACTTTGCAGCAGCCAGCAGTTGTTATAAAATACTGATTTCCAAGTTTACAGTGGCTGTGCTGAGCTCAGGGAAAACTTCCAAATTTTGATTAACTTTTAATAAGCCGCCTCAGTACTGATAGAACTTTGCACGACCAACTTTTGTAAGAAAATTAATAATAGGTTATTTCTTAGATTAGGTATGATACAAATACTGATTGTGTTGGGGCGGGAGTTGTTTATTGGCGGTTACTTAATTATTGCCCGGGGCAATTTACTGGTAATTTTGTACGCATATATTTTGAGCGAACACACAATTTATGGCTAAAGAATATAGATGTCGTAAGAGGCGACTTAGGGACAAAAGCAAGGGTATGGACAGCAGCGTCCCATATATTCACATAGATAGCGCTCGCTAACCCGCGTGCCAGGCGGGTCAGTCTAAGCAATTTCCCCCCATATCAAAGGAATTCGCTCTTGACATCTGTGGTCGATAACTTATATTCATAATTTGAAATAATTACGGTGTACCGAAAGTAAA
Source organism: Anticlea derivata (assembly GCA_947579855.1). NCBI lineage: Eukaryota > Metazoa > Arthropoda > Insecta > Lepidoptera > Geometridae > Anticlea > Anticlea derivata. The sequence continues at coordinate 11,057,886 of OX388268.1, forward strand.
ATATTTCAGGCCCAGAATTAACGGTGTGCATGTGCATGTCACCGAATTCGTAGAACACCAAAGCTGCTAAGGATGGACCGAGTATGAAGTACAAAGCACACTACAGAGCTTTGTTTGTCACCATGATTAGATTCCACGTTTGTTTGATTTAATCTACACAGTAACCAAACAAACACACGACATAAGAATTGAGATGTAGTGTACACTAGTCTCTGGCGTTATCAAGCTAGTTACGGCTCAGATTGTGAAGGGAAAAGTTTAAATAAAATAAAAATAAATGTTCCGGACATATTCACATGGTCAACTGATCCCAAACTAGGCATAACCTGTACTATGGGTACCAGAGACTGACATACATAATAGATATATATTTAACACCCAGACACAGAACAAACATTTGTATTAGTCACAAATGTTTGTCCAGTGCGGGAATCGAACCCGCGACCTCTAGCGCAGAAGGCAGAGTTACTACCAACTGAGCTATGAGGTCAGTCAACTGGTATGTGTTATACCAGTGAGTTTCCCGATCAAAAAATGTGCGTGTAAGGAAACCGGCATGTCCTAGAACCTAAAAATGTTTTCATTTTTGTCACATTTGGAAAAAAAGCTTTCTTCGGGTCTATATTATGACGATGAAAACATCGTGTGCATGTCTACAGCTTACACATAACGAATTTCTGAATTCTGAGTATGCAAATATTTAGTGCATAATTGGTGCAATCTGAAAATCCAATTCAAAATTTAGGTGCCAAAGAGGTTTCTGAGATATGAGCCAAAAACTATGTGTCAGCTGGAGACCCGGGTCTACAGCTTGCACATCCAGTACTGCCAAACGGCTGACGCGAGAGCTATGAAAACTAGCCAGATATTTAGTGCCAAATTAGTGCCAAAGGTACTAAAAATTTCAGGCCTGTAGCTTAAAAGGTTTCAGAGATATGAGCCAAAAACTATGTGTCAGCTGGAGACCCGGGTCTACAGCTTGCACATCCAGTACTGCCAAACGGCTGACGCGAGAGCTATGAAAACTAGCCAGATATTTAGTGCCAAATAAGTGACTAAGGTACCAAAATTTTCAGGCCTGTAGCTAAAAAGGTTTCAGAGATATAAGCAAAAAACTATGTGTAAGCTGTAGACCCGGGTCCCCAGCTTACACATTTCGCTACGCCAAACCGCTGATCAGAGGGCAATAAACTTTAGGCAGGATTTTAGCTTATAATTAGTGCCTAAGGTACCAAAAATTTCAGGCCTGTAGCTGAAAAGGTTTCAGAGATATAAGCAAAAACAGTTTTCCCGCCAAAAAATTCAAATAAAGTTATTGAAAATCGGCTCATTGCGACGTTGCCACTTCGCTTAAAAAGATTGTCAAACGACTTTAAACTTTATTTACATGTCACGAAGATTGATTTTGGTATTTGATCATTAAAAAAGTTAATTTGGTTTGTTGAGTTTAGTCTAGGAGCTCGGAGGATAAAATAGTTTTCAGCCAAAACATACCCAGTGCTGCCATCGATGTACCTTGTGTGTCGTACCTCGAAAAAGAGAGATTTATCTTTTACTTCAGTGAACTAGTGTATGTATACAAAATGTTCCGGAATTAGTATATACACATCAACGATAAGTTGAATGACCTCCCTTTTGGATACTTACCTATTAGAGGACATGTATCACAAAAATATTTTTTCATTTTGCAGAAGTCCACTGCTGAACATAGGCCTCCCATAAAGAGTGCCACGACGAACGGTCTTGAGCCATTTCCATTCAGTGAATTACAGTAACCTTCGCAATGTCGTCGGTCCATAGGGTGCGGGGCCTTTCAACACTGCGTCATTCGGTGTGTGGTCGCCTTTCGTAACTTTTTGGTGCTGGCAACGCGCACTGACTGTAGGCTTTCGTCTTGAGGGTCTCTGTGGTAGGTATATTATATGCGACGAAGATGAAGTTTTCCAAACGCTGGCTATGGATAGAATTGGCTGGATATAGATAAAACAGAATCGAAACTATTATGTAGGAGGTATCTTTAACCTATTGAAGTCCACTGGACATACTGTACCTACCTCTAATGTAGGTAAGTTACTAACATTTGTTAGTTACTAGCATAATTTTTGTGATACCTACACAGCTTCTTATTAGGTAGTATCTTCATCTTCTGAATTTGTTGTACTTCTAACCTAGCCGTTATCTCATATGTAAGATAGGTGTCGACCGATCTAGATAAAATAAAAATATATTGTAAGTAATTGGTTAGTACCTACCTACATAATTCGTTACTTCGGTTGAAGTTCCATAGATTTTCAATTTCGAAACTGACGTATGAAATTGGCCTCCATTGTAGCCATCATCATCATCAGCCCACACTAGTCCACTGCTGGACATAGGTCAACCCTAATACGCGCCACTGAGCCCTATGTCCGGCCATTCTCATACACTTTCTGCCCGCGCCACCGCCCCGCATTTCATAGATCATTGCTCCGCCTAGCCACACACTAAAACAGAAATAAAAGTCTGTCAGAGAAGTCAGGTAAGGTATTTAGGTTAATCAAGATACCTTGGTAGGTAGGTAGGTAGCACATATGAAAGTTGGATATGCAGGTATCTATTAGGTACTACCGTGACGTATTTGCTCATTTTGTTCATATCTAAGTTGGCTAGTAAATTATAGATGGTAGTTACCTAGTACCTAGGTACTAGTTATTTACCTATCTATAGTTTTTTGACGTGTTTTATTACGCATCTAGGCAATTTAGTTCTACCTAAGTTTGGTTAGCTCTAGGTACTAGGAAGCCATCTATTACTTTCGTGACGTGTTTGCATAATATTATACAATCCTACGTACTTTATGTAAGGTACTTACTTATGTAGGTCTAGCTAGGTATAGGTACCAAGTATTTATTATACCTAGGTACTACGTACCTACACTTTGTACCTAGACCTACAAAACATAGGGAAGTAGGTAGGTACCTCACATAAGGTAGGTAGATATGAACCATTTATAAACCACGTCACGAAAGGAATAGATGAGTAGGTTCCTATGTGACATGATGAGTAGGTTCCTATGTGACATGATGAGATATATGACTCCGCCGTCTAAAGCTAGGTGGCTTCGTATTATTGGAAAAATTATTGCAATAAAATGCTGTGAATGCGCACCCCAACGCGGGACGTCAGTGCAGATCTTATTCCCCCATTTAGAATTAGATGCTGTGAATATGGCTGGCTGTACATTATCAGAGTGTCCACGTCCTTACAGGCTGCCCGATATTGTACAGGCGCGTAACATTATCGTGTCATTCTTTCGTTCTTGAAGTTTGTATTTTTTTATGCTTTTCCCTTTCGGGCTGGCTGTGGCATCTTATTCCTGCCGCCAAGTCTTTTGCTCTCAAATCGAGAGGCTTATGTATGTTTAAAGTATATATCATGTAGGTTAAAGAATTCAGAAGCTTAGATAGGATAAGATGATGAAGTATCACTAAAATTATGCTGGTAACTAAAAAAGAAAAGGCGTCAAAATCTAAAAATAAACAAAAATTTTGTAGTTATAATATTATAATAATACCTACTATAGTTTTTATTTGGTACATCAAAGTTTCTAATTGGTAGTGGTGGGTAACTCACTCAAAATACCTGAGCTGCAAATCAGCTCGCAGCACGCGCTCTTGAACCGCGCAAGTAGATCTATGAATGATTTCAGATGAATCAGGTAAAGTGAAGCAAACAATGCAATAAGGTACTAGCAATCAGTTCATCAAACGGATCAGCTTTTCTAATATGGACTTAATAGTGTTGAAAATAATACAAATTGTTATCGTATGAAATCGTTTCTAATCAGGGTCAGGGTCGCATGAATCGCAGATGAAGTAGAACTACTTTGAGCCGTTGAGCTGCTTCAGCTGCTTGGGAGCGACGTGATCCATTTACCTGCGGCTCAGTACCCTGTGATTCGATCTGGATGCGTGTTCTGACTCGAGTTCATCATCATCATTCCAGCCGTTTGAAGTCCACTGCTGAACAGCGGCCTCCCCCACAGATTTCCGGAGTGACTTCCTGTCATGGGGGTGGGGGGAATTTGAAAATCTTTGTGAAAATAGGAGAAGCTGCTGCCCATCCCTTACTCGCCTGCCTAGTACGACATCCACGGGTAGGAGGTTAGGAGGGGCCTATTCTTCAGCCGGGGCCGCCACGGTCACTGACTCGAATTATCCACCTCTAATTAGTGGTAGGTACACTATGTACAGCAGTGGACTCAAATAGGTGATGATGATGATACTTACACAATGGTTTCGATTCTGTTTTATCTAATGGCCACCGTTTGGAAAACTTCATCTTCGTCCCTTAAAATATACCGCAGAGCGCCACAAGCAAAAATTTAGCGCGATCGGGGCCCAGATTTGTGGCATTGTATTGTTTCCTATTAACACGTAAGTACTCGTAGTGTGCGAGCTGACTAAACCTCTGGTTTCTTCATGATGTTTACCTTAAACCATTTTGGCGATCTACTCTCAAAAATTATAACAACCAAAATAACGAACGCGTCACAATATTATACGTAAGTGCCTCGTTATAATGACTAAATAAAAGTTTTTTATCAATAAGTCATATTGAACTAAAAAGCTAATGAGGGTGTGCAAAAAAGTGTAATGACGGTCGATTTTTTTATTACAACGATCTGCGACTCTAAGAAATAGTTCTTTCAACCTCTACACTTATTTCGTCGCTGCAAGTAAAGTACCGCTGGCGTAGAGGTTGAGGCGGTGGACTCAATAATCGTCAGTAACGACGTGCCCTGGATCGAATCTCTTCTTCCGAATCGACTTTTTGCGTTTTCTGATCGTTCCAGAATGCCCCAAACAAGAAACCAGGTTGCCGTAGAATTAGAAAATTGACCGCTGAAATACAAAAAGCACAAAACTTGAATTTGAAGCTTCTAAAGGAACAAGACGACTGCGCGAAGGATTATAAAAATCTCTTGGCGCAAAATGGGTCACTCAAAGTAGCATTTGCAGAACAATAATAAAATTACAAGAGACTGAAACGGAAAGAAATAAGCTAAAAGAGATGATTGAGCGACGAACTGCAGATCTCAATGAATATGAAGAAGCATTAAACGTAATACGTATAAACGAAAATAATGCAGCGCTGTTCGAACAACTACAAAAAACGCTCCAGTTGGAAACCAATGAGAACACCCAAATACTTAATGAAGAATTGGATAATTTAATAAGCCAAATAATTGAGCTCCAAAGTGAAAACATAAAATTAAAAAATTCTAGACACACCGTAGATATTAAAACTGCAGCAAAGACCAAGAACTTAAGTAAAAATATTATAACATTGAATAAACAAGTGAAACATGATAAAGACTCACAGAATAGAAAGAAAAATACAAAAAAAATTAGTAGCGAAAAAAGGGAAGACAAAAACAATTAAAACGAGTGAATCAATAGCAACAAAACAGGTCGTGACAATAAAGAATAAAGAAGACAACGGGATTACTACGAGAATAGGACTTCGATCCGTAGAGAAGCTAACGACAGAGGAGAACACTGGAAACCAAACGAATAACAGTACCCAAAACCATGAACCCAGACTTATAGCTGAAGATACCGCCGTAATTTCACTAAATAGACCTAAGAAAATGCTAATATTGTGCGATACATACGGAAAATCTCTTGGAGAATTTATACACTTACATAATAATGACTACCAATCTGTTCTATCCATTTGTAAGCCAGGTGCTCCTAACAGAGAGATTATAAATAACTTGCCGACACTGACAAAGAATTTGACTCAGGGCGATGATGTCGTCGTGATTGCCTCTGACTTCCATCATCAATCAAGACGTAAGTCTACGAGATACGATTACATCGATGGCAGCACTGGGTATGTTTTGGCTGAAAACTATTTTATCCTCCGAGCTCCTAGACTAAACTCAACAAACCAAATTAACTTTTTTAATGATCAAATACCAAAATCAATCTTCGTGACATGTAAATAAAGTTTAAAGTCGTCTGACAATCTTTTTAAGCGAAGTGGCAACGTCGCAATGAGCCGATTTTCAATAACTTTATTTGAATTTTTTGGCGGGAAAACTGTTTTTGCTTATATCTCTGAAACTTTTTCAGCTACAGGCCTGAAATTTTTGGTACCTTAGGCACTAATTATAAGCTAAAATCCTGCCTAAAGTTTATTGCCCTCTGATCAGCGGTTTGGCGTAACGAAATGTGTAAGCTGGGGACCCGGGTCTACAGCTTACACATAGTTTTTTGCTTATATCTCTGAAACCTTTTTAGCTACAGGCCTGAAAATTTTGGTACCTTAGTCACTTATTTAGCACTAAATATCTGGCTAGTTTTCATAGCTCTCGCGTCAGCCGTTTGGCAGTACTGGATGTGCAAGCTGTAGACCCGGGTCTCCAGCTGACACATAGTTTTTGGCTCATATCTCTGAAACCTTTTAAGCTACAGGCCTGAAATTTTTAGTACCTTTGGCACTAATTTGGCACTAAATATCTGGCTAGTTTTCATAGCTCTCGCGTCAGCCGTTTGGCAGTACTGGATGTGCAAGCTGTAGACCCGGGTCTCCAGCTGACACATAGTTTTTGGCTCATATCTCAGAAACCTCTTTGGCACCTAAATTTTGAATTGGATTTTCAGATTGCACCAATTATGCACTAAATATTTGCATACTCAGAATTCAGAAATTCGTTATGTGTAAGCTGTAGACATACACACGAAAACATCGACACTGTTTCGATTCGTCTAGAGAATCTTCCTAAGGTCGAGTATGATCCACATAATATAGAAGTGAGTAAAATCCGTTTTTCAAAATGTCAAATAGTACAATTCACGATAGTTTCGTAAGTGTAATGTCACATGTGCACGAAAGGAGCTCTCATCCTTTCACCTCACTAGTTCTTTAACCCTAGGAAATTTTAACTGCGATAGCAGTTCTTACCAGTTCGGTGCTAAGAACTCTGATTTAATCCCCTGGATCCCTTGTGGATAAAAACGTCAATTTACATTCAGCGAGCGTGCCGCAACATGGCGCTAATAAAACAAAACAGTAAAGGTCCAAATTCAAAAGACACGCGCCTCCATCGGCGGTGACGCGTCGTTAGAATTCAAAGCATGGTGACGTGGTATGATTTTTTACCTACCCTCAAAAGCTGAAAATTTGCTTGCGAGCACGCGGCGAGCCGTTTGTCTTACTCCGCGCAGCCGTAAATCCGTGACTAAAATAATAGGCCGGGAGTCGGAGGGGGTTTGCATAAAACATTCAGGTTTAAGTTTTTTTTTAATGATATACGGAGGTGTAGTGACTAGTATTTAAGGATACCTGCATTCCTTAACTTATGCTGTCTCCGGGGGACAACTGACAGTGACAGATAACAGATGACACCTGAGATGGAGAGATATATACATACTCTCTGGAAGTGAGTCAGTCTGTGGTCAAGCCGGCACGAGCAGGCGCGCGGGAATCACTGAGATATTATAAGTGATATAATAATAACGAGGGAGTTGTCCTGCTAGGAACCAGCGTGGTGTAAGGCACACACTACAGGAGGCAAACAGGCTTACAGCCCACCTGATTCTAAGTGGTTACCGTCGCCTATTGACATCAGCAACACCTGGAGCATTGCTAATGCGTTGCCTGCCGAACCCCTCCCCCCCTAGAGAGCTCTGGCAACCTTACTCACCGCAGGAACACAACACTATTTTAAACAAATAATGTTATTTGGCTGCGATCTTCTGTAAGCCGGAGGTACCTCCCCAGGGGGGCTGCTCCAATTAAGAGCGAGAAAATCTCGCTGTGCCCTACCTCCTCCAAAAATTATATTTTATTTACTCAAAAGAATAAATTCACTTACATGAGAAACACAATATTTAAGCGAGATTTTTTCGCTCCAAAATTGAACAGCCTGGTGCCTCCGCTTTAGAGAAGATCGCAGCCATAGAACATTATTTAAAATAGATAGTGTTGTGTTCCAGCGGTGAGAAAGGTTGCAAGAGCTGTACAAGCGGGTTAGGGGAGATTCGGGCTCGGCAATGCATGCGTTATGCCTCTGGTAGGCTGCGGTAACCACACTTGCGGTAACCTTACTAAGAGTGGACCACCTTAAAGTATTTAAAAAAAACTTACTGGTTTCCTCTCGGTATTTTCCTTCATCGTTTTAAGGACAAAAGTCGGGGTACCTCCCTCTAGGCCAACACGGCTATCATCGAGAGTATGACATAAAAAAATAATTGCAAGCTCCGATGCTACATCATCTCTGTTTTCTTGACGCATTCACTGGCAACCTTATTGAGTCTGTATGCTTTGGGAATATGAACTGTCACGTGCAGGGGCTTAGCGGTTAGAGCTGCTTTGTGTCGGGTTTATTCGATCAAAGGCTTTTAAGTACGAGTTTAGCTTGTCGCGGTTTGTGAAATGGAAATTGAAAAGTAACTCGTGAATACCAGGAATACCAGAGTCGTGGGTGGAAATCTGAGGGGTTTCAAAAACAGAAACTAACAATATTCCATTTATTTACCAAAAAGTGCCGTGGTGGCCCCGGCTAAAGAATGGGCCCCTCCATATCTACCTATCCGCGGATGTCGTAAGAGGCGACTAAGGGAAAAAAGCTAGGGGATGGGCAGCAGCGTCCCTCATTTTAACAACAATAGCTCTAATTGCGCTCGCCAACCCGCATGCCCAGCGTGGTGAGTATGGGCAAATCCCCCCACATGATAGGAATTCGCTCTGTCTGTTGGGGAGGCCATGTTCAGCAGTGGACGTCGTACGGCTGAAATGATGATGATGATGACCAAAAAGTAAAAAGATAGCTAAACAAGTTGAGGTCCCCGCACTAGGTTTAGCCTGTATCGATGGAGGCCGAGTACAAAAATACGATTTCCATTACATACATTAATTTAAAAAAACAACCACTACTATAGGGCCATGGAGAAAATAAAACTGAATTATAACAACTTAGTAAATTACATAAAACCACCTAGAGGCGCACTTCATGAACTGGGCCATGATTTTTAGGTTCTAGGACATGCCGGTTTCCTCACGATGTTTTTCTTCACAGTATGAGAGAGTGCAAATACATTCTTGGAATGGAAAATCCATTGGTGCACAAATGGGATTAGAACCCATGACCTGTCGATCTGAAGGCTGGACCACTTCCACCACTCCATCAGCGCTCGGAAAGGCAGACTGCGAAATCTGCCGAATTGCCCTGGAATAATACAAAATGGCCGCTACAACCGGCCGTACAAGAGCTTATTTAGGTAGTATAATTGAAATAAAGCACAGCAGAGCTGCTATGAGTCCTTGTGATAAATAAATAATTCAGATGTTGCCCGCAGAACCAGCATACATTGGAACATTACAAAACTACGTAAAAATAATACCTACAAAAGTAAACAAAACGCTTCATGCCCGAAAGCGAACAGAAACTTTGGAGTTGAAATAAAAGAAACCCTTACTTTTATGCCCCAGTTTTGTTAAAAGTGTTGACCAATAAATGACTGCCGCTAAAAGCTTTATCTAAGCGGATCTTTGAAAACATTGACACAGGCCAGCGAACAAGAACTTGACTGTGACTTGTGAGTAGATGTCACTTAAAGCTCCTATTAATTAATAGGCGCTTTACGTACCCATCGGAAGAAGGGTATATGGGCAGCAGCCCATCCCCTAGCTTTTTTTCCCTTAGTTAGGGAACTCTGATAACTTGATAGGGACCAACAATAGCTTTATCTGAGCGTGGCGTGTATTGACAAATCCCCCAAATGATTATTTAGGCGCAGACTGTACAAGGTTTTTTGCGCTGAAAATGTATGTTTGAGGTCTATGTTTAGCAGTGGACGTCTTACAGTTGGAAAAACACACCCACACACACTCGCCCACACATACTCACACACACACAACACATAGGTACACACACACACTTAAAAACTCTAAAACATGTCTATTTCTTGTAGCTTATAATCCATTATCATAAAGTTTTTTTTCATTTTTTCTTATCTATAGTACCTACCTGTATTCTGTTAGGAACAAACTGTTCTTAGTTTAAGGAGGTGGGCGTTGGTGGCTGCAACACAGTTTTAACAACTACTGCAGTCATCATCGTTTTCCCAATATTTTACTGTACCTTTCTAAATGTTCCAATAAACTTTGAAACTTTTTGAAACTTTAATAATGATGAATGCAGGATGACCAAGAAAGAACCAGTGCTACGACAAGCAACCTTGCGACAATGATAGTAGATTCCCGTGTCCCCGTTAGACAATGGTTATCATGACGGTAACCCTTTTCAAGAAACCCTTGATGTTCCAACGGACTTCGCACAATGGAGATTCAGAGATCCCTCCACATTCAGAAATTAAAAACTGGAAAAAATTCAATTGTCATTCTAGACATGCGAGCCTCGGGGAGTTTGGGCAGCGTTATAGGGATGGCCGGAACTGTAATCTTTGTTCTCTTTACCAACGTTCTCAGTTTGTCTACTTTTCGACGTCAACTCGTGCCGAGATGAGGAACGACTCGGACAAACAGTACAGAGTACTGTACAGTACAGTACTGAGAATTCAAGTAGAAGAATGCATGAGTAAGGTAGTGATTTATGGAACCTACTAGCGATAGTGCTAACGAGACTCTTTACCATCATTGGCTTATGCTTGAGACAGCATGCGATATCGTTGAGCTATAACGCAAACCGCCAAATGTCAAACTCAAAACTGACTTTATTCAGTACTAGGGGTAAGGATCATTTTGAAACTAATTTTATATAACATATCAAGGACACATCGCATGCCGTTTGAAAATGGCTTAAGTAAACGACACTACATGATAGTGTCGTTTATTTTATTTTTATTTTATGTTATTTTTAAATTTTAGGGAAACTTACAGCTAGGTACATAGATAAGAAAAATATTAAATACATGTTATGTTCATGTATGCTGAAGGCCAATTATAAGAATCCACTGATAGTTATTTTATAAATATTTCTTATAGAACGAGGACGACAGATCAAAAAAGATAAATTTAGGTAGGTATATATAAGTTAGGGTACAAAAAAAAATCAAATAAAAAAGGCTCTAGTGAGGCGGGATTATAAAAAAAAAAAAAACACTAGACTAACTAATAGTTTAACAAAATTATACATATTATCATGAATGGATAATTTCTCGCTTAAATTTTTCTTCATTATCAAAATCATTATTGCTGACCTACTAAGAAACCAACGCCACAACAAAGTCAAAATTAAAAAGTGTTTATTTCAATAAAATCACTAGGGTCACTTTGAAACGTCTTAGAAACTAGGTGAAGCAACGCTGGTTCCTCGCGACCAAGCCTAGAAGAAACAGTCAAGCCTAGAAGAAAAACTCACGCAGTAGAAACACCCAATGACCTCTCTCTATAACTCACGAAAAGGTAGCTCAGAGCAACTCGTACACGGAGGCGGTGAGATATCTATCTATAAATAAATAAATATAATAATAAATATTCCGGACACATCACACACAGTCAACTGATCCCAAACTAGGCATAGCCTGTACTATGGGTACCAGAGACTGATATACATAATATATATAATATATATTTAACACCCAGACACAGAACAAACACCTGTGCTAGTCACAAAATGTTTGTCCAGTGCGGGAATCGAACCCGCGACCTCTAGCGCAGAAGGCAGAGTTACTACCAACTGAGCTATGAGGCCATCTGCGTGAGATATCCCATCACTAAACCCGTTTCTTTGTACTTGTGAAATATTCACAGCAACCGCGGAATGTAGTGAAGACAAAGGGAATGGCGCGTGACGGGAATGGCCCGAAAACTGAATTTTATACATTCGCACGGAAACCTTTGAGAAAATACTGAATGGAGGAAGCAGCGCGTCAATTTCCGAACATTTAATACTATTAATAACACTAAGATAATTTAATATTACTAATTCAAGATGGCGAGAGCTTGAGGAGGCTTTTGCCACTGTAAGCGGCTTTACGATCATGAACAGTGATTAAATCATAGAAATAATAAATGTTATACATAGGTATGTATAGATATAGGTAAAGTAAACATTTTTGTTGTGGGTATCTCTATCTATTGTGTATGTGTAAGAAAATAAAAGCGTATATTATTATTACTATTTTAATAATAACCCTAGGCCGTGGTGGCATAGTGGGAGGTAAATTAACCCGCTTAGGAGCATAATTAACAGCAGAATTATTAGCTGCAGAAACCTAGTGGAGGCTTATGCGAACCAGTTCGCAGAATTGCGCTTTCACCCAAGGTGCAAGTAGACAAGGAGGGCTTCATCAAAGTAGAAAGGAAGAAGAAGAAGTAGCCCACCTGTCAGAACAAGTGCGGTACCGCACCGCAAAGCCAGAATCTTCTGCTGCGTTCTGAGGTGCCGACGACGCAGCTCTACGTGTCTCGCGTGCATTATACCGTCAAGTCGGAGGATGTGGCGGAGTACTTGCGCGTGAAGACCAAGATCAGTTTGAGGGTCGAACGGTTGGAGTCCCGCCACAGAGTCAGTTTCAACTCCTTGTGGTGAGGGTACCGACCGAACATCTTTCGACCTACCTAAAAGAAGATCTCTGGCCGAAGGGTGTTGTGTTCCGTCGCTTCCGCGGGCGAATACCTACTGCCAATGACAATTCGCGTCCCACGTCGCAGTTTCTACATGGCAATTTATTGTGTTTTTATATTAATATGTATGTTAGTCTTGAAGGTATATATCTATATGGGCCGTAGTGTAAGAAAAATTCCATCTGTTTTTTATTCTATTGTTGCCTGAAATAAAGTAATTGTATTGTATTGTATAATTAGTGTTTTATTCCTGCGGAGAAATACCTGTACCAAACGTATCCAGTTTTAGTTTGTCTGTGCCTTTACCCTAACAGGATTGAAGGGAAAGTTATGTTTTTCACACCCCTGACTAAAAAGAGGGTTGCGAAGAATCCATAAGGATAGCTATGTTAGGCTTGTTATTCGTCTATCTATGCAGAAGTGGAAATGTTTCTATAATAGATCTATAAACAATAGAATCTGAGTGGTATTTGTTTGTAAGTTGACTTTTATGGGAGTTCTTGGTATACTTGTACCTATTTAATCTTTTTTATTTCAAATTGGCCGGTGGCCGGATATCGGATGGCCACTTCAACACTTCGATATACCGGTAGTCGATCTAGCACCGCTGTAGTGATCGTAACACTGCCCAAACCTGGACTCCGAGAAAGCCTTCGATTCACGAGTTCTTTGGCAAAGATTACTTACGGCCATTATATTTAGCGTCTGTGGACTACGAGAAAGCCTTCGTGAATCGAAGACTTTTCTCGTAGTCCAGACTTGGGCAGATAAGGAGTAGTACTTTGAAATTCACCATCATCATCATCATCATTTCAGCATAACGACGTCCACTGCTGAACATGGCCTCCCCCACAGACAGAGCGAATTCCTTATCATGTGGGGGGATTTGCCCATACTCACCATGCTGGGCATGCGGGTTGGCGAGCGCAGTTAGAGCTATCGTTGTTAAAATGAGGGACGCTGCTGCCCATCCCCTAGCTTTTTTCCCTAAGTCGCCTCTTACGACATCCGCGGATGGTAGATATGGAGGGGCCTTTTGTTCTATTCTTACTTTGAATTTATTAATAACAAAATATTGACTACGTACTAATAAAACACATAATAAGTTTTTACTTTTATTATAAAATGCTACATTCTAGAATCTAGAGCAGGGTTTCTTAAACTTTGTGCAGCCACGGACCACTTTCAGAATTTTTAAAATGCCACGGACCCCTGGCAAATAATATTGTCGAAAAAAAAACCTAATTTCAAAAATCTGTTTTATTGGTAATTTACTCACACGCCTAATTCGCCAAGATCTTTTGCATGAAACTCAGCTCTCAACACGTATTTAGATCTCATGTCAATTAAGAATTAATTTGAGCCATTGCGGACCCCTGTCACACTTATTACGGACCCCTTGGGGGTCCGTGGACCCCACTTTAAGAAACCCTGATCTAGAGCAATAAATACCTATATAAAATCAGTTACCTACATAGCGTGTCGTTAATTTTAACAACGCAATTTATCCAGAAAGCTGTACAAATTGCCATCAATTCCGCTTCATCCTTTCCATTTAGCGAGATGAGTTGACTCATTACGATAAAATTATTAGCTGTCAAATATTGTCTTTACACATGAATACTTTAATAAGTTAATCAACCGACGGCTGAAGGGGTGATATGTTTTTCGTATCAGCAAATTTAATTAATCAGAGACATCATTGTTACTAAATGGTGTGGGTTGCAGCTTTGGAATACTCAATAATATCGGATTTAAAAACTAACTTAATATAATTTCTGAAACTATGTAAGTAAATGTGTTTTTTTTAATCTACGTTGCGGATCAGTGGACACACTTGTGTGACTTTCTGTAAAAGAATACTACGATCTGTTTGATACGATGCGTCCGTTACTTACAATGCGGACATGTGGACGCTGGGCTTTAAAGGGGGGAAAATTGTTTTTTTTTTCTTTTTCTTATTTTTATTGTTAATTGTACAACGTTTGGCCACCATCTCACTTTTGCGAGTGAGATGTGGCCTAAGATGGAGCACGCTTTCCCAGATAGAACTTATTGACCCTAGATTTGAAGAGTCCCAGATTGTACTCTTCTAATAAAAAAATGATTGAAAATAAATTGATCCCGCTCCGCTCTCGCGTGAAGTGAGGGCAATCGTTCAGAAGACGCGATTACGAGCAATCTGCGTGAATACGTACGATATTCGCCTCCTCAAAGAATGTTTCAGATCGCGACGCACAAAATACCTACTTATCAGTAATGGGTTATCCTGATACAACAGATTTAAAAAAAAATAAGCTCACGACTTTTATCCCCAAACATTTATTATTTTTTAAATCCTTGTTTACAAAATATTTTACCCTAGTCATAGAGAGTTTATGCCTGTAGTATTGCAATCTAGCCAATTAGGCCAATGAGCAATTTTACTTAAACATAGTTTTTAAGGTAAATTATATCTAAGAATGTGTCCTGTAGCACTTTTCTTACAGTTTCTAGTTAAGGGGAAGACACTTTGTTCTTGTGTTTTTTATAAACATAAATAGATTAGTGGAATAGTACTACATACTTGATGGTCTAGATTCGTATCTTAGAATTGACTCCCGTAAAGTCACGCCTGAATCAATTAACTGTATACCAAAACATGGTAGACAATATCTCAGATCTCAGGCGATCACATCCTTGCAGATGATATTTTTCGCTAATATTCTTTATTTTTATTCAATTCAATTCGATTCATTTATCTCAAACCATAGGGACTTTGGAGAACACTTTGTTACGTCAATTTTTTACCATGAAATTATTCAGAATATAATACTAAAATTAGGTCGGTAGGTACATAGTATGTTTGTAGCTGTATAGGGCTTAGTCATATTATTGATAGAATAAGTCCCTTTTTAGGCCGTGGTGGCCCCGGCTAAAGAATAGGCCTCTCCATATTCACCTATCCGCAGATGTCGTAAGAGGCGACTAAGGGAAAAAAGCTAGGGGATGGGCAGCAGCGTTTCATTTTAACAACGATAGCTCTAACTGCGCTCGCCAACCCGCATGCCCAGCGTGGTGAGTACGGGCAAATCCCCCCACATGATAAGGAATTCGCTCTGTCTGTGGGGGAGGCCATGTTCAGCAGTGGACGTCATACGGCTGAAATGATGATGATGATGAAGTCCCTTTTGGGATAATACACATAACTAAGAATCACTCTGTATACAAAATTGGTAGTTAAAGCAAGTTTCGTAAGTAAAATAATTATTTTCCCTAGGCACCGGACATTATTTATTCATCTAATCCCGGACAAACATCGGAAAAAAGAAAATGGAAGCAATAGAGAGCACCCGCGCACCATTAGAGCCGTAATAGCAATAATTAGGCACGTGACGCCGAATCGCTTGCCTTAATATTTCGGATACATCCTAAAACGAAGGAAACAAACGATTTACTCCCAGAAAAGTGGCTAGAGCCGTGTTTTCTAGAACTCTGGCAGCTTCAGGCGTGTCGAAGTCGAAGCGGCGGCGACGCAGCGTGATTTTTATTCATTATTCTTTAATCTGGATCAGTTGAGCTATCTATAGATCGTTTGTCGGTTGTTAGTAGGATAGGAGGATTAGTAGCAAGATTATATTGTAGTCTTTATATAAAAATCTGTGTTAATATCTGTGTTTTCTTGTGTACAATAAAGAATAAATAGGTACAACATACTTTATTTACAGAAAGAAACTTAAAACCAATACAAGTAAGTTAATATTTACAAAATACACAAGAAACAGTTTAGCCATCTAAAGACCGTTACAAACGATCTATAGATAGCTCAACTGATCCAGATCACTACCAGTCGGAAGCGCCCCAAGACGCTGGTAGAAATTTCTTGTGTTTACTTAAACAAGTAAACACAAGAAATTTCTACAAACAAAAAAAAAAAGTTTAAACAAACTGTCTTTCAGAAAAAATAAATTACTACTTATATCCAAATGAGGTCACTCCCATATTTTAGTTGGACTATTGTGGAGGAAAGGAAAATTTGTTCATACAAACACTTCATATAAACACGGCCCCAGTGTAGAGTGCACAATTTAATATGCAGCACTCACGTGACGCTCTAACTTAGTTCCAACTTCACAAGTTTCGCCGTACGTCAAATAATACCTTAATACTATAAGAATGTTTCAAGCGAGCTTTTAGAAAGATAATATCTACCAAAGTATACAAAACTCAATTTTTCATGAAATTATTCAAACCTGCCAGACTTTGTACGTGTGTAAAGTTAGCAAAATACTGGTTGTTGATCGCTACGCGGGTATGTATTTTAGAAAGTAAAAGTCTTCACGAAATGAGAAAATCCCTAAAAGAACCAAGGTCACATAAGTCTCAGAATAAGCAATTTGAAGTGGCAGTGGGCAGGCCACATATCTCGCAGAACCGTTAGGGAGTAAAGGTTCTCGAATGGTGCCCAAGAACTGGGTGACGCAGTGTTGGAAGGACCCGACGACATTGTGAAAGTCGCAGGAAGTCGGTTGATGGAAAAGGCTGTAATGGAACTGTTTGTGGGAGGCCTATGGCCGCAGCAGTAGACTTCTACAGGCTGATGATGATGATAACTTGGGTTAACACTTGTTTCTTAGATTACCTCATTTCGTTTTATCATCTCAGCTTGTTCGATCTCCACCACACTGAAGATCTGCTATCCATTTAGTTTTTTTTTTTTTTGCAATCCGATTAGTGAAAAGGGTCATCGAAAAAAATAATAAACACCAAGCCGTGATTGTCGCCTGATTCTTATAGACTTAGTCACGAGGTACAGGGGTAGCTTTACCTAGTTTCTAAGACGTTTCAGTGACTAGATTTTATTGAAATAAATACATTTTTTCTTTGCCTTAGACTGGTACTGCCAACTTATAACACTGCCTCAACAAAAGTTGATGGTCTTGTCATGGACACTACGTTTCAGTTCGCAACGTTTATTTGGTTATTGGTTAATAGTTTATTTGGTGTCTCAATCACTACTGGCTAGTATGTAGCTGTTAAGGTAGAGCATACAGGAACACATCAGATACGACGAATTCCATCCATTATCGTAGTTCCACGAATTTCGACGAGGCACAAAAAAACTTTTAACAACTCAAGTTAGTACATCCTTTGTTTGAGTTGGTAACTGCTAACGATTGGAGTCGGTACTGCTGCTCTTTCCAATACTTAAGGTGGGCTTCCGTGGGTGGCGTCAGTTGCGACAGACGCGGGCGACCGGTGACGCACTGCCAAACATCGGAAAAATCCTTATCGACAAAAGGCAAACAGAAGGCATGCATAAGGGCAGGGAGATGATGATTAAATTGCAATTGGGAATCAAAGTCCATATCTTCTTCAGTAAAAGTGAGTTCAAAGCCAAACAATCAAAGTATGGTTAACAAAAATATCACAGAGACGTTTCGAAATTCGACTGTTAATCTAGGTTTGTTAATATAGGACGTTACTACGGAAACCCTGGCTTTACTTGGCTGTTTGTTCCGAAGTTACCCTTTCAGTTTTTGTCACTCACTTTTCACTTCGAGCCGAGTTTTGCGCTTCGGGACCTTTGGAAAGGTACAATGATTTATTGTGAAGCTCTCAAAAGTTGTTTATCTCTATGTACAAATTACTTGTATTTATCTTTGCCATTATTTTATTTACCATGAATACTTTTAGAATGTTTATATAATAACATCTAAAAACCAATAAGGTTTGTGCAGGCACTAAAGCGAGTTTACATCAGTTAGGTTAGTCCATCCTAGTGAATATTATACCTATTACTTATAAGTTACTTATAGACAACAAATATTAATATTGTAAGTCCTGCTGAATGAAACGACGAATCTTTTTTGGTGTTGTAATGTTCTTTCTTTTTGTTGATAGAATAGCCCCTTTCGAGATTGTATACATTTATTAATCAGCCCGTAGCGTAGGTCCCCAAATTCGAAACTGAGAAGCAAGGTATTTACTTCAATATCTCTTGAACCTACTTGCCTATTTATTTGTAGAAATACATATTAGTTTTACCCCAAACCGCCTCCCACACGACACTTAAAACTAAACCTAAGGAAACAGTCACAGTACCAATATAAGCGAGCATACAACTAAGTGCATAAATTAATAACTAACTTTGTTTCGTTGAACGCTATACACGAGCTGATAAACTAATAAAAAGTTCTATGTGTACATGTTATACGCAGTATCAAATTATATAATTTCCTTTAGTCAACTAAAGTATGTTTATTTCTCAACGAATGATCATGAAAAAATCGCCAAATCGTGTTCATTACCCGATTCTTCTAGGCTTGATTGCAAGGAACAGGCTTCACATAGTTTTCAAAGTGGTTCTTGTGATTTAGTTTTATCATGTTCATCATCCTGTAGATGTCCACTGCTGAACATAGGACTCCACAAAAAGTTCAATGACGAACGGCCTCGAGCCTTCTCCATCCACTGACTTCTTGCAACCTTCACTATGTCGTCGATCCATCGAATAAAGGCATTCCAACACTGTGTAGTCCGGTTCGTGGTCGTCGATCGAGAACCTTTCTTCCCCAACGATTGTCGTTTCTGCGAGCTGCATGGCTAGTCCACTACCACTTTAACTTGCTAATTTTGAGAGCTGTAGTAACGTTGATTCTTCAAAGGATTTCCTCATTTTGGATTTTATCACGCACTGAAACTTCGAGCATAGCTCTCTCCATAGCCCGTTGTGCGACTTTGAGCTTGTGTATAAGGCTAATGAGTGATATATTGTTATGTCATCTGTGATTTAGTTTAGATGAATAAAAACCTTTTGGGCACGTAATGGCAGCTACTTAATTATCTATAGGCTACTTAATGGATACCATACGGGCCAAGCCATGAACAGAAATGAGTCATCTTTTATTCATAATATAACTAGGTATGTAAACTTGCTCCGCAGTAACAATGTACGAAACTTTGTCAGACATCCTGGACTATTCCTGTACCTACTAAGACATCACACGAAATGGGACTTGTTTTAGTTATAGTACAGGAGATGATCGACACCACACTGAAGCTCTACATTCCATTTTATGAAGAAAGATCATCGAAAAAAATGATAGCCACCAAGCCGTGTTTGTTGCCTGATACTTCTAGGCTTGGTCGCGAGGAACAGGCTTAGCTTCACCTAGTTCCTATTTTCTAAGACGTTTCAAAGTGATCCTAGTGATTTTATTGAAATAAACATCTTTTGAATTGAATTAAATGCGTAATTATTTGACCACATTATAGGGACTCTATGAAAACGAAATCAAATTATTAATAAAATGTGGTAAAGTTGTGTCGTACATTTCACAGAAATTACAATGAAAATAATGTCAATCCGATGTCAGTGTGAGTGGAGTGAAAAATACCAAACGACTAAGAATATCAGGGTAAGTAAATGACTATAAACCTAGTGTGCGAGTGTGCGAGTAATGTTCAGTTCTACACTACAGCTAAGTCTCAACAGCTCCAAAGTGCTAAGGCCCTGGTATAATGCACACGCCGCGCGCTGTACTTTGCCTCCCGCCAGAGTAATGCAAACAAACAATAGAAGACGAGAAATAGGCGTGAACTGTAAGCCGAAATAATCACACCGCTTGCGGCGAAATGGAAATTGAACACCGTGGCTATACATTAAAAGCTTTTATGCAGAATAATTATGAACAAAAAATTCGGTCAAATCTAGCCCCTTTGGGGATAGCATGCATGTTATGAATCACCTTGTATATCTTTGCTTGCAAATTAATTTTAACACAGTTTCCGATGTCCGAGCCGAGCCAAAGTGGTTGAAAGAAAAAAAAAATTTTTTGTTTGAGTAGCGGCAATGGGCTTGCAACCTGTCACATCTCACCCACTACTGAAGAATGTGGTCATATTTGACCACATTCTTCAGTAGTGGGTTTTTCATTCTTCAGTACCACCGTAAACCACACCGTTACAGACCACAATAGTGCCAAATGTTTGGACCTGCCTCTGACTACTAGAACTCTTCAAGGATCTAACATCTCGATATCTGAAAGAAGTATCTACTATGCTTGGAGAGAAAAGTCTTGAGCCTTTTTTACCAAATAACCACATAAATAACCACTCGTATTAACCACGGACTTGATAAAAGTATAACTTATCTTGATATCAATAAAAAATATCAGTTCACATCGCTTGGAATAAAAATATCGCAATACTAATTCCGCGAAAAAAAAAATGTGCTCTATTTTAAGGATAGTATGCATACAATTGACTGAATTTAGCTTAATGAATGAAATGTTGAAATCAATCTGTGTAGCGCACTGGCTAATTTTAGTCCGTCACCAGTACGTCAACGACTCGCGTGCGGAAAAAAGATAGGAGTAAAATATGCCAGCGTACTTAAATTTCCTTTATCGCCAAAGCTTTAAAGTTGAAATTTAAATGCAGCGGCAGGCAGGCAGAGCCTGAAAAAAGTGTCGATATAACGAACTAAAATATTCGTTCATCTATTTTCATAAAAGAATGATCGAATTGGTGGCGCTCTGAATTTTATCTACTCTTTTTTCGAAGCTAGAGGTGCGGTCGCCATCCTAGGTTGAAGTTGATCATCATCATCATTTCAGCCGTAGGACGTCCACTGCGGAACAAAAGCCATCGATTTTCAGAAACAATCATGGTGGGATTCGCACATACTCGCCACGCGGCGTGCGGTGCAGATAACGCTATTGTTGTTAATAGGGAACGCTGCTGCCCATCCCCTAGCCTACCTATTATTCCTGGGCTGGCCGCATACCATCACAAAATGTCTGTCAGAAAATATATATAGTCGTCTATATATAGTAGTATATATAACCACGGGTAGAAATGGCCTATTCTTCAGCCGGGACCACCATGGTAAACCAGGGTTCGTGGGGATTGGTAGCTGGGCCTCTGCCGGGGATTCTTAGCACCCCCTGCTCCGCCGTTACCGTGGCCGCTACCAGTGCCAGGAATTGCGGAGCTGCCGGGGACTGGGGGCCGTTTTTATTATGTCCTATCATAAGGGGGGGATTGGACCATAACCCACCACGCTGGTCCAGTGCGGATTGGTGGGTAGAGCGCCAGAGACTCGTCAGCTGATCCGCAGGGTGTACTACGTGCCGGTGAGGTTGGCTTGGGTTCCGAGGGTTGTAATTTGGAACCCCTTACACCCCACACCAGACAGCTTTTTAAAGAACAATATTGAAGGAAAGGTAGAAGAAAAATGAGGAAGAGAAAGACCAAGAGTTAGTTACATGAGCCAGTTAAAAGAAAAGACTGCCGTCATGTCGTATAAGGAAGTAAAGGAGCTCGCATTGGAAAGATCAGAATGGAGGAAATTGCATAATTACACCGACAAGAGCTAAGCTCTTAAATCATAGTAGTATATTCATCATAATTCTAGTTCATAGTCAGTGTATTATTTCTCCTGTATGTGCTACCCCCCGGAGCTGGCTCCTTTATGCAAGTTTCGATTGGTTATCGAATGTATTCAAGTTATGAGCGACGCGTCTGTTGTAACTCTGTACATAGTCTGCACTGTATACTACATATTTAATCTGTTAAGGAAGTAAGGCCGTGTTCAAACGACGTGCGATATGTCACCTGAAATACGTTTCAAACACCATTACATCTATAAGTTAAAGTCCATTTTGAGTTTGACATTTGAGTACATTAGCTGAGATAGGCACCAAGCCGTGTTTGTTGCCTGATTCTTCTAGGCTTGGTCGCGAGGAACGGGCATAGCTTCACCTAGTTTCTAAGACGTTTCAAAGTGATCCTAGTGATTTTATTGAAATAAAGGCCTTTTGACTTTGACTTTGAGCTCAAAGATATCGCAAGCCCCTAAAATATAAAATCACATTGATTATTTTTTATTTTATTTTGTTAATTTATTAGATACAATTTATTAGTTTTTTTTGGAGGAGGTAGGGGACAGCGAGATGTTCTCGATCCAAATTGGAGCAGCCCGCCTGGGAGGTACCTCCGCCTTAAAGAAGATCGCAGCCAAATAACATTATTTGCTTCAATAGTGTTGTGTTCCTACGGTGAGTAAGGTTGCCAGAGCTCTTTAGGGGGGGAGGAGTTCGGCAGGCAACGCATTAGCAATGCTCCAGGTGTTGCTGATGTCAATAGGCGACGGTAACCACTTACAATCAGGAGGGCCGTAAGCCTGTTTGCCTCCGTATAACATAATAAAAAAAAGATGCGTGTCGCGGTAGCTGCTGCGCTACTGATTGGGATGCCAGTTGCCACTGAAAACCAGCGCTACAACGGCCACTGGGCTTCTGCAGCAAATGGTGAGTGGTGACCTTTACTGAACTGAATCGTTGACACAATTTTATTCCTTCAGCGAATTTAGCGTCAATTACCGGCGGCGTAAAAAGCATATAAACCTACAATCCCCACCAATTGTAGGCAATAAAATACTATGGGAACACGAGAAGGCTTTTATGGGATACGTTTATGGCATCGGCGCGTAGGGATGGGGTGAAAGGCTTTATCGGGAGTAGGAATTGATTGATAGGAACTTTTAAGTTACCTACCTATTTTTTGTAGACCTCGGTCACACCACAGATAACATAATACTATAGGTCACACGTAGCTTTTAAAAGCGCAAATAAAATAAATATTTATAAGGTCAAGAAATAAAATTACAAAATTAGACGAAACAAAACAAAATTAGGGGTGGGAAAACCCGTTGCAAAAGTGGCAGTCGTGAAAGATACCCCGTGTGATACGGAAGCCTCAGGGCGCGAGTGTTACTCGCACTTGACCTTTTCTATTTATTCTACATATTTAATGGGATTTCATGGTCACTGACCAATTTTCTATTTGGTCCAATGAAGTTGTTTTTATTCCAGTGACGTATCGTCCGGCCCCCCATCCCTAAACATGAGTAAGCGTTGTGTAGCTCGACTGAATTACCATATTATTGATGTTTGGTTTCGCGTATACCGTATAAATAGCCATAAAATCAGGGTCTTTATAAAGATCTGGGCTTCTTCAAGTGGCGGCCGTAATAGAGGAGTGATGTAATGAGCAGTCAATTATTTATTTGACAAGTTGAAAACTACTGTGGGATACTGAACGCATCGTTCAGTATGTTCGTTCCCGATCCTCGTCTCTTTCCTTTTTCACCTTCTGACAATGTGTTAGGCTGTGCCTATAAATAAACATTTATTAATAAATTACAATGCTTAGAGATCTCAGTAACGTTTCTCAACAGGTGGGTCTTAAAATGAACATGGGCAAGACTAATATCATGTCCAATACTCATGTTGCACCCATGCCGGTACAAGTTGGGAACGATACCATTCAAGTTGTAGACCACTATGTCTATTTGGGTCAGACGATTCAACTAGGTAGGTCCAACTCTGACAAAGAGGTCAACCGACGAATCCAACTCGGATGGGCAGCGTTTGGGAAACTTCGTCATATCTTCGCGTCGCAGATACCGCAGAGCCTCAAGACGAAAGTCTACAATCAGTGCGTGTTGCCAGTGATGACTTATGGCACTGAGACTTGGTCGTTAACTATAGGCCTCATATACAAGCTCAAAGTCGCGCAACGTGCTATGGAGAGAGCTATGCTCGGAGTTTCACTACGTGATAAGATCCGAAATGAGGAAATCCGTAGAAGAACGAAGGTCACCGACATAGCTCTCAGAATTAGCAAAATGAAGTGGCAGTGGGCAGGCCATATAGCTCGCAGAACCGATAACCGTTGGGGAGTAAAGGTTCTCGAATGGCGACCACGAACCGGGCGACGCAGTGTTGGAAGGCCTCCCACCCGATGGACCGATGACATTGTATAGGTTGCGGGAAGTCGGTGCATGGAAAGGGCTCAAGACCGTTCGTCGTGGAACTCTTTGGGGGAGGCCTATGTCCAGCAGTGGACTTCTACAGGTTGTTGATGAATAAATTACGGGGGTTTTACTAAGATACCATAACTACCATTAGTACTTACCTACCATAGTTATGGGTGCCGAGCTTACATTCGTATCTAAACAGCTGTAATTCTAAGGTCATCGCTTTTAAGTCAGCGGCAGTTGTCACGACGCAAAAAAATTACGTCTTCAAGTTTTATTTAGTTTTTACAGCGTAACTATAATATTATGTTTGGTAGGCGTGTTGGCTTTTAATAATCTTTATTTCTGGTTAGTTAAAGTACATAATTTACAAGAAATAAGGAATAGTCCATGACGAGAATCCAACATCTGTACCCTCAAGACATAGAGAGCGTATTTAAGGGTTCGTTTTAAAGGAACCGCATTGGCCGCCAAATAACGGACAAAGACATCTTTAAGAATCCTGGCTTAACACTTGTCCTTGGTCATAACGGCCTAGCAGAAATTATTGCACACTTAGTCACAGCTACTGAACTAAATTTTTATCTTGTTTTTGTGTGCGGCGATCTTATTAACATGATCTTGATTGTAATATAAATTGTTTTAGTAATGAGCAAACCGAGAAAAACTACGTTCAAACTAACTTGGCTAAGCAACTGCGAAGATTTATAATTTCAAGACAATTCCATATGTGGTTTGAGAAATATTCCTACAGGGTGTAAGTTGCAGCTGACTCAAGCAGTGCCGAGCTGATTTGATCTGAGTTTTGCTGAGTTGAGCTGTTTTGAGCTTAGTTGTGTCATAGATAACATAATACTATACTAGTAGGTTGTGTTGAGCTGAAATGAGCAGTACGGAGCTGAGAGGGCAGTGCGGAGCGGATTCCAGCTAAGTTAAGCTTTTTTGAGCTTATTTAAGCAGTGCTGCGCTGGTTTGTGCTAAGTTGAGCTGAGTTCAGTTGAGTTAACTTGAGTTGCTGAGTTGAGCAGTGCCGAGCTGAGTTGTGCTGGTTGAGTTTCGGTAATTTGAGCTGAGTTAAGCTGAATTGAGCAGTGCTGAGCTGTGTTGAACAGAGTAGAGCTGATTATAATAGCTCTTTCTTCTTTTATCGATGCTGTGATTATAGCGTAGCTAAGCTGATGTTTGTCACGGAGTAATTAAAACTGTATCTAGTGCGGCAGTGATCGCAAGCCGTATGAACTTCAATTGTGTTGTAGGGTTGACCTGCACAAATAGGAATAGGAAATAGGAAAATACATTTCGCATATTCCTTTCTAAGTCTTCATGCATGCTCAACCATTTCAGAAAACTGAGGGTACCTACGTTTAATTATTGATATAATAGCGTCTGCCCGCGGCTTTCCGAATCCATAACTTTTTTTTATACATATTAGGTGGCAAACCTGTTGGTAAGTGGTTACTATGAACGCTTTCAATAACAGAGGCATCACGCCCACATTGCCGACCCCGAACCCCCAACCCCTTAAAGAGCTCTGGCAACATCACTCACCGCAGGAACACAACACTATTTTAAACAAATAATGTTATTTGACTGCGATCTTCCGTAAGACGGATATACCTTCCCAGGAAGGCTGCTCAAATTTTGAGCGAGAACATTTCTCTGTGCCGTACCTTGCTTATCTTTCATCAAACAGATAGAAATATACAGATAGAAATATAGATAGGACGATAGACAGACAGATTTACTGAAGCATTTTTCATATTAGTATGATTAAAAAGTAATGAAGTGACAACCCTGAGAGCACGTCATTCAAGTTTTGCTGACGCAACTGAGTATCAACATAATACGAATTGAAACACCCCTAATGTACGCACAGTAGTCAGACAAAGTGGCGTTTTACTCCTACCTGCTCTACCTTCATTCGCATCGAAACTTTTTTCGCGGGGGTATAATACTGAGGAAGTTGCTAACAGGTTTATGACTCTATTTTTGGGATGATATGGTTTAAAGTTGCAGGTCAAGTGGTATTGCTGAACTCTTTAGTAAGTCGTGCAATACAATAGCTAGGGGAGATATAGTCCCCATGTTACAAGACGTGGCCTATTGTTAGATAAAATGTCGCGAAAATATAATATTTTTGTGGAAATACCTATATATTTTTTTATGAAATCGACTGTAATTCTGATATTGTATGGAAGGGGATCGTTTTAGGGTATTCGTAAATAAATGTTATTTACGTTTGTAGGGTTTTTCAATTTAAAAGTCTTCACAGTGATAAACTTGTGATGTACTTACAGTGCTTAAATAATAATAATAACCATTTATTTCAGGCAACATTAGTTTAGTCAAAGTCAAAGTCAAAAGGCATTTATTTCAATAAAATCACTAGGATCACTTTGAAACGTCTTAGAAACTAGGTGAAGCTATGCCTGTTCCTCGCGACCAAGCCTAGAAGAATCAGGCAACAAACACGGCTTGATGCCTTTCATTTTTTTTCGATGATCCTTTTTCACAAAATGGAATTTAAAGCTTCAGTACATGATGTTAAATACTTAAAAACTACGGCCCATATAAATATATACCAAAGTCTAACATACATAAATTAAACCTATTTACTACCACGTAGCGTCGGCGACGTGTGACACATCATATGTACTGCGACCGGTAATCTTCCATAAAGGCCTTCCGTAAAGGCTTAAATCGGCCTAGTGGGAAGGAAGAAGTACCCCGATTTTGAATACGAAGGTCGAATACCGGTTGTGCACCAATGGATATCTTTAAATATTATTGAAGCACACGTTCCCCATATCTGGGGTTCAAATGGTAGGAATTTCAATAAAACCAAGTATATGTAATATTCCATTAAAGTTAACTTTAATATCATAATTGATCTATGTATCGATGGACCGACGACATTGTTAGGGTTGCGGGAAGTCGGTGGATGGAAAAGGCTCAAGAAGAAGAAAATAAAGAGTAACCTATGCCCAGGCATGTATCATGTCCCGATGGTTTTCTTATGATTGGCAGCTGTCTGCCAAAGAAAACAATCAGTAAAACGGAAACATTTTCATACAGAAATACCAAAATTTAGTTTAGTTTGTATTTTCAAATTTCAAAATTCATTTATTCATTGAAATCGTAAAGATCACGAACGGCGTCATGGCACTCTTTGGGGGAGGCCTATTTTCAGCAGTGGACTTCATCAGACTGATGATGATGATGATCTATACAGGGCGTCCCAAACTTATGGGACATGAAGGGGAAGTACCTTAAATATCGTAGATAGGGTATTTTGCTGAAAGAAGACTTTATGTTACTTTTAAAAGTTAGTAATTCTGTATTCATAGATTTTCTAAAAAATACTTGCTTCGTCTGGGAATCGAACCGACTTAAATGTCAAAAAAAAGTCATCCTACTTCTATGATGCCAATCGAAAGAATAGCTAAAAAATAATAACTTTGCTTAAGTAACATAGTATTTTTAAAGAAAGGAACAACATGAAATTAATCATTTTAATCAAATTAAAAACATACATGAAAGTGCCGTAGTCAATTAAGTAAGTATTTTTGTAAATTAATTAATTAAATGCTCAAAATGTGATCCCTCTTGTCTTACGCAAATCGCCAATCTTTTAATGATTCCGCTCAAACCGAACAAATGCTCGCACACACTGTTCCATTTTCAAATTTAAGAACAACATTTACAAATATTAGTTCTTTTTAAAAATAATAAAGTATGCATTCAAACAAACGCTCTCATAAACTGTTCCATTTTCAAATTTAACAACAACATTGGTGTCGATTCTGTTGTTTTAGGATTCCTAACAAAATTTTAAGATTTCTTAATTTTCTAAGTTAAGTGGACCTAAACATTATGGTATTATCTTTACATATCCTAAAAAATCCTAAATAAAACGTGTTTGAAAAATTTGACTCAATCATTTTACGTTGTTCCTTTCTTTTAAAATACTATGTTACTTAAGCAAAGTTATTATTTTTTAGCTATTCTTTCGATTGGCATCATAGAAGTAGGATGATTTTTTTTTGACATTTAAGTCGGTTCGATTCCCAGACGAAGCAAGTATTTTTTAGAAAATCTATGAATGCAGAATTACTAACTTTTAAAAGTAACATAAAGTCTTCTTTCAGCAAAATACACTATCTACGATATTTAAGGTACTTCCCCTTCATGTCCCATAAGTTTGGGACGCCCTGTATATCATATTCAAGCTTAAAAAAACGAGTTTTTGGATAGTGTTTTTTTCATTGTAAAATATCGAATTTCCAAAAGTCGTTGAACAAACTTTATTGCCATTTGGGTGTAGACTATGCCCCTTTCGGGATATTTACAATTATTATGAATCACCTTGTAAATACCTCCACAAACTACGTACAAACTCTCCGTCCCGTTTTCAATACGGCTGGCAGCCAGCCAGATCTCTCATTATCAGAGCATTAATTGAATATCCTCAGGATAAAGACTGTCTACGCGTTTTATTTTTGTCGGAAACATTGATTTTAGCCTTCGCTTCAAGAGACTGCTGCCGTCATATAATAAGAGTCTTTTATCCTATCCAGTAATATAAATACGTTAGGATTTACTACAATTCTAAAGCCGTATTCAAACGGCGTATCATCTTAAATGTATTTTGTTATGTGATCCTTACGGATCCGTGTGTATGTCTACAGCTTACACATAACGAATTTCTGAATTCTGAGTATGCAAATATTTAGTGCATAATTGGTGCAATCTGAAAATCCAATTCAAAATTTAGGTGCCAAAGAGGTTTCTGAGATATGAGCCAAAAACTATGTGTCAGCTGGAGACCCGGGTCTACAGCTTGCACATCCAGTACTGCCAAACGGCTGACGCGAGAGCTTTGAAAACTAGCCAGATATTTAGTGCCAAATTAGTGCCAAAGGTACTAAAAATTTCAGGCCTGTAGCTTAAAAGGTTTCAGAGATATGAGCCAAAAACTATGTGTCAGCTGGAGACCCGGGTCTACAGCTTGCACATCCAGTACTGCCAAACGGCTGACGCGAGAGCTATGAAAACTAGCCAGATATTTAGTGCCAAATTAGTGACTAAGGTACCAAAATTTTCAGGCCTGTAGCTAAAAAGGTTTCAGAGATATAAGCAAAAAACTATGTGTAAGCTGTAGACCCGGGTCCCCAGCTTACACATTTCGTTACGCCAAACCGCTGATCAGAGGGCAATAAACTTTAGGCAGGATTTTAGCTCATAATTAGTGCCTAAGGTACCAAAAATTCAGGCCTGTAGCTGAAAAGGTTTCAGAGATATAAGCAAAAACAGTTTTCCCGCCAAAAAAATCAAATAAAGTTATTGAAAATCGGCTCATTGCGGCGTTGCCACTTCGCTTCAAACGACTTTAAACTTTATTTACATGTCACGAAGATTGATTTTGGTATTTGATCATTAAAAAAGTTAATTTGGTTTGTTGAGTTTAGTCTAGGAGCTCGGAGGATAAAATAGTTTTCAGCCAAAACATACCCAGTGCTGCCATCGATGTAATCGTATCTCGTAGACTTACGTCTTGATTGATGATGGAAGTCAGAGGCAATCACGACGACATCATCGCCCTGAGTCAAATTCTTTGTCAGTGTCGGCAAGTTATTTATAATCTCTCTGATAGGAGCACCTGGCTTACAAATGGATAGAACAGATTGGTAGTCATTATTATGTAAGTGTATAAATTCTCCAAGAGATTTTCCGTATGTATCGCACAATATTAGCATTTTCTTAGGTCTATTTTGTGAAATTACGGCGGTATCCTCAGCTTTATAGCTTTACAGCTTTATAGCTTTATAGCCCAGACTTATGTCTGGGTTCATGGTTTTGGGTACTGTTATTCGTTTGGGTTCCAGTGTTCTCCTCTGTCGTTAGCTTCTCTACGGATCGAAGTCCTATTCTCGTAGTAATCCCGTTGTCTTCTTTATTCTTTATTGTCACGACCTGTTTTGTTGCTATTGATTCACTCGTTTTAGTCCGTCTTGTTTTTGTCTTCCCTTTTTTCGCTACTAATTTTTTTTGTATTTTTCTTTCTATTCTGTGAGTCTTTATCATGTTTCACTTGTTTATTCAATGTTATTCTATTTTTACTTAAGTTCTTGGTCTTTGCTGCAGTTTTAATATCTACGGTGTGTCTAGAACTTTTTAATTTTATGTTTACACTTTGGAGCTCAATTATTTGGCTTATTAAATTGTCCAATTCTTCATTAAGTATTAGGGTGTTCTCATTGGTTTCCAACAGGAGCGTTTTTTGTAGTTGTTCGAACAGCGCTGCATTATTTTCGTGCAAACGTATTACGTTTAATGCTTCTTCATATTCATTGAGATCTGCAGTTCGTCGCTCAATCATCTCTTTTAGCTTATTTCTTTCCGTTTCAGTCTCTTGTAATTTTATTACTTGTTCTGCAAATGCTACTTTGAGTGACCCATTTTGCGCCAAGAGATTTTTATAATCCTTCGCGCAGTCGTCTTGTTCCTTTAGAAGCTTCAAATTAAAGTTTTGTGCTTTTTGTATTTCAGCGGTCAATTTTCTAATTCTACGGCAACCTGGTTTCTTGTTTGGGGCATTCTGGTACAGTCACTGGAACGATCAGAAAACGCAAAAAGTCAATTCGGCTGAAGAGATTCGATCCAGGGCACGTCGTTACTGACGATTATTGAGTCCACCGCCTCAACCGCTACGCCAGCGGTACTTTACTTACAGCGACGAAATAAGTGTAGAGGTTGAAAGAACTATTTCTTAGAGTCGCAGATCGTTGTAATAAAAAAATCGACCGTCATTACACTTTTTTGCACACCCTCATTAGCTTTTTAGTTCAATATGACTCTATTGATAAAAAACTTTTATTTAGTCATTATAACGAGGCACTTACGTATAATATTGTGACGCGTTCGTTATTTTGGTTGTTATAATTTTTGAGAGTAGATCGCCAAAATGGTTTAAGGTAAACATCATGAAGAAACCAGAGGTTTAGTCAGCTCGCACACTACGAGTACTTACGTGTTAATAGGAAACAATACAATGCCACAAATCTAGGCCCCGATCGCGCTAAATTTTTGCTTGTGGCGCTCTGCGGTATATTTTAAGGGATGAAGATGAAGTTTTCCAAACGCTGGCCATTAGATAAAACAGAATCGAAACCATTGTGTAAGTATCATCATCATCACCTATTTGAGTCCACTGCTGTACATAGTGTACCTACCACTAATTAGAGGAGGATAACTCGATTCAGTGACCGTGGCGGCCCCGGCTGAAGAATAGGCCCCTCCTAACCTCCTACCCGTGGATGTCGTACTAGGCAGGCGAGTAAGGGATGGGCAGCAGCTTCTCCTATTTTCACAAAGATTTTCAAATTCCCTCCACCCCCATCACAGGAAGTCACTCCGGAAATCTGTGGGGGAGGCCGCTGTTCAGCAGTGGACTTCAAACGGCTGGAATGATGATGATGAACTCGAGTCAGAACACGCATCCAGATCGAATCACAGGGTACTGAGCCGCAGCTAAATGGATCACGCCGCTCCCAAGCAGCTGAAGCAGCTCAACGGCTCAAAGTAGTTCTACTTCATCTGCGATTCATGCGACCCTGACCCTGATTAGAAACGATTTCATACGACAACAATTTGTATTATTTTCAACACTATTAAGCCCATATTAGAAAAGCTGACCCGTTTGATGAACTGATTGCTAGTACCTTATTGCATTGTTTGCTTCACTTTACCTGATTCATCTGAAATCATTCATAGATCTACTTGCGCGGTTCAAGAGCGCGAGCTGCGAGCTGATTTGCAGCTCAGGTATTTTGAGTGAGTTACCCACCGCTACCACTTAGAAACTTTGATGTACCAAATAAAAACTATAGTAGGTATTATTATAATATTATAACTACAAAATGTTTGTTTATTTTTAGATTTTGACGCCTTTTCTTTTTTAGTTACCAGCATAATTTTAGTGATACTTCATCATCTTATCCTATCTAAGCTTCTGAATTCTTTAACCTACATGATATATACTTTAAACATACATAAGCCTCTCGATTTGAGAGCAAAAGACTTGGCGGCAGGAATAAGATGCCACAGCCAGCCCGAAAGGGAAAAGCATAAAAAAATGCAAACTTCAAGAAGGAAAGAATGACACGATAATGTTACGCGCCTGTACAATATCGGGCAGCCTGTAAGGACGTGGACACTCTGATAATGTACAGCCAGCCATATTCACAGCATCTAATTCTAAATGGGGGAATAAGATCTGCACTGACGTCCCGCGTTGGGGTGCGCATTCACAGCATTTTATTGCAATAATTTTTCCAATAATACGAAGCCACCTAGCTTTAGACGGTGGAGTCACATATCTCATTATGTCACATAGGAACCTACTCATCATGTCACATAGGAACCTACTCATCTATTACTTTCGTGACGTGGTTTATAAATGGTTCATATCTACCTACCTTATGTGAGGTACCTACCTACTTCCCTATGTTTGGTAGGTCTAAGTACAAAGTGTAGGTACGTAGTACCTAGGTATAATAAATACTTGGTACCTATACCTAGCTAGACCTACATAAGTAAGTACCTTACATAAAGTACGTAGGATTGTATAATATTATGCAAACACGTCACGAAAGTAATAGATGGCTTCCTAGTACCTAGAGCTAACCAAACTTAGGTAGAACTAAATAGCCTAAATGCGTAATAAAACACGTCAAAAAACTATAGATAGGTAAATAACTAGTACCTAGGTACTACGTAACTACCATCTATAATTTACTAGCCAACTTAGATATGAACAAAATGAGCAAATACGTCACGGTAGTACCTAATAGATACCTGCATATCCAACTTTCATATGTGCTACCTACCTACCTACCAAGGTATCTTGATTAACCTAAATACCTTACCTGACTTCTTCTGACAGACTTTTATTTCTGTTTTAGTGTGTGGCTAGGCGGAGCAATGATCTATGAAATGCGGGGCGGTGGCGCGGGCAGAAAGTGTATGAGAATGGCCGGACATAGGGCTTAGTGGCGCGTATTAGGGTCGACCTATGTCCAGCAGTGGACTAGTGTGGGCTGATGATGATGATGGCTACAATGGAGGCCAATTTCATACGTCAGTTTCGAAATTGAAAATCTATGGAACTTCAATCGAAGTAACAAATTATGTAGGTAGGTACTAACCAATTACTTACAATATATTTTTATTTTATCTAGATCGATCGACACCTATCTTACATATGAAATAACGGCTAGGTTAAAATACAACAAAAGAAGATGAAGATACTACCTAATAAGAAGATGTGTAGGTATCACAAAAATTATGCTAGTAACTAACAAATGTTAGTAACTTACCTACATTAGAGGTAGGTACAGTATGTCCAGTGGACTTCAATAGGTTAAAGATACCTCCTACATAATAGTTTCGATTCTGTTTTATCTATATCCAGCCAATTCTATCCATAGCCAGCGTTTGGAAAACTTCATCTTCGTCGCATATAATATACCTACCACAGAGAGCCTCAAGACGAAAGCCTACAGTCAGTGCGCGTTGCCAGCACCAAAAAGTTACGAACGCCGACCACACACCGAATGACGCAGTGTTGAAAGGCCCCGCACCCTATGGACCGACGACATTGCGAAGGTTACTGTAATTCACTGAATGGAAATGGCTCAAGACCGTTCGTCGTGGCACTCTTTATGGGAGGCCTATGTTCAGCAGTGGACTTCTGCAAAATGATAAAATATTTTTGTGATACATGTCCTCTAATAGGTAAGTATCCAAAAGGGAGGTCATTCAACTTATCGTTTATGTGTATATACTAATTCCGGAACATTTTGTATACATACACTAGTTCACTGAAGTAAAAGATAAATCTCTCTTTTTCGAGGTACGACACGCAAGGTACATCGATGGCAGCACTGGGTATGTTTTGGCTGAAAACTATTTTATCCTCCGAGCTCCTAGACTAAACTCAACAAACCAAATTAACTTTTTTAATGATCAAATACCAAAATCAATCTTCGTGACATGTAAATAAAGTTTAAAGTCGTTTGAAGCGAAGTGGCAACGCCGCAATGAGCCGATTTTCAATAACTTTATTTGAATTTTTTGGCGGGAAAACTGTTTTTGCTTATATCTCTGAAACCTTTTCAGCTACAGGCCTGAAATTTTTGGTACCTTAGGCACTAATTATGAGCTAAAATCCTGCCTAAAGTTTATTGCCCTCTGATCAGCGGTTTGGCGTAACGAAATGTGTAAGCTGGGGACCCGGGTCTACAGCTTACACATAGTTTTTTGCTTATATCTCTGAAACCTTTTTAGCTACAGGCCTGAAAATTTTGGTACCTTAGTCACTAATTTGGCACTAAATATCTGGCTAGTTTTCATAGCTCTCGCGTCAGCCGTTTGGCAGTACTGGATGTGCAAGCTGTAGACCCGGGTCTCCAGCTGACACATAGTTTTTGGCTCATATCTCTGAAACCTTTTAAGCTACAGGCCTGAAATTTTTAGTACCTTTGGCACTAATTTGGCACTAAATATCTGGCTAGTTTTCAAAGCTCTCGCGTCAGCCGTTTGGCAGTACTGGATGTGCAAGCTGTAGACCCGGGTCTCCAGCTGACACATAGTTTTTGGCTCATATCTCAGAAACCTCTTTGGCACCTAAATTTTGAATTGGATTTTCAGATTGCACCAATTATGCACTAAATATTTGCATACTCAGAATTCAGAAATTCGTTATGTGTAAGCTGTAGACATACACACTACGGATCCTTAGTCCTCGGTATAAAGATGATTATGAGTTTGCCTAGCGATATCGTTGAGCTATCTTGTACGCCCCTCAAATGTCAAACTCAAAACTGACTAGAAGTGTAGACGTAAGGATCGTATTGATAGAATTTTAATGAAATATCGCAAGCCGTTTGAACGAAGCTTCATACTGAGATCATCAAACGTCATATTGTGGTTGGATTTTTGACATTTCGATGGTGGTAATGTCAAATTTCGCCTATGCTGGGTATGTAGTCAAAGTGGGATATGAACGAACGCACTCTATCAACACCATCTGAACGAGGCTTATGGATGTTAAGCTTCGGTTATTTATTTGTAGTTTAGTTGAAAATAGCGTCCCCCGTTGTATAACGGCCGTCTCTAACGAAACAAAAACTTCATTCACAGTGAGTTTTAGAAAAATAAACTGAGATCCGTAGAAAAGAAGCTGGAAAGTGCTAATTGTTCCACCGGGTTTTGCTCGCACATCGCTAAACTAAGTTCGGCCCTCGCCGAGCATTCTCGTTCCAAGAAATAAGATTTTTTTTTGTTTTTATTGTTTAATTCAAAACTTCGCCCCCGAGAGAGTGATATGGTCGAAGAGTAATTTATAGCAACACTAGCTGTTACCCGCGACTTTGTCCGCATTTATAATTATTTTCACCCCTACTTTTACCCTTTTAGGGATAATTTTACGTATGCTGAAACACGTATATTTCTTTCTTACCAAAAGCCTTAATATGAATTCTCAGATCCCTAACTTGAGGAACTGGTATGCCCACACAAACATCCAACCCTTATTTCACCCCCTTCAAGATTATTTTTAGACAAAGTATACCATATATCCTTTCCCAGGATATAATCTATGTCGTTGCCAAATTTCATTTAGATCCGTTCAGCCGATTAGTCGTGATGAGGTAACAAACAAATAAACTGGCAAACTGACTTTACTTTTGCATTAGATTTATGACGTTTAAAAGTGATCTTTACGATTTCAATGAATAAATGAATTTTGAAATTTGAAAATACAAACTAAACTAAATTTTGGTAACCATCAGTAAAACAGAAACATTTTCTTCGGTATGAAAATTTGAAAATGAGGTTTTTTTTTTTTTTTTTGTTATACGGAGGCAAACAGGCTTACGGCCCACCTGATGGTAAGTGGTTACCGTCGCCTATTGACATCAGCAACACCTGGAGCATTGCTAATGCGTTGCCTGCCGAACCCCTCCCCCCCTAAAGAGCTCTGGCAACCTTACTCACCGCAGGAACACAACACTATTTGAAACAAATAACGTTATTTGGCTGCGATCTTCTGTAAGGCGGAGGTATCTCCCCAGGCGGGCTGCTCCAATTTAGAGCGAGAAAATCTCGCTGTGCCCTACCTCTCTAAAATGGTTTTCTTATGATAGGCAGCTGTCTGAGAGACATGATACCTGGGCATAGGTTACTTTTTATTAGGGTACCGCGCGAGCAAAGCCGCGGGCTGCCTAACTAATTGCCTACTTATATAAAAGTTAGTTACCAAAAACAGCCCATTTGGAAAAGTTCGGAAAAAAACTGGAAGAATAGTCTTATTTGACTTCATTCTCAACAAGCTTCCGCCCTCGGCTTCGATTGCGTGGTACCTGGATCGTAGCACTCTTTGAGGCCAATGTCCAACGGTCGACTTCATCAGGCTGGTGATGTTCTTTATTCCAATTTATATTAGTTTTTTAGGAGGAGGTAGGGCACTGGCAGATTTTCTGGTTCTCAATTGGAGCAGCCTGCCTGGAGAAAATCGACCTTACAGAAAATCGCAGCCAAATAACATAATTTGTTTCAAATAGTGTTGTGTTCCTGAGTAAGGTTGCCAGAGCTCTTTAGGGGGGGAGGGGGTTCGGGGCCGGCAACGCGTGCGTGATGCCTCTGGTATTGCAAGCACTCATAGGCTACGGTAACTGCTTACCAACAGGTGGGTCGTATGCTTGTTTACCACATTAGGTGTTTAAAAAAAAAATATGTATTATATTGTTCTAGTTCCAGACTGAGATTAGATTAAATATAGATTCGCCCCGGGATCATTTCCTGCAAGAAGTGGGATTAATAGAAATAATCAAGGCATCGTCTCTACTCTGTATGCAAATGGCCGCCCGCAGGCAAGCCTCTGACTAATTCACTGAAACAACGTCTTCTCGCCAAAGAGTAAGTAATTTGCGTAGAAGCTACCACGTAACAAAAAACCTAGTTTATGCCTACAGAAGAGGGAATTATATTTACAGGTGAGGTTATAGTGACCCTGCCTTCCGATCTAACGATCGTGCGGTTGCTTGCTTACTTGTGGTGTCACTGATTCTTGGTCATCCTGTATTAGGTCAGCGACCAGGTTGAGGTATTGGTGGTATTGAAAGGGGACTATGACCGTCGATGAAAGAAACAGTGTAGTGAAAGTATTAAAGTGCGCCTCTTAGAGGCTCCTTTCGTCTGCTCGAATCTCGGTTGTGCTTGGATTTTCCAATCGGAAACATTGATATGCATTATACTAGAGCTCTTAACGTTGAAGGTAACCTTGAGGTAACTGGCATGTCCTGGAAACAAAAAACAAATAGAATTGTGCGCGAAATCGTTTGAGAGCGCTTTGATCGCTTCGCGGGCTCTATCTAATAGGTTAATTAAGAACGGAATCCTACTATCCTATCCTAATTATATTATAAATACGAAAGTTTGTGAGGATGTTTGGTTGTTTGTTGTTCAATCACGCCCCGTAACCGCTCAACCGATTTCGATGAAACTTGGAATATAAAGAGCACTTTACCGCGGGCGGAAGCTAGTAAAATATAATGTAGGATGTGTCTGCTCTGCTAGCAAAACTGTTATTCTATGACGTAACACCAGTTGGATGCTGCGAGCGCCTCGACTTCTAGATCTCTAGATTAGCTCTCTATCGTTATTTTTCTTGCAATAAAACTGAAAAATCATCATTTACGTTTTTATGTTGCCTTTTTGTTGTGGAATTAAAAGATAGAAAAGAGAAATTGGAATGTTTGCATTAATAATGAAACAAACAAAAAAAAATCTTTTAAATGTTCTTAGGCATAAAACAAATGGGAATGGAAAGTAAACTCCAGAACATATCTACACGTATCTTTGGCGGATAAATTTTCTATAAGTACAAGATGATTCATAATATTTATGGTGTCCCGAAAGAGACCTATTCTACATCCAATTCGTAATAAATTAGTTTGTCCTACGACGTTACGGAGACGTATACACATTGAAAAAAAAAACAATGCAAAAATCAGCTGTTATGGGTCAAATGAGTTGAAAGTCCTATCAGTCTGTGCATGTTAAACTTCACGTACGTTTAATAATTAGTTATACCGAAAGTACCTACTCTTTATAACTAATTAAACGTAATATAATATAAGAGTTCGGGAAATGAAAGGGAAAATAATGTTTATTTTTAATAGACCCTTATTAGGATACTTAATTACGAATCACCTTCTACTAAGTCTCTTTAGATTTCAACCTAGTCACTTAATTGATTTACGATGACCAAAATAGTTAATAGTTGCTCGGAAATTCGCTGCGTGATAAAATCCGAAATGAGGAAATCCGTAGAAGAACCAAGGTCACCGACATAGCTTCAGAATTAGCAGGTTGAAGTGGCAGTGGGCCGGCCATATAGCTCGCAGAACCGACAACCGTTGGGGAACAAAGGTTCTCGAGTGGCGACCACGAACCGGACGACGCAGTGTTGGAAGGCCCCCGATGGATTAACGGCATTGTTAAGGTTGCGGGAAGTCGGTGGATGGAAAAGGCTCAAGACCGTTCGTCATGGCACTCTTTGGGGGAGGCCTATGTTCAGCAGTGGACTTCATGATGATGATGACCAAAATAGAGCCAGTGTCAGAGCAAACAAGCATAGTTAAATGAACAAGTTATTTCAGAGCTCAGGGTAACTGTAGACGCTTTTCTACTTTTAAATTATCTTCAGAACAATTATCTGATGGATAACGAGCATCTCTATTCATCTAGTCATTAGTTAATTGCTAGCACTTTATTTTACAAGATGCCGGATATTAATTGGAGACAGTTTGCGACGCGAATAACGAACGATTTGTTTTTGATTATGGAGTCGGTATTTTAAAAGGATTAAGATCGCCTTTGCGTAATAAACATTTCTTTTAAAGCTTTGATGTTAAATAGCTTGCTTAGTATTACAAAATATTTACAACGAAATTGCTGAATTCTTAAGATAAGATAATGAGATAAGATAATTATTTATGTGATGGTATGAGAACTCCCAATAAGTTATAATAAATATTGTAGTAGGTGTATAGTTTATTATTAAAGATGCCTGGTATATTTTAATCTAATAGAATTAAACAAAATATGTTGTTTTTATCGCAGCTTATTCAATTAATACCGATACGCTCAAAGGTAGCGGCGTGAAAGAATTACTTGTCCCTGTACCATCCACTTAGCCATGTTATTTAGGCGGGGACGAAAACTGACAGTGTCATAGATCGTGTGAAAGAGTGCTGATGATAGATAGATAAAAAAAATATTTGGCACCACAGAGACACACAATTAACATGGTTAAATAATTACAAACAATATTACAAACATAAATAAACAAAAAAGTAAATAACAGTTGGTAGGTAAGTTTGTGTGTGCAGCAGGATGACAAATAGGCGGTGAATATTTTGCATAAAAGCAAAAACACAGATTTTCAGCCAAAACCTGAACGAGAGCGAGCAGAACGAGTACAAACGAACAATGTGTAGGTAGCTGTGAATTATTGTAGTTGTGTAGCATTAATAAATGATTACAAAAATAATATAATAAATAAAATGACGATAGTGCAGTAAACAAATGATTATAAAAATAATATAAAAGATTGAATAAAATAAACATAAAAAATGAATAAAATAAACTTAGGTACGACAGCTTTATTTTTGGCTTTCGAAGTGATTGGGGACACCGTCTATTTGCTTTTGCGATAAATACTTTTTAAACTTTAATTTAAATGTTAACTTGGTGTTAGCATTGCGAATAGGGGGAGGAATATTATTCCAGCACTTCGTTGCCGCATGTCTGAAACTTCCCCTGAAAGCTGCAGTCTTGTGATTGGGATAGGAAAGAGCAGATCTTAGTGACCGTAAGTCACCAGAGACGAAGTTAAGTTTTGAGTGCAGGTATTCAGGCTTTTTAAACTTCATGACGACAAATATCAGTCCACCCAGGTGCAGTAGTCTTCGTGATTCCATATTCAACAGGGACATGTTATTCAGATACGGTGTTATGTGACTACGAGGCGGAATATTTAAACAAAAGCGACAGCAAGCATTCTGCATTCTTTGTATGGTGCGCTGGGTTCTCGCAAGTAAACGAGGACCAAAAACAATATCCCCATAATTTAACTTAGAAATGATTATTGATTCACAAAGGATGACACGGGATTCCTTAGTCAATTGATTCCTAATTTTGTACAGTATCTTAAGTTAAAAACATGAGTCTCAAATCTGAGGTGACTGTCAATAATAATTCCGAGATTCCTAGCTTGTGAATGGCAATAGGATGTCATGGTATGTGGTACTCACATCTTTACAAACGTTTACATTTATATTAAGTGGGATCAACGCCCGCCAATGTTACTTACGCGCATAAAAAGTAGCATAGATCCTAAATATATGCTTTTATATGACCTACATATATTCTAAGTTTCAAGCAAATCGGCTTATTCACTTGAGAGAACCACAAACAAATATAAACTCTCGCATTCTTATTAAGTAGAATGGAATGACTCACAATGTATATATTTTAAGATAATAGTATCCAAATAATATAAAGAAAATTTCTTCAAAGGAAACTGCTCACCGAACAAATGAAATTGCTAACAAGAAATAACGATGTAGAGAGGATACAATTATACCGTGAGGGTAAACAAGACAAAATAAAACACAAACAAAGCAACATCACAATAAAATTATATTGAAACAAAGGAAAAGAAACGAGGAATAAACAAAAGAGGCGGCAAAGTCTCACATTTACAATTCAAGGAGGTTCAAACTTCTCTAATTGATTGTTTCGGGGGGTCCCCAAAGCCTGCTTTCAGAAGAAAAAATATATGAGAAAGAAAAGTGTCAAGTGCGAGTAGAATTTACATACGGCCTTTGTAATTGCTTATTTGAAGTGACTTCGCTGTCAGTTGGCGCCATATTGCAAGATGGCGCCGATTAAGTATAGCGAGATGTTTCAAGAATGAAAAGGCTCAATAATTTTGCCTCTTTAAAGCCATTTTGAACGTCTTGCGATGAGTAATCTAAAATTCGTTTCATAATGCTACATCAACTGAATAAATTCAATTTTGAGTTTGAGTTTTAAGGGCGCAACCCCTTATCCTTGAACTATATCGCATGCCATCAAATATCAAAGCCAATGTTTTCATCGCAAGCTGTTTGAACAGGTCTTTTGGAAACCAAAACTAACCGTACACCGTAGGTATATGTTGTCGTAACTAGTGTTAGGTCATAATTTAATAATTAAATTGTTGTTTTTAATTGAGCTATCTATAGATCGTTTGTAACGTCTTTAGATAGCTCAACTGTTTCTTGTGTATTTTGTTAATATAACCTTGTATTCGTTTTAAGTTTCTTTCTGTAAATAAAGTTAGAAACGCATCAATCGTTGTATATAACACTGGAAAAACATTTGGGACTAACACGGCTGTTTGTTCTGTGACTGGGTGTTAAAATATATATCTATTATGTATATCAGTCTCTGGTACCCATAGCACAGGCTATGCATAGTTTGGGATCAGTTGACCGTGTGTGATATGTCCAGAATATTTATTTTTATATAGCAACTAACATACGCCCGCGGCTTTGCTCGCGTGGTATCTTGATAACAAGGGGCAGTTTTAAAAAACCCTTAAATACGTATTTCATTATTTTACTTTATGAGTATTTGTACCAAGTTTCTGATAAATCTCTCCATGCGTTAAGATTCTCCCATATAAACTTTTACATCTCATTACACCCTTTCAAGGTGTAGTTTTGAAAATCTAAAAATACGGTTTTTCCTTATTTCTATCATTCATTATTTTTAGTTAGTTTCAAATCTGTAGGTTCAAGGAATACGATTTTTCATACAAACGTTTTAACCCCTTTTCACCCTCTTAGGAGTTGATATTTTGAAAATCCCACCTTAGTGGACGTTTTTGGCATATAAGGCAGATACTGTCAAAATTTCAGCTTTATAGCTTCAACGGTTTGGGCTGTGCGTTGATCGTGGAATCAGGCCTTGTTCTTTTATATATACAGA
Organism: Anticlea derivata; assembly: GCA_947579855.1. Classification (NCBI taxonomy): domain Eukaryota; kingdom Metazoa; phylum Arthropoda; class Insecta; order Lepidoptera; family Geometridae; genus Anticlea; species Anticlea derivata. The sequence continues at coordinate 11,100,373 of OX388268.1, forward strand.
TATTTTAAATACATACTTTGATGAATAAATTTTAACGGTTATCCAAACTCTTTGGTGGAATAGTAAAATCGCGTCGCCAGGCTAAGTTCAAAAAAATAATATCAAATTGGCGGCAATTTATAAAAAAAAAACAATCCATCAGCATAATGCATCATCAAGAAAGATATTTATTTCCGTTTCGGGGCTGCTAAAGTGGAATTTACCATTCGGGTTTCATTCAAAGCAAACTGAACTCCAAAAACAACTTTTTCAATCAAGTCGTTCAACGTTAGAACATAGCAGAATTGGAATTAACTTAATTTGGAAGGCGATGCCCGCGCTTATTGGACTAGTATCCGTTTCTTTGGTAATTTACGATGGCTTAATTGAGTAACTTTTTTTCGGACCAACATAACCTTCGTCAGCGTCAGATTTTATATCGGGAATGACACCATTTAAGTTGTTGACTACTATGTGTATATTGGTAAATAAATAACACGCAACAGTCACAAACATAGTAATTATAAGTAGGTTCTTTGGCAAAGAGTTAAACCGAAGAATCGAACTCGCGTGGGCAGCGTTTGGGAAACTTCGTCATATTAAAAAAAAAAAAATAAAAAAAAAAAAATATTTTCTTATCGTAGATGCCGCAGAGCCCCTAGGTGAAAGTCCACAATTAGCGCGTATTGCCTGTGACGACAATATGGCACTGAGAATTGCTTTCTAACATAACTATTTGCTTCATACACAAGCTCAACGTCGGGCAACGGGCTCTGAAAAGAGCTCGGAGCTTCGCTACGTCATACAATCCGGAAAGAGGTAATCCGAAAAACTAAGGTTACCGACATAGCTCTCAGAATTAGAAATGGGAAGTGGTAGTGAGCATGCTATATAGCTCACAAACGGATACCGTAAGAGGATACTAAGAGAAAAAAGCTAGTGAATGGGCAGCAGCGTCCCCTATTTTAAGAACGACGGCTCTAACTACTTTTGCTAACACGCAAGTGAATATGTCGCTCCGGAAATCTGTGGCGGATGTCTATGTTCAGCAGTGGATATCCTACGGTCGAAATGATGATGATGATTTGAATTTTGTATAATTAAGGTATAAAAATATGACCACATTGACCACATTATCACTTCACCTGAGACATGTTCTGAATCTAAATAAATGTTTCCATCCAAAACTAACCCAAATTCCAAGTCAAAATTCGCCTGAGATTCTAGACACTTGTTTGAGAACGCGAATAAGGACAGTGCACACGCTGTGTACAGAACTCATAATTTGCATGGTTAAGTCTCAATGCAGCCCCATCTCAAAAGGCGACGCTATACCACGAGTCTTGGGGGTTGTTGCAAGTTACAGTAATAAAACGTTTTGAACTATTTTGTTATGTATAATCAATCTAGATTGTACTGTATATATTTATTTTGAAAACCAAGTAAAGTTTTTTTTACTTTGTGTCAATTTTATGATAAAAACTAATGTGATTTGGAAGAAAAACGCACGTAAATTAGTAATTCCTAAACGTGGGATATGTACCTAACTCAATCTATTCCGCAAAATATTACTGGTCAGAAATTGTGATGATTCTCATCTGTTCTAAGCTAGGCTTCTTACTGCTAACCTTTATTATAGCCTACACTATTCACAACATGTGTACAGTAGTATGATTAGTATAATATAAACTACAATATCTACACAGTGTGCGATAAACAGATCTACACAATCAAACAATGTGAACATCATCATCATCATTTCAGCCGTACGACGTCCACTGCTGAACATGGCCTCCCCCACAGACAGAGCGTATTCCTTATCATGTGGGGGGATTTGCCCATACTCACCACCCTGGGCATGCGGGTTGACGAGCGCAGTTAGAGCTATATATCTACCTATCCGCGGATGTCGTAAGAGGCGACTAAGGGGAAAAAGCTAGGGGATGGGCAGCAGCGTCCCTCATTTTAACAACGATAGCTCTAACTGCGCTCGCCAACCAGCATGCCGAGCGTGGTGAGTATGAGCAAATCCTCCCACATGATGAGGCATTCGCTCTGTCTGTGATGTTCAGCAGTGGACGTCGTACGGCTGAAATGATGATGATGATATTTATTTATTCCACCACGGGGATCGAACTTCTGTCTCCGCCGAGCACGATACAGAGGTCGTCAAACTATTATTTTAATGTTTAGGTAAAGGCTTGTAACTTGAGCCTCACTTGGCCTCAACCATCACATTCGCAAGAATACTTGAAACACGACGGTGGCCGCAGCACCCTCAAAGGAGCCAGTCATCAGAACACTTTTGCACTCACTCAGTAATGTCTGGAAGGCTCGCTATACAAGGTGATTCATAACATGTTTAAAGCCCCGAAAGGGGTATATGGTACACCCAATTGGTAAAATTTAATCAACAACTTTTGGATATTCGACATTTTTCATTGAAAAAAAACTTTGCATGTTTCGCGACAATTTTTTTTTATGTTACTCGGAGGCAAACGGAGGCACCGGATTGTAAGTGGTTACCGTCGCCTATTGACATCAGCAATACCTGGAGCATTGCTAATGCGTCGCCTGCCAAACCCCTCCTCCCCTCCAAAGAGCTCTGACCTGTTGAGGATCAGTTCAGACTCAATTATTTAGCTCTTTTAGGTAGCAATCTTGATGTCGAACTTTTTAAGTTTAATTGTAAGACCTAAAAACAACTGATGTGAAAACGATCGGGGAAATAAATTTATGTATTGAAAATTTAGTTTTTCCCCCTGATATCTTACTTTTAAATACGGAACACCTTGTATATACATTCTGTATTCCTATTTGCACCGATATCTTACCTAACCCTCATGTACCTAACGCAGCTCGTTAAAAAATGTTTGCGTTTAGGAATTTAAGCTCGAAGCCTTTGGACGGTGTTGAATATTTGCTTGTTTTTTAACGAAGGGGACTTTATTTAAAAGCGAGAAAAGCAAACACAATTTCCTATTTGGAAAAAAATTAAGATATCAGTGATAATGCTATCAATTAGCAAATTTAAAACTTAACTAAGTGAAAAATCTGTAAAAATATTATTACAAAATATTCGATTATTTGGATGACAAAAAAGCTTGGGACTGAATATGCTTCAACTCGTTTCTTTAGTCCCACCATACCATATTATGAATCATCTTGTATAACAGAGTATTATTATAGCAAGCTAAACACAGATCAGCCATGCTTCCACATGCAGACATTCCTTTATCCAGCTAAACAAGCAACTTCATTACAGGTACGTTTTATGCATTAAACGTAAAAAAGAACCGCTCCCGTCCGGCAAATACTGGTTCGTACCGGATTAAGCCAGAACTAGTCGGATATGCAAACTGGTGTATGGGAATTTGCAGCGCTGTATGCAAAGCGAATTTAAAGTGGGGTTTTTAAATATGCGTATGACTTGGGTAGAACGGATGACGGCCGATGGATGATAACAGCGTGTGAATGGTGGTCACAAGATGCGCGTTGACCAAGGGGTAGAACACCAGCCTTTCGACCAACGGGAAGCAACGAGATAAGGCACCAATTATCGAGGATGACGTAGTATAGGCCTCCTCTATAGGAGGCCTATAGATTGCTAACTAAAACAGATGAATAATTGAGTGATTAACTGATTTGCTCCCAAAACAGCTGATTTTTGCATGAGTTTGAAAGTTTGAAACATTTTAATACTTTCGATACATTTTAAGAGGCTTTTAAGGTAAATGCACAATCGATATCCATCGAACATTATGAGAGTGCTCCCTTAAGTAGGGTAAAATTTCACCCCCAATAATCTTTTACGGTGTAAGAACTTACCTGAGCCTAATAAGTTGCATAAAAGTCGGGATTTACCCATCGTTTCTGAAACTAAGAAGAATCCCCCCTCCTGTAGAACGAGAGGGGATTTTCTGGAGTATCTAGGCCAGGTAGGGAGGTCGCTGCATACTTAATAGCGTGCTTTTGTACTAAAGTAGGTGAATTTTTGAATATTTTTATACAATCAAAAGGCAATACTTATAAAAAAGTTTTTTTGTTTAACCTCTTTAGGTTTAAATTTTATTCGAGAGACCTCATAGAGGTCTTTTAGACGCTCAAGCAGACGATCAGTCAATTTCATCAGGCTTGACGAATAATAGTAACACTAGGGGCTAGCAATCCTGTCTTCTTCTTCTTGTCGCGTCACTGATTCTTTCTTGGTCATCCTGTATTAGGTCAGTGAGCAGGTTGAGGTATGGTGGCCCTCAAACGGGCCTATGACCGTTGGCGAAAGAATCAGTGAGTTGTTTTCGCTATCCTGTAGCGAAAATAAAATGCAAGCCGCAAAAATGAACTCTCAACTAAACCAGTATCGATCCCAACTTTAATTCACAAACAGTGTTAAATATAAACTTTCCTCCTAAACCGGGCAGTGTTGCCCGTTATTGGATACTTATTATTTATTACCTCGTAAATCACGGCACAGTGTTGCCGGAACGAACTAATACATTGTTGATAATAAGCATTTTCGATACAGTTTAGTTATTAAGTATACCCTGGATTTGAAATCATGATACTGTTTTGCAACTAATTTGTAATAATTTCTAAATTTTTCAATTTTTTTTTTATTAATTTCCACTAAAATGGCTTAAATTTAAACTAATGGCTCGCCCCGAACTGAGATCTCACGATGTCTGGTAAAAAAAATCCTTCGATGATCGTTTAAGATAAACTTTGTAAAAAGGACCTTAAGCATGTTCTAACAAATAGCCAATAGCACCTGAACTATGATATCATTGAAACTTTATCAAATAGGAGCTCACATTTTCTAATATAACTATTACCGTTATATCCCAATAAATATATGGCCTAGAATATAAATAAAGCCCTTTTGACAATTTAACCGATATTCTAGGTATTAAAATAAATGGTTACCATATACCCATATATGGTATCAAAATAAACGTATTCTATTCTATTCTTACCAGTGAATTTTGACAGTAAAACCTGTTGACCTACTAAATTCCATGCAGATCGGATGGAAATAGTTTTTTTTAATGATATTATATATATTATGTCATGATAGAGACACATTTGTTCGCACTCGGCAAGAAGATCCTAGTAAAATTCTCACGTTATAAAATTTTAAAAATGCTTTTGTATTTTTCATGTTCGTTACAAACGTTAAGTTCAACACAAAATTCTAAGACGTCCAAACAAATTACAAGTTTTATTGTTTACGACCGTATAAAATTTGCTCGTTAATGGCTGAATAAACTTAGATTAAGCCTGCCGAGCCGTTATACCGTTAGTACGTAATGAAGAACTAACTTTGTTTCAAAATTCTGATGAAGTCCAGTCCTAAAGTGGATTCTCTGCAATGATGTTATTTTCTATTGCAGCCCTTAATTTTAAAGTTACGCACTAAAAGAGTCAGAATAAAATTATGTGATAAAAGTTTTTAAGTAGCTATTGATCGCTTAATACATCATCATTTCAGCCATAGGGTATTGTATGCGGAACACAGGCCTCCCCCATATGTTTATACAACACTCAGGCCCGGTATAAATATTAGCAGATCATGTGAACATTTTGTCCCGTAGCGGGAATTGAACCTGCACCCCTTGCGTCTCAGACGGGCACTCGCCCACTCCGCCAATAAAGTCTTCAAACTATTTCAATTCCTATCAGCTAATCTAACACAGCTAAAACGAACGAAACCCAGCACGAAGCACAAGTTTAAAAATCCCAATTAAAGTTCAAACAAGCAACATCAGTATTCAACCCACGCGGTCCTGGCTTCGATTCCCGACCCCATGCCTTTTTGTCCTGTTTGCTCGCTCCTTGGATAATTGATAAGACGGATTGGTTAAACAAGGTTCTCTACTCAGAAATTGTACCTCCGAACTTGACCATTGGACTGGTCATAATCATAGTGATAGTAGGATGGATGACGTAGCTCGCACGATGGAGCTCTGGTAGCAAATAGCGTCCATTGCGGTGCATTGTCGGACAAATCAGTAAGCATCGTCGCAAAAAAAAATCGTCTGTTTAATTGCGGGCCATGGGAAGCCACCTGTACAAGTTGATTTAAGTGTGTGTTTCTATCTATCTAATCAGTCCAACCCAACCCATAGGCGACGGTAACCGCTTACCATCAGGTGGGTCGTAAGACTGTTTGCCTCTGTATAACATTTAAAAAAATCACCCACTGATGTGTACAAGCCTCCTCTTTAGAAAGCCATCCGTTTTTTCCAGCCTCCACTATTCGGATCCAGTGATTGCCCACCATTTCACGATATCATCTGCATCGTACACCACTAAAACTAAAGAGCATCAAAGTTTATGTAAGTTTTGTATGCATAAAGTGTTTTAATAATCACTCGCAAAATAAAATCCGATCGTGTATGGCATGGCGTCTCTAGATTTGACTTCTCAAAGGCTCGGTTGTTTTATTAGTTTGTTTGATAATGTTCGTTGAGTAAATTATTTAATTTACGTTGACTTTTAGCTTTGAGAAGTAAATAAAAGGACGAATCTAGTTGATTGATTTATTAGAAAAAGATTTTTGTTTTCTTAATTAAATTAATTAAGAGGCGCACTTTTCTTTACCCACACTGGTTATTTCACCTGCGGTCAAGGTTCTTTTCGGAGCACTAAGGAGACCAAAGCGCTAGTGAATGATTGTGGATGAACTTACATTACATAGTTAATGGTAATTCGATAACACCCTCATCATCATCATCAGCCTGTTAGAAGTCCACTGCTGGACCTCCCACAAAGAGTCCCAAAACTCATTCGAGAACCTTTACTCCCCTACGGTTGTCAGTTCTGCGAACACCCTGCTCTTTGATATTATTTGAAAATTTATGACCTTTATACAGAACCCACAGAGAGACAGCTCTCTATCCATTTGTTACCGTTTCATTCTTTATTCTTTATTCTTTATTGTACACAAGAAAAATACAGATACAAAAATTAAAAAGAAAGGTATGTACAAAGGCGAGCTTAACCCTAAAAAGAGTTTCATGACTTAACATCTAAACCAATTTTGATGATATTTTATCGATTTATCCGAATACCGCGCGATCGAAGCCGTGGTTGGAAGCTGTTTAGAAATAAATGGTAACCAACAAATAACTTCTTACTACAAACACATTTACTAACCGCTTCGTTTGCCGTAGATGAAAATTCAGTAACGACAGAAATGCAGCTACGTCGTAGAGCTTCGTAGCACGTAGTGCGGCGTAGCGGGGCTAAATCGCTCTACGACGTAGCACGTAGACGTAGCATGCCGCAGCCCACAAACTATCTGTGCTTTATTTATTTTATTTTATTTTATTTCAGTAATCTAGGATTCACAGTTTACTTATCGTATAATATAGGCTAGATGTATATATGTCGTACTTGAACCAATTTGAATCCACATTTTGTATTCCACTCGTTTAAAAGTAACATTGTGCGAGTATGCTACGTACCTAGGTTAACTATAGTGTAAGAAAATATATATAAAAATACAGTAAGAAAAAAATAACTACATAATTATAACTGCTACCTATACTATTATACTAATTACGAAATTAACAAAATTTGATTGACCTAATCGCAATAAATGTGCATGTGTGTGTGTGTAGTGTACCGGAGCGGTGTTGTGTGTGTTTTTGTGGAGTGTGTGATGTATAGTGTGTACCTAGTGTGTATCTACCTAGCCTGCATGTTTTTATTACTTGGTATGTAATGGTAGTTTCATTTTAAGATGGTAGGTATATATTTTGGAAAACCAGGTAGTAGTTTCATAAAAAAACTATTTTTGATGTAACATTTATTTTGTATTTAACTGGTCTGACTGACCGCATAGCTCAGTTGGTAGTAACTCTGCGTTCTGCGCTAGAGGTCGCGGGTTCAATTCCCGCACTGGACAAACATTTGTGACTAACACAGATGTTTGTTCTGTGTCTGGGTGTTAAATATATATCTATTATGTATATCAGTCTCTGGTACCCATAGTACAAGCTATTCCTAGTTTGGGATCAGTTGACAATGTGTGATATGTCCGGAATATTTATTTTTATTTATTTAACTATTTTTTATAGCGTCTCACCAATGTCTAATAACTTTTCGTGTCAATGATTCTGTATGCAATAAACAATAACAGTACCTATGTCAGATTACGTATCTTTACAGACATCGCAATTTCACAGTTCGGGGCGAACCTTAAGTTATAAAAAACCGGACGAATATACTTAAAAATCATATCGCTCCGATACAAAGTGGGTAAACAAACTTCGCCCCAAAAAATACAAAATGGGGACGGTTTGGGAACAGGTGTGTTGTCACAGCGCTGTACAAAGAATATAATTCACGACTACATGCGTGATGGATGACCAGGGGCGACCGTGACAAATCGCATCCAATGGATTTTTAGATAAACTGGATATTATGGAAATCGCCTGTCAAAATGTTTATGCAGGACGTTAAATAACAGTTTTGAAAGTTTGGTCTTCATGTACCAAATTTAATAACAGGTTTTGGAAGTCTAGCTGATTTGATCTCGTTTCATCGTAAAACTAGTAGTTCTCAAAATGTTTGGTAAATCTTGATGCTCCGTTGAGACATAATTGATGAACTTTGAAAATCGCACCTTTATTTATTCTTGATAGCACATAAAACAAAGAAATATATAAAAGGTGGGCTTATATATTTCTATATATTTCATAATGTAACAGCCAACCTGATTAGGTAGAAACAGAAGGTTAGAGTTTTAGCACCTTAAGCATAAAATCTGGTGTCAATAGCGCGGTCCCTGACGAAGTCGTCGAGGCTGACTCATGTCATGGGCCCACAGGTGTACAACAGGTTACCAGATTCCATCAGAGTGGCTCCAAACGATCGTATATTTAAGCGCCGCCTAAGACGTTGGCTTATCGAGCAAACTTTTTATAGTTTTGATGAATTCATAAATTCAAAATGACATCTAATTAATTACAATTGTACTGAATTATTTTAATTAAAATGGTTGTGTTATTTGCCTCAGGGATATATTTTAATGTAATTTTATTGTGTGTACCTATAGGTAATCTAAATTTAATCAACATGACATGTAACATTTTTGTTATAAATAAAGAACCATTGAACCATTAATCATTAAAAAAATATATATATATGTTTAAGTTTATATTTTTTTTTTTTTTTTTTTTTCATTGTATGTCAAAAACCATGTGGCCAAGAATAAAAACAAAAATTGGAATGTACGGACAAAGTTTTTTCTTATTTCCGCGACCCCTTGATGTATTTATGACCCCCTTTTAGACCCCTGGCCGATTTAACTTAACACCTCTAAGAATAAATATATTTTTTTACTCCTATTCCATCCATCTTTACTTTGGCCTTCCTCTACTTTTAAATACAAAATACAAATACAAAATATTTATTTCAGTATCGATCCTTTTCAAATATAACGCTATAACACTTGGTTATAAAGATTATTATTTATTATTATCTAAAGCTACTTAGTTAATTCTCCGACGCCATAATATGGAGCTGAAAGCTCTCGTATTTTTCAATATCGCAAATTCATATTTGCGCAGAATTTCACACTTCAAACAAGTAAGTACTTTCCCTAACTCGGAGCAAATACCAGTAGGAATCACAACGTTTCTAACTCACCAACCTTTTTACCCGACTGCCGAGAAGCAAGGAGGGTAATGGTTTTTGTCTGACACTTTGTGCGTATAGGATTTAGTGAAGCCGTTTGATGATTATCTAATATTATAAAATAATAAAATAATTGCGTTTCCTTTTAATAAACCAAGTTTTATAACTTTGACTGGCCTCATAGCTCAGTTGGTAGTAACTCTGCCTTCTGCGCTAGAGGTCGCGGGTTCAATTCCAGCACTGGACAAACATTTGTGACTAACACAGATGTTTGTTCTGTGTCTGGGTGTTAAATATATATCTATTATGTATATCAGTCTCTGTTACCCATAGTACAGGCTATGCCTCGTTTGGGATCAGTTGACCGTGTGTGATATGTCCGGGATATTTATATTTATAAATCGTTAAATTATTTAGGAGGTGGCAGTCAAACAGAAACGTCATTGTTTTTTCGCTGGGGTGGCCTGAGTTAAGCAGTGGCTGAAATAACCATGATGATGTTTTATTTTATTTATTCAGGGACAATATATATAATCTTAGATCTAGGTAGTGGTAAATAAGTAGGTAAGTATCTACCTACTGAATGATGGCAATATTGTAGCCCACTGCCTAATCCTCATTTAAAATCACTAAATTAACAAAAGTGCGCCACTAGAGAGGCATTAATAAAATCTTTAAATACCTAATTATTATAAATTAAATAATATGTTACACATACATACTATATACATACTATAAAATATAAAATCAAATAATTACAAAATAAAATATAAACTAATTAAACAAATAATTTTGGTCATGCGGCAAGGTGCCAAGAGCACTGTCTACATTCCCGAAAAAAATAAAAAAATATAAATTGAATTGAATATTATTGATAAATCGTAAAATTCAAATTGAATGATACTAACCATTTAGATTAAGTTGTTTATGTTGAGAGTAAAAGCAATATTATCGACTAAGATTGACAGGGAAAATCATGTCATGGTTCGTCCATTGGTATCCGCTCCTTGGCCCGCACGGTATATTTTAAATCGTTTCCCGTAGCGTCTCCGGAATCCAATAAACGCAATTCATAAAGGAACTCTCCGCTGTAGTATAAAATAGCCGAGTAAGCAAATATTGTGGTGCAGTTTGCGAGTTTATTCTGAAAGAGTGCTTTCTTTGGAACTCTCGTGATTTTAGTTTCAGAAAGTAAGAAAGTTTTGATGACCTGTGCGAATGACAAGTTTCGTAGCTTAAGTTTTCGTATTTATAAATCTGCGGCCGCCACATCGGTATGACTGCTGTTATTCAGCGGGAACTAAGAAATTTCTTTCTTTTCTTTCTTCTTTCATATAATATCACCCAATGACTTCCCGCGCGCCTGCTCGTGCCGGCTTGACCACAGACTGACTGACTCCTAGAGAGTATGTATCCATCTCTCCATCTCAGGTGTCATCTGTTATCTGTCACTGTCAGTTGTCCCTCGGAGACAGCAAAAGTTAAGGAATGCAGGTATCCTTAAATACTAGTCACTACAGGTAGGTACCTTGCTTGCTTGTCGTGTTACTCAAAGTCAAAGTCAAAAGGCGTTTATTTCAATAAAATCACAAGGATCACTTTGAAACGTCTTAGAAACTAGATGAAGCTATTCCTTATGTTTTTCGCGACCAAGCCTAGAAGAATCAGGCAACAAACGCCTATCATTTTTTTCGATGATCTTTTTTCACAAAATGGAATTTAAAGCTTCAGTATGGTGCCGATCGAACTAGGTGAGGCTCAAAAGAAAAGTAAAGTACAGTACGGCCGGCGGATCTAGATAGGCGTTAAGTTCGTTCGCAACGCTGCGCAGTAGTCACTTTTAGGGTCGAATAGGTGGTAAGACGCGGGGGCGCGCGTCTGTACTTGCGCACAATTTCCGAAAGCGCAACTTCAGACCGGTCTAGATCCGCCGGCCGTACTGTAGTAGTAAACTGATTCTTTTTTTGTCATCCTGTATTACGTCATAGACCAGGTTGAGGTATGGTGGCCCTGAAAAGGCTCTTTTCATGAACATGTCACATATCTTCGAATTTCTAGGTTCTAGGACATTCTGGTTTCCTCACGATATTTTTCTGCACCCTTTGACATAATTGGTGCCCGACCGGGATTCGAACCCACGACCTGTGGATTGGAAGGCGGTGCCACTACTACCAGCCCCCAGGTACCACGCGAGCGAAGCCGTGGGTGCAAGCTAATCTTCATCATCATCATTTCAACCGTACGACGTCCACTGCTGAACATGGCCTCCCCCACAGACAGAGTGAATTCCTTATCATGTGGGGGGATTTGCCCATACTCACCACGCTGGGCATGCGGGTTGGTGAGCGCAGTTAGAGCTATCGTTGTTAAAATAGGAGACGCTGCTGCCCATCCCCTAGCTTTTTTCCCTTAGTCGCCTCTTACGACATCCGCGGATATGTGATATGGAGGGGCCTATTCTTCAGCCGGGGCCACCACGGCCAATCTTAAGCTAATCTTACTATTGTTATAAAGGCTAAAGTTTGGATGGATGGATGGATGTTGGTTACTCAGTGACGCCAGAACGGCTGAATGGATCTGGATAAAATTTGGCACAGAGGTTAATTATAGTCTGACATAGCACATGGGCTACTTGTTATCCTCGTAGGTGCCATGTGGGCTAAGCCGTGGGCAGAAGCTAGATATAAACAAAAAATTAAGCCTCCCCAAAATAAATATGGTAGGTAACCATTCCAAAACTCAACAGAGTCGGATTCAAATGCCCGCATTAATAGTTAATTGCAAAGGATTATTCTGATGGTTTTCTGACGAGTGTATGGCATGACACTAATGCGACCATCAAACTACAGTCATTATAAGAAGTTGATACTTTAATATGTGTGCGGGAAAATTGGTCTGATTTTCGAGGTTTATCGTTGCCCGACTGCAGAGGGAGGGTTTTGTTTATTACTCTTTTGTTCAGGGTTTTAAAAAACATATTATTTTACGCAACTGAGGTGGCAAACAAGCATACAGTTACCGTAGCCTATGAGCGCTACCGCACCCCCTCCCCCCTAAAGAGCTCTGGCAACCTTACTCACCGCAGGAACAGAACACTATTTGAAACAAATAATGTTGTTTGGCTGCGATCTTCTGTAAGGCGGAGGTACCTGCAAGGCGGAGGTACCTGCAAGGCGGGCTGCTCTAATTTAAAGCGAGAAAATCACGCAGAACCTACCTAAGAACTACCTACTTACCATTAACAGGCGCTGCATTCATCATCATAATTTCAGCCGTTCGACGTCCACTGCTGAACATGCCCCCCCCACAGATATAGAAAATTCCTTATCATTTGGGGGGATTTGCTCATACTCACCACGTTGGGCATGCGTGCTGGGCGCTGCATTAAAGGAATGTAAAATGTCGTGGGCTCCATAATATTCCATTCTGTAGTAAAACCGCTTGAGCGGCATACATTGTTCGTTGATTAAAATCGTTACTCAAATTAATCGTGCACAAGAAACCCCCAAATGCCGTAATTATGAACGCTTCGCGAATAATTACAGACACCTCATAACCGCGCAAATTATACCAGTCAAATTGCCGAATTAGTTTCGTGTTTTTAAGATAACATTTGAGAGATCTTTAAGCCATGTTCAAATGGCATGCGATATGTTCTTTATGTCATATTAAATGCGTTTCAAAATGATCATGGTGAATTACCTCAACAGCTAAGTTATTCTGTTAAAATTCGAACTAGAGTTCAAATTTTACACAATTTCGAATTTTTCACGATAATTTGAGTAACGATTTTAATTCGAAGTTCTGTCTGTTCTGTCTGTCTGTGTGACAAACTTCGAAAGTCACTTCAGTGAGGCGCCACAGGCTTTTTCGAGTTCTACAGAATACGAAATTTGAAAGTCCCCGCGGATTCAGCTCTTCGAGGTTCTAAATGTCTTTATAGAATGCGCCTGCTGAACAAAGTCAATTTTGATTTTGACATCTAAGGGTGTGCGATATAGCTAAACGATATCGCAAGCTACAAAAAATTAACTTTATACAGAAGATGTAACGATCATTTTAAAATAAATTTTAGATGAATTATCGCACGCCATTTGATCACGGCTATACATTAAATTCCTGGTTCTTGAAATACAATTATCTGCTGATCTGCCGCAATAAGTGTTGGACAAAATTATCGATGGCATAATACAATTGATCATTTTCAGGAAATCAAAACCAGCGCGCAAGTGTAAAGCCATTTTCAAAGTAGGGCTGAGTATGGGCAAATTATTGTTTCTAGAAATCTATGCCAATGGCCTCCCCAATGTTCAGCAGTGGACATTCTACGGCTGAAATGATGATGAGAGGAGAAGAAGAAGGTATAGCAGTGTTGCGGTCGACTACCGCATTCGATCCCTTCAAAAGCCTTAAGTCAACGATCACTGTAATCCCACCCAAACCTTTCTTTTAATACCCAATAGGTACCAGTACCTTTTGTTATCCCTTAATCTTTGTGCCTGTAGCATCAGTTTGGACATAAGTTATTGAATAACTGTGTTTGATGACTTAGTGATTAAAATCATTCGTTGCGTTGCAAAGAAATGGTGCAAATTCTTTGGAATTTCGATGATAAATTTTAAAAAAAACTATCCTTATAATAAAAACGTCATCGTTACGTTAGGATACAAAAAAACTTGGCTAAAATGCCTAGGTCTCATCAGTTTTAGCACTAGACGGACCTAAGTTACCAAGAAGATTTAGGTCGAAAAAATCTTGAGACAAATTTGTCTCATAAAGAAAAACCTGTAATAAAACTGCCTTGGTTGGCTCAGGCTCTGCCTGGTCGCGTTGCAGACGTGAGGCATTTTTTTTCTACCAGAGCGATAGTCTGGGTCTGACCCAAGACTGTCTTGAGACTGTCCAACCTAAGGCTGTCTTGCTTGACAAAGGGTGCTCTTGCACTAGCGAAAAAGTCTCAAATGTGACCTCTTCATAGACTGAGGCGTAAAACTTTTCTAACTTCTATAGTCAGGCTCAAGAACAAATAAAATAGTGCTAGCCCCGCCGCCTCAGGAAAAACTCTCCAGAAACTGTTGTAATCCCTTAAACAGTACTAACGGCACACTCGCAATTAAAATAAATTCGGGCCCTAAGCTCGACAGTTTGTTTATTCACATGCTGTTATTTTCGGCTTGTTCCGCGGGATTAGTGTGAGCCGCACTAATTGGGGATCCGCGAACAGGCGTTGTACTTACTTTACTTATGTGTGAAGAGGTTTGCTGGAAAGCGGCGAATGAATTGAAGCCCACGCTATGGCGAGAGTCTAGCTTCTCATAATAGCTTTCATAATACTAGTACGGGGCGTACGCCCCGAACTGAGATCTCGCGATGTCAGGTAAGTGTTAGTACTTTGATGATCGTTGAGGTAGAAATTAGATAAACCGCTTCTTCAGTATGTTCTTACAAATATCATTTCAATTTGTGAAAAAGTATCGTCGCAAGAAATGATAGGCACCAAACCGTGTTTGTTGTCTGATTCTTCTAGTTCTCAGACGTTTCAAAGTCATCCTAGTGATTTTATTGAAATAATTTTACTCACCACGCTGGCCCAGTCCAGCGCAGTTCAGCAGGGTGTACCACGAGCCGGTGAGGTTGGCTTGTGTTCCGATATCGGCGTTATTTGGAACCCCAGAAAGAAAATAATGATAAATAAAATTAAGTTGTCAATTTAATTTATCATCATTTTCTTTCTGTAAATAAATGTTTTTGAGTAGTTACTTCAAATCATGTTTGTGTATGCTGAGATGCGGTAAAGATATTGAATGGCCGTCATATGTTGTCCGTAGCTTCTTAGGACACTTAGTCATCACAGCCAATTAACAATTCAAAGATGCACACAATTCCTACACCCTTGAAAACAAGATGGCGGCGCGCTCGAGCACAAAATGCTATCGTAAATCCAGCAGGTATGGATGAATTGTTTCGTCCTGCGTACTAAATATTCCGGCGTTTACTTCAACAAAGCCCAGCTTTATCATCGTTTATCTGAACGATTACAAATTTATTGCACGAGATTCGCAATGAATATTCAAGAGAGCGAGCACCTGCAAGGGTATTTAAAGATAGGCTCACACTACATTGTACTCTATTCTGCATTTGGTATTATTGAAAACTTCTGTGTCTGAGGTCAGAACGGGCTAATGAGTACCCTAGTTCTGTTACCTACTACCTATCTACTTGTTTTTGTGCCTCTTTGCCTGTTTTCCCTGATTAGTTTGTGCTGTTCTTGTGTTTGTCCAAAATAAATGTATTTTCTTTCTTTCAAAGCGCTCGTGGCTTGTCAGCTAAGTTAAGCAATGGATGATGAATGGATAGGCCAGTGACATAAAAGTCAGGCGCTTCCGTACTTTAGAGGGCATGCTAAGATTGAAATCTCTGAATCGCCTCGCGATCACTCTATGCGGCTCTACTCTAGTAGGTAGAGGTATCGCGAGGCCATAGTGTGGTTTTGTAATTTCAACTGTATCCGAATGTGCTGAGAGATTAGGAAGATTGATTAGAGTTTCAATTATTTAGCCGATTAGTTCGTTCCCGCCACGTGTCGACGCTGACTCGTGTAGGTGCACGCACACCGTGCCGTAAGGGGCGAACGGTTTGAACCAATTAAAGGTCAATTTCACAAATTAAACGCACAATACTTGTCCGGTCGACGGAAGAGAGAGAGCGAGCGGGCGCTTGCCAGCGATGGGTCCTTGTCTGCCGTAGCCAGGTCGCATTTGGTGTAGTGGAGCCTTTAATTTAACAACGCAACATTTATTCGCACGTTTACGACCGTCTCGGATGTTTAGAGCGTTTTTTACGAGCTTCCGAAATTACCGGATGAGAAACGACCCGAGTTTCGAGCGAATAGTTTGGAATCGGAAGCTTTTTGTTGGTTTTTTGCTGGTCAGGGGAATACCTAGCGAGTTTTTGATCGAAACAATTTTAGTAGAATTATTTGTGTCAGAGTAAAGCTGTGTTCAAACGATGTGATATGTCGGACTTGTGCGAGAACTTGCGCCCTGAGAGTTCCGTACACGGGGTCGGAAACTGAATATTCTAAGTGAAGGAAGTGCCAATTTTTTGAAATCGGGTTTCCTGTGGTGAGTATGGTTGCTAGAGCTCTTGAAGGGGAGGGGGTTTGGGGTTGGCAACGCGTGCGTGTTGTCTCTAGTATTGCAAGCGTTGATAGGCTACGGTAGCGACTTACCAACCCCGAACCCCCTCCCCTTCAAGAGCTCTAGCAACCTTACTCACCGCAGGAACACTATTCGAAGCAAATTATGTTATTTGGCTGCGATCTTACCTCGTCCAAGTTGGCACAACGAGGATATTTCGTTGTGACAACTTGGACAGTTCGCTATCGCGTACGCCTTACGCCACGTACACTGCGGGTCATTATAACTGTGCAGAATCGGCACCATTAAGTTTGAAGTCGCAGTAAATTCCCGCTGATTGTTTCTTGTATTCTACCTGCGCTATTAGTAATACAACGCTGTTAATGTTTGCTTACTTAGTTACTTTGGTAAATATGTAAATAGAATTTTGGCAGTGATTGGTGTTTTCTAGCAGAGTTGTTCCATTTCACGATGACTTGTCGGTTCATCACCAGCCAGATTAGTCCACTGCTGAACAGAGGCCTCCCCCAAAGAGTGCCACGACAACCGGTCTTGAGCCTTCTCCATCGGGTGGGGGTGCTTTCAGTAGGTAGGTACTGTGTCGTTGTGTTCCCTTAAGATGATAAGATTCAAATTGCAATGATTTACAAGACTTCGCTACGCAACCAAGCCACCATACCTACAACAGGTTCCGTTACTAGTACACTATCCCCAAAGGGGGCCTTGTTCTATGAACAAAAAGTAAAAAGATTTGCTAAAAATTTATTTCGTCAAGTTTTTTTTCGCACTTTTCAAATCGGCTCGTCTTGGTCTTTTTTTACCTTCTAACTAATTAATTTTATTTAACGTACGAAGAAGAGAAGTTCGACCTCAAGATTGCTACCGAAAAATGTGAAGTTTGAACTGATTTAACCCAAAATATCTGCTACAATCTTTGCATACATAAATATATATATATATATATATATAAATTTTTAGCAAATCTTTTTACTTTTTGTTCATAGAACAAGGCCCCCTTTGGGGATAGTGTACTAGTAACGGAACCTGAGATGGCAAACAAGCATACGGCCCACCTGTTGGTAAGCGGTTAACGTAGCCTATGAGCGCTTGCAATACCAGAGGCATCACGCACGCGTTGCCGACCCCGAACCCCATCCGGGGGGGATAAAGAGCTCTGGCAACCATACTCACCGCAGGAACACAACACTATTTGAAACAAATAATGTTATTTGGCTGCGATCTTATGTTAGGCAGAGGTACCTCCCCAGGCGGGCTGCTCCAAATTAGAACGAGAAAATTTCGCTGTGCCCAACCTTCTCTAATATTGTAAAATATTGTATTTTCAATAAAAAATTTGAATTTCTAAAAAACATAGAACAAACTTTATTTCCAGCTGAAATTAAGTAGATTATGTCCCTTTCGGGATAGTTTACATAATATTAAGGATATGTTTATAGTATGTCTTGTATAGTAAAGTTTTATTGGAATATAAAAGCAGCAAAAGGACGCGATCGATTCATCCTCAAAAGAGCTTAAAAGTGGGAATTAGGGCGCAGTTAGGTATCGGACAATAAAAACAAAACGAGAACACGGCCATGAATACAAATGCTAGTATTGGAGATTTTAACCTGCGGATTTTCAAGCGAATGCTTCTGTCGTTTATTGGTAAATGCTTTTTAGGGTTCTGTAGTTTATATACAGCTCCATGATAGCGTTAGGGAGATGGGGAATATTCATTCTATTGAAATTTGCCATGGTTGGCATAGCTTTTCTACATTAGATTAGTTGTATGTTAGATTAGGTTGTCTGAAAGAAATCGCTGCTTGAAACTTCACAAGAAAATAAAGAGCCTTGATTAAATTACAGTCATCATAAATAAGGCTCTAATCGTTTTTATTTGTACATTCAAAACCACGCCTCTTAACTCCGCCTTTTACCGCTAAATCTAGGGAAAACAAACGAGTGGCTGGCTGAGATTTGAGAGATGCGAGTTCGATTATCCCTCAAAATTGTTGTATATTAATACTCGCACTTTCTGATGAAACTGTCATAATTTATTAGTCATGATTTTTTTTTTAAACTGTATTATGAAACTGAGTTAAAACGATGTCTAACTAAACCCTGGTTTTGTGACGTGTTATTTCATACAGTTGCTTTATGTCATAATGTCAAACGTATGAAATGACACGTCACAAAACCAGAGTTTAGTTAGACCTCGTCTAAACCCAGTTTCATAATGACAGGGTAGTAAGAGTCACAAGTCTCCTTTGGCTTTGGCAAAGATCGGCAATACAGATGCGTCAAGATAAATTACAACGGAATCCTAGACCAGGCGTAGTTCAACACACATTGGCAAGTTTTTGCTTGTTATTTACATAGGATTTTTTGTTTTATTTAGAGCATTATTTCTTGGAATTTACACCGTTTGGAGGAACGGTTGAATCGCCAAGCAATTTGGCTGACTGCCATTATAAATAATTGTTCCATTTGAACTAGTTGAATAATTATTATGATCTTCATTAGTTAGAAGAATCAGTGATTCTTTCATCGACGGTCATATGCCCTTTTACGGCCACCATACCTCAACCTGGTCACAGGACCAAGAAAGAATCAGTGACACGGCAAGAAGAAGAAGATTAGTTAAAAGCCGTGTTGACGTAGTGGGAGGTTTTAGACAAGCAGACTCCTAGGACTAGATTTCAACTGGGTGGTGGCATACAAACCTAGTCATCTGTTGGTAAGAGGTTAGCAACTTTTTTTTTTTTTTTATACTACTGAGGTGGCAAACAGGCATACGGCCCAACTGTTGGTAAGCGGTTACCGTAGCCTATGAGCGCTTGCAATACCAGAGGCATAACGCGTTGCCGACCCCGAACCCCCCTCCCCCTAAAGAGCTCTGGCAACCTTACTCATCGCAGGAACACAACACTATTTGAAAACAAATAATGTTATTTGGCTGCGATCTTCTGTAAGGCGGAGGTACCTCCCCAGGCGGGCTGCTCCAATTCAGAACGAGAAAATCTCGCTGTGCCCTTCCTCCTCTAAAACTTCTACTTACTTCTGGCTACCACACCTGTACCATGACTTACAATAGGCACAAGTAAAGTTTCGCTCGTACTCAGGGCCGGATTAACCCTATCAGGGCCCCTAGGCAATGCAATTCTCGGGTTCCGAATTAACGCTCTTACTTAGATCGTCAAATATTGTTTTTTTTAGTTCTACTATGTGGAAAGTATTTATCAACTGACAATATGCGTCGAAAAAAATGAATAATATTGAGGAAGAATACAAATTTTCAATTTCAAGTTGGTTTTGGGGTTGAGACCCTGGGTCCGTGGGGAAACGGGGCCCTCCGGGTTTTCAAAAAGATATCAGCACGTCTGATCGAAGCAACGCGTGACCCGAGAGCTGGCTCTTATTTGGCCCAGCGAATTAGCATTGCCATCCAGCGTGGCAATTCCGCCAGCGTCTTGGGGACGCTTCCGACTGGTAGTGATCTGGATCAGTTGAGCTATCTATAGATCGTTTGTAACGGTCTTTAGATGGCTCAACTGTTTCTTGTGTATTTTGTTAATATTAACTTGTATTAGTTTTAAGTTTCTTTCTGTAAATAAAGTTTTTTTTGTAAAAAAAATTCAAGTTTGATGAAACATTTTTTTTCTTAGTACGTGCGCGGTGCCCCTAGTCGATGCGGGGCCCTAGTCAGTTGCCTAATCTGCCTTATGGATAATACGGACCTGTTCGTACTTTCTCAATATATCCGCCACCAGCCAGTAAGTAGGTAGGTCATACGAACAAAGTGACAAGCAATTGTAAGAAACTTGATTGCATAGACTTTATTGATTCAGACTGGCCTCATAGCTCAGTTGGTAGTAACTCTGCCTTCTGCGCTAGTGGTCGCGGGTTCGATTCCCGCTCTGGACAAACATTTGTGTGATGAACACAAATGTTTGTTCTGCGTCTGGGTGTATATGTATAATCTATTATGTATATCAGTCTCTGGTACCCATAGTACAGGCTATGCCTAGTTTGGGATCAGTTGACCGTGTGTGATATGTCCGGAATATTTATTTATTGATATCACAATTTCTCTTGTCACCTTCACAGCCAATTTCCTTCCCGAAGCAGTGAAACTTTTACTACCGACTTTGTCTACAAAGTTATTCAATATCGACTGTAAAAATCATTACTGTATGATCCGTTTTGTAAGTTTCCAAGTTGCAAGTCAAACGGACGGGCAGGGCAATTAACTTTCTCATTGTGCGGAAGTTTTTGTTACATTTTTTGCTGGAAGTTTGACTTCGATGTATTAATTAGTTTGCTGTTGCGTCGTTCTCTTTGTAGAGTTGTGTTCAAACAGCGTGCGATATGTCATCATCATAATATTATAAATACGAAAGTTTGTGAGGATGTTTGGATGTTTGTGGCTTAATCAGGTCTAACGGTTCAGCCGATTTCGATGAAACTTGGAATACCTAAGTTCTTTACCTTGATGCATTGTTATAAAATTTGAAACCGGGCATAGAATGGAATATCGTTTATTTGCTGATACTAAGAACATAATCTAGGCTTTCATTAATTTTTCAAATGAATACATACAGCTTATACGTATGGGCCGTGGTGGCCCCGGCTAAAGAATACGCCCCTCCATATCTACCTATCCGCGGATGTCGTAAGAGGCGACTAAGTGGAAAAAGCTAGGGGGTGGGCAAAAACGGCCCTCAATTTAACAACGATAGCTTTAACTGCGCTTGCCAACCCGCATGCCCAGCGTGGTGAGTATGGGCGAATCCCCCCATTTGGTAGGAATTCGCTGTCTGTGGGGGAGGCCATGTTCAGCAGTGGACGTCGTACGGCTGAAATGATGATGATTATACGTATGGCTTGCAAAAATCTTATCACTTAGATCACCTAATTTATATTCAACCAATACTCTTGCTCGAGTGTCTTTACTCACTTATCCAAAGACGTCCAACTCACAAAATGGCCTTTCTCAGGTGGTAATTGACTTATCTAACTCGAAGTGACCTTCAGGGGTCAGTTGAAAATAGGAGTTCGGTCAGGGGATAGTTTGTAATGACTTTTTGACGAGTTGCCAGTAGGGTATTGTGCTTATCGGGATCACCTGGTGGATTGGTGGGAGTGGCCCCGCCTTCGGATCCACAGGTCGTGGGTGCGAAACGCGTTCGTGCACTAATACAGAAAGACGTTTGTATTTTAACCGACTTCAAAAAGGAGGAGGTTCCCAAGTCGGCTGTTTTTTTTTTTTGTGTGTATGTTACTCGGTTTCTCCGCCAATACTAAACCAATTTTGATAATTCTTTCGCTGGTGTATAGAGTATGATCCCGGAGTGGTCCCATATTAATTTAATTCCTGAAGGATTGCTACTTGTCCCGTAAAACTAAAAAAAACGCCATGATCTCTTGAAATCACCACTTGCCGATTTTTTTTGTCGACCGTTGTGTGGTTATCCCCGCGACTTCGTTCGGTTGCTGCTATTTTTACATATACTTTAAACTTAGGGGTTGTGTGTCGGGAATTTCTTTCTGTGCATCCATACGTCACAACAGGAGGCTTCCCTGCAAATTGAATACTCTTAGTAGGCGCTGCGTTGATTTTCAAAGAGAATAAATGCTACGTTTGATTGTCGGTCAGTCAGTCAGTACCGTAAAAGGTTATTATTGATGATGAATGGATGTCATACTTACTTTTGTTTTTTATTAGAAAGTTTAGGTGGCCAGTGTAATCCTCAGTAGGTAAGCAAAACGCAAAGAGGTTGGTAGCAAAAAAAAGAGGTTGATATTAAACTTGTTCAATTCAGGAATTTGAAGTCGGTTTTTAGTTTTTGTAAAAAATGTCTTATTAAGTTTTTAAAACGAAATTATGGTAGGACTCTTTCCAACCTACCTCTCCTTTTGTGCCCACTACAAGTCTGCCTGAAAGCGGCTTCAGAAACCATACAAATAAGAGTAATTCTTTGTGAAGGAATGTGAACGGGAACTGAAAAATTTGAAGAAAAATTGAAAAGCGCCCCATTGAGACGGGATACAATAGAATCTTGACTTTGCTTTTCCATTGTCAAGTTTTTACCAATAGGAAGGTATTGTGTTTGTTAAATTGTTACAGATACTCAGTAACTGGACTTTTTATTTGATTTTTTTTTAACAAGCTACTGCCCGCAGCTTCGCTTGATAAAATATATCAGATCAGCTCATTGTTACAATATCGTCATCGGAACTCAATAGGAATGCAAAGTTTCAGCTCATTCTCTCACTCCTCACCATTTGCTGAGGAGTTTCATGGAACAGCTTTGAACTCCAAGATCAAATCAGCTCACTGTCTCTATAATTGTATTGTCTTCGGATCTCTACATTTATGCAAAGTCAAGTTCAATCACTACCTGCGCATTAAAAAGTTACCTTACAAACTCTTAACACCCTTTCGCACCCTTTTAGGGGTAGTTTGTGATTTTTTCAGATGTTTTAATAGTTATTCTGCTATTTGGGGTGGAGACAAATCCAACAAATCAAAGATTATAAAAATCGGTCGAGCCGTTCTTGTGTTATATATGGTGCAACTAACTCGAGTTAATTTAGAAATAGATTTTCTACCAGAATATCTTGTTACTTTTCCAAAAAAAAAATGCTAATCGACTTACTTGCCAGATAAGGAGGTATAATCCCGATTATGTTAATATTTGTCTGCAAAAGTTGAATAAAGTATCTACTCTGCTTCGAGACTATACTACCTATGAGAAAAGTTCGGCGGCTTATTTATTTTAAACTTAATTTCTATAGTAGGTAGCTTCAATACCCGTTCTTCATAATCTGCCCCTAGCATAATTATCTCGGTGGTTAGAACATCCCCGTTTCTATGGGAAGGTTGCGGGTTCAAATACCGTTTGAGTTGATATTTTTGTTTTATTATTAAAATCATAGTATTCCCTTAATGTGGGCCATATAATAATAAATCATTGAAATAAGCTGCGAAACCTCTCGATAATGAACTAAAGCTAGCTTTAGTAATTTTTAAAACTAATTTTAATTAGTTATTCCATTTCACGAAGGCTGCTAAATCATTGCTTCAATTTGAACTTTATATCAGAGACTTAAAGGTAACCTACCAGACAAGTCATCGTGAGATAGAATAACTGTATCATTGCTATGAATATAATTTTCATTAAAGAAGGTATATTTACCACGATTTGAGTTTATTTTTGACTGTAACGTAATTGAAGAAAGCTTACTCCAACTGTGCCGAAATATAAGGAAACAAGTCTAAAATATCGGGTACAATGAAAAAATATATGTTACGACGCTATGTTGGGTTTAGTGACCGAAATTTAATGACTACTTTATAATAGGCACCCACTTGATAGGTGGGTTAGGCGCCTGCTTTTCTGTTAATGTGTAGTTTAAATTCACTGTTAGCTTACCTACCTACTAAGTGCCTAAGCTTTTTGTTTATAGTGATTGTAACCTACTGTTGTTTCTTCCGATTGCTTTTATCTCTGTCTGTGCTGTATTTGTGTGTGTCGAATAAATGATTTATCTATCTATCTAATAGGGTGCCGTTGTAAACAAGACAAAACACGATTTATTTGTACAAAATATATTTTATTCATCAACATTCCCAATGGTTGAATTAAGCTAACAAACTTAATTACTAAACAACTTTAATAATTATAAACAATCTAAGTTACGTCGTACACAAAGGTACTTTATTAATAATTGTGACCTAATTATAAAGGAAATCAAGCTTTTGTGCATAAATGATACATTTTATACTATCAATACGAATGTTTAAGTTTTTGGACAGCATAGAATGTAGTGCAAAGAGGATGGAGGGCAAGAGAGCACGTGGGCACTAGGGGAGGCCTAACTTCAGCAGTGGATATCCTTCGGATGAAATGATGGTGATGAATGTAGATTATTTTATCAACTTGTGCTGCCCTCAGAATTTGCTAAAATTCACCATTTTTATAAGCTTTTATTTACTACCTAATTATTTTTCTTCTCATCCTCACCTCGTTCGATAGGACCCACACTGAAGCACTACATTCCACTTTGCGAAAGGATCATCGAAAAAAAATGATAGGCACCAAGCCGTGTTTGTTGCCTGATTCTTCTAGGCTTGGTCGCGAGGAACAGGCGTAGCTTCACCTAGTTTCTAAGACGATTCAAAGTGATCCTTGTGATTTTATTGAAACAAATACCTTCTGACTTTAACTTTGAAACCAATAGAACTGAATAGAGGTGATTCGCGAATACGCGCTTTTCAGTCAAGACAGCAGTTACAATTGCCCACGATTGCTATGTCGAGAATGTCGGAATAAGAAGAGAGATTATTACTATCCTACAGGATTGAGCATTTAATTTTTCGTATGTAGGTCAACGACCGCAGTAGCCTATCATTATAAACCTGAGTCTTCAGTAGGTGAAAAGCTTTCCTATCTGTAATGCAAATATTAGATATTCAATTTCCAATAGACTACGCTACGATCGTGCTGAAAACTGTTAGCCTGGGAAGCCACGGTTAAAAGTAAAAAAAAAAGTAAAATGAGAAGGCCCACTTTTGACCTACCTATTTCTTCACAATCACCGTTATTTTTTGGGGTGCCTGATCAAACTAGGCACTCCACCCGATGGACAGACGACATTGTTGCCAGAAGTCGGCAGATGGAGAAGGCTCAAGACCGTTCGTTATGGTGGTCTTCTACAGGCTGATGGTGATGATGATGATTTTGATAAATCTATGGTATCGCTAAACAATTTACGGGATTTTTATTGATAATTCTTGTAGAATATAGCCACACACGTACATCATTGTGTGGTGGATCAAATTTGTTTTTACTTCATCATCATAATCAGCCTGATGATGATGTTGAAGTATTTATAAGTAAGCTTATAAGTTTGTTATATATATGTTATGTATTTATTTATTTATTTATTAAGTCATATATATTTTAGGTTTTTTATAGTATTGCATGGTTACTTTATTTATTTATTTTTTGTAAACAGTATCTTTTATTTGTATATTTCCCATTTCCTTGATGTGCACATGTACCCACTACTTTTATAAGCTCTCTCTAGCCTCAAAGGTTTGCTGGAAGAAAACTCTTTGTAGGGTTAAACTCGCCTTTGTACATGCCTGTATTACTATGTTTTATTTCTGTATGTGTACAATAAAGAATTAAAGATGAAGAACACGACGAAGTGTTTTTACTTAATGTACCTACCTAAATCGGTTTCGTGATTTTTTTACGTTAGAAGAATATGTTTTGATTACGGGTAGGCGCCATCTTTAAATTGTCCTTTAAATAGCAGTGTATACAAAATCCTTATGCTTTGCAAAATCCAATAAATAACTAAATTTTCTAAGGGATTGTCGACAAAAACTCCAAACAGGTTATATAAGCAATGTAGGTACCGGTAATTGTCGATTCGCTTTCAGATTTTATATGTAATTTCCTTAATTCATCTTTTTAATAACCTTACGTCTAATTTTGTTTATTTATTTACATTGGAATGATTAAGCTTATAAAAATATTAATAATTAAAATTAAATTAATAATGATACTATTGTCAGTTATTTTTGGCATGCATGCATTTTAAAAATGGTAATTTATATTTAAAATTTAAACCATTGCAAACAACTTATCTATGAACTGAGTGAGGGAGCCACTGTTTTCATTATCTCAACAAAACCGACAGCCACACAAAGAACATTAATAGTTCTGTCAATTGGCCACTTTACAGGTAAGTTGGTATAACTATCCCTATGGTCTTGTGACCAAAGCCTTACCATAGCATACCAAAAACACCTGACAGCACAGCACTAACAACTTGGCAGCCATTCAAATTGCTTGATCAAATTAAAAAGAAATACGAGCCAAGTTCCCACTCAAAAGTTTGGATATTGGTCATTATTGAAGACAACCTTATATGTACAACCATAATTGCATTTAATTTAAAACTTGGCACAAAATTACAATTAATACTGGTCAAAATAAGTTACGCACTATATGTGATTTACAGGGTCTAAAATAAATCTGAAGTTAGTACAAGGTACAAGTTAGTTTGCACTAATTAACTTCGAGTTAGCGTCGATAGTATCGCGAGGCTGTTGCAATAACTGCGCGCGAGCAGCGCGTTCGCGGCGCATTTCCCATGTGGACACACCCTTAGGTTAACATTTGTCCACACTAAAATGGTGCAATAATAGTTTAGTCAGCCTGGTCGATGCATTTATGGGTACTTTTGATTATGATCGTGATACAAAACGCCTATTAATAATACTGATAATGACTTAATCGTATGTATGGCTACTATCACCGTGTCCTAACCTATGATTGTTTGTGAAGCTTAGGATCAGGTTTAGGGTATTTACATAATTACATAACAACTCGAGCGCTTATCACCCTCAAAAAAATTTACATGAAAGTATGGTAGGTCCACTTGCCGCCGACTTTGTGTCCGCGCAAACGTTTTCGCAGACATAAGTTTGCACAGACGAACCGTGTGGGCATAAACTATGAATTCGCGCCAATTTCTAGACTTTTGTTATATCGTGTATAAGATACGCATCACACAGACTATTGTCTGCGCAAACGTTTTCATAGTAAGTCGGCGTCATATGGACACACTATTTAGAGTTCGCTTATTTTCAGGCTACAAAGGTTATTCTAGCATTATTCTTAGATAAAAAGCTTTATAAAATAACTATTTTAGGAAGAAATTTTAAAATTAGATACGAATTCTTACTTAGAATAAGTACCCAATTTTCCAAGCTTGGTACGGAACATAAAACACTGCAGTACTACAATTTAGTAAGATAGCTGAGTAAAAACCAATTAGATACAAATCTTATCAAGAACAGTTGGTAAAAACTTATGTAAACTCGTATTTCCGCTTATTTTCTGACATCGTTGAGTCAGAGAAATACAGAAGTGAAGAGAAGGTGGCGCTCAATAAAATGTCTATTAATGCAACGTCCAGTCCATGGGGAGGTCCCTGGACTGCGTTCGCGAGTGGAGCCCCGGCGGTGCGTGCGGCGCACCGCGGGCCGCATGTCAGTAATCCAGGGACTCCTCGTCTGGAGACCTTTTGCGGCAGCACAGGCGCCAGGCCGCGGCCAACGCGCAAACACCAAGAGCAATGGCCAACCCGGCTCCTAGAGCCGGCCCAGTCCAGTCGCCGCTACCAGCGTTTCGCTTCCCAGCACACAGCTCAGGAGACTCATCATGCAACTGTCCCAGTGGAATCCCACCTAATGCGTCCCAATACCCTAATCTCCTCAAACTATCTTCCGAGTACGCTTCTTTTGAGCGTTTCTCGTCAGGTGTCCAAAACTTCCCGGCGGTAGTAGTCACATTGGGACAGTTCAAAACACCATTGCAAATCAACTGGGCAGGGATGCAGAGGCCTTCTTCTCCAGGACATATGAAGTCACAACCTAAGCCATATTCTGCTTTGGAGCTGTCCGTTAAACGTGACGTCATAAGTGTACCGTCAGAGTTTCTAGGCATGTGGGAAAGACCGGTCCAGATGATTTTGAAAGCAGCCCGAGCTGGTGAGGCACTGCCAATGAACACTATTCTTATAGACCTAGTCTTCTCCTTTTCAATGACCAGAGGATCATCCAAAGATTCAAAACCAAGTTCACCTGAAGAAAAGATGGGGAGCTTCTTAGTTTCGGAGACATTGCCACCGCATATGGAGAGATAAGGCTCGACCCTACCGGGTAGGTAAATCTGGATGTTTCCGTCTTCGCAATGTCTTGAAGCAAAGTTGACGCTCTCAAATCTCAAGTAGATATCCTTCTTTTCTTCAATCTCAAGATCCCAAATGCACTGGATTCGGTTCGGGGGTTCAGTGTAACCCAAAGCTTCTAAATGAGGGTAGACTATTTCGCCATCTGCCGCAGACGCTGCAATGATCGCTGGACCACATAGAGGTCCGTGAACAAATTCGTAGCGGGCTTCAAAAAGCGGCGATGGGTTTTTGAAGTATGAAGCTGCTGCGTGTGCGTTATCCACAATCAATTGAAGGTTCAGTGTCTCACCTGAAGATACAACTCTATACGGTCTTGCCCTGGATACTGTATTGGCGTGTTTGGCGCAAATACATGATCCAACCGCTTTCTGCACCGCTAGATGGAGGGGAAGAGGGGTGGTGCTTACTCCAAGGGTAGTGTTGCCTGCTTTACCAGGTATAGGCTCCCAGATGATGAGCTTGTCGGCTCGGTCCTCGTAGCAGTTCTGACAGGACACTGGTGTGTAGGGGTGTTCCTGCAACAACATAACAAAGGATCTATTTTAATAACATAGTTTGTACAATTATTGCGATTTAGGAATAAATTATGAATGAAGTGATGGCTGAGAGTTTAGGCGGTGCCGTAAGTTGAGACATGACACAAAGATGCATGGTTCAAATTCGTGTAAAACAGCGCTGAAACGGTCGCATTTGAATATCAATAAAACGACATGGTAGGGCCTTAGTCTCATTAACTGATTAGTCTATTAGGTGCCAGTTCTAAACCTTCATAGGAAAGGGTTTGATTACTCTTTGACTAACTGCTAATAAGCTACAAAACACAATAGCCTAAAGCTCATGTACACTGTCCTATCCATTATATAAACAATATGCGTTTAATTTAGCTAATATTTGTTTATGAAAAGGCACATAATGAAAGGCCCATCGGAAATTTGGGCGAACGGCAAACATGATTATTTGAAAATGAAAACACAAAATTTCATTTCAATCTGAATACATTTTATGTCTCGAATTACGGTGAATACATGTATTAAAAGTGGGAATATGTTGCGGGCTTTCAACTAATTGAGTATTATTTGGGCAGGATAACTTTGAAAATGTGGCTACTTTTCCTAAAAAGTTGACGAGGGATGCTGCCCCCAATATCTAGGCTAAGCTTTCTATTATATTTTTCAACCTTCTTGCTTGCTTGCTTTTCATATCATTGATTCTTTCTTAATCATTTTGTATTAGGTCAGTGACCAGGTTGAGGTACCTATCAATAAAGAATCAGTGTAGTGAATGGATTGAAGTGCGCCTCTTAGAGGCTCCTTTCTTGCGCATAATGGCCCGCGTCCGAGCTCGGCTGCCCTGCCAGGTATTAACCATGATGAATGGAAGAAAAACTTAACTAAAGAAAAAATATAACTAAGGAATATCTCACCTTGAAATTGACGCTCAAAATCGTCAAGATGACTCTTGCATAGATCCGTTTGTCCGTCACAAATCTGTACAAGCAATGGACATCCTCTCCCGGTGGCGCTTGCTTGTAGACTAGGGTGTTGAGAGGAGATCTAAGTCTGCCAGCCCTTTGCTTCCAGGAGGCAATGACTTCGTCACAGGCGGTGCCTTGGACAGGTTCCCCGAAGCGAGTGTTGTTAAAGAAGTCGTAGTGAGCCCAATAGTAGAGAGACGACCTGTGGGGGTACAAATAATCTTAATATTATGGTCCAGCACACAGTAAGTCAATTTATTTAAAGAGCTCTCTTACATCTTAACTATATCAAGTCAATCTCATTATATCGTAGTCCTTACGCGATGTGGTCATATCGAGATTTAGAAAGCGATTTAGTCATAACTGATATATAGTTAAATCAAGATGTAGTCTTAAAGCTTCTAACCCATGAGTCTTGTAGAGAGGCAAAACACGTGTCGAATTCTTATTATGATTGCTTGTGTGGAATGTGGTTGTGGCTACTGCATGTAAATACGCTTTGCCACTGCTGCGTAGACATTTCTCACCATAAGTAGGTATCACCAGTTGGCACCCACTCGATAGGTGGGTTAGGCGCCTGCTTTTCTGTTAATGTGTAATTTAAATTCAGTGTTGGCCTACCTACCTACTAATTGCCTAAGCTTTTTGTTTATAGTGATTGTAACCTACTGTTGTTTCTTCCGATTGCTTTTATCTCTGTGCTGTATTTGTGTGTGTCGAATAAATGATTTATCTATCTATCTATCTTTGCATGGCTTTTTAATGCGGGCGGAGTGGGAGGTTCATGCGTCTGAATTTTGTTGCGCTTATGAACTAGCTTCCACCCGCGGCTTCGCTCACGTGGTACCCTCGCAAAAAGTACCCTATATGGAATAAATAAAGTTAAAACTTTACATTGAATATCATTCTTGATCAAAGAACTTTATTTATTCCAAGTTTCAACGACGGCTTATCCGATTGATGAGCCGTTTCGGCGTGATTGAACAACAAACATCCTCATACACTTTTATTTATAATATTAGTAGGATAGATTAGCGGAATAGTACAAAATATTTG
Organism: Anticlea derivata; assembly: GCA_947579855.1. Classification (NCBI taxonomy): domain Eukaryota; kingdom Metazoa; phylum Arthropoda; class Insecta; order Lepidoptera; family Geometridae; genus Anticlea; species Anticlea derivata. The sequence goes on from OX388268.1 coordinate 11,131,438, forward strand.
TTTGTATACCTATTTAATACTATAATCCAAGGTCTACTGACCTTCTTAGAACTCTAAGTCAGGCCGTAATGTAATTTTTGGAACATAAATACCCACCTTTTGCACGGCAGTTAATATTGTAGAGAGATACAATGAAGGACTATCACACAAAATGTGGCTTCGGATTTGTGGTGAAAAATTAATTAATTGTTGTTAACTATAAAGTGGCCCCTCTGGAGTTCGGTTAAAACACAGTCGGTTGTGGTTCATTGTGGTTGGCCGGAGGCAGTCCAATCATTGAGAGAAATTATTGAAACGAGATATTTTGGTATACAAGCTGATTCATAACATATATACCATTCCGAAAGGGCAATGTCGAATTTCCAAAAGCCGAACAACATATTTTTTTACCTATTGAGTGTAAAATAAGCCCCTTTCGGGATTGGCAAGAATTTGATTTAAATCGGCCAAAGGGTTGCTAAGACATTGGGGACTAAATAACACCCAACAGTCACATAAGTCCTGACCCCACACTAGGATTCCCTGTGTCCTGGGTCTAGGAAACTACCAGTACCATGGTACTACAACCGAGACTAGTAACAAATATTTGCACATCATGATTTGTTCCGCAGCGGGAATCGAGCCGCACCCAATCGAGGAGGAGGTAGGGCACAGCGAGATTTTCTCGCTCTAAATTGGAGCAGCCCGCCTGGGGAGGTACCTCCGCCTTACAGAAGATCGCAGTCAAATAACATTATTTGTTTCAAATACCTAGTGTTGTGTTTCTGCGCTGAGTAAGGTTTCCAGAGCTCTTTAGGGGGGGAGGGGTTTGGCAGGCAACGCATTAGCATTGCTCCAGGGGTTGCTGATGTCAATAGGCGACGGTAACCACTTACCATCAGGAGGGCCGTAAGCCTGTTGCCTCCGTATAACATAAAAAAAATACCCCTTGCGTCTCAGACTGCACGACGAGACGAGCACTCGCCCGCTGCGATACCGAGGTCCTCAAATTGTCAACTTACCCGCTATAGCTTCCAGTCTTGCTCTCAAATCGCACAAACATCGCGTTGCCCGTTGACACGAAGTCGTGTTTCTCCATCGGCCGGCTGAAGGTGTCGCAGAAGGTCTTGATGATGCGTGCGTCATCGGGCCGCGGTGCGTCGTACAGGGTCAGTGACTCGCCGCAGTCCCCGGTCCACGGGACGATGGGGGATTCTATGCGGTTAATGCGGAAGCTGTTGGGAAAGACGAAGAGTGTTAAAAGTTAAAAGGGCTATAATACATTTAGCATATTTAAGGGGAAGATTACATATGTATTATGCCGTGATGGTCCCAGCTGAATAGGCCCCTCTATTACCACACATGGATGTTTAAAGAGGCTATGGGAAAAAAGCTAGGGGATGGGCAGCCGTAATCAACAATAGCTTTATGTGCTCGCCAACCCGCAAGCCCAGCATGGCGAGTATGGGCAATTCCCCCTAAATGATTGTTTGGGTGTAGCGGTACAACGTCGGTCGCAATCGTCTGTCTATGGCTTGTATCTTTAATCATCGTGAGTGGAATTTTGAGGAAAAAAAATACTTTTCTCTAATATTCATTTCAGGCTGCTGTCAGTTTAAGTGGAGTGAAAACATCTTAACGACTAAAAATATCAGGATATTGATAGCTCAGGCGTAGACTCAGGTTCTAAGATGACCACAGTGAATAATTGACCAATTGGAGAATGGGCTAATCTTCAGAATATTTCTACAAATAAAAAACTCTTTTCTTACTAACCTCGGGAAATACAGCCTCACAACCTGCCCTGGGAACCCCTGCATCAGGTAGGTGCACGAAGTGTGTGGCGGATACCAGTGCGCTACTGACAAGAATATGCCCTCCGTGTCTCCGGACTTCTTCAGGGATTCGGCTGTGAGCAGCCAATCGCAGGTACCGACTCTTGACCCTGGGGCCTCCACGTGTCCCGGCCAGTTGCCGACGTTGAAGTGGAAACCGGTGTTTAGGAGTGGGCCTGGGTAGTATAAAATGTGGTTAAGAGAGTGCGCAAAGTTAAATAGGCTGATTTGTCTTTTTTCTGATTCTTATTTATTTATTTAATACTTTATTAGTACAAAAGGAGGGCTTAATGCTACAAGCATTTTCTACCAGCCAACTTCAAAGGTAACAAGAAAAGATCAGCGTGCTAACTAAAAGTAGGAAATGAAAGTTGGAGAACAATGGAAACAAATAACTCCATACTACTAAAATAAGAATATATTCTTCTAGACTTGGTGGTGAGAAATAGACATAGCTGCACCTTATTATCTAAGATGTTTCCTAGAGACAGAGAAGTTCAGATCAGGATCTTTATTTGTGGTACTCACCTGCAGGAGAGCTGACAAACTCCACGAATAGGTCCTGGGAAGTCCCGATGATGGAGTACGGGAACTTGCCCATGCCGCAGAACGTGCCAATTACGGCAGCCGACTCGTCCTTGCCATCGTAAATCTTGATGTAGTCGTACGGACAGTTTTCTGAACCTGTGGACAAAATACAGTTTCCTAAAATATAAATCCAACAAATAAAATAGGTGCTCGTATGGTACCCAAGTATTATAGTCATCTCTCGGATCTACAGACGTTTAGATCCATGAACATATTTATAGGATTTGTCAGAGGCACGTCAAAATATTACATTGTATGCCCACATTTTACAGTAATAAATAATAAATAAATAAATATAAATATTCCGGACATATTCACACGGTCAACTGATCCCAAACTAGACATAGCCTGTACTATGGGTACCAGAGACTGATATACATAATAGATATATATTTAACACCCAGACACAGAACAAACATCTGTGTTAGTCACAAATGTTTGTCCAGTGCGGGAATCGAACCCGCGACCTCTAGTGCAGAAGGCAGAGTTACTACCAACTGAGCTATGAGGCCAGTCCATGCCAGCTATGAGGTACAGTAGTGAGTTTCATGGACAGGTTGTAAGCCTATCGCCACTTTGAGAATAATTACTGGTTTCCTCAAGATGTTTACCTTCCAAAACTATTACTATATTTTTCAAAAAACGCGTGTATTGATAAAGTTAAATATTCTAAAGACTACAATTGCATTGTCATTACGGAAGGGCCACCCGTCGCCGCCTATGCCACGAGTATTTGTGGGGTCCGCGCCACACGCCATTTCTATCTGTTTTTGTTCCTAATGACCCTCTTGTTCCTAATGACTATGCAATTGTGGTTCAAAGATCTTGAAAGTCTGTAAAACTTCGGGATTGCAATCGTGAGGCAATTTTTGGGTACCGAACTTATTTACTTTAAAAACCCCAATACTCCATATAGATTACTGAACTTATACAATAGGCTTCTACGAGCTTCTTCACCAAAGCTATTTCAATAATAGCCCACCTCAGAATTTAATAACGCAAGTTGTAGAACTTTCAGATTTAATGCCCCATTATTGGCCACTGGTTATATATGAGGGCAATAAATTTCTCTACCACCTACTTGATGAATTATGTAAAAATATAATGGAGAGAATGTTTGATATTGCAGGAATAGCCTCGTTTATCATCCTTTGTTTAATAAAAGTTCGCGATGGGATAGATAGGGCCGGTTTACACGAGTGCGAGCGAGCTCTGAACAGTTCACTTGAACAATGTGCATTGAAATCGTAAGTCAATGTATGAGAACTGAGTTTTAATCTCTCTTTATATTATTTAGGCGTGCTGGCCTAGTGGGAGGGTTCACGGACTTTCAATCTGAAGGTCCTGGGTTTCAACCAGGTCGTGTCAGCATCATTATCATTGCAGCCGTACGACGTCCACTGCTGAACATGGCCTCCCCCACAGACAGAGCGAATTCCTTATCATGTGGGGGGATTTGCCCATACTCACCACGCTGGGCATGCGGGTTGGCGAGCGCAGTTAGAGCTATCGTTGTTAAAATGAGGGACGCTGCTGCCTATCCCATATCTTTTTTCTCTTAGTCGCCTCTTACGACATCCGCGGATAGGTAGATATGGAGGGGCCTATTCTTCAGCCGGGGCCACCACGGCCACGTAGTCTCGGCCACCACCTGGTCGTGTACCAATAAAATGAGCTTAACACGGTGAAGGAAAACATCGTGAGGTAAACAGTAACGTAAACCATTCTTAAAGCGGCGTTGGGCTTGCAGCCTGTCACGTATGGTATTCCTACTAATATTACCTACTTACTACTTATTACTTCCTCAATCCTACTAATATTATAAATTCGAAAGTTTGTGAGTATGTTTGGATGTTTAGATGTTTAGGTGTTTAGATGTTTGGATGTTTGTTGTTCAAACACGCCCAAACGGCCGAACGGATTGGGATGAAATTTGATACAGAGATAGATTATAGTCTGGAATAGCTAAAGGCTACTTTTTATGTAGGAACCACGGGAGAGAAGCCGCGGGCGGAAGGTAGTAGTACTACATAATGTGGCCATAATGCCAAATGTGTCTTTTTCATTTATGTTTTCCAAGCCAAGTAGACTTTCAGAAGAAGAAGATGAATTAACGGACACAGCTATGATGCAGGACTTGAAGAAGTTTGGTCAGATACTCGCCCTGTGTACACATTCCTTACGGCCCACAGTATATCGCCTCGGGGCTACTATTTGTCGACCTTTTAAATATGAACTCTTGGGGAGATAAGAAAATCTTTATTGAACCAAATACTTGCTTTAATAGTTGAATGATTTGTTCAGATTATAATGTAAATAACGAAACTCTTAGTCTGACTGACAATCAACGCAAAGCCTAACACCACTATAAGGTCTTAGAAGCATAAAACTTAGAGTTTTTATACTTACAGTTTTAACCAGTTAATAGGTATAAAGCCAATTTCATTATTCTTCAAACCAAACCACCAAAAACTTTCAATCCCAAAAAGACATGCGTGACTCACCTATCATACTTGCACGATTTTTACATATTACATAGGGGCCTAACATGACGTCTTATTGCCATTCAAATGCGATCGAGGCAGCGCAATTTTCCTCAAATTTGAACCATAAATCTTTGCGACTGTCAACTTTCGTTATCGCATAAACAAAATCGCAAAGTTGACTGTACGGGAATGGACCTAACAATAAAAGTTTTGTTGATTACAAACTTCTAAAACTAAGTTGTAGCAAAAGTCCTAAAGTCTAGAACGTATTACTTTGTTTGTCCTAGGTTTATTTTATTAGCTATAGGTACCCCTAACGATTAGGTATACAAGGTGATTCATAACATGTACGCTATCCCAAAAGCGCCTTTTTCTAACCAACCAACCCAATTCGCTATTCTACAACTTTTGATATTTCAAGATTTTTCATTGAAAAAACTCTAGGCAAAAATCTGCTGTTTTGGCGACAAATCAGTTCAAACTCAACTATACAGCTGTTTATGTAGTTATCTTGATGTCGAACTTCTTGTAAGTTTAAGGGTGGATTTGACCAAAGTTATCCATAGAATAAAATGACTAATTACTCTGGAGTAAGCCTGTTTTCCAGGGAGTTATCCCAGGGATTGTTATTCTGGCATAACATAGCGTTTGGTCGAATCCACCCTAAGATGATAAAGAGACAAAAAACTGCTATACTGGCAAAGTTTAGATAAAAAAATGAAAATAAATTTTTAAATATTATATTATTCATCTCTCTTTTTGTTGATAAAACAAGCCCCTTTCGGGATGGTGCACATATTAAGACTCACCTTGTATATATTCGGATTCCAAGCGCACAACGGTCCGGAGCAAACAGTCTCTTTCAAAACTAATGAAATTAGGGTAACTTTTTGATTGTTTTACCCTGATTGCCGATGCAGGGGGCCAATGGAATCATTGTGACTCAATCGACCCTTTTATCTAAATTGGATTGAGTCAACTATCCTCTATGACCTTCGATCAACCCCGTATGGCCCTATTTGTCTGGACTTGCTGAAGTTAAAGTAAGCCCTTTGTGTGTGAATATTTGATAGCAATCCAATTTTCTTGAATTGCTATCATTTTGAGATTTGACAGGATTTGTACAGCATTCAATACTTATCCTGAAAGAGGCTTATATATTGCCGATTGGAAATAGCTTTACGACTTTAGGAATTCGACATCTTTCATTAAAAGAACACCTCAATGTCGTAGCGGGTGAGCCCGTCATAAACGCAAGGGGTGCGGGGTCGATTCCCGCTACGGAACTGTACACCCGAGACACAGGGCATCCTAGTGTGGGTTCAGATATACCTATGTATGTTTGTGTGGGATGTTTTTATTATTATTACTACTAAAAGAGTGATCGATTTATTAATAAACTCACCGGAAGTAATGGGTCTCATGGGACACGTCATTATGTTCTCGCACCGTTGCCCGTCGATGTTGAACTCCTCGTTCTCGATATACAGCTTTATGTACGGTAGTCGTGTGTTCAGATGATACCTATAACAAAACGCGCAATGTATTATCTGCAAATATGTAATGTCACTCGTCCTTCCAAACCCACGTCCTGGAGAATTGTTATTTGGCATCATCATCAGTTTCAAGCCACGATGTATACGATCACTTCTAATTTCATATGGGAAATTATCTCAAAAATCTTTGTCTTCAAATAATTTCACTTATAAATTGATATAAACTAATATAAAGTTACCGATATAGCTTTCAGAGTTAGCAGGTTGAAGTGGCAGTGGGCCGGCCATATAGCTCGCAGAACCGAAAACCGTTGGGGAACAAAGGTGACCACGAACTTGACGACGCAGTGTTGGAAGGCCCCCCACCCGATGGACCGACGACATTGTGAGGGTTGCGGGAAGTCGGTGGATGGAGAAGGCTCAAGACCGTTCGTCGTGGCACTCTTTGGGGGAGGCCTATGTTCAGCAGTGGACTTCGTCAGGCTGATGATGATGATGATGAATATACAATTTAATTTTAATGAGACAGCATAGGTACTCATAAAATACGGTGTGATTTTTGCAGTCTCAAAATTGATAGATTTTATCAGTTCTAGAAACCAATATCGATTAAAGAAAGTCTCGAATTTCACGATGACATTCTAATATCACCAGATACATTATTTCAAGAATAACTTTCTACAAATAATTTCAAAGTTTAATTTAAACAGCACACAGCATACTCAGAAAATAGTGTGTAATTTTGAAGTCTCCACATTGATTTCAACAGTTATCAAAACCAATAAGTATCGAAAAAATAAAGTAGTTTAATTTTTTCTTAGTTTTCTTGTTTTAAGTTTTATTTTTGTCCTCTCAGAGCTATATAGGTACTTTTTTGCCTCACTCAACGATGTTAAATCCGCGAAGTGGGAGCACTGGTGACCTGTAATACAGGTTCTACAAACTTTTCTCAGGCACCAGTCTCTCACTAAACAGGTTAACAATGTGTTTTCTCAACCTAATTCTAAGTCTAACTATAAGAAACCTTTCTCAGAAAGAATAAATAAATAAAAAATAAAAAATAATAATAATACATAGTTACTAGGTCTCAACCTAATCAAATTCAATAACTCAATCAATGCCAGCGGGTCACAGAACCGATGAACTTGGTAGGATTATTTTTCAATTGAAAGATTAACATAATTGGAACATCGGATGAAAGTACTTCAACCAGCCAGTTCTCTGAGGCCCGAGTCGGTAATGTTCGTGACTCACTTGTCACGTGAGACTCACGGTGACAAGTGTCACCGTGAGTCGTGAGAAGTAAATAGCTTACCGTTTATTTTGTACTAGCTGGTGCCCGCGACTTCATCTGCGCAGGATTAGAATTTCAAGTAGCTTATGGCTTAAGTAGCGTGGCGTTACAATTCACACAATATCTTTATAAATTGTAGCCTATGTGTTATTCTGATGTATAAGCGTAAAAAAAAATTAAAAAAAAAACACTCTTGTCTCGTTTACCACGCCATTGGTGTTACAACGAAACGGTCTCTTTGGTCTCGTTCGCCGGTCACGGCTTAAATATAATAGCGAAACTCTCTAACTCAGGTATATCTATACTAAAAAGAGGGTCCCAAACCCATGAAATGTAACTTAGATTAAGTTTACTGAGAAAAAAAAAAATAAAAAAAAAAATAAGCTATATTATTGTAGTTTCATTAAAATCCATTCAGTAGTTCTTACTGAAACTTACCGTGAAAGAGTAACAAACATCCATCCATCCATCCATACTCACAAACTTTCGCGTTTATACTATTAGTTGGATAGGATATGGTGTCTCAAAAGCATCTCTACAAAAGCCTAAAAAGAATAGAACAGTTTTGTATAGTTTACCTGCAGTGTAAATTCCGGGGGTAGACTCCAGGATACGCAGCTGATTGTACGTAGCACGTCTGTAGGCGGCAGTCTCGGAACACACGTTCACAGTAAGACCTAGAACAAAACATTTTGTGTAATAAACCCGTACGAAAATCCGTAGAAGAACCATGGTCACAGATATAGGTAGCTCTGAGAAGTAGCAAGTTTTGGACCGACAACCGTTGGAGAGTAAAGGTTCACGAATGGCGACGATCCATGCGACGCAGTGTTGGAAGGCTTCATTGTTAAAGGAAAATCGGTGGATGGAAACGGCTCAAGACCGTTCGTCATGGAACTCTTTGGGGGAGGTTTATGTCCAGCAGTGGACTTCTACAGGCTAATACATAACAATACATAATATATACATATTATTATACGTAATTTATACATAACATACTATACATAGTTTATATGCGAGAGATTTTCTCGCACTAAATTGGAGCAGCCTTACGGGAGGTACCTCCGCCTAACAGAAGATAGTAGCCAAAAACATTACTTGTTACAATTTGCCTTGAGTCCCTGTGAGTAAGGTTGCCAGATTTCTTTAAGGGGAGGGGGTTCGGGGTCGGCTACGCGTGCGTGATTCCTCTGTTATTAGACTACGGTAACAACTTACCAACAGGTGGAAGTAAGCTTGTTAGCCACCAAGTTGTATAAAAAAAACACTCTTGTCTTGTTTACCACGCCATTGGTGTTACAACGAAACGGTCGCTTTTTTTTATGTTATACGGAGGCAAACAGGCTTACGGCCCTCCTGATGGTAAGTGGTTACCGTCGCCTATTGACATTAGCAACACCTGGAGTATTGCTAATGCGTTGCCTGCCGAACCCCTCCCCCCCCCCTAAAGAGCTCTGGCAACCTTACTCACCGCAGGAACACAACACTATTTGAAACAAATAATGTTATTTGACTGCGATCTTCTGTAAGGCGGCTCCCAGGCGGGCTGCTCCAATTTAGAACGAGAAAATCTCGCGGTGCCCTACCTCCTCCTCCGCTTTGGTCTCGTTCGCCGGTCACGGCTTAATTACACGCGTAAATCATAGTACCAATAATAAGCGAGTGGTCTATATCTATTCGGATCACGAAGCGCCCAAAGTTGGTCAGTTACGCTGCGGTACGTTAGCTGTTATATTGAGTACTAGCTTACGTCTACGGCTCCGCTTGCGTGGTACCTACATAAAAAGCCTAGCCTAGCCTATATGATATTCTAGGTAAAGAACTATAACTATTCCAAGTTTCAACGAAATCGGTTGAGCCGTTACAGCGTGATTGAAAAACAAACATCCAAACATACTCACAAACTTTCGCATTTAGGTATAATATTAGTAGGATTCTACCTATTTCGAGAACTCAAACTAGTGATATTATAGGTTCGTTGAGTGTCTGTAGTTTTTTTTTTATTTATTTATTTTTTGGAGAACCAACAGCTTTGTTACATTTGATTGAACATTTGTTTAGCTTTAGAGAGCCAATTACACGTTCTCACGAATAGAAATATATTACTAAGTATTACCAACAGTGGGGTAACAACTAAACTATATTATACAACTATGGTGGCAGACAAGCATCCAGTCCACCTGTTGGTAAGCGGTTACCGTAGCCTATAAGCGTTTGCAATACCAGAGGTATCGCACGCGTTGCCGACCCCCAATCCCCTCCCCCCCCTAAAAAGCTCTGGCAACCTTACTTAAATTAGAAACTAGCGACTATCAGCGATTTGCTTGTGCGGTATCTGGGATAAAAAGTAGCCAATGAAGGATATTGGTTGTTACTCACCGTATTTAATTTCATTAAATTTAGTTCAGTGAAACTACGTGACTTACGGTGTGTATGGAGAATTAAAAAAAAAAATCTGAATCATTTCTGTGTTTTATAATTCTATGACGTGGCTTGATCACATGGGCAGTTTGACCTATAACACGCCGTATATTAGAAGTACACACACGACACAGAAGTACACGCGGGAAGCATGAAAGTTAATCATGATTACTTCACTTTACTTTTAACTTGCATAATTTTAAAAGACCATTCCAAAAACTGAACAGTATTTAAAACTGCAGCGCAATTTTCGCAGCTCAACAAAACGTTGGGAGGAGTCACCAAGGCTTGATTACAGACGTTATTCAGAGGTATACGCTGGCAGAATGCAGAGACTGGATTCAAAGCGTTTCACAGTTCACTTGTTCCTGTACCATAAAACTAAAAGACTAAATTGTCAAGTCTATAAGTTGAATATATATCCTATGAAGAATTATAAATGCAAAAAATCCCTTAATGAATGGCTATTGACACTAAGCTACGATGAAACTGAAAAACTCCTAGAAATTGTTTCATAACATACAGATACATCCACACACAATTCATACACTCATCTACTCACACCTTGGGTGCTGCTGAAATACCCATGCTCTTAAGAGATCTGGTGATCAGAAGCACTCACACACATACATGAACACACACTTTGCACCTATGTACTCCCCAAATACCCATTCTCTTAGTAGACTAGTTATCAGGCGTGCTCACACACACACAAACGCACATACACACTACACATAAAAACTATGTAAACGTATTCCTAAATCCTAACTTTAACTTAACTTACTATAGACATAAATATCCTTTTAATTTCTTTACCTACTTAATTCTAACAATTATGTACTACGGAAGAGCGAGACCCTCTAACACAGGTATATCTATACTTAAACGAGGGTCCCAAACCCATGAAATGTAACCTAGATTAAGTTTACTGAAATAAAAATATTTGTATTGTATTGTATTGTATAAGTTTAACTCAAAGTTAAGTAAAATATCCCTTACACTTATCCAACTAATATTATTAGGTTAGTTAAAGGTCGTATTGTTTAAAACGCGAAAGAAAATACTGAAATGTGGGCGAAATATACGTGCGTAAAGCCGCGTTTATTAGGCTAATATTATTTTAAAAATTAAATAGAGTAGTGATTATTAATAAAAAATATATGTAATTAATTACTATTAATGCTGGGTTCGGAACAGTATCGCAATATCTTCATCAAGTAGGTATAAGGTTTTGTTATTTTATTTGATTTATGTGTTTTTTTTATTTCATTTTTAATTTTGTGTAATGTGTTGTGATTTTATTTAATTAATTATTAATTTTAAACATATGGATATGGTCTGAAATAAATGAATAATAATAATTACTCATGTTTATTCAAAATTGTAATCAATAATTTATACATTCTGAAAAAATCACCAACTTAATAGTCATTATTGCATCATGTACCTATGTGAAGTTTGTAAATGGGTTTTGATAACTTCTGATGCTGACTGTCCTAGACACAGGGCATCATTTCACCAATGCCAACCCCTGAACAGTCGCACTATCGTCAACGCCAGCCGCTTGATTACTGGCGTAAATCAGACTCGGCAATAATAGGTGAGCGGTGAGCACTCACCGTCTATTCCACCCGATTTATACCCAATTCCGGTCACGTAAGGCCCAAAGTGGACCATTTGGCTGCCAATGTCCCACGAATGATTTTGCGACGGTTCGTTGGGATAAGCCTGTTAAGTAATTGCCTACGAACTTGATTTATTTGGGTGATGATTTGTCGGACCGTTGAGCTGGCGATTTTGAGGTCATATCGCATAGTGTAGCCTTTTTGGCATAGTGGGAGGTACTCCGACTTTTAATCCGAAGTGGGTCCGAAATAATGAGTTTCTCTATTCGAAAAAGCACTGGTCACAGATCATGAGGTCTATTTTTTTTTTAATGTCTATGGCACTTATCCCAAACTAGGCATAGCCTGTACTATGGGTATCTACCAGAGACTGATATACATAATAGATAAATATTTAACACCCACATACAAAACAAACATGTGTGTTCATCACACAAATGTTTGTCCAGTGCGGGAATCGAACGCGCGACCTCTAGCGCAGAAGGCAGAGTTTAACTGAGCTATGAGGCCTGTCAACCTGTCATGGGTTATTTTCCATTCGGACATGTGCACGAAAGGAGCCCCTTAGAGTCGCACTCTTAACCTTTTACTACACTGACTCTTTTACGGTCTAGGCCCGTTTCAAGGTCATCATACCTTAACCTGGTCACTGACCTAAATACAGGATGACATTTTTATAAGGTGTTTTACCGGCTCTACCAGTACCACAGAGTTGTTTACTATTTTTGTCATTGACTTGGGGATATTTTATCGAACATGCCAAGTTAATTCAGGATACCCACTGATCCGTTCAGATGCTCTTACACGGGCCAATGGATTGTGCCATTTAGGTCAATCTCTATGAAATTGTGACGTCATACGCTAAGCAATTTATTGCGTCAAAATTCCTTGCGTAAAATCTCTGGAAGAAGTCAACTTGGAAGGCAACAAGGAAGTACCTACTTTAAAAGTTCGAAAGCTCTAATGCTCTTAAGTATATAAATATTAGTGTTTAATGCCTTCTGCGCTAGAGGTCGCGGGTTCGATTCCCGCACTGGACAAACATTTGTGACTAACACAGATGTTTGTTCTGTGTCTGGGTGTTAAATATGTATCTATTATGTATATCAGTCTCTGGTAGCCATAGTACAGGCTATGCCTAGTTTGGGATCAGTTGACCGTGTGTGATATGTCCGGAATATTTATATTTATAATGTTTAATGGGATAGTGTTTTTTTGACCTTAATTCACGCAGCAACGGAGCAACGGGTCGATATGATTCTTAGGTAAAATCCGGAGAATGACATAGGCTTCGTTTTATTCGGACACCACGCAAGCGAAGCCGCGCGCGGATTCTGTTATGTTAATAAATGCGTTAGTTCCAAGAGGGCCCGCGACATAATGGCGCACACACGGGTGGCCTTTGTGACACTCGTTTAAAAATACTGTGTGCTACAAAAAATCAATGTAAACCAAATAAAATGCTCACGCGCGGGACCTAATGGCCCATGTGAAATAATCAATAATTAAATGGCTTCTACTGTGTACATCGGTAAACTGAATCGACATTTTGTTCAAGTAGAGAGAATGTATTATGTTTAGACAGCCCTACAGGCCCGCATTCCGCAAAGTCGCTAGACGGGAAAAGGTCTGTAGAGGTAAGTCGCTGGTGTGTAATGTAAACAAACTTTACATTATAGTGTAATAAAATGATTTTCCATGAACTTCTCAATAGTTAATTCATACGATGCTTTCACCCAAGTAAAGATATTAAATGCTTTATGTTTGTAAAACGGGAATGTTTACGGACTTGCAGAAGAAGAAACAAATATAAGTAAAATTTTGAAGGAAACTCCAAAGTTCATTAACACCATTGTGATATCAAAATACGTAAACATAGAAAGTTTAGCCTCATTGAAAAATATTTTTTCAAGGATAATTATAATCAGGATATTAATTATCCTACTACAACTACTCTTTGCGTGTCGGTGCACACGTCCAGTGTGGCAGCCATCTTGAAACGTCAAATGATAATGTCAGACAAAGGTTAAACCAGAATAACAAATCAATTTAGAAAATTCTGAGTATTTATTAAAATATGCTTTACATAATATTAATAAGTATAAAGACAAGTAGGTAGTATACAAGGTGTTTCATAATATGTATGCTATCCCGAAAGGGGCTTATACTACGCCCAATGGGAATAGGCAAAACGTTTGCTCTATGACTTTGTACCTACGATTTTTTTTTGTATATTAAAAAAAACTGTTGGTACAATAATCAGCTGTTTTGGGGTTAGTTAGGTTAATTAGTTCAAACACAATTATTCAGCTGTTTAGGTAGCAATCTTGATGTTGAACTTCTCCTAGGTTTTAATATAATATAATTATTTATGAGGTCGGTAAAATACCCTTTATTCATAACCGATAATATGAAAGTTGCGAAAGTTTGGAGGAGGTAAGGCACAGCGAGACTTTCTCGTTCTAAATTGGAGCAGCCCGCCTGGGGAGGTACCTCCGCCTTACAGAAGATCGCAGCCAAATATCATTATTTGTTTCAAATAGTGTTGTGTTCCTGTGGTGAGTAAGGTTGCCCAGAGCTCTTTATGGGGGGGAGGGGATTCGGGGTCGGCAACGCGTGCGTGATACCTCTGGTATTGCAAACGCTTATAGGCTACGGTAACCGCTTACCAACAGGTGGACTGTATGCTTGTTTGCCACCATAGTAGTATAAAAAAAAAAAAGAAAGTCGCTGGATGGAAAAGACTCAAGACCGTTCGTCATGGAACTCTTTGGGGGAGGCTTATGTCCAGCAGTGGATTTCTATAGGCTAATAATGAAGATGATGATCACTACAATAGTAAGAGGCTTTCTTACAAACACATCCCTAAATACGACATCAATGGCGCAGCGGGCGATGCCCGTCTAAGACGCATGGGGTGCGGTTTCCGTTGCGGGACAAATATTTGTTTCCGGTGTGGGTGTTGTGGGGTCAGAACTATGTATGTGACTGTTGGTGTTATCATTTAGTTATAGTTTACGGTTGTTGTCTACATATCACGCAGCACCGGCATCACCTCATGATATTCATATTCATATTCATTTATTGACAACATGTACATGGATACAGCTTAGGTGTAAGGGTAGCTTAAGTAAGTATATGTACCCTGTAGGGCGCTGCAAATGTCTTGTTTTACATACATTTAAATAATAATAATAATGGGTAACTTATTCATTAAAAGTCAAATAACAGTGACAATAAGTGTGATTAGTGACAGGCGGAGGACTGCTCAGGCGGAGGACTGCTCATTGGGGGGTTTTTAGTGGGTTCAAGCCCCACATACCCCCTTTCCGCCACCCCCCATGGCGGAAAGGAAAAGCGACGGCATTTTCCCCCCTTAAAAAAGTGAGCGTTGCAGCATGGATCATCAAAGAATGCTGAACCGCTGCCGATCCGGTGCCGTGTGTAATGTATGTGCGCTACCTTTTAGAATATGCGTTGATTATCAGTAAGTCAGACACGTAACGATTTTATATACTTGGTTAGATTCAATGTAATATCTCAAAAAAAGATCATCTGAGAGTCAGACAATGGCAAAGTCTCGTCCCCGAGACCTGTTTAAAATGTTCGTCACGTCTGGAGCTCTTTGAGCTCCGCAATTTGGTGGATGATTTAAATAAGGTAGAGCTGAAACACACACAGTCATTTGGTATCAACGGCACACACACATAGAAGTGACTCGGCACTTCGGTGTGAATAAAATTCTCATTAGTACAGTGTGGAGGTTATAAGAACTATTTTCGTTTGCTTCTTCTGCTCTACTGCTTTGTTGTTTACGCGAATTTAAAATAAGTTTGTTTATGATACAATTTTTATATTTTTTTGTACTGTTATGGTGGCAAACTTACTAAGGGCCACCTGTTACGTTGTTATAAGTGGATACCGCATATGAAAGCGTGTAATACCAGAAGCATCATGCACGCGTTGCCGACCCCGAATCCCACATAAAAATAAATAAGTAGCTACTAAAAATTTATAAATTTTGTAAAAGGATCGTTAAATAAAATAACTTAGCCTAAGGTTAGCTGGAATAAATCGCTTTCAGAGATAAGGCCGCCCATTGTACTGCATTAAGTTTGTTGTAGATTGAATTGTAATCCTTTTGTACGATAAAGTCTTATTCTATCTAAGCCATTATTTCTTGCCAGTATCTTCTAGGCTTGGTCGCGAAGAACAGTCGTAAATTCTAAAATTATACATGTCAATGAATAAATGAATAACGAAGTTTGAGTAATGCATTTTTTTACATATATATGTATTAACTACAAAATTAAACACAAAGATGCAATGCATTTATTATCCATTCTCTTTAAAATGGTGAGGAGAAATAATAACCTTTGCAGCACATGGAATCGAATTGGAATGCCCGTGGTATTGCAATTCTGTTCAATATTGCCATTTTAATTATGTAACACTATCGGTCTGCAAGTTGGAACAGCCCGGAGCCATGCAATATGTGACGGCGCGTTGATTAGTAGAGGAGTAATAAATTCATGCTATAGGCTTTAGTGGGGTTTTCCATCAGTATTAGAGGTACAGCGGGATTGTATCGCTCTAAATTGGAGCAGCCTGCCGCGAGGTTCCTCCACCTTACAGAAGATCGCAGCCAAATAACATTATTTGTTTCAAATAGTGTTGTGTTCCTTCGGTGAGTAAGGTTGCCAGCTTCCATTTTGCCATTCGAGAACCTTTATTCTCCAACGGTTGTCGGTTCTGCGATGTATATCCAGGGCAGGCAACGCATTAGCAATGCTCCAGATGTTGCAGGTGTCAATAGGCGATTGTAACCGCTTACTATCAGGTGGGCCGTAAGCCTGTTTGCGCTTCCGCATAACATAAAAAAAAAATAGTTGTGCCCACTGCCACTTCAACTTAAAAAATCTGAGAGCTATATCGGTGACCTTGGGTCTACTACGGATTTTCTCATTTCGGAGTTTACTGTAGTGAAACTCAGAGCATTTATCTCTCCATAGCCCGCTGTGCGACTTTGAGATCGTGTATGAGGTCAATAGTTAGCGAACAAGTCTCACATAGATCATAATCATCAGCCCGTAAAGGTCCACTGCTGGATAAAAGCCTCCCAAAGAGTTCCATGACGAACGGTATTAAATACCGTTCGTCATGGAACTGGATCAAATTTTGATCCTTTTCCATCTACCGACTTCCCGCAACTTAAATTAACAATGTCGTCAGTCCTTCCAACTCTGCCGCCCGGACTGGCTCATATAGATCATACATCATTTATTACTCTCCTCCAATATTATGTTTTAGAAGCTATGTATTATTATTGTTCAATGGAAACTCGCCTCCAGGCATGAAATATTAAATGCTGATAATTCATGCAAAGGTTGATCAGGATGCGCGTTTGATTCCAATCAAATATTGGTTACATTTTGGTTAGATTGGAATTCAAATGCTTAAATGACAATCCCATAGCTCTTGGAGTTAGTTCTGGATGATGAAATATAAAATAACTAAAATATATAAAGATAAAGATTACCTATACAAACTCTATCTCTAAAGTGCGTTTGACTGTTAAGGTTCCTAGGAAAGATCCCATAAAAATATTTCTGCAATGCCCTTAGATGCTTGCTTGTTTTGTCACTGATCCTTTCTTGGTCATCCTGTATTAGGTCAGTAACCAACCAGGTTGATGTATAGTGGCCCTGAAAAGGGCCAACATGTGAAATGACGAATCAGTGTATGTGCGCCTCTTAGAGGCTCCTTTCGTGCACATGTCACGTGTCTTCTTATTTTACGTGTTTTCCTTCACCGTTTGAAAGCACTAGTATATAGCGCACTACCTATAGAATAGAATATAATATGTATTTATTTTCTCACAACAAAGGTTAACAGTAATGCATGGGATACAGCAGAATATAAGTATTGTAGGTAGATAATTTAACCTGTTTTGTGAGAGACCGGTGCTTGAAACAGGTTTATAAAACCTGTGCTACAGGACACCGGGCCCCATGCCGCTATTTTCCGAATGGAAAATCCATTCGTGTCCGAGATTTGAGCCCAAGAACGTGGAGTTATAAGTTGAGGCCTTTGTTAGTTTGACTTACTACTTACCCAGCTACTACCTCTCCTCTTCTGTTGGGGTAGAGTTCTGGATGTTGTCCATATCTCAGGTAAACTTCGAATTGCTGCTCGGCTCTGAAACAAGTAATTTTTTTATGTATGTCGTCATCATCATTACCTAGATTTCCAGATAGACCAGCATTGCTTGGCTCCCAGACCAGACGATCTAATAAAGGTCCCAGCAACCTTTATTAGATCGTCTTGCCATTTAATAAGGGGCTGTCCTACGCTGCACTTTCCTCTGCGTGTTTTCCTCACACCCAGACACACACACACACACCCTGGCGCACACACTCCTGCATAAACTGTTATGAATGTTTGCTCTTTTTTTTTCTTTGGAGAGCTAGATTCTTTGGCAGGTATAAAGGTTTAACAACTGAAACTTACACCGTATCAAATTAATTAATTATAACCTAGGCATAATTATTATTTTTTTTTTCACTTCAATTTCGAATTTCACACGAAAGTCTTAAATTGTCGGAATATGGCTTCTTCTTCTTGTCGTGTTACTGATTCTTTCTTGGTAATCCTGTATGCTGGAAGAAGACATTGACTTCTGAAACACGGGTTTTTATTACCTAGCTTCACAACTTTTTTCTGTACATTCTTTGGTGAAATAAACAAATTATTATGACTTCAACTTGCCAATTCTTTGTGCTATATCGCTGACTTTAGTTTGTCTACGGATCTCCTAATTTCTGATTCGATCTCGTAGCGAGACACTTAAAATAACCCTGTCGATAGTTACTGAGTGACTTAGAGCTTTAGACTTACCGTGAATCAAAGCTAAAATAGGTCTGGTCCGTAAAGTTGTCCGCGTGGAAGACGATCTTCACGAAGTTGGTCTCGGATATGAAGGTCTGCGGCTGCTCAATCTCGCCACAGAAGAGACCCGGCTCTTTCCGATTCGACACGTCAGTTTTTGCATTCCCGTCTACTATCTGTGGACAAAGATAAAGTTACCATCTATTGCAGAAAGGTTCATTCTTTCTCAGCAAATTAAAACTCTCAGAAGGTTATTAAGGTAACGTCCGAATAGCGTTGGCATAAAAAAACACCCAACAGTTACATACTTGGTCCTACACTTGGTTGGTTGGTTGCGGGTTGGATTTCCCGCAGTGGACAAACATTTGTGACTAACACAGATGTTTGTTCTGTGTCTGGGTGTTAAATATATATTTATTATGTATATCAGTCTCTGGTACCCATAGTACAGGCTATGCCTAGTTTGGGATCATTTGACCGTGTGTAATATGTCCGGAATATTTATTATTATTATTATACTAGGATTCCCTGTGTCGTGGGTATAAGCAGCTACGAGTACCGTGGTACAACAACACCCAGACCCGGAACAAATATTTGCTGCTGCCCATCCCCTAGCTATTAGCATCCCTTAGGCCATCTTCTTTGAGATAAAAGTTCAATAAGCCTAATAAGTAATGTCATAACTTGTCAAAGGACAAGGATTTCCGCCTGTTGCCGATACGTCAATCAAAATTTGTCACAAAATTGTCCTTACGTGTACTGAGAGTCACTTATAATAGAATCAGAGTTTAACTTAGAGCATAACTTTCTTAAATCGCGCGCCCACAAATGTCAAACTCAAAAGTTAACTTTAATAAGTAAAGATGAAAGACGAATTTCAGATGACAAATCGCCGAGTGAACACGACTGAAAGCAGTAAAAACTAATAATGTCTATTTATCCCAGCCAGTCTCATTATCTAAATCACTCGTCGGCCTAACTATACCCGAAGCCCCAAACTCTTGAATAATTCATTATTACATTCTCTGCGCGCCGAAAACTATAATTTTAGGTATATCACGCTAATTTAATTAATTGAAAATAGCACCCAGTTTTAGCAGGAATGCTTGTGACTAAATGTTGCGAAAAACGAGGTTTTGTGACTGAGCCCCGCTATCCTACTTCCTAGTATCCTATCCTAACTATATATATTGTTGCTGTAAAATTGAGTATTTTTTTATCCTAATATATTCCTAACGATTACTAATCGTGGTATTCTAAGTCGCAACTTCTTAGCAAATCAAATTTCGACCTCGGTAGGTCTAAGACACAAGACTAAGTAGCCGCGGGTTCAATTCCCGCTGCGGGACAAATGTTTGCATGATCTGCAAATATTTTGTTCCGGGTCGTGTACTGAAAATTATGTGGATTTCAATGGTCGCTAAGACTGGACGCCCCTTTGTCGACCAAATGAGGAAAAATGGATACGTTACTGGGTAATCTGTCGTCGGGAAAACATTGTTTCGCGAAAGAAAAGAAACGCCTACAATGCCACCTTCATCTGATAGAAACTCGCTAATTCTAATTGAGTCGACTCACTCTTGTTAATAAATTTTTGAACTAGAAGAAACTTCGCCGATCCAATTTACCGCCGTAATTAACGGATCATTCGAGTTTGTTTCGAAACTGGTTATAAAACTCGCGAAGTTGCTAACAGACGGACTTCATCGGCACTTTCGGACTGCATGTTTGCGGTTTGCACGTTTGAACCACGAGCAGTATTTTATTATCTAGTAAGACTAAAACTGATGCTCAGTTTGGCGCAGCGGTAAGTACAAGGCGATTCATAAATGTACGTACACCATCCTGAAAGGGGCTTATTCTATCAATAAAAAGAAAGATTATAAACGAAATGAAAACAACCAAATTTCAAAAAACGTACGAGCCTAGGGCTACGCAACTTTAATTGTCATGAGTGGAATTTTGAGGGAAAATTAAAAAAAATACATATCAAAAACTCTTTGTTAACGCCAAAACATGATCAGTTTACAATGACAACTTTTTTTTATTTGAGCTCGATACTGCAACCATGCGGTCTATCTGAATGAGACTGATGCTATTATGACTCCTTATTCAATTATTATAACTGAGAGACGTGGCCCGGAAGCCGTGAGTCCAGCGCTCAAACGAAAATGAGGTTAACTGAGCGTTGGCTGAAATTGCGTTACGCTTACAATGTTTTGTTCAAATATCTGTAACTTTCACACTGTTATCAAACAATTTAGCAAACATAACTATGGACGCGTATTGAATGCAACTTTGGACTTTTCTTTGTAGATTATTGTGAGAAATGCTGAAGTGCATAGCAAAGTTTGGTTAAAGTCAAAGTCAATAGGTGTTATTCAATAAAATCACTATGATCACTTTGAAACGTCTTAGAAACTAGGGGAAGCTACGCCTATTCCTCTCGATCACGCTTTTAAGATTATCTATTTTTCATGTACACAGTAAACCTTCTAAAAGAAAGTTTAGTTGCGTTTTCCGGATGTTTATTATAGAGGTGCGGTTACGAAAGGGATCGCTAACCACTCGTAGAATCAAGCGTGTAAAATTTAATGTAAATAGTATAAGCCCTTGGGTGGTCTAACGTCATTACAAGAGTTGGTTTCTACCTTTTAAACATTTATTTAGAAGGAGTTTGTTTTTACTGTTGTATATTAACTTAGTTTTTCATAACTTTGTGATCATATTATTATCACGGTCAGGATACAGGAAATAGAAAAAGCATCATTTCAGCCATGTGCTTGTGCACGTAAGGAGCCTCTAAGATGCGCACTTTAATCATTTCACTACTTTTTTGAGGGGGATACAGGCAGGATTTTCTTATCTTTTTGCTACCATCAAAGGACAGATCGGGGGGACAAACATTGATTTATTTATTTAGAATACAGTATAACATCATAACAGGTTTTTTTTTATCCCTAAGGCGATGCCATATGTTATAAGTAGGGACATTATAATAAATAGGTTCAATTAGATAGGTACTAATCAAAACATTTCGTATCTATCAGGAACAATCCCGTAGGACCTTAGCTGATAAGTCTCCTCCATAGATTTCCATAGCGCCAAATCTTGTCCTTGTGCTGCCTGCACCTAATATCCCTTTATATTTATTTATATTTATATATTCTGGACATAATCACACACGGTCAACTGATCCCAAACTAGGCATAGCCTGTACTATGGGTACCAGAGACTGATATACATAATAGATATATACTTAACACCCAGACACAGAACAAACATCTGTGTTAGTCACAAATGTTTGTCCAGTGCGGGAATCGAACCCGCGACCTCTAGCGCAGAAGGCAGAGTTACTACCAACTGAGCTATGAGGCCAGTCTTTAAGGTCGTATTTTCATTATGTGGATGCCGTCGTAAGAAAAAAGGATAGCAGCTACAAAGTAACAAAGTGAGTAGGCAGTCTTCAGTATTAACTGCAAAGAAGTACATGTATAGCCAAGAGACTTTCTTATTTTACACTCTTTGACTGGGAGCTCCGGCCAGCATACTAGATTTATACATTCAACTCTTTTTATTTTTCCTTCCGTTCTCTTTCAGCTTCCGTTGCAAGATTAATGAGTCGAATGTAAAGTGTCAAATAAAGCCTTGGCTACACTGAATACCTACCTACAAGTACCTACAAGTTACCTACGTCATAGGCAGCGTGCTTGGTCAACCTTTCAACCTTTTAAGAAGTGGGCGGACACTGAGTATTGACTTTGAAAACAAATAAAATATTTACTATCTCCATTTCTACATTTATTTTCACAGCTTCGAGCCGAATAAAATCATATGATTTTGGTCAGCTGAGATCTAGACTCTGTAGCTCATCCATGATAATTTAAACATGAGATACGTTACAAAAATGTTCGTTTTTTCTTTAGGTATGTTAATAGGTATTTACATGTTTAATGTGATATGCTAGTAACATAGGTCGGTGCGGATGTATGTTCTTAATTATTTAAAGGTTTTGTTTGTTTCTTACCTGTAAATATCCTTTATGGCACGTGGTTCCGTTAATAAGCGTGCCGACTTTGAACTTTTTGAATCTTATCCTCAATATCCAGTCTTTTGGTGATCCGCGAAATGCCCTAAACCTGCAAACAGAGGAGAATCAACCTTATCACGTATCACTCATAAGGCATAATTTTGAACAAAAATATCAATTCTAACATGATAGATACGAGTAATAATAGAATTGTTGTTTAAGCAAACTGTGTTTCATTGCATTGTACTTCCGACACTACAGTCACCTACACTCAAAGTCAAAGTCAAAAGGCATTTATTTCAATAAAATCACTAGGATCACTTTGAAACGTCTTAGAAACTAGGTGAAGCTATGCCTGTTCCTCGCGACCAAGCCTAGAAGAATCAGGCAACAAACACGGCTTGGTGCCTATCATTTTTTTCCGATGATCCTTTTTCACAAAATGGAATTTAAAGCTTCAGTGTGGTGCCGATCGAACTAGGTGAGGCTCAAAAGAAAAGTAATCTAATTATAATCCTTAATAAATAAGAGCTTATAATAATGTGAAAAAAAAAGAAGACAAATGTGAGCTTCAACAAATGTTCTAAGGGCGTCATAAAGATCAGCGTAGGACATCCACTGTTGAACATAGGCCTCACCCACAAATTTCCAGAGCGATTTCCCGTCATATGGGGGGATTTGCCCATACTACCTACGCTCGGCACGCGGGTTAGCGAGAGTTAGAGCTATCGTTGTTAAAGTAAGAGATGCTGCCAATCTCCTAGCTTTTTTCCCCTTAGTCGGCTCAAACAACATCCACGGGTAGGTAGATAGGCCTTATTCTTCAACTGGGGCTAGAATTATTCAGTGCGGTACAGAGATGTATACGTTTTATAATTTTAAAAATTATCCCACAATTTAGATGGAGATAGGGGATACACAGTAAAGGTGGAAACGGCTTATGTTGATGGTTGAGTAGGTACATGATGTTTGAGTTAATTTTTAACTTTATAAATCTTTTTGTTTTATACAGTGGCATCATTCTGAAAATTATAAAATGTCATCTTTGTGCGGCGACTGTACATTGATCTAGGAAAATAAACGTGTCTCTAAGAAACTACTAATACCTACTCTTCTTACTCCCCCTTGCGGGGAAGTCAGGTAAGTGACTCGTGTAGAATACTACCTTAGCATGAACAACAGAGGCTTTTTGCCTCTGAACGAAAGTAAGTAATGTACTGGGTCATACCTATACGTGCAAGTGAGCGGCCGGCCGAAGTTCTCAGGCGTGACGGGTGGCGAGGACACGTCCTCGTAAATCTCCACCGTTTTGTTGCAGTGGTCCCGCTTCGAGTCTGGTAACAAACAAACGTTCATTTTCATTTTATATATTTAGAATAAAAAAGGCAGGGCTTTATCCATAAGAATAGTAGACATTCTATCAGATCTCTATGCGACCCTTGAAAATGTCTTATCAGTCAGATAGAGTACTTGTATTATCTGATACTCACGACACAGGAAATCCTAGTATATGGTCAGGACTATGTATGCGACTGTTCGGTGTTATTTACCCACCTGGGAGCTCTTGAAAGATCTAGTCGCTTCAAGATCTGAGAGGCTGTCTACCATGCTTGGGGTTAAAAGTCGTGAATCTTTTTTAAAAATATTCTAATGTTTGCTTTATTACTTTTGTTTGTTCATGATATCATTTAGTAATTGCATGATACTAAACCCATTCTTGCTTTTACGTACAGACAGAAAACATCAGCACTTAGCTCTATTTTTGCCGGAACTAAAAAAACGGAACAAGTTGGAAATGCTGCGAACATTTTAACTGGACGTGCCTGAAAATGGTTCAAGACGACGTGGCGGCATAGTATATGCACTAACAATGCTGCATATTAGCTTAGAACAAAATAACCATTCAAATAATACAAGTAAATATTTACAAAATACACAAGAAACAGTTGAGCTATATATACCGATACAAACGATCTATAGATAGCTCAATTGATCCAGATCAGATCCAGTCAATAGTGTCCCTAAGACGCTGGCGGAAATGCCACTCTGGATGGCAATGCTAATCCGTTGGGCCAAATAGGAGGCAGCTCTCGGGTCACGCGTCAGTTCAATCAGACGCCATGATATTGTTTTGAAAACCCGGAGGGCCTCGCTTCCCCACGTTTTAATTTTATATTTAAATAATATTTTTATTATAAATAATATACCGTTTGCTTTCCTAGTCTTCAGAGCGGTTCACCGAGTATACGGGTTAATAGCTACTGGATCTTGTAAAACCTATTTTGCTAGGCATTTAGCATTTTTCTAGACATAGTAAAGGTATTCGGGTGGCCTATATGATGTTTATAATCTACGAACTACGTGGTACCTACGAATTTAGATTCACCATCAAAGGTGCAGTACCTGACCTTCTAGTTTGAGTTTACACTGCTCCAACACAGTGTAGGAAACTAAACAAAGATCAAAATAAACACTGGCTCCTCTATTCCTAGTTTCTACTGCAAATACAAAGAACAATTCAACACTGGATGCGCTATTACTGGACCGGGATCCTACTAACTTTTGACAGGATTAAGGTTAAAGATAATTACTAAAAAAACTTGAGAAGGAGGACTTTCACTCAAGTCAAAGTCAAAGACAAAAGGCATTTATTTCAATAAAATCACTAGGATCACTTTTCAACGTCTTAGAAACTAGGTGAAGCTATGCCTGTTCCTCGCGACCAAGCCTAGAAGAATCAGGCAACAAACACGGCTTGGTGCCTATCATTTTTTTCGATGATCCATTTGCACAAAATGGAATTTAAAGTTTCACTGATTGTGAATGCAGAGATTAAGGTATTTCTTGAGGACAGACGAATTAAGAATCTTCTCCTTTGACTGGCCTCATAGCTCAGTTAGTAGTAACTCTGCCTTCTGCGCTAGAGGTCGCGGGTTCGATCCCCGCACAGGACAAACATTTGTGTGATAAACACAGATGTTTGTTCTGTGTCTGGGTGTTAAATATTTATCTATTATATCAGTCTCTGGTACCCATAGTACAGGCTATGCCTAGTTTGGGATCAGTTGACCGTGTGAATATGTCCAGTTTTTTTTTTTCTGTATTTAGTTGAAAATAAGTGACGTCCATGTGCCCCACTTCTAGAAAACCGTAGTTCTCAACAAAACCCAAAAAACCTGTACCGTTTCTTCCCATCAAATAACAAACCACACGAGTAACTTTTTACAACTTCAAACATACATTTAAATTAAACTCCCAACTAATTTCAATACCTTGGTCCACGGCCACAGAAGGGCCATTAGGGGTGATCGCAAACTCACATATTTCAGCAGTTTCTGTCGAGTTTAAAGTTGAACAAACATCTGCTCCCGGATTGGAGTGTTCGGCAAAAAATCAAAAGTGAACTTTGAGTGGTTGCGGCTTTGTAAAGGGGCTTCCACAGTGACGGTAAAATGATCATCATCATTTCAGCCATAGGGCGTCGACCTATACAAGCTGTACTAACACAAGCTATACATGTTCATGAATATATGTATGTTAGTTTGTAAAATCTATCAAATATACGCTAAAAGCTGTTGGCATTGTTACAAAATAAAAGTGAAACCGTTTTGAGGGGTCACTATGGTGCCTTGTTAATTAATTTTAGTATATCTTTTTTTTTTATACAACTGAGGTGGCAAACAAACATACGGCCCACCTGTTGGTAAGCGGTTACCGTAGCCTATGAGCGCTTGCAATACCAGACGCATCACGCACGCGTTGCCGACCCCGAAAGATCTCTGGCAACCTTACTCATCGCAGGAACACAACACTATTTGAAACAAATAATGTTATTTGGCTGCGATCTTCTTTAAGGCGGAGGTCCTCGGAGGGCGCGCCCACCCTCCTCCTAAATGACATATGATTAGTATGCATATTAAAAATAATTGTGTTCAAATAACAATGTGGCAGAACCTTTATATAGAGTGCGGTCAGCTCTGCAGTTTGGAACTATCGACCGTTCGGACTTACAGACTGAGAGAATAAATTATTGTAATATTTTATCGGCCACAAAGAGAACTATTGAGTCGCCGTACAAAGAGCTTTGATTTATTTTTCGCGTTGAAAAAATGTGCTTGGTTTTTGTTACAACTAATGGAGTTGGCTATGATTTACAATACTACTGGAAACACAAGGTAAAATGTTACTGCTCTCAAGTCACAACCTTCGTAGATGGTGCTACGAAAATGCTACGCGGCTCTAAGTAACTACCTAAGTGCTACGCGTTTTTTGTATCGTAGCGTTTTTTTTTAAACAATTATGGTCAAGTGCGAATAGGACGCGCGCGTTGATGTTCTACAAAATACTTCATTTCATTTCTTCCTTCCTTACAATTATTCTTTACCATAATAATAAAATCACCAATGAGGATATAAGTCACAAGCACGAGCGGTGCGTATCGATCAATTTAGGTTATAAAAAAACATGACATTTACTCTTTAATTAATGACATAACAATGACAAATGTCAAAGTGACAGTTATATTAATAACACCCAGAAGGGACTTTTTGGCGGGAACTTGCGAAGTGATGTTGTGCTCTCAATTTATTTTACAAAACTAGTGTTACATTGAATAATATTGTGTAATTATGGTGGTGTTCTGCGTAATATTGTTTGAGTAAACCGCACAAGTGATTTTTCGAGTTGGCGCCAAGAGGTCCCTCAAGGTTTTAGTAAAATATCCACCATCATATCTTACTAAAACTGAACTTGACTTGACTTGACGATGACTTGACCATGAATAAGATGAAAAATAAAGACGAAAGAATAAAAATAAGGAAAAATAAACGTAAGACTTGGCGGTAAGGCCTAGATGCCATAGCCATCCCGAAAGGGGAAAAACATAAAAAAAAACACCCAGAAGTAAGTGGGTTTAAATCCCATCTGAGTAGAACGTTTTTCGAATATTATATCAAATGAATTTATTCGTAAAACTAAACGAAGCGTTTAGAAGACAGACATCTTATCCATTTAATTTGAAAGGCTTCGGATATTCTCTCCATTTAAGTTTCCGAGCCTATCATCCGTAGGCTTCGCTTAATTTCGGGCGCCAGGTGCCACTTAAGCTCGCAAACTTGTAGCGCTCTTCAGACTTTGAAAGTAAGCCTGCAGGCTACATTTCCTTAGAGTATTAAACGTAATAACCCGTCATAGATCCATTGGTTTAACTCAGCTCTGTGATTTAACAACTGCGATGCCCAAAAATCGATTATCCTATTCATAATAATAATCATAATTTCAGCCGTAGGGCCACTGCTGAACATGACCTCCCCACAGATTTCCATGTGGGAGCGAATTTCTATCATGTGGGAGGATTTGCCCATACCAGAGCCCACAACTGCACTCCGGGCACGATCCTAAACGTACGTCACACCAACGTAATATATGCCATAGCTCTTTTAAAGCGACCTGTTCGCTGTTCTTTCTGTCTCCTACAAAAATGCATCATTAAAACTTTCAAACAACAATCATGGATATCTAAAATATATATCAGATTAATCATGATTCCCGTCATTCTGTGGAGCCTATTGTATAAAAAAAAACTCAGTTAAGTATTCATAGAGATCTATGCAGAAAAAATAATACAAGTGACGAGCCCGGGTGGGGCGCAGAGAACGAGTACTCGGGTAGAATATGTACCACCGCGGCGATCAAACCCGCACTCCTCGTCCATGTCACCGAGAGGTAAGTACGAGTTCATACTATATTTCTTTTTGCTCTGATTTGTTACTCTGAGGTAGATTTTGTAGCAAAACGTTATCTTAGACGATGAAAATAATTTCACTTGCTGAAAACGGATTACAAATTAAATAAAAAACTCGTAGTAGCGTTATTAAATCTTTTAAAGAACGGCTAAAAAAATTCATTGCGAATTTGTTAAATATCAAAAACATATAAGGCCTAGAATAAAAACAAAAATCGTTTTGGATATGAACAAAGCTCTTTTATATGTTTTTTACACTGCATGTATTCAACTTTTTAACGTAAAAACAGAACGGGGTTCGTAAAATATATTGTATAAGTATATGTTACCAACCCATTGGCCGATTTAAATCATATTCTTACCAGCAAATTTTGATAATACAACTTGTTAACCTATTACCGCAGATCCGATAGATGGTCAGAAAGTTCATCATCATCATCATCAGCCTGTAGAAGTCCACTGCTGGACATAGGCCTCCCCTAAAGAGTTCCACGACGAACGGTCTTGAGCCTTCTCCATCCACCGACTTCCCGCAACCTTCACAATGTCGTCGGTCCATCGGGTGGGGGGCCTTCCAACACTGCGTCGCCCGGTTCGTGGTCGCCATTCGATAACCTTTACTCCCCAACGGTTATCGGTTCTGCGAGCTATATGGCCTGCCCACTGCCACTTCAACTTGCTAATTCTGAGAGCTGTCGGTAACCTTGGTTCTTCTACGAATTTCCTCATTTCGGATCTTATCACGTAGTGAAACTCCTAGCATAGCTCTCTCCATAGCCCGTTGTGCAACTTTGAGCTTGTGTATGAGGCCAATAGTTAACGACCAAGTCTCAGTGCCATATGTCAGGTCAGAAAGTTATGTTCTAACAAATATACATACAAACATAAAACACCGATAAGTTCAAGTTATTTGAGAGATCTGCGTTCGCTCGATCAATTAATCTTCAACGCGTATTTATCAATAAACAAAACACACATCCCCAGGAAAGTTCTTAACCAAAACTCGTTAGTAAATTAGTAAGCCACAAGTTTGTGGTTCAAATTAACTTACGTAGGTAAATATCAAAAGACTTATCGTCTCACCCATCTTCGTAGTTCCGTAACTTTTCCAACTGAATGTCGGCACATATGAATGTGATGTGCGTACAGGATGTTATAAATAAGAAAAAATTGGCTCACGAGTAGAATCTGCAGTATGGTAAGATGAAAAAATCTCAAGACCGTTC
The DNA here is from genome assembly GCA_947579855.1 of Anticlea derivata. NCBI lineage: Eukaryota > Metazoa > Arthropoda > Insecta > Lepidoptera > Geometridae > Anticlea > Anticlea derivata. The sequence continues at coordinate 11,161,049 of OX388268.1, forward strand.
GTCGTGGCACACTTTCATCGCGCTAATGATGATACAGATATTAGCGATATAACATCGAGAACCTAATGTCTAATAAACTTAACATAGGTTTTAAGACATTACTAACTTTCTTATATTTCTGTTTGTGTATTAAATAAATAAGTAAACAGCTCCGAATTTAGCGTTGAAATTGTTTTCAACGAGAAACTTATTTGCCCACCCTGTAGACTTGGTTGAGTGAGTGATTCCACAAGTTAGTGCCCGCGGGACGCGAGTTGTAGACTTCCCCGAAGCGAAAACTAAGGACACAGGTACAAACTCAATAGTCGTAGTGAGAGTTAAAAGTTTGATTGTGTTGTATGATTATTTTCAACATCGGCTATAAAGCTATTACGTATTTACATTAGAACAACGTAGAGAAGGCACTGGATGTCAGGCCTTATCAGCACATGTGCTAAAAAAAAATATTATATAAATTAACTCTGTACCTACTTCTGTTTTCCGTTTTGTTTTGATTTAACTGTTTGACATTTATCATAACTATGAATCTTTGTGTTTATTTAGTAACAGAAAAATAATAATAATAACAGTTGTAAATTAAACTAAAATAATATTATACTAGAAATGAACTCTGTTTTCTACGACTACGACTACAAGTAGAAAACAGAGTTCAGATCACCAACCAATATATATATCTTTGTGTTGTCCGAATCAATAAATGAATTTAATTTAACAGGACAACGCAGACAGGAACCTAACAATATCAGTTTACCCTGTAGGCTGCAGCTAAAATTAACTCCACCACGTGTATCCTATTAATCCTACTAATATTATAAATGCGAAAGTTTGTTAGGATGTTTGGATGTTTCTTGTTCAATCACGCCGTAACGGCTGAACCGATTTCGTTGAAACTTGGAATAGATAAAGTTCTTTACCTAGAATAGCATAAAGGCGAAGCCGCGGGCAGAAGCTAGTATAGAATATTTCATCATTAATATAAACTGGATTTTAAATTGCGCGGTTTTGTGGCGACTGGTTTGGTGGAAAGCCAGTTATACTTCATAAAGGTAGGCGTTGTATACACTAGAAATGATGCCAAGTTTCCCTATACTTTAAGCCGACTGAATTCCACTGGGCAAACCCCTCTCCCTACCCTTCTTCCATTCATGGCAAAATATTATATTGACCAGCCGAACAGGCGTCTAATTCATTCAGTATTGGCATTCCGTGTATATATCACAATAGGCAGTTATGGCCACACTGACGCCATAGCCACCTATCAATATCTGTGACTGACTATCCCAAAATGGGCTTGTTCTACACCTTATTGGTAATATGGTTGTTCTACGACGTTTGGAAATTCGACTTTTTTTATTGAAATAATACTATGGAAAAATCAGCTGTATCCGTTCGGGGTCGAATTATTCAGCTGTTTAAGGCTGCACACTTGACGACGAGCTTTTAAGTACATACGTTTATTTAGTAGATATAAAGATGATCTATAGACAAAACAGCTAAAATAAATAAAAAAAAAAAAAAATGAAGATGTGTTTTATCGGTTTCTTATTTTTGTTGATAGATTTAAACCCTCTCGGAATAGTTGTTAAGTTGTAGAAAAAAAAACTAAGTAAAATTATAACAAATTATTTCCCAATCAACCAAGTCCACAATTCTGTCTCACTGCTTTAATAATCCTATACCTACATTAGATAGGTAGATAGATTAACACTTTATTGTTCACGAGGATTACATATCTACATCAAACTTAATGTACCTAGTACAATGGGCATTAATTGGCTCCTAAAATACTCTCCATGTTTAACAGAACTTTATATTCACTAAAAATACTCAAAAGAATCACTGACACTGAAAATCCGCAAATATCCGATAGAAAACACGCTCGTTTGTTACCTTTCACCACCATTGAAGGCCTCATTGAAGCTAAACTACCGATAAACAGCGAACAACAACATTGTATGAGAACTTACAAAATGGACTTTCTTTTACTATCTTACCGCAAAGTTTCGTCCCAGGACGCAAATAAAATATAGTGTCGCATCTATCGGTACTTGGATGCTCTATGCAGTGTTTCGGGCAAAGATAAAGTCACAGAAAGGATGCAATTAAATGGTATCGGTGAAACTTTGATTCCTAATATAAAAATATATTTTCTTACCTTTATTATAAAGTGAAAGCAACACTTATGGTAAGTAAAATCGTGAGATGGTGGAATATTTTATTGTTTAAACACCGCGATGATATACCGATGCAAATATTGCAAAGATTTACGGTGCCAGCGTCGTTCGTTCCATGACTTTCCAAAAAAAAACATCAATTTTTGTCGATTGTATAGGCGAAGTTGCTTTCCGCTGTTGCGCAGCCAGCGAAAAATCTTCGCCGCAGCCAGCGAAAAAAAAGCGCAGCCTGTTCTGAAGATGAATGTTTCGAATCCCATATTACTGAACTTGAATGCACTTGGCAAAGAACACAGGGATATAAAAATAGTAAAGAGATATGAAAAAAGTCGTAAAAAATGCGACTAAAACAATCGTAAAAAGACAAAATTCAATTAGAAACTATAGTATAAAACTAAACCATTCCTTGGTATGTAGAGATTTTATTGTATTTCCTAAAGGAATATAAGCCGAGCGGAATCTATTCAAATTGCTCCAGGAAAAATGACTATCCGATCACATATCACAGCAGAAAAAACTTAATAACTTAATAACGCATCGTAGTCTCTCCTATGTATATTTCACATCTGTGGCCGCAACTTATAATCGAAAAAAGTGGGGAAAAAGTACATATTTTACTGGAACACCGAAGTTCCTGAGGTAAAGTTTCGTTCCTTTGGGCTACGAAGAGTTAACATTTATGAACTTTGAAATAAAAGGTCATTTGAGATACTATTTTGAGGATATAGCTTGTAGAGTAACCATTATCATCTTCCTGCCCTTGTACCGCAATTGTTTTCTTGTGCCACTCTCTTCATCTCCGCACTCACTTCTTTCTCACTCATGTCATATTTTACACAATCCATTCTTTTGGGCTTCCTCTACTCTTATATTCATCCACATTTATACCTAATACTCGTTACATGACTTTCATCCCTCCCCATGAAATGCCCATACCACGCTTACCTATTACTCCTCAACTTTTCCAACACTGGTGCTACTTTCAAACTTATTTTATGAAGCCATTCCTTATTTTGTCCATTATAGCTGACTAAGGCACGGGTTTCCTCACGATGTTTTCTATCATCGTTTTGAGCACGTGTTAATGAACAGAAAAAATCATAGGTGAACGACCCGGATTGGAACCCACGTCCTTCGGATCAAAAGACGAGGTACCTCCCGCTAGGCCAACACGGCATTCCAATACAATTTTTGATAAAATAGTTTGTTTTTAGTCTGGCCCACCCTTATTAAGTTCGAGTCTCTGGGTAGTGCAACTTTATGGTCGCGTGATCGCGTTGGTTCAATTTAGCTTCATCATAATTCATATTTGATAGCATTATCGTTGCAAATTCGGCAATCGATCCGCCCATTAGTCCACACAATATACTTCATTTAGCTTAGAACCATCATTTCCTGTCAGCCCAATCAATACCACTGATATAATGTTACCGTCGATGGTCACACTTGCGTAACGCCATTACAGTCTATTCATGGTAAGACGTAATATTAAAAGGATTTAGATAGAAATCACCTGCCAGTGTGAGTTATTTACTGTGGTGTATTAGATTTTTTTTTACCTCTGTTTCTCGTTGAATGAAATTGATAACAAAATCTGTACGAAACCTGATTATTTTTCAATTGTAATGTACTGACTGTAATACATAGCTCTCAGAATTAGCAAGTTGAAGTGACAGTGGGCGGGCCATATAGCTCGCAGAACCGATAAACGTTGGGGAGTGAAGGTTCTCGAATGGCGACCACGAACTGGGCGACGCAGTGTTGGAAGGCCCCCCACCCGATGGACCGATGACATTGTAAAGGTTGCGGGAAGTCGGTGGATGGCTCAAGACCGTTCGTCGTGGAACTCTTTGGGGGAGGCCTATGTCCAGCAGTGGACTTCTACAGGTTGTTGATGATGATGATGATGACTGTAATGACTGGGAAATGTACGAACTCACCAGGATTCACTTTGCCGTTGTGGTATTAGATTTAAGTTGAAGTTATTAGATACAAAAAACGTTTTCCGAACTTTTCAAAACGAACTCTTCATCATCATCATTATCATTGTATTACTGGCCTCATAGCTCAGTTGGTAGTAACTCTGCCTTCTGCGCTAGAGGTCGCGGGTTCGATTCCCGCACTGGACAAACATTTGTGACTAACACAGATGTTTGTTCTGTGTCTGGGTGTTAAATATATATATTATGTATATCAGTCTCTGGTACCCATAGTACAGGCCGGAATATTTATTTATTATTTATTTATTGTCATCATCAGCCTGAAGAAGGCTGCTGGACATATTATACCTTCTCGATCCACCGACTCCCCGCGACCTTCGAAATGTCGTCGGTCCATCGGGTGAAATATAAAACAAGAATTTTGTTAACCTGTTAATCGATTCTACGCAATACGATGAGTCTATTGGTAATAAGCTGAGTCGCCACTAACGAATGAGATAAATTGAATTTGTTAAGAGAATGTCCTTTATCTTGGGATTAAGCAGAGGTTTAAGCGAAAGAAAGTTGCAATTGAAGAGCTGAGAGCTTTTGAACATTATAGTTAGACTAGCTCCCGCCCGCGGCTTTGCTCGCGTCGTGCCGTATAAAAGGTAACCTACGTGTTATTTCGCGCTATTTACTACATACCTAAATGTTCAGTCCTTACAGCGTATTCAGATAGGATAATCTTTTAAAACTGTCATGGTTATGAACATAATTTTCTCTGAAAACGGCATATTTACTATGATTTTCGAATGTATTTGTTCCCCGATATTTTTTCTTCTTCTTCTTCTTCCTGCCCTTGTCCCACATTATGTGGGGTCGGCACAACATGTTTTCTTCTTCCACTCTCTTCTGTTAGCCGTCATCTCCGCACTGACATCTTTTTTACTCATGTCATCTTTAATACAATCCATCCATCTTTTCTTCGGCTTTCCTCTAGTCTTATATCCATCCACATTCATACCTAACGCTCTTCTCGTTACATGACTTTCATCCCTCCTCATGACATGCCCATACCATGCTAATAGGTTAGCATGGTTCTCACTTCTCAACTTTTCCGTCACTGGCGCTACTTTCAAACTTCCTCTGATGTACTCATTTCTTATTTTGTCCATTCTTGTCACTCCACACATCCATCTCAACATTGTTCCCCGATATTTATCGGGTAATATATAAGGAACAAATAAACTCACAAATCACGGTCAATATCCCGTTTTTTGTGGAAATTAGGATAATCATGTATTTTGCACACTATAATAACCGTAATTTAGATGTTCTCAACTGGACTTCATTGAAAGCAAAATAACTGCTACGTATAGACGTTTTCAATTTACTTACGTTGAATGAACTAAAGAGGTCTTGACTTGGACTGTCTGGCAGCGGGTTTTATCTAATTATGGCGGTTACCAGTTATATGAACTGGGTGCGGGTTCAAACGAGATAAACTGAAAGCTTTTTATTGCCGGGAAATGAGGCTGGATGGAATTAAGTCTATGAATGAGAGAAATTAAACAGGTTTGAAAAAGTTTGGGTCTTTATTATTAAATGTGTTTCGTTAGTGGCAACAAAAAGGGTATATTAACAACCCCTTACCCAATTTAACTCATATTTTTACCATCAAATCTTGATCCGATTCGGCCAAGTTGTTTGAGAAATCCTTCGATCGATTGAAAATAAACTACCTACTAAGAATGCCAAGGCAAGAATACAAGCCTATCTAGAGGCAAACTAGTAAGTACAAATAAAAAGCTTTCAACCAACTCCACAGACACAAAGTTAAACAAGAGGTGTCGAAGCGGCTCGGTTTGCATTTAGCGTCCCCAATTCGTGAACTCGTGTTACTTTACACCTTAGTTTCTTATGAAGCTTTGACCGATATCTTACGGCCGTATATTGCCGTCTTTGGTGACTAAAGGTTCTCTAGTGGCGACCAAAAACCGGACGACGCAGTGTAGGCAGGCTCCCCGCCTCACCCCCGTGATGACCTAAAACTGTACATTTATAGCTTAGTCATAAGGAAAGCCATGGTAGGTACTTTAATTTATTTTTGTAGAATGTACTCATCAACACTTTCATCGATATGTTACATAAATCAATAATTTGTTTGTTGTCAAAAATTCGCGTTTATTCTCATAGTAAACAAGTGACGTCATATAACCTATGACACCCACCTAATTTGTCAAAGTATGACCGTACTTAAACACTAAAGAATGCTGAAACATAACCCTTCCTTTCGGCTTTACTGTAGTTGAGTAACAACGTTATGTGACATCTCTCCTAAAGTGACAAAAATGACAGACCAATATACCGCGCGACTTACTTGAAAAAACGTCCAACCTGTAATGACGTTAGCACTATAACGGACTCCGCTTCTTAGGAAACCAAAGCTTAACACCCACAATTGTTTCAACTTGAACGGACTGGAGACGAGATGAGATGTCTTTGTTGGTTTATCTTGGCGAATTTAAACTGCTTAACTGATTGTTATCTGGAAGGCCATTCGGAAGATGGATTTGCGGACTTTGCAAGGAAGCTTATAAATAAAAGCAATGCAGCAATGAAATCTAAATATTATTCCCTTGTAAATTCCCCATGTATTGCTTGATGTATACTGACCTCATACAAGATGCACAAGAAATAATCAGTGACACGACAAGAAGAAGACGTCAAAATATCGCAGTGTTCCCCTTAACTCCTGAAACGTTCGTTCTAAATCGGAGCAGCCCGCCTGGTGAGGTACCTCCGCCTTACAGAAGATCGCAGCCAAACAACATTATTTGTTTCAAATAGTGTTGTGTTCCTGCGGTGAGTAAGGTTGCCAGAGCTCTTTAGGGGGGAGGGGGGAGGGCCGGCAACGCGTGCGTGATACCTCTGGTATTGCAAGCGCTCATAGGCTGCGGTAACCGCTTACCCATTGGTGGGCCGTATGCATGTTTGCGACCTCAGTAGTATAAAAAAAAAAAAAAACGTGAGACTCCCTCAGACTTTCTAAAGATCAGGTGGAAAAAATACAAGCATTCTACACTAAATATCAGGGCTACTAATGATTCTACGAAAAAAACTAGTGCTAATAGAACTGAGTTTTCTCCTAGTTACATTTCAGAGAACACTCACTATTACGCGATTGCCTCTCTTTCATTTCCCTTCTACGAAATTCATGGTCTATGATTTCTTACTCAGTTTCCTCGCAAACTTTCATGCTACACGAAAACGACCCTTGATTCCTAAGGCGTAGACAATAAAATCGGTCGGTAAGTTTTCTTTAATCAACTGATTGGGTATTTTATTGAGAACAAGGTTTAGTGCAGTTGGACATGAATGTTGTAATTTAATTTTGGCGTTTTAAGGGGAACAGGAAATTGGCCGTAAATTTTTAGTATCAGCTGTTAAGATCACATAAAGCCTAAATAGATCGAATCAATAAGCTTCCTTGTTGATATATCATTCAGTAATTCAGTAATTCATTTATTGTTTGTGAATCAGGTACATTTAACAGTCAGTTCATAGGACTAGTATAGATCGCTAGATTCTGCCACTTGGGCGTACAAACATTTAATAAAAAGTAGGTAAATGCGAGTAATATGTCAGAAAAATATTTAAGTGAGTGCTAAACAATAGTACGGTCATTTAAAAATTCATTTACAGTATAATATGCCTTGGCAATTAAAAAATCATTAAGTCCGACCCTAAAATGGTTACTGGACAATTCACGAATCAATTTTGGAATTTTGTTGTATAGTTTCGGTGCCATACAGAATACACTTGCATGTAGCAGCTTTGTTCTGCTTGGTACAATGTGTAATCTACCCTCAGATCGACTTTCAATTGCAAATTCCTCGAAAAGGTTAAGATTGTTTTCATCATCATCATCAAACATCATCATCATTATCATCATTGTCCACAGCTGGACAAAGGCATCCAAAGGATTACATGACGAACGGTCTACAGCCTTTTCCGTCCACCGACTTCCCGCAAATTAACCAATGTTGTTTGACGACCTTGGTGGCGAAGCTTTAAATAGTATTTGAGTTTGACTCTGAAACCTTGACTTCGGAAGTCAGATTCCCTTCCACTACACCACCAGGAATAAATAAAAGGAATGTATGAATGAAAGAGTATACGAAACAATGTGACTCAGGACTTATTTAGAGAAATGGGAATAGAATGAATAATGTAAACTGTAAAGCGTGAGACGAGAGAATCAACGGGGTTCAGTGTAGGTAGAATTGTATTTTTTATGTAAGTATTGAATAGAAAATAAAAGAATATAAATAACTTTAAAATTAAAGTAAGAACAAAAAAAAGTGTGACAATGGGCGGCCTTACTGCCTCATTGCTGACGTGGTGGCCCCGGCTGAAGAATAGACCCCTCCAATTTTACCATTGGATGTCGTAAGAGACGACTTAGGGACAAAAAGCTAGGGCATCGTCAGCAGCGTCATCAGCATACCCAGTGTGGTGTGATCATTTTGAAACTATTTTTTTTTCTTCATTTTTTCGAACTGAGTTGGGACCTTTTTGCAACAGTGTACTTACTTTTAAGTTGCCTACTATAAGCTATGCATGTCACCCTTATTTTGCTGCACCTGAGTAGGCACATATTATGTTGTTACCTTATTATTATTGTTGCAAATATAGAAAGAAAGAAAGAAACAAATTTTATATGCCATATCAAGGATGTATCGTATGCCGTTTAAAAACGGCTTTATACTCTTCCTAGCCTCTGGCACACCAGTTATTTGAAAAAACATAGGCTCAATTTCAATCCAGGCTGTTTGCAAACGTTCACTGCGGTACCCCAAAACGAGAAACAAAAACAGGAAAGCGAAGGCAACGCTCTCGCCGCAGAGCCTTTGGGAGAGGCGTGGAGACGATAATTGAAAATAGCTGCGCAATTCAATTGGAATCCTTATCTGTTCTCACAGTAATGAAGACTACGTTTGTATGGGAGCTAGGTCAATGGAAAAAGTATTGATGAATAAGAGTGCTCTTGGAGCAGTTTGCCTGATTATTCTTATCAGAGGTAAACGTTAGAAATCAGAAACGGTAGAGATGACGTCACGTCTTTGCAGAAAACTCACGATAGCCCTACACGGTCAAGAGTTTTACATCTACATCTCTACTTCGATATTTTAGAAAGCATGCGCAAGAGGCGCACTTTAATCCTTTCAATACAATGATTCTTTAACCGACGGGTATAGTCATAGGTCCTTTTCAGGGCCACCATACCTCAACCCGGTCATCATCATCATCATCATTTCAGCCGTTCGACGTCCACTGCTGAACATGGCCTCCCCCACAGACAGAGCGAATTCCTTATCATGTGGGGGGATTTGCCCATACTCACCACGCTGGGCATGCGGGTTAGCGAGCGCAGTGAGCTATCGTTGTTAAAATGAGGGACGCTGCTGCCCACCCCCTAGCTTTTTTCCCTTAGTCGCCTCTTACGACATCCGCAGATAGGTAGATATGGAGGGGCCTATTCTTCAGCCGGGGCCACTACGGCTAACGGGGCAACCCGGTTACTGACCTAAAACAGGATGACCAAGAGAATCAGTGACGAGACAAACCGCTTACCAACAGGTTCAAAGTTAAATCCAAAATGCATTGCATTTTTCAATGTATTGCGGGTCTTTCGGGTAAACAAGATGGACTGCATTAGCAAACTTGCAGTCATCTTCTCAATAACGACTAAGCCGTATTTAAACGGCGTGCGATATGTTTTCTAAAATTGGTTTCAAAATTATCCTTACGTCTACTGAATTAAGTAATTTTTTTCAACATTTGAGATCGTCCCACAACCAACCTTACGATATCGCACAACGATATCGTAAGCCTCTAAAAGTTAAACTCAAAACTGACTTCCGTCGACGTAGGATGATTTTTAAAGATGGCATGGATAGTATATCGCGTGCCGTTTGAACACGGCATTGTAATACCGGCTTTATGCGAGCGTGTAAAGCCAACTGCAGGTGAAAAACGTTTGCAAGCACTTTTATAAAGAAAAATCCGCATGGCTCAGCGCAAGTCTACACAATCACAGTCACCCAAAATCCTCCTCAGCACACACTCATAAAAAAATGAACTATCTTCAAAGTACGTAACATTAATATCCACACATCACGCCTCGGGCTGAGCTTGAAAAAGGAGAATTTATTTTCGCGTTTTATTAAAGCAACTAGTGCGCCCGTTTCTTAGCTCGCGTTATCTTTCTAACCGACTTCAAAAGAGTAGAAGGTTCTCAATTCGTGTGTATGTTTTTTATGTGTTTATTTACTCGATATTTCCGCCAATTATTAACTAATTTTGATAATTATTTCTTTGGTTTATAGATAGGTAATTATCTCGGCTTGGCTCCATATAAATTTTGTTGCCGAGGGATCGCTAGTTTTCCCGAAAACTTACTAAACGTCACCCCATCTCTTGAAATCATCGACGGACACACTTTGTGGAGGAATTTATTAATAATTTTGGTTTATTATTTGAAAGAGCCAGTGTCATCCCGAGTGAAACATAACGAGATATTGCACATGCGTAGAAATTCCCACTAACTTATATACCATAATTATACCCATTTTATAGGTAGCCTGTTAGTAGGGTACCTATAATAATATTGTATTTTTATTTTTGTTTAGTTTTTATTCAATATTTGCCAATTTATGTTACATAACAATAATCCGTCTTAAAATATTTAATTATAATAATGTATGTTTAAGTCATATATTATGTTTTTAAATACATAACAATATATATTATCCACAACTATTTATTTATAACACTCCACAAATTTGAAGTAGTCTCACAAGGTCAAGTGATTATAAATAACGGTTTCGGCAGAATACCAGCGCCTAACTACTCCTCAGTGGTAGGGCATTTATGCTGAGCCGAGACCTTTTTGCTGCTGTGGCGCACTATAACATTTCACGTGTTCTTTTTAATAAGTTTTTGTGTGTTACCTCTCTGTCTTTGTTTCATATTTTCGCTCTCTGTGTCTTGCTTTTATTGTGACGTGTATTGTGTGCCAAGTTTGTGAATAAATGTTTGTCTATGTCCATGTCTATATCTAGGTAGGCATATTAAAAAGAACATTAAACAAAAAATGACGCATGCATTCAGGGCAGTAAAAAAATAGCATTTTATAGCTGCTAAAATATCTAAGGGGGCCCCGAGGAGTTTCTCTTGTGCCATAACATGGCGTAAGGTTCACCTGCCGTGTAATAATGACAGCTCCTTTTGATAAAGCTCCTGGGATTGTTAATTGCGATGACGCCGTTGCAAAGGACGACTTTTTACAGAAATAAAGAGGCTTTTTACTGGTTTACGATTTAAAATTATATTAAGAAATTACCAGCGAAATACTCTGTTGAAATTTAACAGAGTATTTCGCTGGTAATTTTGTTCGATGGGTTGATTAAAATGGTCTTCGTTTGACTTTAGGGAATTCTTAAGCTACCTATATTGAAACCAAATTATAATGTTCGCTATCTTAACATTAAAATTCGCAAAATCATCGTAATCAGCATGATGAAGTCCACTGCTGAACACGTCTCCCCCAAAGAGTGCCAGGACAAACGGTAATGGAGGTGGGTTTGAAACATAAACCCACCACGCTGGTCCAGTGCTGGTTGGTGGTTGGAGTGCCAGAGTGGAGTTCCGGTGTAGGAAATCATCGTAAAGAACCCGCAGATTATTCCGCTCCACCCGTATTGACCATTTCTTTCCTTTGGATAAGGTTGACTAGGCTGAGAGGATGGTGAAGGTGCTGGACACTCCATCTTTATTATGTCCCCGGCACTACAACGTAGATATGGAGGGGCCTATTCTTTAGCCGGGCCCACCACGGCTGTAAGAGGCGACTAAGGGAAAAAAGCTAGGGGATGGGCAGCAGCGTCCCTCATTTTAACAACGATAGCTCTAACTGCGCTCGCCAACCCGCATGCCCAGCGTGGTGAGTATGGGCAAATCCCCCCACATGATAGGGAATTTGCTCTGTCTGTGAGGGGATGTTCAGCAGTGGACGTCGTACGGCTGAAATGATGACTACAACGTGATATACTTAAGTGAGTGGAAAGTTTCGAGTGAAAAGTTATCGCTGACGCTGTGTAAATCATCTAGAATAAATGTATAATGCGTTTATGGTGTTAAAAAGTTTATCTTAAGTTCCTGTCTAGAAAAGTGATGAAATCTTACTCATGTCGATCTTACTCATCTCAATTTCGGCTATAGGCTTTAGAATTCGAAATATTTGTATTTGTTACAATTAAACGGCGGGACTGTTTAATTTCACCTAAAAGCCGTCAGTTTGTATTTATTACCAGGAAATATTTATAACAATTTAAAGGTAATTTTCACGAAAGTTATTTTCAGGGAAAGGTAAATTCGGTTGCCTTTTAGAAACAATCTCTGATATTAATTTAAGCTAAGAATTTTTAATACAAATATTCATGTTTGCGTACTTGTTGTAGAACTGGTTCTTTCTTGGTCATCCTGCATTAGGTCAGTGACCAGGTGAGGTATGGTGGCTCTGAAAAAAGCCTACGACCGTCGGTGAAAGAATCAGTGTAGTGAAAGAATTATAGTGCTCCTCTTAGAAGGCTTTTTTTTTATGTTATACGGAGGCAAACAGGCTTACGGCCCTCCTGATGGTAAGTGGTTACCGTCGCCAGGAGCATCGTAATGCGTTGCCTGCCAAACACCCCCCCCCCCCCAGGCGAGCTGTTCCAATTTAGAGCTCTCTCCAATCTCGCATGTCACACGTCTTCGATTTGTTAGGTTCTAGGAAATGCCGGTTTACTTACGATGTTTTCTCTCACCCTATGAGAACACTTGTATAGTAAACATGAATTTTCCGAATGGAAAATCCATTGGCGCATGACCGGGATTCGAATCAACGAATTGGATCGGAAGGCGGGGCCACTACCACCATTCGACCAGTGCTCTCTAGGTCGGGCAGAGTCGGAGTGCGGAACCCAAAAATAGTAGTAGTCTCATGAATTATAAAAGTCGTCATTTATATATTTTCGTTAAAAATCGTTATAATTTCCTCTTTGGGGTTCGAGAAAAGTTGCATCAGGTATCCCCCCGAGGGGTGAAACAATTTTCTGTAATGAAAGAACAGTAACGAGCAAAGGGAATAGCCATGTACCTTAGGCATCAGTTTCTTGTTACCAAGCTTATCGCTCTAAAACTGTTTATTTAAACCGTTAGAATCTGCAAAAGTGTGCTTTAGAGTCGATATTGGCTGTTAAAGTGGCATGTGCTCATAAAACGTCTCATTGTCTTTAGCGTTGGTATGTATGACTAGTAGAGCGCCTGAAATGAGATCTTGCGAAGATCTTCATGAAAAAAATGAGTTAAGACAAACATAATTGAACTTACAAATATGAGACATGACGTCTTAATGGGATCGTGTGAGTGCAATTTCACACGAATGAAACATAAATCTTTGAGACTGTCAACTTACGTCACCGTTTAAACAAAATTGTAAAGATGGCATGTGGGACAAAGTGAGAAAAAGAGCAAAGAATATCAAATGTCAATCTATTATCTGTGTTTTGATTTAGATTATATTTATTTATATGGCCGTGGTGGCCCCCCGGCTGAAGAATAGGCCCCTCCATATTTATCTATCCGCGGATGTCGTAAGAGGCGACTAAGGGGAAAAAGCTAGGGGATGGGCAGCAGCGTCCCTCATTTTAACAACGATAGCTCTAACGGCGCTCGCCAACCCGCATGCCCAGCGTGGTGAGTATGGGCAAATCCCCCCACATGATAAGGAGTTTGCTCTGTCTGTGGAGGAGGCCATGTTCAGCAGTGGACGTCGAACGGCTGAAATGATGATATGGCAACAAAAGGGTGTAGGTTTTACCAATATCACTGTTCGGAACCCAAGCCAACTTTACTGGACCGTGGTACACCCTGCCGATCAACAAACGAGGCTATGGTGCTCCACCCACCAATCCGTCGTAGAGTTTTGAGGGGTTTTTAGGGTCTGCCATGCTTGGGGATCCTGAGCCTTGTTTTTCGAATTACCCGCAAATCCTTGGAGATTAAATATTAAGCCACATAAATGAAAACAAAAGCTTCCAAGCCGGCATCTCTAACTCGTACGTACAGCGTGTTGTGTTACGAATCCTAAATTTGCAAAGGCGAGTCAATATCCTTGAGTGCATTACCGTTACAAATAAAATATTATTCTGCGGTCTCATAACTCGCGTATCGGGTTCCGTATAAATAAGGAATCTATATTTTATTGCGGATCTCTGCGGATTTCCGTATGGCGAGTTATGAGTTTTTTGCAGATGTTATTTACATAACTTTGCGCTTTTTGCGTGTTTACGCTGAATTTAAAGATATTTGCTAGTGGATGTAGGTTTTACAGCCTTTTAGACGGAATTTTATGGTTTTCCGAAAATATCAGGCTCTAAGGTTTTACGAGCCATGTTCGGTCTAGCGGAATTTCGTAGAAAAATCAGAGAAAAACTAAAAAAAAAATTGGCAGACAACCTCTCAAATCTCTAGGCCAAGGGTTCTTAAACTATGTGCAGCCACGGACCACTTTCAGAATTTTTTAAATGCTACGGACCCCCAAATTTTATTTTAGATAAAAAAAATAATTCAAAAATCACTATTATGGGTAATTTACTCACACTTAGGTACCTACTAATGCTTAATTCGCCAAGATCTTTTCCATGAAATTCAGCTCTCATCACTTCTTTAGATCTCATGTCAATAAGAATTATTTTGAGCTACTGCGGACCCCTTTCACACTTATTACGGACCCCTTGGTGGTCCGTGGACCCCACTTTAAGAAACCCTGCTCTAGACGATCAAATACTTGAAGATGGGCAGAAGGGGGGCAGTCTGAGGCACGTCCAAACATTTTGTTATATTCCCTAACATTTTGCAGTAGTTTGTATTCCATGATAGGATCCAAGCCCATTGCCGCATATTAGAATATACATACATACATATATACATCAAAGCACGCCTATTTTCCTGACATACCTCTTTTGCTTCGTTCACTCTCATCACATTCCTCATACATGCTCGTCGGTTTATTAGAATAAGTGGCGATGAAATGCGAAACTTAGAAAATATACCCTTATATACACACCGGCATAATTAGCGGAACACAAAAAAAAGCAGGATTTAAAAATCTTTTACTTGAGGAACTGGCCAGTTATGATATTTTTTTAATTTATTGTAAAATTTGAAAATAGAAAATTAGGTGACATACACTTTTTTCATTCATTTGGTTTATTTTCCCGAACAATAAGTTTTGTCAACTTGTTCAAGTAATAACTACGTAAGTGTAATTTTTTTGAAAAATTGCACTTAATGGTTTTTTATAAATTTGTTATTCTATAGGCAATTTTGTTTATTAAAAGCTCTTTATTATGCCTGACTTAACATCACTGGAAATCATTAGGGCTGATGAAATGAGAAGAAATGGCCATACCTACAGGTCGATTGCCTCAAGGCTTCGTCGACCAGTATCAACGATTCATCGCAGCATCCAGCGGTACAGATCGTCTAATTCTCTTGTGAGGAGGAGGGGTCAAGGTAGAAGAAGATGTACATCGAGGCGAGATGACAGTTTTTTACAACTTGGAGTTCGTAGGAATACGCGATTAACGGCTGTACAAGCTCTAAATGAACTGGAAGACGTTCGAGGAGTACGAGTAAGTGAGCGTACAGTTCGCAGGAGATTTGAAGAAGTTGGTTTAGGGTCGTATATACCTGCCAAGGGCCCAAAACTTGACAGAAGTCACCGCGTAAACCGATTAAGCTATGCGCGAGAACATCGTCATTGGGATTTGAACGAATGGCAGCAGGTTCTCTTTACTGATGAGTGCAGAGTTCTTTTAAAACAGATTGATGGAAGACAGCTAATATGGAGACGCAAAGGAGAACACCACATACAGTCTAATTTTGAACACACAGTGGTTTATGGTGGCGGCTCGATTATGGTTTGGGGAGGGATATGTTTGGGAGCTCGCACGGAGTTAGTGATAGTCACAGGAGGGACCATGACAGCAGATCGATACATTAGAGACATTTTAGAAGAACATGTTGTACCATTTGCCCCATTTATTGGTGACGACTTTATTCTAATAGATAGATAATGCTCGTGCTCATAGTGCACAATCGGAACAGGCATATCTGAGCCACGTAATCAGCAAATTCCCCCGATATGAATCCGATAGAGCATGTCTGGGACTTGCTAAAAAGAAGGGTTAAATCCAGAATGCCACCCCCCAACAATCTGAATGAACTTGGAAACGCATTACTTGAGGAGTGGGAGCGGTTGCCTCAAGAAATCATCGATAACATAATCTGTAGCATGCCCAGACGAATGGAAACCGTAATCAGAGCAAGAGGGGGAAACAATCGTTATTAATTTTGCTTTAATTTTATTGTTAAATCATTTAATGCTTACTTTTTTTATTTTTTTGTGATGGTTCATAATCATTTAAAAATTTTACTTATTTCAAATTTCTTTATTTTTCATTAAAAAATAACGAAGACTTTTCAAAGTCGTTGTTAAAAGATGTTAATCAATTTGTTATTTTGTGTCTAATTACATTTTCGTCAAATATATGCGTTATTATCTCATAGTCTCACTTTTTTTTTCTGTTCTGCTAATTGTGCCGGTGTGTATATTATAATATTCCTTATTCACAAAATCTAGATTTTATTTCGCTTCTATTTTCCACACTCACCATTTTCCTTGCGAAACTTTTAACTCCGTACCGTAATAAATCAACTCGCTTTACAGCGGAATTCAGTCGCTGTTGCCATGGCGACCGGTCAACAGCCTAATAACTCGATGCGAAGATTAATCGATCTACATCTGCAAAAGGCGGATAGAGCGCCCCAAGATTAGTCTCTTGGGATTGCTCGCAAACCACAATGGACAATAAACCTTACCCTCTTCTAAACAAAGTGGGCTTTCCGCTGAGTTTGGGTTCCAATAAGTCGGAAAGTAGCGAAATAGGTGGTGTTTATCTCGAGTTAATTTATGTGGCTAGGCAATGGTGTGTCATAAGCGGAGAGTCGATTCTATATCCGGATTGAGAGTGATTGGTGTTTCGTTATTGGAAGGATTCTTTGCCAAATATATGTTTGCTGAATTTGGCGCTAAGCCATGTTCAAACGGCATGCGATATTATGTCCATTATATGTCATAGTATAAAATTCGTTTCTAAATGATGCTTACATTGAACAAATTCAATTGTGTGTTAGTTCAGAAGAGGCAAGGATGGTACGACTTTAAGGCACAGGAGAGTACTGGTGGAGTATTGGTAGAGTAACCCCGCCTTCCGATCTACCTACAGGTCGCGGGTTCGAATCCCGGTCGTGCACCAATGGATTTTACATTCGTAAAACTAATGTGCACTATACCAGTTCTCTCAAAGGGTCAACACCTTAATCCTTTCACTACAAGGATTCTTTCACCCACGGTCATAGACCCTTTTCAGGATGACGAAGAAAGAATCAGTGACAACACAAACAATCAAGGACTTTTAGGAGCATAAGGTTAAAATCGCCTAAAATATTTCCAACACGCTTGCATTTGAATGGCAAAAAAACGTCATGGTATTGCCCGCGAGATAAAAGTCCTTACCGTGGTTAGTTTAGAGTTCAGTATCGTTTAGACAAGAGAACTGAGGTATAAAGATAGACATAGGTTATTGTGGCAGGCTCTCGACTTCCGAACAATGCAGGCTCTCGTAAAATTGCAGACGTGAGCTTCTGAAAACATTTTTAACTTGAAGACGCGTGATGAGAGTTTTCTTATAAGACACGTTGCTTTTTACTCGACTATGGTTGTATTCTGTATTAATACATACCCACATAATAGTTTTTTCAACACATTTGCTCATAAAGTAGCTCTAATTTCACCGCAATTAGGCACATAATGATACCTGTAATCAAACTGTGACTTTTTCGTTGCTATTATTTGCAAGTGAGTTACCTAGCTAGAGTTAGTGGAAGCAAACAAAACAAACAAATATCACGGTAAAAGTAAGTATATTGCGTTCAAATTGATACAGTAATGTTGCGCTATTCAAACCGAGCCGTGTGTTTTCGTCAGCGTGATTTAGGATTTGCCCAGATTTACTAGCGACATCTAGTTTGGTTTAGGCACACTAATAATATAAGGTTCTAAGTTTAGTCGAAATTACTGTTATTTTAAGTATTATTTTATTCACAAATGTGTTGAAAAACGTCGTATGATACACGTGTGTATTGATGATTACCGTCCTCGGCTCTCTTAAGACCCTTGCCTCAGCGGTAATCACCAAACTTACACACTTGTACCACAATGTACTATTATTTGATACATCGTATGAACATCCTATTGTACCCTCGCAAGAGAAGTTATGTAAGTAAGAGATAAATAAATACCCGTAAGGTATCAAGGTATCAAATCTATAATCTTTGCGAACCGATCAGTACTTTCGTGCCCCGACTCCCTCTTGCCGTGAATGAAGTAGGGGGACATTGATACAGGATACGCTCGGTGTGAATGCCCCCAGACGGATGGAGACATTATTGTGCGTGAAGAGGGGTCGACATGTACCTTGCGAATGTTTTCCTTGATAGGTCAAATAAAAATAGAACTTCATCATCATCATCTACCCCACTTTATGAGGGGTCGGCACAACATGTTTTTCTCTTCCACTCACCTCTATCAGCCATTATGTCAGTATTCTTCCTTTCTTACGAAGTACAGAAACGCTGATTAGCATTTGACAGTCATACAAGATGATTCATAACATGTATACCATCCCGAAAGGGGGTTATTCTATCTACGAAAATAAAAACTATTGGCGAAAAAAAACATCAATTTTTTTTTTTCTCAAACTTTCCCAAGCTGTCTGTTTTTTTGGATTTTTATCATTTTTAGAACTAATAACTAAACGTAAAAGAAGTTCGGAATCAAGATTGCTACCTAAAACAGCTGATTCATTGAATTTGACCTGATTTGACCCCAAAACAGCCGATTTTCGCATAGAGTTTTTTCAATGAAAAATGACGAATTATTATT
Source organism: Anticlea derivata (assembly GCA_947579855.1). Classification (NCBI taxonomy): domain Eukaryota; kingdom Metazoa; phylum Arthropoda; class Insecta; order Lepidoptera; family Geometridae; genus Anticlea; species Anticlea derivata. The sequence continues at coordinate 11,180,263 of OX388268.1, forward strand.
TGAATAGAACAAACTTTATTGCCAATTGGGTGTAGAATAAGCCCCTTTCGGGATGGAATACTTATTATGAATCACCTTGTATAAAGACAATTGAAAGCACGCTCAGCTAATCACGGTCTCAAAAGTAGGTCGCGGTTGAGAAATAAGTAGGCTTTACCTAAGTGGATGAGTTAAGAAGCGTTTCAGTATTCGGGCGATAGTTACAAGAATATTTTATTTAGTCCAGTAAAAGCCGAACAGTTGATGACAGCCGTTATGCCGCAGTAAAACGTCATTATGACATAAACGACATATTTTATGATCATTTTCTGAAATGTCATTAGAGCGATTTTATTGGTGTTTTCTAGTAAGTATGCTGTGTTACTCATTTATTTAACTATATTTTTGTTCTAGCAGAGGAATTGCTTTAAGTGCTACATACTATCTAATTTTCATTCAGAACAATAGTTTTGTAAAATTAATTGAGAGAAGTTTGTAAGTTCTCGGCAAAATATTTAATAACTAAATGAAATCACGGCAGAACAACAACCAGAACACACATATATTTTTATAGAACAAACTGACAAAAAAGAGGTTGTATAACTTAAACTTTTATTGGACGCAGATTTTAATAAAACATCTTTTGCTTAGCCTCTGCTTTGTAACTAAAATGAGAGCACCAACTTCGCTATTTGGTAATAACCAGGGTATCTCCGCTCAAAATATGATTTTAGTTTGTTATTATAACTTCTACCCATGCAAAATTTCTCTTTGAAGAGGTTGGAACTCAAAAACTGCATAATTAAAAACTATGATTAACTTTGCGCCGTCTTAAGCTGGTTTGAATTATAAAGTTGGTTGGAATGCGCAAATTTCGTGCTACGGAGCCGAGGAAAGTCTGCTACGAAAATAGCCACGAAACGGACGCGTAGCACTTTCGTAGACCAAAAGCTACGAGCGGTTAAGTAGGTACCTACGTTTTTAAACGTATGGATTTTCTTATCCGTGTTTGAAATTACTTATTTTTTATCCGGTTGAAATCCGAAACTATCTCATCCATTTTTTAAGACATGTAAAAGTAGAATTATTATTCCCCATTGACTTTGTTTTTTCACACAACAGCCATTACTTTAATATTTTTTAAATAATATCAGCTAACAGTTACTCAAACGAAAATCATTAGAACATCCAGCGCCTTAGGCGTAAGATATTATAAAAAAACACAGTATTCCCTTAGTTTGGGTTATCACTATAAAATCAAAGATATTATGACCACTACTTTACTAAAACTAGACTAGACTACTTTTATAAAATAAAATAGAAACTAATATGTAAGACATGTATTATCGTAAAAAATTTACAAATGTGTCGCGTCGCGTGTTCGTGCGAGAATTGTCAATGTCACAACTGACGTGTCACATTAGAACGACATGTCAACGTCACTTTGAATGAATAATTCAGCCAGCCATAGATAATTACTTTTAAAATGCCGTACTTCGTATGTGTGACAGGCCCATTAGGAACATTTTCGTGTTTAAACCGTGTTCAAACGGCATGCGATATATTCTTGATCTATACAAATAAAAAACTCGTGTCACGGTTTTTGTAGTGGCACTCCTTCGAAACGGCTCGTCCGATTTTATTAGTTATTTATTACAGTCAAAATGCATTTTATTCATTGTAGGAACTTCAGTTTGAGTAGGTACAAACTTGAGCTTAACTTTTGCTTCAAATTTCACCCAACATTGTAACTGTTATTTTTAAAAAGTATACTTTTGAATAAAACAAACCCCAATACCTTCATTTGAATGTGAAAGCAGTGAAGCAAAGCAAAACAACCGTATTCACAAATTTTCAGTTCGTATAATTTTAGAGCCCCTTTTCCTAGAGCAAATGTACTAAAAACTAAGCACTTTGTTGTCTCTACTAATAAAATGAGAGGTAACTGGGATTGTACCGAACGAAAAGTTTTCGAATACATTTGGTAAATATTGTGTCTTTTTGACAACTTTTTTGTTATTTTTATGTGTATAGTGTTATTAAGATGTTTATGTGCTTTATGATTATTTTTTAGTTTTTTTATTATGATTATTATTTGAAGTTTGTTCAGTTGTATGCTAATGGAGGTATCTAGTCCCAACTGGTTCTTTTTGAACCTGTTATGTTGACGTAAAACATGTTTTTCAACTCGTAGCACTTAATAAGAGAAATGTAGTAATTACCTACTTTCCACTAAAACGGGATATTTACCACAATTTGTGAGCTTATTTGTACTCCGAGGAGTAAAAAGTATACAGTTATTTATAAAAGGCACTCATGTCAACTATGCCGAAATATCGGGGAACAAATAAATTCACAAATTTTAGTAAATATCCCGTTTCTAGTCATATATATATGTATATATATATTTTTTATACAACAGAGGTGGCAAACAAGCTTACGGCCCACCCGATGGTAAGCGGTTACCGTAGCCTATGAGCGCTTGCAATACCAGAGGCATCACGCACGCGTTGCCGACCCCGAACCCCCTTTCCCCTCTAAAGAGCTCTGGCAACCTTACTCACCGCAGGAACACAACACTATTTGAAACAAATAATGTTATTTGGCTGCGATCTTCTGTAAGGCGGAGTTACCTCCCCATATAGGTATATATATTTTTGGAGTATACCTTGTGCCTTCTCTAGTGCAGGTAGCACTAGAGAAGACGCGCATACTTAACGCGGTCATGGATAGAGCGATTGAGGTGGCCACCTACTACTCTAAAGTAATATAAAATATGTGAAGTATCGACACGAAAAGAAGAAGAAGAAGTGAAGATTTCGTTCATTAGATACCATGCTACCATGATACTTTCAAAAATGATCTTACCATCTTTAGAAGGCTCATATGCTTAATGGACGGAGTAACATTTAAGCGACTTATTCGCTAAATAATAGATTTTTTAATATAATCACACTGAGGTTTTGTGATTTATGCCTTTTTACAAGTGAATACGGTTGAATTTAAATTGCTATATGAATTAGGCATTTTGTCGTCAAGCTTTATTTATCTAATGACTTCATTACATTTTTATAATAGAGCCTCACTCAATTTAAAAACTAAGTCCATTAAAACGTAGACTATTTTTATGTTTCTTCAAACTAAATTTATCAAATGGAAAAACAGTTTTCATACAGTTTGTAAGTAATTAAGTATTCTTTTGTATTTAAATTGTGTTATATTATGAATAAAGTCCCTAATTAAATTTACTAATGGCAATGCTTTGTATATAAATTACGCTTTTTCCCCTCACTAGCATTAGGAAAGTTCATCATCATCACCAGCCTGTAGAATTCCACTGCTGGATATAAGCCAAAGAGTTCCGGTTCCGGTCTCGAGCCTTTTCCATCCAAAGTTACACTGTCAAATATGTATCTTAATTACCTGAAACAAAAAAAAACAATTTAGTGCGACTTAAAATAAATCCATTCTATTATTCTGATATAGCTCATAGCTCAGTTGGTAGTAACTCTGCCTTCTGCGCTAGAGTTCGCGGGTTCAATTCCGCACTGGACAAACATTTGTGACTAACACAGATGTTTGTTCTGTGTCTGGGTGTTAAATATATATCTATTATGTATATCAGTCTTTGGTATCCATAGTACAGGCTATGCCTAGTTTGGGATCAGTTGACCGTGTGTGATATGTTCGGAATATTTATTTATTTTTTTATTTAATAAATCAGTCGAAGACCGTAGTGGCGTCATCATCATCATTATCATCAGCCTGATGAAGTCCACTGCTGAACATAGGCCTCCCCCAAAGAGTGCCATGACGAACGGTCTTGAGCCTTCTCCATCCACCGACTTTCCACAACCTTCACAATGTCGTCGGTCCATCGGGTGGGGGCCTTCCAACACTGCGTCGTCCTGTTTGCGGTCGCCACTCGAGAACCTTTGTTCCCCAACGGTTGTCGGTTCTGCGAGCCATATGGCCGGCCTACTGCTAATTCTGAAAGCTATGTCGGTAACCTTGGTTCTTCTACGGATTTCCTCATTTCGGATTTTATCACGCAGCGAAACTCCGAGCATAGCTCTCTCCATAGCCCGTTGGGCGAATTTGAGCTTGTGTATGAGGCCAATAGTTAGCGACCAGTCTCAGTGCCAGTCTCAGTGTCTCAGCCTCAGTGCCGTAGTGGCGTAGCGGTTAAAAATTATCCTCTAAAACCTCTAAAATCAGTTTTGAGTTTGACATTCGAGGGTCCTAATAACTACTAACATTCGGACTATTGTTCGATTTGCGAATTTGTAATTAGAACGGAACTGACATTTTTTTTTTATATATTTTGTCGAAGCCTATATTGGGGTAAAGTTGTGTTCAATCGGCCTGCGATTAGTCATCTAAAATTTATTTTAAAATGATACATATATGTACTTCCATTCCTGATTAAAGTTAATTTTAGATGACTAATGGCATGTCGATTCAACACGACTTTTCATCCATAGCGACTTCGACACAATCTAATAAAAAAAAAACAAATTACAGTTCCGTTCCAATTACAAATTCGCAAATCGAACGGTCAATTCCTTCTGAGCCCTTTCGGTTGATTAACGCGCGCGAATCACTCACTGTCAACTGTCGGTGCGCCTGTGGGCCATTTGTTCGCAAATTCACTCGCTCATTTTGCAACATCGTTCACGTTACTTCAACACTTTGCGAGTTTTGTATACTGCAACATTCGTTCCGGGGCCCTCGCTACGAGCTTTTCATAATGATTCGCTTAGAATAGAAAACATTTGTTGCTGATACTATAAAATAACTTCTATGAACATTTTGTTTAGAAGATAGACTTTAAAGCACCGCTAATACACTACCGCCAAGATTAAAAAAATAAATAAGACGACCTCGGTGCGTAGCGTTCGAGTGCCTGTCCGAGACTCAAGGGTTCCATTCCCGCTGCGGGCCAAATGGAATTAATATTTGCACATACAAATGCAAATATTAATTCCGCGTCTGGCCTTTGTGGTACCATGGTACTCGTAGTTTCTGATACCCCCGACAGGGAATTCAAATGTCGGTCAGGACTATGTATGTAACTTATTGGTACACTCGTATCAATTCAACATAGGTCTACTGAAATAACATTTCTTTGACACTTCATGTATCCTATAACACTCATTTACCAAGCCGTTTAGGCTGTGCTGATGTACAAAAGAACTATGCATACACTCGAAAAACAAAACCCTCCTTCTCGGCAGTCGGGTAAAAGTACACACGTTCTCTGCTACAGTTAATTTGTTTACAACAACGAATTTATCACACTAACTGGGTTTCTCGTTTAATATGATGAAAATTTGTTATACCACTTTTAGGGTTCCGGAGCTAAATGGCGAAACGGGAGCTTTGCGTTATTATCTTAAATTGAGATTCTATTGTTCCTTGATTCTGCCCGATTTCCCATTAGTCAGACGTGTCGTGATAGCCCAAAACCAGTACCTATATAATATTTAGGCTTGGCCTCGTACCATCAACTTTGCAATTTTGTTTAGGCGTTGTCGCGAGGAACATGCGTTGCTTCACCTTATTTATAATAGGGTTCAAAGTAAACCTAATGTTTTTATTGAAATAAACACTTTATAACTTTGACTTTTTTCAACGATTCATAATAATCAATTTCGAGAAATTCTATTTGTAATTAACGTATTTATGATCTCGCAACTAAAATAAAAGGAGTTATCTCTAATGTTTGGTAACAGCTACGGGATCCTGGAAGCGTTCTGACACGCACACTCTTGGAAAAGTTTATTTGTTTTTCTATAAAGCAAATGAGCTTAATATTTTGTGCAAATGGGCACGGTTAATGAACTCTTAAATTATGAAGGCTTACATTTTTCTTCTTTTGTGAGTTTACGAGCGCTTTGGATTCTCACGCTTTTTATTAAACGTTTTTATGTTTGACGTTGCTAATAAGTTTTTTTAAGTGGAAGATCTTTTAAAATGACATCGTATTATACTTATCTTGCAGACATTTCTATTAATGTAAATATGTAAAATCTCGCAATAAATTAAACTTCACGATATGATATTTTTAACTTAGGCACATAAGCCGTCTTCCAACGACTTGCGATATGCCAGCTAAATTCAAAATTATCCTTATGTCAACTGAATAAAATCAATTTTGAGTTTGACTTTTAGGGGCTTGTCATATCGTTGATCTTCATCGCAAAATTTTAAACAAATTTTGTATTAAATATAGCACGCTGTTTGAACACGGTTTACACATTACTTCTTAAACATAAAACAATAGAATTATCTGCCTTTTCTGTGGTCGAAGCGTATTATCATGCCCACAATACAAATCAGTTCCGTACACTGAAAACTCATTAATTGCGAAAGTTCTACAAGCAAGTACTTTGCTTTATCAGGCTACGCATAAGCGAGCCTTCAACCCTCCACAGCGATTTTTCACTGTCCCCCTGATGAGGGGGTTGACGGAGTAAACACATCGCCTATCCGTTTACCCGACGGGGTGCTTATCCCAATTTATATACATCATGAGCGTGAGCAATTATCGACGGGGTGCCCCGGGGGTAACTCAATAGAGTAGCTAAGAGAGAGTAGTTGCTACATATCCACGATGAAGTTGTTCAAGAGGTACGTACTTTTTCAAACATCGGAAATATTTCCTATCAAAACGTCAACTATTCTCAAACTCAGCTCTAATCCCATTTTGGAATGAACACCGATGCTTGATTGTCGTGTCACTGATTCTTTCTTGGTTTTTTTGAAGAGGTCATCACCCTGAAGGGGCGGAAACGCAGGGACGTCGTCGTTGATCCCGCGGCGGGGCCAGTGTGATTTGTTGAGTGTGTTTTATAAGTCAGAGTTTGATAAGAGGATCGCCTCTATGTCAGCGGTGGTGATCGCGTCATCCTGATCTGCAAGAACATCTGATGGCCTACGAAGAGATTGCTTGGATAACTAGTAAGGTGGAGGTAAGGCACACCGAGCTTCTCTCGCTCTAAATTAGAGCAGCCCGCCTGGGAGGTAGGTACCTCCGCCTTACAGAAGATCGCAGCGAAATAACACTATTTGTTTCAAATATTGTTGTGTTCCTGCGGTGAGTGAGGTTGCCAGAGCTCCATAAGGGGGTTGTTCGGGGTTGGCATTGCAAGTATTGCAAGCGTTCCTTCCACCTTAGTTGTAAAAAAAAATAGTACCTACCTACCTACCTTCGATACGAAACTTTATAATTGATAACATCGTTGAAAACACCAGCTGTTCAAGTCTATACTGTGCTTTTAGGCAGTTAAATAGGCGAAAAACTATGTAATTTGATTTCTCCATAGCTTAACGATATACCCTTTCGAGTGGGTCAGTAATAACGTCCTATGGGACGTTCGGGGAGCATGTAATGGCCCACGAGCCGAGGACTAATCGGTAATTGCGGTGTACGTATATTGCTCGTCTTACCCTAATACTTTTTCCTTTTATTACGAAAGCGAATGAAAATCAAGTTTGGAGTGGGTTATTTAGAACTCTCTGTGTAAAGGGTTCTGCTTTTGTTCGTTCCTCGGAAATAATATTAATTTGTTTTTGACTGACTGGCCTCATAGCTCTGTTGGTAGTAGCTCTGCCTTCTGCGCTAGAGGTCGCGGGTTCGATTCCCGCACTGGACAAACATTTGTGACTAACACAGATGTTTGTTTTGTCTGTTGTCTGGGTGTTAAATATATATCTATTATGTATATCAGTCTCTGGTACCAATAGTACAGGCTATGCCTAGTTTGGGATCAGTTGACCGTGTGTGATATGTCCGGAATATTTATTGTTATTATCACATATATTTCATTAAAATCTCATTTATAAAATACATTTTTTTACTACAAAAGTACATCTTGATATCAAAAAAGAATATCAAAACAACTATTATTATTATTATTATTTTTGGTATAAAGCCATGTTTGAACGGCGTACGAATGACATATATAACTTGTTTAACTAAAAGTGTGTTTTTGCTAATAAAATCGAATTCTATTCTATTCAATTTCATAAAGATCCCTATGTCTACTGAAAAAAGATTTTTTAAGTGATTGTTCTTATGATTCTTGAAAAAATAGCTGGATTTTTTATTCGGCATAATGTGTGCTATCCTTGTGCTCTCGAACGGTGAAGAAAAACATCGTGAGTAATTCTGCATGTCCTAGAACCTAAAAATTCGAACACATGTGAAATGTGCACGAAAGGAGCCTCTAAGAGGCGGACTTGAATTCTTTCACTACAATGATTCTTTCACCGTCCGTCACGAACCTGGTCAGTGGCCTAATACAGGATGACCAAGAAGGAATCAGTGACACGACAAGCAAGTAAGTAAGTGTTGGTGTAGAATTTATAGGCAGTGTGGTGAAGCCAGCCCGTAAAAAACAAAACAACTAAAACAAATCCAGGTTCGGCAGCTAGTTGAAGAGTTATTGCATTCACTGAATGGGCAACGTCCGGTAAACTTTTCTATTAAAACATTTCCCCCATTTTATGCCGATTTACATTTTACTCTGACAAGCCCGGATAACACGGGATATAGGGTTCATCCCCATGTTCACCCACAGGTGAACCGAAAATCGTACCCGGGTACAGATTAAATATTCATGAAATGAAACATGGAGCCACCACAGTACCTGTAACTTTGACTAAGTTATGAGCGGGTAGAGTTATTGCTTCCAAAAACCTAATTATATAATGTGCCTATAAATGTATGACTACGACATAATCATACATTCAAAAGAAACTGCATGCTTGTGGATTGCATCAGTTGGGATTATACCTACATAAATAGGTTAGAGTTCAACCGCAAAGATGATGGCTCGGCAAGAACAAGAGCATACATTCGAAGGGTTCCCATCATTGCTCAAAGCATCAAACCCGTGTCTGTAACTTATTATTTCAATGAAAGAGACTTCTTGAAGAATAAATAAGTATGTATAATTTATGGGAAGCATATTTGGGAAATGGGTCGCGAGCGGCGCGCGCGCTGAGAGTTACTTCCCACGATGCGCGATTTACTGCTCTCACGGTGCACCGTGGGCGTGGGAGCCCACGGTGTGCCGTGAGAGCTTGAGAGAGATGAGACGGAATCGCATCCGTAGCGGTGCGTCAGACATAAACCACGCACCGTGTCTGTGAATTGGCACATCGTTGGAAGCCACCATCATTATGATAATAGTGTTGCAAGAAAGGATACATATTTTTTTTTTAAATGTTCTTCCCTTTCGTGCTGGCTATGGCATCTAGGCCTTACCGCCAAGACTTACGTATATTTTTTCTTGTTAATTTGTTTATCTTTCATTTTTTTTCGTTTATCATCGTCAAGTTCAGTTTTAGTAAGATATAATGGTGGCTATTTTACTAAAACATGGAGGGACCTATTGGCGCCAACTCGAAAAATGACGATACACGCAATAATTTCATTTCACTTCACTTGTGCGGTATACTCAAACAATATTACGCAAAACACCACCATAATCACATAATATTATTCAATTTAACACTAGTTAGAAAGGATACATTATTTGTGCGTCCGACGGTTACCAGACTTGTCATGCGTTGATTGTCAGTCACAGTCGATTTTGCATGACAATATGTAAAGTGACTCGTCCTGAATGAGCCTGCTGTAAAGACACTTCGAATCTCGAAGAGCTGAATCCGCAGTGATTTTAAATTTCGTATTCGGTATAATTCGAAAAAGCCTGTGGCTCCTCATTGACCTGTCAATCGAAGTGAGTCCTGACACTTGAGTGAATTCGAGTTCGAGTTCGAATTTTCACAGAATAGCTTAGCTGATCGCCTATGGCCTACACCGCACCAACGCACAGCTGTCCTTGACCCCGTTGCCAGGTGTTTGCGACGCGTGTCCTCAAGATATTCATGAGACAACAAGGTTACATTACTGAATAGTTTTATGTGCTATCTTAGGTTATGGCAAGGTAAAATTAATTTGGGGACTTTGATAATTATTCTAAGTAAATAAATATTCCGGACATATCACACAAGGTCAACTGATCCCAAACTAGGCATAGCCTCTACTATGGGTACCAGAGACTGATATACAAAATAGATAAATATTTAACACCCAGTTAATAAGGATGGAACTTTCTATCGCTAAAAAATAATAATAAAAAAATTACACGAAATCTACCATAATTTCGGTATTTATCGTCGAACAGTTTGTAAAATAATCATTCCTTCCACTTTACTGCCGTACCCTAAATTCTATTCAACCCTCAAGTGCGCTTAAACCGCCCTAAACAGGAAATTAAACCCACAAAACACCCTGCAGATTTCTTCAAATCAGCCTTCATAAACAAAATAGTTGACAAATCTCAAACACTCGAAAAGGTCACGGATAACGACCTTTGTCGACCCTTTTTAATGAACACTTATAAACATCAAACATAAGGACAGGGAAGCGTACCAAAAACCTCGAGTAGCCGCATTGAAGGCATCTGGCATTAGGCAAGTTGCTTTAAGTCTAGAGTATTTTCTAAGGTCAATAACTTGCCTCGAAAATCTAGAAGATTGGCGTCTAACGAGTGAAAAACTACATAAATGACTGGCCTCAGCTCAGTTGGTAGTAACTTTGCCTTCTGCGCTAGAGGTCGCGGGTTCGATTCTCGCACTGGACAAACATTTGTAACTAACACATATGTTTGTTCTGTGTCTGGTTGTTAAATATATATCTATTATGTATATCAGTCTCTGGTACCCATAGTACAGGCTATGCCTAGTTTGGGATCAGATGACCGTGTGTGATATGTCCGGAATATTTATTTATTTATTTATTTTTATTTTTTATTCGTTTTCGCTTATTCGCTCGCATTGCGCACTCTAGGTTACTATACAAATAGTTTTGTTTTGTGATTTTATTTCTTAAGTACTCTTAAATATAATCTATAGTAGGTACCAATTGCTTTTCTAGTGCGATATCTCATTCAATATTTATTTCAAAATGAGCCTTAAGTCTTTAGAATAAAGTTTTTTTGAGTTTGACTTTTCGGGGCTTGCTATATCGTTGACCTATAGAGCAGGCCCTCAAAAGTTAAATTCAAAATAGACTTTAATGTGAAGACTTAAGAATCGTTTCTGGCTTCAAGGCTTTATGAGAATGTCCGAGAAAGGAAATTACAAATGTCCAACAGAAAAAATTGATACAGAATTAGAAAGAGACACAGCCCTGAATGTTTTATTTCATTCTCTTGCACCCTTCTCTCAAGTCCACTTCAAGGGTTGTTTTTCAAGAGGGGTTGAAGGTTTTATTCGGTGCTTTTCAGTTTAGGGCCACCCCAATGATAAATCGAGATAACGAGTGTACTTTATACATTGATTTGATTCCACGACCAATTACAAATGAATAGGGTTGGAATAATGACGGAAACAGATTGTAGAGGGCGGAATCGTGAAAAAAGGGGATGCAAGAGATTTTTTTAAGTAATAATTTATGACTTAGGATTCGCATTGTATAGGATGATAGAATTTCTTTTTTACATTGGCGTACAAAATACTACTTTTAGATAGGTAGTAGTATTTTCTTAGAATACACGCCCATCTTCTCTCTGGAGGAGGTAGGGCACAGCGAGATTTTCTGATTTTCTGCGAGGTACCTCCGCCTTACAGAAGATCGCAGCCATATAACATTATTTGTTTCAAATAGTGTTGTGTTCCTACGGTGAGTAAGGTTGCCAGAGCCTTTTAGGGGGGGTTCGGCAGGCAACGCATTAGCAATGCTCCAGGTGTTGCTGATGTCAATAGGCGACGGTAACTACTTACAATCAGGAGGGCCGTAAGGCTGTTTACCTCCGTATAACATAAAAAAAAACTTCATTTACGTTTATACTTTACTAGCTTCCGCCCGTGGCTTAGCTCGCGTGGTAACTGGAAAAAAAATAGCCTACATGCTATTCCAGACTATAATCTGTCAGCGACGTTCGTAGAATAAAATCCATAGTATTGAAAGACTATTTTCATAATTAACACTTTACTGTGAGATAAGAATTAATAAGAATGAATAAAATAAGATAAGATAATCTATAAATTCTATTAAATCCCAGGTCGGACTGTGGCCATAAAGGCTATTCTCCTCATCGTCCAATCTGTAACCTGTTTCCCTGTGTACTTTGTTCTGAATAAATGAAATTTGAATTTTTGAATTTTTTGATTTCATTTCATTGAAAGTGTCCAATATAAAAAGCTATGATCATCATCATCATCTGCATGTAGAAGTCCACTGCTGGACTAGTCCTCCCCTTAAAAGCCAGGGGCTTGGCCCATAGCCCACTACACTGGTGAGTGGAGCGCCAGAGGTCGTTTGTTGATGGTTTGGTGTGAGGCTGGCTTGGGTTCCAGACAGTGTAATTTGGAATGCCTTACACCCCTTTTATATTAAACTTACTCGAATAAAGATCAGTCAGAAAGATAAATTAACTTTACCAAAAATTCCTAAACACAAAATTACTTAATATTTGGAATGTCATAAAAACATTTCTCTATTAAAAACACTGAGTGCATCGATCATTCCTTTCAGCACAATAGCTTTGCGATTCAATGGGGAGGGAATAATTGAGATCCCCGAAAGTGCAGAAGCTAACCGTTCAAAATGTGCGTTATTATTTTATGTAGATGTAGGGCAAATTAAGGTTGCCAGAGCTCTTTAAGGGAGGTTCGGGGTCGGCAACGCGTGCGTTATGCCTCTGGTGATATTGGCGATATTGCAAGCATCCATAAGCTATGGTAACCACTTACCAAGGGGAAGGGCCGTATGCTTGTCTATCAACATAGAGGTTAAAAATTTTTTTTTCCGTAACTTTATTTTTTTTGTAGGATTAGTTCTCACTATTATAATTTATAATAGTGAGAACTAATCCTACTAATTTCATAATTTATAATATTAGTAGGATGTTAGTAGAAAGTAGGATGTCCCAATAACGGAGTCAATTTATTTTTTCCCGTAACTTTATTTTCTCACTATTATAAATTATAATAATGAGAACTTATATCCTTCTTATATTATAATTTATAATATAGATATTAGTAGAAAATAGGATGTCCCAATTTCAGAGTTTTTACAGACACGCCATATCGATTCGTGTGGGGTATTATGATATCTTGTTCAGATAGTTGTCTCTCCGGCTATTTCTGTATAAGGCAGGAAAATAATGGTAGCTTGTTTTGTTGCCAGGTCTGATGAGATTTTATTGAATGGTATGTGATAGCTTTATGAACCGGATTTTTCGCGCAAAAGCCTTATATAGAACCTTCGTTAGAGATATCCTTAGAGTTTCCGCTTCAGCGAGTATGTAATACATATTTTATGTACATAAATAATGAGGGTATATGGATTATTTAATATTCTATAACCCTTATCGATTTCTTTAGAAGCAGAATCCGCAATAAAACGTCCATTATAGACGTAGGACGCAAATACGACCAACGTATCAACAAAGTGCTTTGACCATACAGCAGAGCACTGGTGGAACGTTGGTGGTGACCCCGATTTTTGAGCAAACTCGAAATGAGCATGCTCATTTTTAGCAATGTTTCATATACATGCTACTAATGAGCATTTGCTCAATAAAAGCATGCTTTCGTGCAAGTAATGAGCATGTGTAACTGTAGCTTTACGGTCATTTTAGTGCGCAGCAAAAAGGATCCTTCAGCCGAAATTGAATGTTTCGATTATAGATACGTCACGGAGGGTTCTCCGCTCAATTTGCTGAGCCCTTCTGCGTTTGTTTGCGCTTTATCGCAGCGGGATCGGGTCCCGTAGGGCTCCCACATGATGGATCACTACAGCCGGACGAACTTGCAATCAGGCTGTATCAGTTTGCCATGCGAAATGAACTTTATGTCGTTTACTATATAATTCATTTTGCATTGTGTATTTGTGAAAGGTATTATAGCCACTAAGAAAGAACAAGCAAAACAGAAAAGAAAAAAAAACAAACGAAGTTTAGTCTAAATAAATAGATATGCACGCACGCTACGCCATGCGCCACCACGTCGTCAAATCAATATGAAGTCTTGGCCCAATTTGTATTTCAAAGTCTAAAATGATTTAATTTTGAATCTAGATTCAGTTTTAGTTCAGTTTTTAAATGTAGGACTAAATAATAAAACATCATCATCATCTCCCTGCCCTTACCCCACTTCATGTGGGGTCGGCACATCATGTTTTTCTCTTCCACTCCCCTCTATCAGCCGTCATATCAGTATTCACTCCTTTCTTACTCATGTCATCTTTCACACAGTCTATCCAAATTTTCTTTGGTCTACCTCTTCCCTTATATCCTTCCACATTCATTCACGTAGGACTAAATAATAAATATTGCCTTCAAATATTTCAACTAGGTTTATTCCCAACAGGTCAAAATACTCAAAAACCTCTAACACATCACCTTCAGCTACATGTCAACCCTAGAGTTTCGGTCCCAACCTTAGAGCATGCATCCAATGGTGATAGCAACGCGTCCATCCCTAAATATTGTTAGAAGCTACAGAACAGCCGAACCAGGTACGTAACCTAGAAAAGCTAAGTGGACAAGCAGACGCACAGGTAATTACAAACCCTTACCTGGTCGACATACCACAGTGTCGAATCAAACGTTTCTGCTCCACCTTTATTATGAATGAATGAATGAAACATTTTCCTTCTGGTAAAGCGTGCGCCATCTTAGGCCACATCTCACTTGCAAAAGTGAGATGGTGGTCAAACGCCTAACCATCTCCAATAATTAAAAAAAAAAAAAACTGGGTTTTTTGCGCCACCGATAATATGAGCAGATGCACACTTCTTCTTCTAGTCATGTCACTGATTTTTTCTTGGTCATCCTGCATTATGTCTGTAACCAGGTTCAGATATGGTGGCCATGAAAAGGGCTAAAGACCGTCGGTGAAAGAATCAGTGTGTGAAAGGATTAAATAACATCTTCAAGAGGCTCCTTTCGTGCACATGATGTACACGATATTTTCCTCCGTTTGAGAGCACAAGTTTAACGGATATATTTTTCCAAGATGGAAAATCCATTGCTGGGTACACGATCGGGATTCGAACCCACGACCTGTGGATCGGAAGGCAACACTATCCACTACTATCACTTCCACCACTCAACCAGTGCTATCCATTACCCATTTCTGAATAATACTGACTTTAGTACCCCGAGCATGAATAATTTACGATAGCGTTACGCTTACGATGCGATAGAAAAAGTTAAATATTAGCCAATGACATCGGCGTTGTTTGAAATCTTTTATTTTAATTGGCTAATATTTTAGACAATTTTATTGCGTCCAGTTCTTACATATCCGAGGTTTGGACCCAACTCGCTCTTTGTCCTATAAAGTATCACAGGCTTAGCATATTGCGGCTTTGTTTTTCTAAGGTTATTGCATGGAAATTAGGTGATATCTGGAGTGACCTATAAAACGTGGCGAACACAGAATCAATACAGTAAGTTGCCTGAGCAATATCTTGTCACGTACTGAGTTAGTTCGTGGTATAATCTGTTATGTGGTAGGATTACTATGCAAACCTTTGTTGCCTGATTTCCCAGATTTTGTCGCTAAGAAAATTGAATAATTCATTGAACAGATAGTTGCGTGTGGACAGATAGTTGTGTGTGAACAGATAGTTGGTTGTGAATAGATAGTTATGTGTAAACATTAGGAAGACATCGATTGTTGGGTCAACAGTTGTACAAGGTGATGCAATAATCTACTATCCCGAAGGTTCTTCGATACAATTGCTAATGAAGTTTGTTTTACTTTTGGAAATTCGTTTTTCATTGAAAAAACACAACGCAATAATCTGCTGTTTTGTCTAAGGGGTAGGTGACAAGGGAATTGGAGTTTAATATTATAATGAGCTTTTGTAAGTGTGATTGGGGAAGGGTATGGGAAGGAAAAGGGTATGGGATATACCTAGCATAAGCCACTTTTACCACATTATACATCACCGAGCTATCTTCTTCTACTAACCATTACACAACACTTTTTTTTTTCATTTTAACACTTTTTTTTTGTGCACGAAAGGAGCCTTAACAGGCGCACTTTAATCCTTTCACAACACTGATTCTTTCATTGACGGTCTTAGGCCACCATACCTCAACATGGTCACTAACATAATACAGGATGACCATGAAAGAATCAGTGACACGACAAGAAGAAGAATCACCTTGTATGTATTTTTTTTAACGTACAAGAAAATCTACTAGCTTCCATGACGCCTCACAAAATACATTTATTTTGTCGTTCACGTCCAAAATCGTTTGTTATACGTGACAAAGACGAAGATGGCATATTATAATATCTGTGATTTATAGCTGCTGTTTTTATACCTCACTTTCTTTGTATACCCTTTTTACACCATGTAAAACATTGATTATGTAGGTACAACAATTGCCCCCAATGTCGTGTATATATTACCCTCTTATTCATAGTCACTCACGAGCAATATTTTCCGAGTGATTACCAGGTTTAAATTTTTTATCATCATCATCATTTCAGCCGTACGACGTCCACTGCTGAACATGGCCTCCCGCACAGACAGAGCGAATTCCTTATCATGTGGGGGGATTTGCCCATAATCACCACGCTGGGCATGCGGGTTGGCGAGCGCAGTTAGAGCTATCGTTGTTAAAATGAGGGACGCTGCTGCCCATCCCCTAGCGTTTTTATTCCTTAGTCGCCTCTTACGACATCCGCGGATAGGTAGATATGGAGAGGCATATTCTTCAGCCGGGGCCACCACGGCCACGGTCTGAGTTTTTATGTACCTATTATTGTACATATCTTCAAGGTAATTTATAATCGTACTATCCTATTCTACTACTATTATAAATGCGAAACTATGTGAGAATGTTTGGATGTTTGTGGTTCAATCACGCCAAAACGGCCGAACGGATTTGGATAAAATTTGGCACAGAGATAGATTACAGTCTGGTATAGCATAAAGGCTACTTTTATCTTCGTAGGTACCACGCGAGCAAAGCAGCGGGCGCTAGCTAGTAATAAATAAATTACTCGTGTAATATAAATATAAAAAAAATATATAAATATTCCGGACATAATATTCACACGGTCAACTGATCCCAAAGTAGGCATAGCCTGTCCTATGAGTACCAGAGACTGATATACATAATAGATATATATTTAACACCCAGACACTGAACAAACATCTGTGTTCATCACACAAATGTTTGTCCAGTGCGGGGATCGAACCCGCGACCTCTAGCTTAGAAAGCAGAGTTATTACTAACTGAGCTATGAGGCCAGTCATTACTCGTGTAATGTATGTTGAACCAGTATAACTCATAAATGCACCGGCATTAGTTAACAAGACAGAATACACCTTATCAGTTCTGTAAAGGAACGCCCTAATTCGGCGCCCTGGCGCGGCGCCAAGCTGCAGCTCGCGAGTTGCCTCACGAGTTACCGCCCGCCCTAGTTTCACTCATTATGCGATACTCCGCGTCGGATTAGTTCTATTTAGCTCCGGGCGCGACCAAACTTTTCAGTCGTTAGACAGATCTAGAAAAACTAATCAAATTTGCAGTGAAACTGAGGGCTGGTGGAGGGGTGGCAGTGACTCCGCCTTCCGATCCACAGTTCGAAACCTGTTGTGCACCAATGGATTTTCCATTCGGAAAATTATGCTAGTGCTCTCAAACGGTGAAGGAAAACATCGTGAGGAAACCGGCATGTCCTAGAACCTAAAAATTCGAAGACATGTGACATGTGCACGAAAGGAGCTTCTAAGAGGCGCACTTTAATCCTATCACTACTATTTTCATCGACAGTCATAGGCCCTTTTTATGGCCACCATACCTCAATCTGGTTACTTACCTAATACAGGATTACCAAGAAAGGATGAGTGGCACGACAAACAAGCATTTCGAATGGGGCTCATTCTATCTAAATAGGAAGAATATTAGCGAGAAAAATATCTAGAACTATTCTACCAATACCTTTTCTTAAATAGTCATCATTATCATCATCATTTCAGCCGTAAGACGTTCACTGTTAAACACAGGCCTCCCCCATAGATTTCCAGACACAATCATTAGGGGTATTTACCATTATAACATTAGGGCTACTCGCCTACTCGCCACTCTGGACATGCAGATAAAGCTATTGCTGTTAATAAGGAATGCTGCTGCCTATCCCCTAGCTTTTATTCCCATAGTCGCCTCTTACGACATTCACGGCCTATTCTTCGACCGGGGCCACCGCGGCGGCAACATTACCGTAGTTTCTTTTACTTGCTCGATGTCCGATGTTTGAGTGACTGGAGCCAGCGATTTAGCACTAGTACCCTTCTTCGTTATTACAGGATACTAACAGTTGGGTATATAAGTCTGCTGTGTAGCCTCCTAGGCTTAATCCGAAGTAAACGGCTCGGAATCGATAGCCTGCAGTGAGTTGTGTATTGAACTTTGTTTAGATAGCTGCATGGCTTATATTGCAACTATTGCTCAAAATTGCCCCTGGGGTGAACCTATAACCTTCTATTAGGTATTACCAGTTTAATAGCAATCAACCAGTCCTAGGTAGTTGTTATAGAACAGCTGGCTGAAGAAACGGATATGAAATTGCTAATTGGATTTATATTACTCCAAGAAATTAACAGGTGCAGAGATCTCTTTTTATCTCCTTTTCTCTCATTCTCTTTTTCAAAATTAAATATTAATCAAATCAATGCAAACATAAGATTCGGTTTCCCTCAGAATACTACCTTCTTTCAGACCTACTAGTGACCGAGGAGGTCCCCCAAATAACTGAACAAAAGTAAGTAGGTAATTTTTCCTTTGAAAAACTATGCAAATAACTGCATTTTTGGGGTCAAATTAGTTCAAACTCAATGAATCATATATTTTAGGTACCAATCTTCTTGTACGTTATGTGATTTGTTTTATAGACGATAAAAATACCAAAACAGCATATTTGAGAAAAAGTTTTAAATAAAATAAAGAAATCCTGCTAATATTATAAATGCGAAAGTTTGTGAGGATGTTTGGATGTTTGTGGTTCAATCACGGCTAAGCGGCCGAACTTATTTGGATGAATTTGGTACAGAGATGGATTATAATCTGCAATAGCATATTGCAGGCGGAAGCTAGTAAAATACAAATTGATGTTATTTTTCGCTAGTATTCTTTCTTTTTGTTGATAAATAACCTTTCGGTATGATATACATGTTATATGAGTACTTTGTACATCTAGGAAGAAAAACAGAACCGTCAAATCATGAAACAACTTCAACGAAATACACCAGTCGGGGAAAACAGCCCGCTGGCGACCGTCCAGAGATGCCGCGATAACAGTTCAAGTGTAATAATCATAATTCTGCTAAATAGACACACTTTCATGTAGCGGTTGATAAGATTCGGATAATGAGCTTGCGTTGAGCGTTTAGAAGTGGACGCGATAGATATATAGATATATTTTTTTATTAATGAAACCAATTCCACAGCTCTTTGGTAATATGGTACAACTTCATTAATTCACTTTTCTTAAAGCCAATATCGGATAAATTTTTTTTAGCTAATACATTTACTAATTAGTACGACCGTCACCACGTGTCAAATCACACAAAACTAATATTATACGTTTTGGTCCATAGCTGTAAGTTTTGTGAGCATGTTTTGTAATAAATAAATAAATTAAATATATATGTGTATGTGTGTGTATGTGTATATGCGTGTATATATGTGGTGTGTGTATAAGTGAGTCTGCGAGTTTCAGTGTGTCAGTTTGAGTGTGTTAGTGTGGTAATTGAGTGTGCATGTGTGTAATGGATGTGAATATGAATATAGCAATAGATTTTACATACAGCTACATGTTAGGTTGTTTCTACCTAATGAAGGCGTAAGAGTGTTCCATGAACACTCAATAAGTCCTCATTAAGCGTCCTCATACGCGACAAGCAACACTAAGATATCGTCGAAATATACGACGTCTGAGATTTATTTCATAACTAGCTTTCGCCTAGTTAAAAAGTAGCCTATATGCTATACCAGACTATAATCTATCTCTGTACCAAATTTCATCCAAATCCGTTTGGCCGTATGGGCTTGATTGAACAACAAACATCCAAACATCCTCACAAACTTTCGCATTTATATTATTAGTAGGATGATCCGATCTACTGAATAAAGTCAATTTCTAATTTGACTTTTAGGGGCTTGCGATATCGTTGAGCTTTACCGTACGCCCTCAATTCAATTTAATTTATTCCATAAAGGATAGGAGACAAAGGAGCCATTTCATTCTGGGCCTGGACCATGTACACTACATAGAAAAATTAGGAGATTACAAGAAAAATACAATTTCATTAATTTGAAGACAAATGCGATGGTACAAGAATAGTTCTTCTGGTAAGTTTTTTACTATGTGAACACTATTTGAAGGCCGGACTATTGATGTTGGTTTAAAATTGGCGTTTGACATGACATTGACATATTTTTCATGTCATGTTGTTTGATTTGATGTTTTTGTTTTGTCAGATAAATGTAGGTTGTCAAAATGACATTTCACGCACGTCCATCCGCCATATTTTTGTAGCGCTGTGTGTTTCTCTCTTTGTCGAAGAAAATCGTAATGTACTTTAGAAAGAAGTCAATTTAAATAAAATAACCAATTAAATACGTTGACTTTATTGCTTAGCCATATTTTAGAGTAGTGTACACAGTGCAGGCCCAGGTTCCATATATTGATGAAACGTCTCTTTTTTGCATGATCTGCAAATATTTGTTCCGGTCCTGTTGTAGTACCATCGTACTCGTAGTTTCTGATACCCTCGACACAGGCAATCTAAGTCGGGTAAGGACTTTGTATGTGACTGTTGGGCGTTATTTATTTATAATTTGCGTTTCAAAGAGTAGTTTTAAGTACCATCATCCGTGAACGCCTTTTCACATTCGACAGTTTTCTATGATTTGCGAAGTACCTAATAATAGCCAGCAAAAATCACCACTTTTGAAGCCGTTAATTTTCATTATCCACTATTTTCCTATTTCCCGTTGGTGCCTGTCAAATTGAAATATCCCAGAGTTTTTCCAAAAGTAAAGTTTACTATTAACCTATCGTAAGAGGCGCACTTTAATACTTTCGTTACTCTGATTCTTTCACCGACGGTCATAGGCCCTTTTCAGGGCCACCATACCTCAACCTGGTCACTGATTTATGCAGGATGAACAAGAAGGAATCAGTGACATGAACAGTAGCAGCAACACTCGTGTTTTTTACATTCAAGCCACCCTTGGATATCTTGACTTGCTGACCGCCTAAACGGTTTAAAAACACCTTGGCACCCATTTTCATGTGAGAAGGCACTACATCTACATTCAGAGCGAGGCGAGCTTAAACACTCCCCGGGGACGGCTATTGTCTCGCCGTGATAAATTGCGTTCTCTATTCGCTACGTCACCGCACGCTATAGGATGGTTTTACATTGCGACAAATATTCGAATCGGGTCGAACCTATTAGATGGGCGAAATGGTCATTCTAATTGGTCTATTGGAAAACGAGGCTCATTTTCAGACCTCGGTGGCGCAGCGGGTTCGATTCGCGCTACAGGACAAATGTTTGCATGATCTGTAAATGTTTGTTCCGGGTCTGGGTTTTGTGGTACCATGGTAGTTTCTGATACCCACGACACAGGTAATCCTAGTGTGGGTTCAGAATGTATGTGACTTATATTATAATTTTTATAGTGATAATACTATGATTATTTATAATATCCCAAAAATTTCGACTCCGACGGGGTTTGAACCCGCAACCTTCCCCTAAATACGGGGATGCTCTAACCAACTGAGCTACGGAGACACTTCTCGTGGGAGCGAATGTTAAAGCGTAGGTACCACGCTAGCGAAGCCGCGGGCGGAAGCTAGCAATTAATATATAGATAGATAGATAGATAGCTAAATTGTTTATTTGACACACACACAAATACAGCACAGACATATACGCAGACGCACGGACACGCGACATCCGTTCATGGTTGATATACCACCTTGCCGCACCAAGCGCTTTGCGTCTACCTTTATAATGCGGACAGCCAAAGAGTGGAACTCGTTGCCGGCGTCTGAGTTTCCGAATACCTATAATTAGAGCACCTTGAAGACTTCAAGACCAGAGTGAATAGGTTTCTTCTAGGCAAACGTGCTACACCGTAGACCACATCATTACCTAACATCAGGTGAGATTGTGGTCAAACGTTAGCCTATTTTGTATTAAAAAAATATATATATATATAGTTTGTGATTGTGTTGCCTGACAAAGATTGCTCGTTTATGAGTATTTAAGGTAGAGTCGGTGGCGGCGATATCGCTGCCGGCGCAATTACTGATTAATCTAACTACTTTGCTACACTCTGTCATTTTGATGTGCAATTTATGTAAAACGACTATTTCTGCGATTAATTTTGTTTGCTTACTTCCTTATTTCGTATATACACTGGCTCTCTAACTATTTCTTTACCTAGTTAATACTATTTTTCATTGGGTAAGTGTACTTACAGACCACAGAAAAGAGGGGACTCTTCTAATACAGGTTATTAAAACTTAACAGAAGAGTTCCCAACCCATTTATTTGTTTATCTCGTAATGACAATAAAAAGATTGATTTGAATTATTTGTTAGGTGAACGTTTATCACATTTATTTTTGATCGAGCGGTCGAAGATCTCTCTGTTTTGAGTGTTATAGAACGTTGTAAATCGGTGAAGTTTTGGAAAAAGGCCAGGTCAAGAGTACCCTAAACCGACGAGCATGTACGAGGAATGTGGTGAGAGTGAAGCAAAAGAGGTATGTCAGGATCGTAGCAAGTGGAAAGCCGTGGTCTCTGCCTACCCCTCTGGGAAATAGGCGTGATTTTATGTATGTTTATTTGTTAGAGCATAACTTTCAAACAGTCTGCATGGAATTTAGTACAACATTGCACTATCACCTAGGGTTTGTTAAGATAAACTGATTTATCATTCATCATCTTAATATGCTATTGATGATAAAAGAAAAAAAAAAAACGCAAAGATTACGTGCAAAGCGTCGGTCGTTCCACTACGGCGTACCTACTGACTACGCAGTCTACGCATACAACCGCCAATTTCCATTTAAACAAGTATCACAAAACGGATTCTCGTAAATAGTGATTAGGGCTCCATCACACGACCATAAACTAATAATGTCCCCCACTCACGCCCGCTGATGCGGCTTGAATTATGCACGTTGACCAATCAGGGTCCCAGGGGTCTATTGCTATTAAGTAAGGCTCGTTCAGATGTCTACGACCTACGTTCATTATCATCAACATCATCATCAGCCTGTAGAAGACCACAGCTGGACGTAGGCCTCCCCCAAGAGTGCCATGACGTAAGAAATTGAGACTTTCCCATCTAAAAAAATTGGTTTAGTCCACTTTTACAACCATTTTCACAAATAGTTAAGAAAAACTCCTTATTTCTTTAAAATAAGCATTGCCATACAATCGAACCGGCACCCCTTACGTCTCAGACAGGCACTTGCCCGCTACGCCATCAAGGTCAATATCGACTGATATTGAAAAAGTATATTCAAATATACAAAAAAGAACCAGTTGCACGATAAACAAAAGGAACTAAATACTAAGCCTACCCAAACATTTATTCAAAGTCAAAGGTTTTTATTTCAATAAAATCACTAGGAACACTTTGAAACGTCTTAGAAACTAGGTGAATCTATGCCTGTTCCTCGCGAACAAGCCTAGGAGAATCAGGTAACAAACACGGCTTGGGGCTTATAATTTTTTTCGATGATCCTTTTTTTTTTAATAGATTTTTTACAAAATAGAATTTAGAGCCAGTGTGGTGCTGATCGAACATGCATGGTATGGATGGATGGTTGGTTGAACATTATTCCAGTGGTAACATTATTTCCGAACGAACTCACGTACAATAAATAGTTAGACATCATCTCTACCATTGATCATTGATGCAAATGATGCACGAGGTCCGAAATGCACCAATCAGCGGTCCCCTGCGTCGGCCGTGACTGCGTTGCAAAGATACCCGCAATTATACCCCGTGTGCAATTCAGAGCGCTGATTCGTATGCGGTTTAAATTGGTAAATTTCGTGGGGAGTTTTGGAAACAGTGTCCCGACCACGAATAATACACGATAGCGTTGCTTGCTTGCTTCTCGTGTCACTGATTCGTTCTTGGTCATCGTGTATTAGGTCAGTGACCAGGTTAAGGTATGGTGGCCCTGAAAAGAGGCTATGACCATCGTTGAAAGAAACATTGTAGTGAAAGGATTTAAGTGCGCCTCTAGAGGCTACTTTTGTGCACATGTCATATGTCTCCGAATTCTTAGGTTCTAGGACATGCCGGTTTCCTCACAATGTTTTTCTTCACTGTTTGAGAGCACTAGCTCTAACGTAACTAACTCACTAACTCCCTATACTCTAGTATAGAGTTACACTTACGATGCGATAGTAAATTAATATTATCCAATCAAAATCAAAAGATTTCAAGTATCGCCGATGTCATTGGCTATTTGCTTTCGTATCGTAAGCTTATAGCAGAGTTGAAACGGTTAAAAATAAGTCATGTAAAATTTATTTCAAAATATCTTTACTTCTACTGGCACTTCTACTATAAAGGCAGTTATGAGTTTGACTTTTAACGACTTTGGATAACATTGAGCTATATCTCTATATCTAACTCAAAATTCACTTTAATCACTAGAATTAGGTATCATTTTGAAATAAATTTTAAATGATATATCGCAAGCTGTTTGAATACGGCTTTACGATACTTTAGTAAAATAATAGTTCAAATAACATGGGCAATGCTTGAAATCTATTAATTTAGATTTTCTAACTATTGAAGGCAAAGTGAAGTAAGGAAGCTTTACCTAATTATAATTAAGAAAATACTTTCTCAACTCCAATATTTAAAATATCTACTTGTCCTCCATGTAGCATGTCGATACGTTACACTTTATAATATAGCGATGCTAGAGAGCACTATATAATATTAGTAACGTTAAAAACAGAGGTTTTTAGAAAAATCCGCTGCTTTCTGTCTATAGAAAAACAAGCCCAATGTTCTTTTCATAGCATTTTATCCACCCATAACCGTAAAAGTGCTAGAAAATGATACTTGCTTACCTTTTAGCGGAACACATCAGCATTCCTCTCAAGAAACGAAAATAGGGGAAAATGGACATCGTCGTGAACAGTAGTTTTGCAGTGTCTCAAGTCGTCATAGATTATTTACGGATTATTCTCGAATTATCTATAACTAGCTTCTACCCGCGACTTAGCTCGCGTGGTAACTACGAGGATAGAAAGTAGTCTATTCTGTGACTATTCCTGACTCTGCCTGTGTCAAATTTCATCCAGAACCGTTCAGCCGTTCTGGCGTGAATGAGTAACAAACATCCATCCATCCAAACTTTCGCATTTAAATCTCTATCTCTAGATCTACTAAAGGTGATTCATTATACGTTTACCATCCCAAAAGGGGCATATTTTACACCCAATTAGCAATAAAGTTCGTCTTAGGACTATTGAAAATGTGGCATTTTTCATACCAAAATAGATATTCAAATATCAATATAAAATTACATTTTATTACTTTGTTTACGTCATCTTACGCCATCTATATAAACAACACAACGATCTACATTACAGCTCAGAGTGACCTACTTTAGGTGTATTATCAAAAAAATATCCTCAACAATCAGATCTCATCAAAACCGTATCCCAAGACGATTCCCATCACGGCTCCTATCGTCGTGTGACAACTGACGTTTTTTCTTTGCCAACATTCCGGGCACGTTCTCCCGGGGCAAGGGACGCGTGAAAATATTACCGCGCGACAGATAAACACGGTACCCTTGATTTGTTTCCGTCACTGTCTGTTGTATGGCAAGCGAGCGAGAATGATGTATGATGGGTCAGGAAAAGAATTGTAGCCATGTTTTATGTGGATGCAATGTGTGATTGTGTTGACGGTAAGTCGCGCTGATCTTTGCGGTTTTCAATGCTTGTTTGTCTTTGAATATACGTCAGTATTGCGTTGTTTCTATGATCATTTTTTTTATTAATAGAAACTTGCAGGTGCTAGACCTCGCGCCCTAATTCTTCCGTACAATTACAAGGGGTCAGAAAATAGAACAATAATCATTGCGGTCGCTGACGTAGTTCACTGTATAGTTACTTTCTACTCTCAGACCACATTTGGCGGTGAAAAGCCCTTACAATGAAAATATCCCATTTTGATTCCGTACCGCAACCTACTTCCAATATTTTTCCTTTCACGGCTCATTTATTATGCGTGTCACATCTGCGTTAACATTTTTCAGCCTGTATCTTCTATGATCTGTGCCGTGAAGCAGGCCGACTGTTTTTTCATTAAAACATCAGTAATTTTAGTTCTCGGACTTTATACTAACAATTTTGAAAAGTGGCTCAACACAGGCCTTTTATCTAGCCCATTCGGGCTATTCTTAGAAATACAATGAGCGATGTGTCACTCAACGTCAAACTCAAATTGACTTTATTCGGTAAAAATAGGAACATTTCTGAGCTGTAAATTGCTTGCTTGTGACACCAAATTATCCTAAAGATGGCCCTCGGCACTACCAAGTAACATTACCAGTTTTTTTCGTATCTTCTGAACGACAAATAGTGTCAAAAAATAAATATATATAATTTGTTTCTAAGGGTTCAACCTGGTTGTACTGAATTCAACGGAATATGGATTTCCGGCTTTTATCTACGTCGAACCTTCTTAATTTGTTAGGCAACCCTAGTTTCGAGAGATTCCAGTCACGTGATACTTTAGGGACAGTCGAGGAAAATATTAGCGTGATAGCGCCGTTGATTTGTTTTCTTGATTGTACCGTGGCGTGACAAATAGGGGGCTTATAAGTGTCCGAGGGGAAAAAGTACTACCAGCAAATTAATGCTGAAGATTACAATATTGAGATAGATTTATTTTATTTAAGGATATTTATTTCGTTGGTAAGAGGCGACTAAGGGAAAAAAGCTAGGGGATGGGCACACTATAGCTCTAACTGCGCTCGCTAACCCGCATGCCCAGCGTGGTGAGTATGGGCAACTCCCCCCACATGATAAGGAATTAACTCTGTCTGTGGGGGAGGCCATGTTTTGCAGTGGACGTCATACGGCTGAAATGGTGATGATGATTTCGTTGGTTAAATGTCTATGATAGTAATACGCATTCAATAAATAAGTTAAGGAAATTATGCAAGCTCCACAATCTTCGTATTAAAAGTCGGAGGAACTCTAAGCAGGCTAACACAGCTCTATAATCCTATAGTATATAAATGCGAAAGTTTTTGAGGATGTTTGGACTTTTTATGTCTGTGGTTCAATAACGCCGTAACAGCTCAACCGATTTTGATGAAACTTGGAATGAATAAAGTTCTTTACCTAGCATATAAGCTGCCTAGGTAGCACGCGAGTAAAGGTTGTTCTATAAATGTTCAAAAACGGATAGTACCTAGTTAGACACAGCAACAATTATGAACTATGCGTGTTCAGTGTAGGTTTTTATTACTTCTGCCTTATACACCAGGCCGAGAAAATAAGCCTCATAAAATAAAGATAACTGCTGCACGAATATGCCTTGTAAGCACTTAATAATTCCAAACGTCCTCCATTATACAAAGCTGGCTTCGCGAATGTTATTATACCAAATTACACATGAACATTTCAGTTTGATGTCAAACAATAGCGAGCAAACAATGGAAATACACGGGGTGGTATTGCTTCCGCGCGTCAATAGTTCGCGAATCCAGATCCGGTCCAGAGAAGACATGTTTGATTGTCAATATTGAATTTGAACACAAATTCGAATGAATTTTTGGATATTGCTTTCGGTTTATGTAACTTACCGACGCGACGTGCAAAGATATATAGATATACATATAGATATACAGGATACATGGAATTTATTATTTGGATTCAATTATCTTCGTTAATATTGGTATGCCATATCTCATCATCATCATTTCAGCCGTTCGACGTCCACTGCTGAACATGGCCTCCCCCACAGACAGAGCAAATTCCTTATCATGTTGGGGGATTTGCCCATACTCACCTCGCTGGGCATGCGGGTTGGCGAGCGCAGTTAGAGCTATCGTTGTTAAAATGAGGGACGCTGCTGCCCATCCCCTAGCTTTTTTCCCTTAGTCGCCTCTTACGACATCCGCGGATAGGTAGATATGGAGGGGCCTATTCTTCAGCCGGGGCCACCACGGCCATATCTAAAGGCCAATTTTTAGTGAACTGTTTCCTTTCCGAGCGGCACAAGACCGTTTCATATGAGATTCTATATAAAGGAACCTTTATTTAAAGAAAGCAAATTAAAACTAATATTAGTCATCATTTCCATTGTCCACTACTGAACATGGCCACAGATTTCCAGAGCAAATTCCTATCATGGGGGAATTTGCCCATACCCACCACGCTGAGTGTGCGGGTTGGCGAGTGCAGTTTTGCTACCCATTTCTTAGGATTTTCCCTTAGAATAGAATAGAATATAACTTTATTGTACACCAAAAGAAAATACACAATCAAGGAAAATAAAAAAAAAAATAACATAAAATAGTGTGACAATGGGCGGCCTTATCGCTAAAAGCGATCTCTACCAGGCAACCTTAGGATGGACAGGATATACAAAGTAGAAGAGGACGGTGGCGCACATAATAATAATAAGTGAAATAAAACTTATAATTTTAAACTACAAACCCTACATACTAATATCATAAATGTATAGATAAGATATATAAAATATACATAATAAATATATAATATTTAAATAAATAAATTTAGATAGGTATATAGATAGAACCACCTACGTTTTGCAGATGACCTTATCCTTTTTTCTGAGAGCCCAAGTAGTTTAGAACTTATGCTACAACAACTGTCTGATGAAAGCGCCAGGGTAGGTCTATCAATGAACACGACAAAAACCAAAATAATGACTAACTCTTCACGATCACATACAATAATAGTAAACGGTGAACAAATAGAATATGTAAATGATTATATCTACCTAGGCCAGTTAATATCAACAGTTGATACCATGCAAAAAGAAATAGACAGAAGGGTTGCTAATACTTGGAAGCGATTTTGGTCACTTAGTGAAGTAATGAAGAACAAAGAAATGCCTATGAAAGAAAAAAGAAAAGTATACAACACATGCATCTTACCATGTCTGTCGTATGGATGTCAAACATGGGCATTGACGGACCGCCAATTAAATAAGATTAAAGTTTGTCAAAACGGAATAGAGAGAAGTGAAGTTGGAGTTAAAAGAATAGACAGAGTAAGAGTAGAAAATATAAAAAACATAACAAAATTCAAAAATATACATAAAGTTTATAAAGAACTCAAATGGAGATGGACAGGTCATATGCTAAGAGAAAGAAAAGATAAGTGGACCAAACAGATAACAGAATGGCACCCAAGGGACAGTAAAAGAAGCAAAGGTGGACAGACTAAGCGTTGGGAGGACGATATTAAAAAAGTAGCAGGTCCGGAATGGACTCGGATTGCAAAGGACAGGACAAAATGGAAATCTTTAGAGGAGGCCTTTGTCGAAGGACAAGCTGTTAACAGAAGAAACCCGGTTGTCGATAACTAATTAATAACAACTAAAAAAAAACAATTCCAAATTAAATATGTAACTAGTTAGTAGTAGACAATAATTTTAGTAGTACCTA